>CM031244.1:582185183-582821849 GCA_018340775.1 Taxus wallichiana var. yunnanensis | reverse complement strand
GGTATAGAGTTGTTACCTATCCTCCTAATGCAATGAGGTTTGCTTTTCCATGAAAATGCACTCCTTACTTCGCGCCCAACCATCTCATAAGTTCCATGAGCCCAATTATCACAAGAAATACTTGTGGTATCACTAATAGACTATGCATCTTCCCACTAGAGGATTCCTTCCTTAGATGGCTCAAGTACTTCTGGGTCCCGAATGACATGTACATAAATCCTATTCAAATCTTCTTCACTCAAAGGCTCAACATAGGGCAGATTTCCCATCCATTAAAGGGATAATAACTCTTTCCTCCTTGTTCTCAAAACTTATATATCCTTTGTTGAACCATAGATCAACATTATTTGTGTAGCACCAAGGGTGCCCAAGCAGAGATGGGAAACTGTTTTCTTCAAAGTGCTAAAACCTCAAAATCCCCAGTGAACTTGGCCCCTTGTATAGTAATGGATGCATCTTTTAAAACTCCATGGGAGTGGCCTTAGTTTGATTAGCCATAAATAGTACATTAGAAGATGGCTACAATGGAGGTCTCCCCATCTATACCCATGCATCTAAAGTAAGCACATTTACCTCCACGCTTGTGTCAATCAATATATTACTCAAGAGCCATCCATCCACAACAACATTTAGAGTGATCTCCTTGTCATAATCTAAGCTATGAGGGGGAATATTTACATGCAGGATCTGATGTCCATTCTCAATATTCATGCGTGAGTGTTTCCCTTTAGCCAACTCCCTAGTAATGGAATGATATTTTCCTGGTGCAACATTTTGCATACCTCCTTCAAGTCATCAATATCCGACTAGACCATCTTTGATTGCCTTCTTTGTTCCATCTTCCGTGATTGCTCCTTTAAACATTGTATTTCCCCTAAGGTTTCTGAGTACCTCCATGGTCTCTAATAAACCTCCTTTTGGTGTGCAGGATCTAGATACCTTATATGTAAAACATCCTCCTTAGTGATGGTAGGCTTCTGTTATAACACTTCTCTGGCATGCAAATTCAGCACATGTAGTAATATTCATAGGTAATACCTCAGGTTCGGTGCCAACTTTGGCATCCACTGATTTTCCATAGCATGTTGTATCCTAACCATCCATGCGCCCTTGTTTTCCTTGTTTATGCTTTACTTGCTAAGATGCTCATATAGATCTAAACATTCCTCATAGCTATGACTCTTCCCACAAAAATAACAAGTAATATTCTGAGGACATTCACACTTGTAGTGGTTAGGATCCGCATGTAAAGCATGTTCCAGGAAACTCACCTCGTCCACCACCACGGCCTCGACCCCCAAATCCACCATGGTATCCTCGACCTCTGCCATGTCCTCCTTCATAGCACCCCTCATTCCATCATAGCATGCTTGATTGTGATCTTAATCCTGGTGCTCACCTTTACCCTTAGAGTTATCTGATACTCCTATCTATCACACACCAATATCTATAGCATCATGGATCTGACCAATCAACCTGCAGTCTTACTGTATTGTGAGTCATGGACCGGAAAATTTTACAATAACAAGATACATTCTTCCTTATCACATGTTGTAATAATGGGAAGTGGCTTGGCATCATCATGGTTCAGATGACATATCTCATAGTCTAGCAATAATGAATGCACAGACCTACGGGGACAACTATCCTTGGTGTGCCCTTCCACTTCACAATCTGTACACCAAATCCCAGTGCGCATCTCATGTGCTGAATTTTCCATAGTTTCTCCAACTACTTTTCCATAGCTGCAATCTGTGCTTCTAAGAATGGGCTAACTCTAATGTCTATACTTCCAACTACCTCAATGCATAAAGCTTCTTCAAGTGCTTCACGTGGATCAGTGTATGTCTTATGTGACAACACCCTTCTAAAAGGTGTGATCAGTCCTCCAACGAACCATTGTGCATGTTGGCTTGCATGAATATCATAAGAAATCTTAGATAAAAGTGTTTTGAAATGGGCATCATACTCCCGACACTCTCTCGGTAGTGCCTGCTTAATATCCTTGAGCGCACTTATACTCTTTTACTCAAATTCAGGGATATAGAACTCTTTAAGGAAAACATCTTTTAATGTTGCATAATCTACACAAGTTTGATCTGGGTCAAACTTCCTGTACCAACTATGTGTGTGTCCCTGTAATGTAGTTACAAATTGACTTACCTTACACTCAAAATTTGTGATCCCTTTTGTGTGCCACAGTATCTCACACATGTGCATGTGTTCAACAACATCTTCTATGCCCCTATACTCTAGAAGACGGAGAGACATCTCCATGTAAATATTTTGGGGTTGGTGCGTGACCCCTACCCACCTGATCCATAACCTCTTTGTTACCTCTATCTCCAGAACCACCAGATCCACCAGAAGTAGAACCACATATACCCCCTGATCCTCCACCTATAGCCGAAAGCGACCAAAGATGTACTTCCTTGTGTCCCAATAGTAGTACTGAACATAACTCCTATAGTTTGTGTGGTGGTACTACTCCTAGATGTAAGTCCAAAATTCTATGCGCATGAATTTTTTGTTGATGATGCATCTTAAAAGGTACCTCTAAAAAAAATGAATACATTTTCCCTATCATAGATGTACTTGCTATGTGACTTACCCATGCTTCCCTAATTTACAAATTAGCTTGCTGAATATTAGATGTACTAGATAATGGAAAATCAAACGCAAGGGATACGTTTTGAGTAGATTCGGATGCATGCTTGTGTCCCAGTGTCATCTTTGATGGTGCTCTCCTATGTGAGGCTGAAAAGGGTTCCTTTTCATGCTTGCCCAAATGGGGGAGTTCTAGATTCTCTGGCTCCATGCCTTCTGTGTGAGCTCAAAATCCTTCATGAGCCATCTCTCTCCTCATCGTCATCCGCTCTGCAATATCCTGCTATTATTTCATCACCCTTTCGTGTGCCTCATTGTACTTAAGCCGCCTTTCTTCTCTCTTCCTTTCTATCGCTAGGTCCACCATCTTTCACCAAACTTGCTCCTACCCCCACGTGTGGTGGGGTTTAGCTAGCCATCGGTTTTTCTTCCAAGTTTAGGGTCACCATCAAGATCTTGATCACCAGTGGAATGCCTTATAAGTAAGTTCCCCTGGGATAACGTAAAAATTGGAACTCAACTACCTCCAGGAAATAATAAGTTGAAATTGAGTACTCCAGAATATAGTTGTTCAAAACACCATGGAACCAAGTATCCACAGCACGTGTCCAAATTAGATCAGCATCATATAGCACCTGAAATTCTTCTTACGTCCACACAAGTGTGTGACACCTCCAATTCTATTTAGACACATAAGCAATCAGCCACTTTTACAACTTTGCTGGGAAAATAGAAAAGAAGCTCTCATATAAATAGTCATATAGATTCTTTTCCACCCATGCGCATGTATAAAACTCGAGATCCAGAGTTTTGAACCTCTCATGCATACTCTTCTTCTAGATCTTTTATCCACTCCTCAACACTTGTTAGGGTCAACTAGTACATCTTCATCACAAACCATCCTGAAAACAACTGAAAAAGAGGTCCCGACAATGGAACCAATGATGTAGACTAGAATCCACCACGAATAACCTAGGCGCGTGTGGCGCATCACCCAACGTGAGTTGAGTGTAGACACCAAATTTGTGTCTTACGACCCCCTGTGCCCCGCATCTCATTTCGCAACCTAACCTCATCACCTAAACCTTACACAATTATTTATTAATTACCTTATAATTAATAAATCCACATCGCCATACCTGCCACCTCATTTCACCACCTCATCATGACCTAGTCTTAACCCTAAATTAACCTAATTAAGACCTATAACTTGGTCCACATCCACACCCATGACTAATTACTCCTCACCGCACCTAAAACCAACCTCATAATGACTTGACCAAGCCCACAACTAATCCCTCGGGAGAAAAAGAGGAAAAGCTGGCTATTTTACTAAAAATAGCCCGCTTTGACCTGACCGATACCGGTTCCTACTCGACCGCCATCGGTTACGTAACCGCCATCGGTTCCCTGTAAATGACCACTCCCAACCAAAAACAAGGGGTTGGATTTTGGTGGATCCGAAGGAGAAATCATTGGAAGAATCTGGAATTTACTTGGCTGAACAGAGACAAGTGAAAGAAAGAAGAAGAGTTTGCAGAGAAGGACATCAAGCCCAAAAACTACAACTGAGTAACCAGAGCCTTGTGACACTCATCTATTCGTCGGGAGGGAAGATAGCTCATCTCCTGATTGTCAAGTCATCCTACCTAAGTTCTGCCGTCGTCATCACAGTTCTTGGACCTGCATCCTTATCAATAATCAGTAAGTAATATCTTGTATGTCCTTTTAATAACATTTCTTGAACTTCTGAATCACAGCCATCATAAGTCTATTCCTAGATCTACTACCCAGCAACACACTACATCTAACTGTCATTCCTCCACCCTTACATTACCCCAAGAACACCCCCATATTCTCTGAGTCCTTCTCATCACCCCATTACCCAACCCCACCCATTTATCAGCCTTATAAAACAACACAACCACCTTACAACCAACCTTCACCAAAAGCCCCTAAAACATTGCCCCTACCGATATCGGTTACCACCAACCGTCACAGTTACACCGACCAGCATCGGTCACCTTGATTCTAAACCAAGACCACCCTTTCTCTATTGTTCTAACAAGGTAAAAAAATTGTAATTGACAATAGCTTATTTGTTAGAATTTGTGTTGATTCATATTAGCGAGGGAACTGACACACCTTCGAAAGGAAGTTTTATATTTCACAGGCCCAAGGCAGTTCCCTCATTTATTGTCTAATTAAAATCTGGTGGTCTTGTATTCTTACTTGCAGTAGTCCTTCCTAGACAAAAAGGAGTTCCTCGCGATCGATCCGATCTTTCTCTACACTTACTCGCACACCCTCTCGACATTCAACAGGTATTCCTCCTAGCCCTAACCCTTATCTCTGCTTCTCAAAGGAATGAAAGGATAGAAGCAACTCTATTCCCAAAAGTTGAAACATTCCGCAGTGCGAAACACCGAGTGCTCACCCGAAGTATGCAAAGGTACCAGGCCCCTCTTTAGAGTTGTTTGTGTAGGATGTCAACGTGTTGAAGATAAAACATACATCCAAAACCCTAACTAACCATAAACATTCCACATAGCATATTCCAGATCTAGATCTTAAAGAATCATGAATTAAACAATAATCATAATGAAATCAACCATGCAAGAACCAATTACAGTCATGTTTAACACCTTTATCCACCCAATACACTCCATTATATTAAAAACAGTAAATACATGAAGCTTCTTACAATAAATAGTATCATAAGTTTATGCACGTATCGATCGCGACAAAGATAACTCTACAATAACTCATACATAATGTCTCTCTCTAACTACACAAACTAATACATACTTATAGGGGTGGAGAATTTCCCTTCATTGCCTACACACCTCCCAAAATAGGTCACATACTAAAAATAGCCACACGCCTTTACAATAATATGCACACATTTAAGTGCGCTAATAATGGATCTCCTACGATTAACTAGCAAAAGAGTAATCCTATTATTATCCTGAACTCATGCATGGTGCCCAGAGATTCTCATCCTCAAAATAGTAGTTTCATGTCGTGCAAGTCTCCATCCCATTGTGTGCTCCTCACGCTATCTCCAAAATAGCTGTTTCCTTTCCTATCCTTCCGCACCTTCAAATGTGCCTTATTCCCGCACCCAAATCTTCTCAGTGTGCCCTCCCCTTAGTATCATACTCTATCTTCTCAACACTAAGTATAAACGACATGAGGGGTTTTAACAAGTGGGATTTAGGTACAAAGGCATGTGCAAAAGTAGAGCGATGCAGTGCACAAAGACTTGTGCCTCGAGCCTAATACATTTGATACTTAGCCGCATTTTGGAAGAATTGGGATATGGACAGTTGGAGTAATGGCCAAGTAAGGTTTTGGAGATAATAATATAACATAAAGACTTATAGTTTAAGTAAATTCTATTTTTGGATAGATCTCATGCGAAGGAATTCAAAGCATTTGTGAAGACCCTGCAACACTATTTCACCAATCACAACAATTTAACTAGAAATGGAAACAACTTGCAACAAATAACTAAAGCAAAAGAACTCAAAATGATATTAAATCACAGGCCTCTTCGAGGGGGCAACCTCCTTTGAGCAAGCTCAATACAATATATTCGTGGATGCTTCATTGAGCCTCAACACCTTATATACTAATTCCTATCGAAGAAACTACTACTTCCCACACACGTGGGATTATTCAAATATGCTGAAGGGACGACTTACAAAGCATATGCATCCAAAGTAACTAATCTAATATAAAGAAAATAAAAGGGTGGGAACATAGGTTCTCGACATCGCCTCCCTCTTGGAAAAATGTTTGTCCTCAAAGTTTCAGATGGGGAAATTGTTTCTAAATACTGGAGAAGTGGTTCCCATGTTGTGTCTTCTGGTTGAATGTTATGCCATTGGATTAGGACCTTTGTGATAGAGCGATGCGAGTTAGGCGGGTATGCTTGTCTAGAATGGCTTCTAGTTCGAGAAGGATGGAGCCTTCATTATCGATATGTGGTAAAGTGGTTTGTGCTTGGACATTGGTTCCCAAAACTTTCTTTAAATAAGAGACACGGAAAACTAGGTGAATTTTAGAGGAAGGTGGAATCTCTTACTTGTAAGCAACCGAACCAATTTTATGGAGGACCTTATATGGCCCGTAAAAATTTGGAGAAATCTTATGACGCCCTTTGAGATTCAAGGATGACTGCTTGTAAGGTTTCGGAGAAGGGGTATCATATCACCTGGTTATAAGGTGCGCTCAGAGCGGTGCTAATCAGCCTACTACTTAATGTGGTTATGTGCCATGTGGAGATTAGCTCGTAGAGTGCTGAGAATCTCATCCCACCACGGAGAGTATTTTTGACTGCATGAACTCTGAACTTCCAAGGTGATATGGAAGAAGAGTTAGTGACTTTTGACCATAGACTACTTCATATAGGATCATTTTAGTAGAAGTGTGGTATGAGGTATTGTACCACCACTCTGCAATGGGAAGATAATTTTTCCACTAGTGTTGTTGTTCTAAAACAAAGAAACGAAGGAATGTTTCTAAACACTTTTTGACAATTTCTATTTGGTTATCCGTTTGGGGGCAATATCTAGAGCTCATCTTTAATTGGGTGCCTATGTGTTGGAAAAGCTCATCCCAAAAGTTACTTGGTGAAATTAGTATCACAATTGGAGACAATGGAGGAAGGAATGTCATGCAAATGGAAAATCGATGCATGAAAATCTGGGCAATCAGTGGAGGCTAAATATGGATGGGTGAGGGAAAATAAATGACTATATTTGGAGAGGTGGTTGACCACAATGAATATCACTAATTTACCTCCCGACTTAGGGAGATCCTTGATAAAATCCATAGGGATATTTGTCTAGATCCTAATCAAAATTGGTAAGGGATCCAACAAACCCAAAAATTGTTTTCGTTTCAACTTTATTACATTGAAAGGTATCACATTCTGCCACCATCTATTTAACAGCACCCTTCATTCCTTTCCAAAAGAATTTTCATCATGCCCACTCATATGTTTTGATAAATCCAAAGTGTCCTAATGATGGAGAAGCATGGATTTCATTGAAGACAACTTGATGAAGGTTTGTGTAATGGGGAAGCACAAGACGACCCTTGTGTCACAGAAATGCACAATACCATGAATAATGTGGTATGGCGGTGGGGTCAATGGCCAATCATTGGATGAGGTGTTCTGAGGAAGGATCAAGTACATACCCATTTTTTATAGATTCCAACCTATTTGGGATCGGAATGGAGATGGCCAACAGGGATTCCTGGTCCTCGAATGCATGTGAGAGAGCATCGAACACAAAATTCTCTTTACCCTTCTTATAGGTTATCTCATAATCATACCCCATGAGTTTGCTAACCCATTTCTATTGTGTTGGGGATGAGACCCATTGTTCTAAGAAATATTTCAAACTCTGGTGATCTATTTTGATGCAAAAATGATTCCCCAGTAGGTATGGCCTCCATTTTTGTATGGCATGAAGAATTTCCATCATTTCGTTCTCATATGTAGACTAGAATAAGTTTCGACCGAAGAGCTTTGTTAGTGAAGGGAACTCAGTGACTTTTTGGAGAAGGAAAACACCCAAGCCATTCTCACATGCATCACTTTAAATGGTGAAATTTTGAGTGAAGTATGGCATGGCCAAAATTGGTGTGTTACACATAGCCTATTGAAGAGCCACAAATTCTTGGTCAGTTGTTGCGTTCTAGGTGAAGGCATCCTTCTTCAATAAGGTGGTCAAGGGGGTGTGATCTTTCCATAGTCCTTGATGAACTTACGGTAGTACCCTGTAAGGCCTAGGAAACCATGAAGGATCTTGAGATTTGTTGGTTGAGGCCACTCCTATATTGCGTTGATCTTGTCTGGATCTACATGGACCCCATTGGAAGAAACAATGTGCCCTAGATATTCCACTTCTTTGAGGCCAAAGGAACACTTGGACTATTTGGCACATAATTTATTGTCTTCCGAATTTGTAATGCCATGTCAATATGTTGGAGGTGCTTGGCCCATGTGTGGTTGTAGATCAGGATATCGTCAAAGAAAACTAGGACAAATTGATGGAGGAAAGGCTGAAAGATCTTATTCATGAGTGCTTAAAAGGTGAAAGGGGCATTTGTAAGGCCAAATGGCATGACCAAAAATTCATAAAGACCCTCATGAGTGCGCAAGGTTGTTTTTGGAATGTCTTCAGGATGCACTCGAATCTGGTGATAACCAGAGCAAATGTCCAAATTGGAGAAAAACTTTACCCCATGGAGCTCATCTAGAAGATCATCAATAAAAAAATTCAATGCAAGGTGGTTAGATGTCATGAGCTATCCTTTTTGTGGACAAGAAGTATTGGAGAGCAGTATGGTCTAGTGTTGGGGTGAATGATGCCATATTTGAGGAGGTCCCGGACTAGGTTTTCAATTTCATACTTTTGTAGATATGGATAAGACTAGGGACAGATGTTGGGGGATGTTTCCTAGGAGGTGTGGGATGCGGTGATCTTTGGGTCGTAAAGGGGACAAACCCATTGGTTCAATAAAAATAGTAGCATGTCTATTGAGGATGGATTGCAAATCCGTAAGGTTACTAGCGGTAGTGGGGGTTGGAGTTGGATGGAGTGCAACTGGGAAATTATACCATGGGAGCCTTTCTTCAGAAGCTTTTCCATCCGATTGAACCGATGATGGAATCAGATCCTAGAAATAATCTCTTTAAGGTGTGCTTATGGCCATTAGTTGTGAATTGCATCTAGAGCTCAAAAAAATCCCATAGAATGGGTCCTAAAGTGTGGATCCATTGTGCACCTAAAACCACATCACATCCGCCTAGATGGAGGGCAAACATATCCAATCACAGAGTGTGCTCTCCTATTGCAATGTGTATATTACGACATTTCCCTTTACAAGGAAATGTTCCCCCATTAGTAATCATCACTTCAAAGCTAGAAAAAGGGTACACAAAGAAGACTAGTTGTTTAGCAATGTGGGGATTGATGAAATTGTGTGTACTATCAGAGACAATGAGGATTGTGAGAGGAATTTTTTTGAAGCACCCCTTGACCTTCATAGTTTGCGGGGTGGTAACACTAGCTAGTGCATGCAGAGAGATCTCTGGTTGATCCTCCTATGGTGTGAAATCCTCTGCGGAGCTTGGTTCATCTGGAGCATCATGGAAGTCCTGGCTATCGGCCTCATTTTCCTACTCTGGTGGTGATTCCACATCAAGTAGGTAAATCTTTTGTGTGATGCACATGTGACCCTTAACCCATTTATCATCACAATTGTAACATAATCCCTTCTCCTTATGAGCCCACATCTCGGCCTCGGTGAGACGCTTGATCTAGGTGTTGGACGTTGGCCGTTGGTTGGTTGGGTTCTTGACTATTGACGAAAATGGGAGTTGACACTACACTGAGATTTTATCTTCAACCAACTTAGCCAAGCCCAAGGATTCCATCATGTTGGTGGGGTGAAACATTTTCACCTCTGAGCGGATTGGCTCCTTGAGGCCACTAACAAAAAAATCTTGAAGAAGTCTTTTGTTAGCCCTTCAATATGATTAGCCAATTTCTCAAACTCTGCTACTACTCCCGAACAAGTACATGTCCGGTGGAGTTTGGTGAGAGCTCCAGTGAAGTCCTCGAATTCAAAGGTACCAAATCTACCCAAAATGAGGGATGTAAATTTCTTCCAATTAGGTTTATCATGTGTTATGAGATACCAACGATACCATTGTAGTGCATCCTTTTCCAAGTGGTAGGAGGTGATTAGAACTTGATTAACATGATAAATGCCATAAATGTTGAAGAACTGCTCGGCCTGATAAATCCATCCTGTAGGATTTTTACCATTGAACTTTGGAAATTCCAGCTTGGGCCCATGGGATTGGGTGGAGAAGGAGTTGTGTGATGACTCCTCCTTTTGTCGTTGTTTGATCAAAATATCATTATGCTTTGATTCAATCCTTGCATCCTTTGAGCTAGCTCAGTGACTTAGGCTTTCAATGTTTCAAGTTCTTCCTCCATGAATTTTGTGTCTGTATGGGTGACAACCATAACCGTGTGGTTTTTTTGGAAATGGATAGAAAAAATCTTTCTAAAACACATTTAGTAATGGAAATTTGGGATTTGAGATCAAGAAAATGGGGAGAATGGACTTGGATGGGGTTTTTGGCACTTTCTAGGCAATTTTGACAGAGGAAAAATGCAATTTGGGGGCTGTAATGATAAGAACTGGAAATTTTTTCCTTGAGGAAAAAAGGAGCGGAATAGTGAAAGGAATAATGTGTGTGAATTTTGGGGCAATCGAGTAAAAATGAAGAAGTTATGGCAAACCCTAAAAAATTGAAAATGATGATTTCTAAGTGATAGAAGTGGAATTGGGTCTTGGAACCTCAATGTATGAAATGTGCGGATGCGATTTTGGGTGTTCCAGGAAATTTTTAGGGAAAACAGAGATATAATACGGAAGTTTCAGGGCATTCATGGGTAAGATATTTTCCAAGCACCCACTAAAGACCCTACACAATCCAAAAACAAAACCTTACCTTAAATCGATAGGACAAAATGATTTTCGCTCGATTTGGTTTTGCACTGAGAAGAATGGTCTCGAACAAATGATGAAGGATGGATTCTAAAGCTTTTGGTTTGGAAATGGAGACAACCACCTGGAACTTTCAAGGTTTCCTAGCTCTAGCCAATGCCCATGCCATGTTTCTGTGTGAAAGTTAAGGAGTGTCTCGTGCTGTGAACAAAATGTGAATGAAATGCATTATTACTGAAATGACATAACTCACAATTTCTACCTAGATCTACAGAATAGAATGCAACAGTGTGAATAAAATGCAAACAAGATCTGGACCACTTTCTGATCATCAAGATCTCGTTTGGGCAAGGTGAGAGCATACAGGTGGGTAGAATTAGATCGCCTCAAGTTACTACAGAGAGAAAAAGAATTGGCCGTCGAAAGTGCCCTGATATCATATATGAATACCCTGTAACACTATTTCACCAATCACAATAATGTAACTAGAAATGGAAACAACTTGCAACAAGTCGCTAAAGCAAAAGAACTCGAAATGATATTAAATCGCAGGCCTCTTCGAGGGGGCAACCTCCTTTGAGCAAGCGCAATACAATATATTCGTGGATGCTTCACTGAGCCTCAACACCTTCTTATATACTAATTCCTATTGAAGAAACTACTACTTCCACCCATGTGGGATTATTCAAATATGTTGAAGGGATGATAAACAAAGCATATGCATCCGAGTAACTAATCTACTATAAAGCAAATAGAAGGGTAGGAACATGGGTTCCAAACAAAGATCATACGAGCATTGTGCTAATAATAGGATCTGAATTCAAGTTATCTATAAGAGATTATTAGAAGAAATTTGTATGCTTTTATATTTACCTTGTAGTGGTGCATGGCTATTCTTAGCATGCAACCTATTTTGAGGATGCATAGGCGGTGAAGGGAAAGTCCCCACCCATATATATATATATATATATATATATATATATATATATATATATATATATATATATATATATATATATATATATATATATATATATATATATATATATATATATGTATGTATGTATGTATATGTATGTATGTATGTATGTATGTATGTATTATTTGCATAATTTTAGTAGTTACGTGATTGTGATAGAGTTATGTTGGTTGTCTATGTGAGTACATGACTTGTGGTGACATTATTTTGTATGTATTCAACTTTTGTGTGTTACAGTAATTAATACAATGGATCTTTGTGGTTGGATATTGGTTATTGACATATCTATTTATGGATCTTGTATGGTGAATTTGATCTTAATTCTTGTATAATTCTTCATGCACTATGGTTGTGATCTAGATCTATTCATGCTTTACTTTTGAATGGTTATTATGGATTTGGATTATATGTGTGTTTATCATGCTAACTCCTTGACAAATCTTCCATAAAAGAGGGACTTGGTACCCTTGCATTCTTCGAGTGAATGCTCAGATTTTCTAAGTGATGTGTCGGTGTGCAGGTGCTTGGGCTGGTTGGTAAAATAAAAGACTACATACATGAACCTTTTCCTATAAAAAGTATACACTTGCATAATTTGTAGATACATACGAGAATGTATAATAATACCGATAAAATTATATGAGTTAAAAAATAGGTCATATTTATTTTTACTTGCAAAAATATTATAGTACATTTTTATGTGCATGCATAAAATTTATGTCACTATATAATAATATCAATAAATGTGTTAATTAATATTGAGTCTTAGAGTAAAGTATTTTAATGTTAAGTTCTAAAATATTCAATCTCAATAAGAAAAATATTTATATTTATTCGCCTCCAAACTGTTGGTTCCCTAAGAAACTTCCTAGTTTGCCTAGGGCTTAATCCCCTCTTGATTTTTCCATTGTAATTATGACTCCTTGATTGCACAAATTTTTTGCATCATTTTCATTCTATGTCAACATCACCTTTTCTTCCTTCAACTCCATCAAAATTATAGCCTTTTCATAGGAGGGAATTATGAGAAGAAGCTCCACGTGACTCAAATCTGACTTTAACTTGCGATTACATTGATCTCCATCCTTTTCCATTATGCAATTAATTGACAAAGTTCAAATCTAGAAAACAACAAACTTTTCTCCATTGTTTCCATGTAGAAATATTGAGGCAAAATGAATTTCTTGTAATGCATCCACTTATTATCGCTGGGGTATTGTCTTCTTTACTTCTCTCCCTTGCGCATTAATGGAATTTGTTGGACTATTCTTAAAATTCATCATTTATAAAACATTAGAGAAAGATAAACATTAATGTAAACATGGATTAATTTTTCCTTTCAATGAAAATTTTGAGAACACTCCATTGACATGTGTAACGTGGTTTGGTTTGTGAGGAAAACATGCAAGAGGTTGTGTGTTGCCACTACTCTAGAAAATATATTAGGGTTGTTAATAATTATTAAATATTTTAATCCTTAATTTTTATTTGTCTTTACTTTTTCTTAAACCTCCTTTGGCCAAAACTAGAAAGCATTTTTAGTGGCTTTTTTCTTTTTCTTTTCTTTTCAAGAGACAATTTGGGGTGTTAATAAAACTCAAATAATCACTTTTTCCATATTTAGGAACTACCATGCATTTCACAACACAAGGAGATGTTGGATTTTGATGATGAGAAATATACAAAAATTGATGTGGTCATTGACAATGTATATCTAAGATTCTATCCGAATACAATGTATTTATCCCGATACATATGTTGTGGGGTAAGAATGTTTTTACATTTTCACGAGATAGCAAATCAATGATCGACCGATTACCAACACAACTATAATTTTATCCTCCTCATCCTTGTCATCATCTACAAAAAATGGTGATAGACCTTTCCACTCAAAGACATTAACAAGATTTGATAATGACCGGGTAATTCCCACGGTCTCTATCAAGAGGCAAATGTTCCTCTATAATTATGGATCCTCCTCGATTGCATGACATCGACTTTGAAACCATTTACATCATTTTTTTCCTCCATCCACATCACCTCTTTTTATTTCAAATGCCTCAAGATACCATCCATTGCATAAGAGGGAATACCTGATAAGAAGTTCTATGTGGCTAAACCTTGACTTTAACTTACGATTACACTTATGTTCATTTTTCACCATTCTCGCATTAATTGGAAAAATTCAAATCCGAGAAAACAAAAACGAATTGTGCTCCACATTTGCATGTATAAATATTGAGGCAAAATGAAGCTTACAATGTAATCAATAATTCTATCTTGGGTGTCGTCTTCTTCACTTCTCTCCCTCACGCATGAATGACATTCCAAGCTATGATTTTTGAGTTTGATTTTTTTTTATGTTATCAATTTCCAAACTTTATAGATTCGAGTTTTGTACATTTTAGGTTTCAATTTTTAAGGTGTCTAATTTTGCATTTTACATTTTAAGGTATAAGAATTAAATCACATTTTGAGTTTTTGAGTTTTAAGTTTCAATACTTTTGGGTTTTGGTTTTCAAGCTTTAAATATGATTATTATTTTTTATATCAGTCTACTTTTCATCTTTTTCGGGTTTTCAATTTTTGGAATTGTGATATCAAAAACCAACAATGTGTGTTTCACTTTTGTCTATAGCTCCAATAAATACTTTCTAGGTTATGATTTTCATATAAGATAAACACCTTTTATATCTTTTTTTCATGTTTTATAGCTTTTCACACTTAGCATTTTGTATGATTGGGTTCCAAGATTCACAAGTTTGATCTTTGAGATTTTGAATTCCACTAATACGATAGAAACATTTAATAATAATGTGTTTTTTTGTTTTCACGTCTTTTGAGTTTGAGGTTTTCAAGGAATTTACAATTTGTAAGTTTTGGTGTTCAACATTTGAGTTTCACATTTTTAGGTGTCGATACTTTTCAATTTAATTAATTTGGAGTCGCATATCTTATGTCATATATAATTATTATAACATAACAATATAATTTTTTTATTGAAAAGCATTCCCCATATATTCAAATAAACATAAAGTACAAATTACTCACATATAAAAAATTAGTAACCAAATCACACTCCAAAAATCACTGATGATCACTCAAAAGAAAAACTACTTCAAATTTAAAAACTTGAATAAAATTGTAATTTTGAATTCATCACTTGTGTGAAATTTTTAATTACATTAATAAGTCAAAATAAAAAAGGTAACAATTTCTAATATATCATTATACATATATTTTATTAAGTTTTGCAAATTATTTGATGTTATTAGTAAATGTGTCATTAAATTTTACATATATATCGTTGTCCCATTTTTCATTATATGGTAAAATTAAAATATTAATATGTTCTAATAAAAATTAAAAGAAATATATATATTTGTGTATAGGTCTCCATTAAAATGAGTCATTTTATGTTTGCAAGTTGGAAGAAAACGTAATGTTTAAATTTCATAAACATATTGAAAAGTAATACCAATATATTAAAAAAGAAAGTAAATTGTTGTCAAAATAAAATCCTCATGTGTCATCAGGGGCGATGCCCCCGTAATGTTGTGTGTGTGTGTCGTTATCTCCCTCTTGCTACTCTTTGCGATGTGATAGTACTAGTGGCCGACAACGAAGTAGTGGATGTCGGAGTCGTTCCTAATTATCCGCATTCACCGCTCTCCTCACAACCAACCTTCCCGGAGGAGCTTCACTCCCCGCCTCCAGCTTGCCACTTTGGGTTTGGGATATTCCCCACCTCCTGTCAACACGGTTAAGGCTTGCCACCTACGCCCGAGCCTTGCACTCATGACGGTGGAGCCTTCCTCCATCGCCAAACAAGTTTCCAAGGCTAGCACTTGCCATCTTACCCTCTTCGGCCCCTCGTTAAAGATATTGAAGAAGAAAGCCACCATGGATGTGGGATGTGCTAGACTCCTTAACTTTAGAATAATTAGGGTTGTTAATAATTAGGGCCCATGTTAAGTATATTAGGGATGTTAATAATTATTGAATATTTTAATCCTTAACTTTTAATTGTCTTTACTTTTGCTTAAACCTCCTTTGGCCAAAACCGAAAGCGCTTACTAGTGATTTTTTTCTTTTTCTTTTCTTTTCAAGAGATAGTTTGGGATGTGAATAAAACTCAAAGAATTACTTTCGCCATATTTAGGAACTACCATGTATTTCACAACACAAGGAGATGTTAGATTTTGATGATGAGAAATATACGAAAATTGATGTGGTCGTTTACAATGTTATCTAAGATTCTATCTCGAATACAATGTATTTATCCCGATACTTATGTTGTGGGGTAAGAATGTTTTTACATTTTCACGAGCTAGCAAATCAGTGATCGACCAAGATCAACACAACTATCATTTTATCCTCCTCATCCTTGTCATCATCTACAAAAAATGGTGAGACCTTTCCACTCAAGGACATTAACAAGTCTCGATAGTGACTGGGTAATTCCCATAGTCTCTATCAAGAATCAAATGTTCCTCTATAATTATGGATCCTCTTCGATTGTGTGACATCGACTTTGAAACCATTTGCATCATTTTCGTCCTCCATCTAAATCACTTATTTGTATTTCTAGTCCCTCAAGATACCATCCATCAGACAGGAGAGAATACTTGATAAGAAGTTATATGTGGCTAAAACCCGACTTTAACTTACAATTATACTTATCTTCGTCTTTCACCATTTTGCATTAATTGGCAAAATTCAAATCCTGAAAACAAAAATGAATTGTGCTCCACATTTGCATGTATAAATATTGAGGCAAAATGAAGCTTGCGGTCAATCAATAATTCTATCTTAGTTGTCGTCTTCTTAACTTCTCTCCCTCACGCATGAATGGCATTCCAAGCTATGATTTTCGAGTTTGATTTTTTTATGTTATCAAATTCCAAACTTTATAAACTCGAGTTTTACACATTTTAGGTTTCAATTTTTAAGGTTTCTAATTTTACATTTTACATTTTAAGGTACAAGAATTAAATCACATTTTTAGTTTTTGAGTTTTAAGTTTCAATACTTTTGGGTTTTTGGTTTTCAAGCTTTAAATATGATTATTATTTTTATATCAGTCTACTTTTCATGTTTTTCAGGGTTTTCAATTTTTGGAATTGTGATATCAAAACCAATAGTATGTGTTTCACTTTTGTCTATAGCTCCAATAAAGACTTTCTAAGTTACAATTTTCATATAAGATAAACACCTTTTATATCTTTTTTTTGTGTTTTATAGCTTTTCACACTTAGCATTTTGTATTTTGGGTTTCAAGATTCACAAGTTTGGTCTTCGAATTCTAAATTCCACTAATAAGATAAAAACATTTTATAACAATGTATTTTTTTCATTTTCATGTCTTTTGAGTTTGAGGTTTTCAAGGAATTTACAATTTGTAATTTTTGGTGTTCAACTTTTGAGTTTTACACTTTTGGGTGTCGAGACTTTTCAATTTAATTAATTTGGAGTCGCATTATTTTATGTCATATATAATGATATAGCATAACAATATAATTTTTTTATTGAAAAACATTCCCGTATATTCAAACAAGGCCATGATATTGCAAATATTGCCGAAGGTGATACTTTGTGGGATGTAGGGAGAACAATTGTAAATGCAAAGTTTTTGAACAAATGTAAAAACAAATGACACTGCTAAAGTTTTGAGTTGCAAAGAAAATATTTTACATACAGTAAAACATAAACGAAACAAGACAAGAGTTTACATATTTGTATTGTCTTAAAAGAAAAGAGAAACTAACATTTCTCTGAACATGGTCCTGTAATTTTTTTGTATATGTGAGTGTTCCATAGGGACGATTGTTTTCTGCCATACACGTTTGTATTCAAATTAAAACCAATGACAATAGAAAAAAAAACTTACAACAAGAACTACAATTAAATTTTAATACATTTTCCTGAATCTCGTCATGCCAAGATTCAATCCTATGTAAACCTGAAAAAAGATTAAAATACACTCTAAATGCTTGAACTGCCAAGAAATATTTGGATAGTTAGTCAAGAGAGACAGAGTGAGGGAAATATTTTTTGTAGATGATGGTGTCTAAACCCAATGGAAACAACACCCATTATCTTCGACATAACCATTACCCTTCAATTAGCCTATTTTGACCTGCACAAGCAAAAAGCCTATGTAAACCACTCAACCACACACGCTGAAAAATGACAGATTGCAAAATGTAGAAGCATGCAATTGGTTTGTGAAGTGTTGTATATGTTATATGTACAATATTTTTAATTGCAACATATAGATGTCCAAACTAATACCATCACCAAGAATTAATTGAATACATTTATTTGATTCTTGTATGTGTACTGAGTTTCATATCATTTGCACTTTACTTTGTCCATATCTAATTACACAAATTTGTTTACCCCCATAAGCACATATTACGAAAGAGTTGCAGTAATATGGTACCAAAGCATTCTCTAGGAAGCTAGTGGATGAAGAAGATTCTCATACCATGATCTCGGACCATGGAGTTGAACCCTTCGAAGTCATCATTCCTATGGTTGTATAACATGGATTAGACGATTATTGAAGTTTTATACGAAATCCTCAAAATTTATGATGGGGGAAACATTGGTGTGCAGGGTGCAGGAACCTTTGGTGGGAATTTTTTTTTGCACTTGCACTCTGCAATATACAAACCAAGGTCACCAAAACTATGCAATTTACAAAATGTTAGCGATCACACAACATAATATTTTATTGACTTTGAAGGTAACCAATGAGAAAACCTTTGCATTGAATAAAAATTGTATGGAAAAACTCACAAGTTTGAATAAGAAAGCCGACGCCAACGTTCACTTCACTTAAAATCCCGATATAAATGGCTAACACATTTCCTATCAAGCAAATTGATGTTGTAGGATTACGAAACTTTGATGCTTGGATCAATCAGTTTTCCCTCTAATAAGAATTCATTCAAAGAAAGAAAATCGAGTTGTTGATACATACGGTCTTGGAATGAAGAATCCTGAAAAGAGATTGGATAGGGCATGAAACGACCTGCTTATAATTGCAGCCATATGCTCGCTCGGTGTTATTGAAATTACCATCATCCCATAATAAGTAAAATAGAGGAATGTGAAGAAATAAATGAAGAGGAACCAGGCGAACTTGTAGGATGCGCATTGAAACCAATCATATCATGTAGACAATAAGGACATACGAGAACCATTTGGGATAGTACATATGGGATCTCTATGGCCACACTTCCAAAAAAAAAAAAAAAAAGCATTTAGTTAATTAGATGTTGCGAGGTTGAAGAGTATGTCTACATAAAATAATTTAAATGGCTTGCTTGCAAAACTATATTAAGCAATAAAAGAAGAAATGATCTTGATGTCCATAGATAACCAAACCATGGTCTCACGAGGGGTCTTCTTAAATATCTCAAGGAGCGTTGTTGATAAACTTTAAGGGAATTTTAGTAGATTTAAGGTTGCATGTTTTTTTATTGTTTTCCTCAATGAGCTGAAATATTTTAGGATCCCATTAAAGAATACTTGATAAGTTGCAGTTAATAAAGATAAGATTTCCTTCTGCCCCCCCCACCTCCTCCCCCAAGTTCATGAGCAAAAATGTGGAGTGTAACACCCTGATTTTGTAAGTTATCTTGGTGATTATTTTTCATACTGTTATAACTGCTGAAATGAAGGCAAACATGTTAAGATATATTTTGATCTTAAAGGAATGTGTTGCTAACTTGGATTCTTGCATGCTGTAATTTATTTGCATGGGACAACAGTTATTGTTGCTTGTATGTTACTGATGTGACGACAAATTGTCGTATGCTTGCTGAACTCTTTATGTTGTGGCCTTCTTGTAATCGCTTTGTCGATTTACTCTTGACTAAATTACAGGTTGATATAAATGTGCAACGCACCTGATTTGCGGTATGAACAGTTGGCACGTAGATGCCAACGGAAAAGGGGTTCGATTCACGAACCATACCCTGTCGTAACGTGAGACCCCGTAAGGTGAGGAATGCCGGGATACGGGTGGCTCAGGCATGTTAACAAAGGACGGAATGTCCTGTACAGTGTTGAAATTGAAAGTCAGTCGGGAAGACTTGACTGGATTGAAGGTTGATTAGTGTTAGGTGTTAGAAGGAATTAGATCCTAATCTAATCCTAAGCTCTACCTTACATCCTAAACTACTATCCTAAGTGGATTTTTAAATTATATAAAAAAAAAAAAGGTGAAATAAACCTAAGTTCTATTAACCTAAAGACTAGGCTATGACCTAGGTCGAACACTAATATGAATCCTAAACTAATCCTAACCTAGAAGGGGACGCGCAGACCCTTGGGGGAAGAGGATAAGGATGAAAGGGAATTAATGGTAGTTAATGTGAGTCCTTATGTGGACAGCGCCAGTTTGGCGGGAACAGGGAGAAAGATGGAGGTAGCTAGTTGGTCATGCACTAAATTTGGTTTTACATGCAAAATTTGAACTTGGGAGTTCGCCAACCCAAGTCGGCGGTGGCGTGAGAAAATAGGAAAAGGCAGAGCCTTTAATGCATTTAATTTTTTTGGTCTTCGCGACCAGCTCGCCTTGGAAAGTGTATGGAGGAAATGTTGATTGTTTATTGTGTTGATTCAGATTTTTGGGAAGTTGCTCTGCATTTGGTTTTTGTTTGGTTCAGTCGAACCAGTTTCATTTGGTTTTTATCACCGTTTCTTTGGAAATCGGAGGCTGTTGTTGAGCCTGTAAGAGGAAAGGTGATTTTTGGGAAGCTCGTCTTTGTCCTTTGTGGAAGGAAATACCTTTGGTAGACGCGGTTTTCTTCGAGTTTCGAGGAAGAATTTACGAGCATGTTAAGCCCTTCTCTTTAAAAACACTTGCTTTACTTAAGCATCTCATTAAAAACCACCGCTCTTGGGTTTTGGGTTATTCGATTTTACTTGTCTTTGTTTGAAATGAAGGGGTAACAATTGTTTTCTTGCTATTGTGATTGATCTGTCCTTGCATTTTCAATTTGAGTGGAAATACCTCCATTTTGTGCGGGTTTGTTTGACAGTAAGAGGGAAACTCGTCATGTGTGATATGGAACTGTGCATGTTGTATGAGTTTGTTATCATTATTGGATCAATCGTTCTTTTGTTAAGGAACTGGAATGATAGAAACAGTAGTTGTTGATGTTGTTTCTATACAGAAATCTTTAAAAAGGAAATAAGATCCTTTTCCTTCTGCTATTTTGGATTTTGATGGAAATAACATTTGGGTCTTATTTGAGTTTAGGAACTCGATTTGAAGGAAGTAAGGGAATTTTTTTATTGCTGTTCCTTTTTCTTGCATAAGAAATGAACGAATAACGTTTTGGGTATTCGTGGAAGTAGGAAAAGTTAACTGTTTTCCTTCTGAACTTGCATTTGATTACATTCCTTCCTTGCTGTGAGGATAGGATGATTTTGTTGTGTTTTATTGATGTTGTTCGGCCTTCCTGTTCGGACTGTTGTCACAATTACAAACTTGGCCTTGTATTTCTGTGCAATGAATGATTACATTTTCTTCTCGCTGTGATGGAAAGTTGATTCCATTGCGTTTTGTGGTTGCGATTTGGCTTTCTGATTCGAACTGTCTTGTGAATGCGAACTTGACTTTGGATTGCTGTGCAAAAGAAGAAATGCATGGGAATTTTGTCTTGTTGTTTGGGTCTGTCTTGACTGTACCAGACTTACGCATTTAACACCCTATACGGGTTTACTTTGATAGAGGTATTGATAACTGATTATTGCATTCTGAAGTTCTGCATATTATCATGAACTTGAAAAATGGATTTCGGGTAGAAATGTTTGTTGGCAGTGAGCTCGATTTGGGTGTTTTATTTCATTCTGAGCAAATGATTGTTTCTTACTGAAATTATGGGGAAACTAGTTCTTCCTTTCTCTGCTGTTTTAGATTTCGAAAGAAATAGTAACTGGGTTTATTGAACCTTATAAGTTCGGATTGTTGGAAGTGACAGTGGTATTTAGATTATTTTTCTGAGTGTTGTGCTTTCTGTACAAATGAAATACTTAATTGTTTCGTGTGGTCTTCTGATCTTGGCACTCATTTAGAAGAAATGAAATCGGCTTGAACAATTCTTGTTGAGTCTGAAGAAAATGGTTGTTTTCTTAGTGAAAGGTTAAAGGAATGAAATTTTCTCTTTTTGCTGTTTGAATTCTGGAAATAGCATTGGAAGCCTTACTGTGCTCTATGATTGGTCTTGCTGTAGGTAACAAATGAGTAAATTGTATTTTGAACTGTATGCGTTCATGGAAATAGAAAGTCATGTGAATAATTGATTTCGTGATTGTATAACTGTTATTTGGTTAAAAATACAGTGAAAGAAATATGGATTCTTCTAGTACAGTAAGTACATAGTATGCATCCTTATACTATTTGTTCTATGATAAATATGATGTTGTATTAACCTGTTTTTGGGTATTCATATGAGCCTGATTTAAATGAATTATTGATAAGGACGATAAATTCTTCCTTGTTTTCATTTAAAGCTGATTATGAATGAAATTATTCTTGCTGCTGGAAAGTGAATTCCGAATGGATTTTGTAAGTTTCACTCTGAACTGTTATCTTGATTTGTGTCCCGTTTGGATTCAATTTTTAGGACAGTCATGAGGAAAGAAATAGGAATGTGGATGGATAACTTGGAAAAATGATCTTTTCTTCTTTCATTCAGTTGGAAATCCGTAATCGTTTAAGAACGAATTTTGTAGTGCTTGGGTATGAGCAACTATATGCATTGTTGTTTGCTTTCTCGTCTGTGCTTGATTGCTTGGAATCCAATGTGATGCATGAACTGAAAGGAAAGTAATTGGTTTACGTTTCAGTTAGTTTTACCCTTTGCATTTATTACTAATGAAAGGAGTGGAAAGGATAACAGTTATGTTATATCAGCAGTATGCTACTTGTATTCCTAAACTTTACAAATATTGTAATTTGGAACTTGTAACGGTTATGTGGAAAATAGGACAACAATTCTTTGGCTGATTGGGATGGTATTTTGATGGTTCAGTTGTTATGCTGTCCATTCTTTTGATGCTTGATTTTGATTGATGTTCTTACTGTCGTTTCATAAAAGCAGGGTTCTTTTATTGAGACAGTTAATTAAAGCACCTCATTTTAATGACAAGTGCTTAATATGCTCAGTTCATTGAACTGACCCGTGCAAGTAATTTTGCAGATGGAAATTGATTAGAACAAAGACATGGCTGTTTTCTGATGCTTCTTTTGATTATCAGAAGATGAATTGTATTTGTTAGTTGTTATTCCTCTATGAGGAATTGTGAAAAGAAGAAAGTACATTCTTCTATCTACGAGTTGTAATGATGTTTTATGTAAACAAAGTCCAGTCAGTTGGATTAGCAAATGTATGGATTATGAAATGGATTGATGAATACAAATACAAGTGTGATATTTTTAAAAAAACTATATCAGTTTGATATTGTTGATTAATTTGGAAATAAAATGTTATTTCTTGATTTGGATTTATTTAATTGTCCTTGGATGGATGTTAAAAAGGAATTGATATCTATTCTTACCTAAATGCAACTTTTAAGTTGAAATGTGCAATTAGTTCATACTTGGGTAAAGATGAATTCTTAATTGACATTAAAAAGGATTAGGAAGAATATGATTCCATAACTGATAGGTATTCAGGATTAGCTTGGAAGCTAAGGAATATCAATTAAACTAGGAGTAACCGAACTTCGTTTTCGAACTCCATTAATAACCTCGTATGTTAAATTCAGAAAGAAAGGATATGGGATAAATATATCCAGAGCTAATGGACCTTAACTATGTAAGGTTAAGGAACAATAAATGAACACATTTATTGGGAATTAGACCTCGTTTAAATGACGTCTAATAAGCTGGAATTATGAATTTAGTTACAGTTGGGAAAATCTTGGTTAAGTTTAATAGGTTAAACTTATCACGTCCGTCGGAAACGGGCTGCTTAATCCAATGATTAAGAAGAGAACCAAGTAGGGAAAAAGTAACCCTTCGGTAAGAAGGAGAAGATGCATAGCAAGCTAGAGGACGGAATTAGTCTCTCTTAGCTACGTACAACTATAACGGGAACGAGGATAAAGGATCAGCATGGTTGCTGAAGGTTGATCTTAAATATTAAGATCATATCCAAATCACTTGAGCAGGATGTGTACTCTCGATGGGAGGATTCCGTAGGACATTGACATACGCCAGCTACAGCAAGGTGTCTTCATGAAGACGGGGTCTTCATGACGACACAATGTTATAGCTGACATATTACAATGCCCTCCCGAATTAAAACATCAAGAATACATAGGCTGAATGTGAAGTTCTTGGTTGGGGATAGGAGTATGATCACGTATAAGGAGTGACTCCGGAGGACTAAAGATAACTAGACACACGGAGTCATGGGGAACGACACCGTATGTCTGCGTATCTTTAGTTACCAGGAGTGCCTTCCTATATTCGTTCATATTGCTAATTGGAATTGGAAGTTTAAATCTGACCTTAAATTGAAAGGACTAGTAGGAACCAGGAAAGACCATTCTAGATAACAGGTGAAGTGAAGTGAAGGACGTATTCCATTGATGTGTATCACATCCAGGAATATGATCATGCAAAGCATGTGAAAATCTTTGGCCAAAGTATCGCAAGTGCTGGTTGCGTTGTCCTAATCACTTAATTTAAGATGCGGGATGTCGATGAGTATCGAATAACAAATATTCGATAGGCTTCTTAAATGGATCACTTCGATAACCGGTAACGGTTAAGAGAACTTATATATGTAATATACTATGCATGAATGAACATGAAGGATCGGTTGTTGCCGAGTCATGAAATGAGAGATCGTTGAAACTCCGAGCCATGAAAATGGGACATCGGCGATTCTTGAGTCATTTACAATGAAAGATATAAAATCTATTATAATATTGAATGGCATTGAATGTGTTCCATATTGTAAATATGTGAGCAGGGGAACATTAAATTTAAAAGAAAATTGTGTGTTCCAAACTGTGTTGTTTGGGCAGAGAACAATTATTAAAACTTGAACGTGTGTTTGAATTATATAATTCATAACAGAGAACGTTATACTACAAAAAAAAAAAAAAAAAATTCCCTTGTTCTAGTATCTTAAAATGGGGATGTTACATGGAGCTTCAATTTTCTAGGACAATATTATTTTATTTCCTGTGCTTCGGGCTTCACATAAATCGTGAGACCTCATGTTATAGAAAAATAGGAACGGAAGCCCCTCCATGGAAGCAAGCAAAGCAAAGTATCTACAACTAAATCAGTGAAGCATTAGAACCTAATAATCTTTGAACAAAAAAAATCATTAGATGGAGTCCACTATGGGCAGCAAAATATGAGAATAACAACTTGCCTGTGCCAAGGCATAGGCCATTGCAGAGTACATTCCTGCAGCTCATTCTCTATAGAACACAGTTCTCTCTACTGCAACCACAGTTCAGCCTTTGTTGAACTATTTCTTACTCCTAAGAACATCACCGCCCCATTCTACGTCATTATCCCCGATATAAAAGCATGCCAATTGTTGGCATCTTTCCATATGAAATGCCAAAAAGGACACATAAAATTGAATCAAACATAAACAACTGATTGATATCATGTGTCAGCCATGTTGTTGGCAAGGCATATAATGAACTAAAACTCCTTTAGGTCAACATGAATAGAATACAAAAACTTACAATTTTTTCCCATAGTCCCAAAATATAGTTCCAAATACCATAGCAGTGATCAGAGTAACCAAGTATATGAAGCTATTATAGCCTGGACTACGCCAATATGTCCACCACTGGTTCCATAGGAAAAATTTGAATTGATCACAAAATGATTGTGAATATTGTGTCAGATAGTAGAGATCTTTTGCATCAGGAACTGGTATACTATGCTCATTCACCAATGTTTTCTTTCTTTTGCATTTATAAGGGTGGCAATATTTGTTAGAATAAGTTGGAAAATCAACTAGTTGAGACAAAAATACTAGGAAAGTTAGGTCCCTGGGTCATCAACTCATGTAGTATCTTAAAAAAATGTCATCCTTACTCATAAAGGGGTGAGTTCTTGCAGTGCTTTGCAAATTCAATCCCCAAGCAAAGTTCAGAAGCAACAGTACTAACTTCGAGCATCCATGTAGTTGGATTGTATCTATCCTTTCAACAAGCTCAACAATGAATTGTTAGGTGTTTTCTTTGTTCATTGACAAACCAGATTACACCAGACGATCCAACTAATGCATCTCTTAATGTTATGTTGCTTGAACCCTGTTTTAAATCCAATAAAACCTTCAAGAAAACGAACATTATAATAAACATGGGCAAATAAAAATGAATTATAACCCTAAGATATAATAACTCTGACCCTACAATGAAGGACAGTCATCGACCGGAATAGATTAGACCATTACCTCGATTGATTCACCCTAACCTGAAGTGAAATTTCTCCAAATAAAACGACCTTCAGGAAGACTATTTTATATTACCTTGAGGAGGGCTGCTTGGTGGTAAAGAAACAAACAAAAACCTTTAACCATGTGCACGAAAATTAGGCAAAAACTACAAAAACAAAAGCACCAAATCCAATTTAGAAAAAGGACAAGAACACTCAATACTCAAAGAAAAACATCGACAATGGAAGCTTAGAGTAACTTACCAAAACACGAATTATTTGCTAACCTGGTTGGTCTTGTCTTCTCCTCCATCCTCACAAACAAAACACAAAAATATATCCAACACACAAAATTGAAACTTAAAGAAAAAAAAGAAACAAAATATACGGAAAAAGCTATTCAAAGCTCAAAAATAAGGAACAAACACGGAGCATGGCCATGCCACATTCAAACAAATCGCAAAATGCGAGAATGCGGACAAAATAAAAAAGAAATAAAACATAAATAAATGGACAATGCACACCGAAATGGTAAATAATTACTCGGAGAGGGATTTTATAATGCTTTCGTGAACGACTCTTTTCCAACAAACATTTGTCGTGATTTGTATACCACGTACCTACTTTTTGCCTATGTCTACTACTTATTCGACCTCGGAATCCCTTCCGTTTATTATACTACATTTATAAGCATTTATGAGGCCTCCTCTTTTTCCTACACTAGGTCGCCCATCTATCAAATCCACCTTGTAGTATTGTCTTTTTCAGCTAAATTTCTGGATCAAAATTATAGAAAGCAAAATATAATGGCATATTCTTCAATAAAGGGAAACAAAATATTCTTGTAAATATTTTATCTAAAACTTTAGACAAGTAAAAAAATCTGACACATGGCATAATATTATTGGTTTCTGCAAAAAAATTAATAGCTAAGGTGAAGACAATATACTTACCTTCCGCCGTATGATAAACATATTAAAACTACCTAACTCACTCCCACCACTAGGTACTCATAAACCACACAAAACAATTAACGGTTTAAACACTTATGTAGTGGCCTATATTTAATTTAATAATAAACACTGGTGTCGACACCCAACCATCCACAGAACTTTTTATACAAATCCACCCTGCTCTGCACGGCAGCGGGACGCCCACCATTACATTCTCCTCCGTTGATGGCTCTGATTGTTCCTGCAAATCCTCCACCGCTCGGAGATGTCATCGCCTTGTGACAGTTGGTGTTTACCATCCAAAACCACAAGGAAGTTTTGAACGCAACGTCCTCTCTCTGCGCTACTAAATCAGGATTGTCCAGTATTGCTTTCCACTCTTACAAGGCCACGCTGCAGATTGCTGACAGTAAGTCGATTTTGCAATTTCTTCTACATAGCGCAAACCTGCACAAAACACATTGCAATCAGTAATCTGGAAATCCGTATTCCATAGACATACTCACTCAAGGAAAGGAAAGGAAAGAAGAATAGATTACTTCCAGTCTCGTGGGCCACATTGGCAAAGAAAGCAGCCAGCTCTCTCTTCCGATCTGTATCAGACCCGGTGCTTCCAAAACCGGCAAAGTTACTCGCTTTGGCCGCGTCAAGAAAACCATTGTAAGTGTAGAAGCTGTTTCCAGCGCAAGAAGAGGAGATTCCGGATTTCACACGATTAAAGAAGCTCTGCGTGATTATCGACTCAATGCTCTGAGATAAACCCAGTTGCATCCCTCCGACCATAATCAACGCCACAAATAACACCAAATTCTTTGTATATCCGGCCATGGCTGGCAAACTTACAAGAGGATAATTGTTATGCGAAATTGTGTGCAAACGCGCTCCCTATAAATAAGCAGATACGGGTGCCTTATCTGGAGTGTAAGGGGCTCAAAGTCAAGGTCTTCAACTTTACCGTATGGTACACGGATTTGCAGATTAGCCGACGTTGTGATTTGTGACAGATTTTTCCCTCCTTGGAAGGGTTATCTAAATTTACTTAAAGCAACTTATACGGTCGGTGCGTTCAAAATTAAATGATATTTTTGTGGATAAAATTTGACCAATGTCTTGAATGTAAACTTGGAAGGATACATCGAATTCGACGAGCTCTAAAGTATATGCGTGTTTTTGATAGGTACATTTTACTCCGTCTTTGTAAGGGCTATGTATCAAAATTAAATATTTGTAGATAAAATTTGACTAATTTTTTGAATGTTGATATTGAAGGATACATTAAATGTTTGTAGATAGAATTAAATCTTTGTAGATATTTTTGTGGATAAAATTTGACTAATATTTTGAATGTCGACTTGGAAGGATACATTGAATTCGACCAGATCGAAAGCATATGCGTGTTTTTGATAGGTACATTTTATTCCCTCTTTGTAACGGCTATCTAAATTTATATAGAGTAATTTATAAGGTCGGTGTGTTCAAAATTAAATGTTTGTAGATAAAATTTGACTAATTTTTTTAATGTCAACTTGGAAGGATACATTGAATTTGACAGCGCCAAAGCATATGGTTGTATTTCAATAGGTACAATTTAAACATGGGTCCCATGGAGGGGGTTGTTACTCCTATTTTTATTCAGCGGGTGGTCCCATGACAAAATAAATTTAGGGAAACAAGAAATTTTAGAATCTTTTCCTAAAAACAAGGAGCACCATTTTTGTAGGAGGAGAGTTTAAGGGGAAGGTAAAAAGTGGGGTTAAAAGTTTCCCCCACCCACTTCTATTTTGTAGGAACATATTATGCCAAATGTCAATTTATAAATGAGCAGATTTAATTTCGAATTTTATTGCAAATTAAAATATTATATTTTTAAATATCTTCCCTAAAAATTCTCTAAAAAACTTTTATACCATGAAACCCCATTTACTATAAATACTTTTAAAATTATTCTCCACACTAGCAAAGAAAATTTAGGAGCCCACTCCCATGCGACCGCTTCCTTAGTAAATAGGCATCTTTACTGTGAAGAGAGCTATTGAACAGTTGCAATCGAAAGGCCTCGTCTAGCATTGACAAATGACGAACATCAAGTTTTTGGTGGCCGTTGATTAAAACACTTGGCATAAGTCATATTTATCTACAAGACAAAACTTTCTACGTTGGAGAATAAGACAAAACAAGAGTTCACCGTTACAAATCAGGTGTGCAGGAGTTAGAAAGGAATATTTGCAGGCGGATTCAGAATGTAAGATTGTTCTGAGGATTCTTGTGATCATCGTTTGTGTCAAGAACATCTTGACATGTCCTACAAAGAGCTGCACATGAAACTGGCATCATTTTCAAAAGTAATGATTACAAAATAACAATTTTAGGCGATGTATGTTATCTTCCTTGCACGAGTTCAAGAGTGAGAATTTGGAGAGTTATTTAGGAGATGAAGTGAAAATGGTGTGTGAGTATGTTCCCTTTGTATATATAAACATTTTTGTACCTGAAAGTGTGGTTGAAAAAGAGATATTTGATCATGCATGAAGATTAGTGAACTCGGGTCAAGGTGCAAAAAGGAGTGTGTATGTAACTATGCTAGTGACCATCTATTGAGGAGCTTGATGACATGAAAAATCAGGGAGTATACCTTCATGACCGAGATTGGCTGCAATAGTATGAGTTGAAGAAAGAGAGGTGAATCAAGAGGTGAAGAGAGAAGAGAGAAGAGCTGATTTAGAGGTCACAATTTGTTGTGTAAGACAACTATTTGAGAGTGATCAAAACATTTTGTAGAAGACTAAGTGGTGGCTTAGCAAACAGGGAGTTGAAGCTTCCTTGTAAGTAAACAAAAGATCAAGTTGAAGCTTGATTGAAGTTTTGGGAGTTGTGTCTTCCAAGCAAGTAGTGGCTTGCAGAAGGTCAAGTGGAAGCTTGACTAAATCTTGGAGTTGTAGCTTCAAGTTGAGTGGATGCTTAACAGTTGAAATATTTGTAACCTTATAGGACAATTTTTCCAAGTTAGTGCATTGATTTCAGTGGGTTTTTCTCCCTTAAAGGGTTTCCCACATTAAACCTGGTGTTCATGTGTGCTTGCTCACTTCATGCTTATGTTTGAATTTCATTAGTCTCTCATGGTTACTTCTAATCTAGAATGAATATCTTATTGAGTTTATGAATATTTTTCCAAGTTTAAATAAGCATTGATTCACCCCCTCTCAGTGCCTAGAATTTCCAACATTTCCACGGTAATTCCCCTACTTTTTCAAGAAGAAATTGTTCCTAGAGCTGGATTAAAAGGATGTGAGTGCCCTAGGAAATAATTGGAGTCAGTTTACTCACAAGTTCGATTACTACTTTTTCACATCATGTAAATACAAAAATTTCCTCTATTTTTTGTATGATTAAAAGTTGCATCAAAATCATAATAAATCAAAAATATAGAGAAACTACTACACAAAAAGAATAAAAATATCCTATAAAACCATCACATAAAGACAATAAATATGCCATTTATGGAGAAAATTAATTGAAAGAGGTTCTCATAATGAAACAAATACAATTTTCTATGCAAGGGTACTTGCAAGTCCGATTTACCAATATCAAGTAGGTGATGGGACTCAAACATGAACATAACACCATTTTTTTGCAAAGCAATAAAAATGCTTATGTGGATACCATTATTTTTTTTTAAAAGTGGTATTTGGACCAAGAGTACCATTTCTTACATAGCACTTAATTAAAATTTCCCCAAAAGGATTAGGAATAGAAAATTAAATACTTTTTCCTATAATTATACTCATGTCTACTAGATACACCGGTGACATTATAAAAAAATACATGAACCTTTTCGTATAAAAGTATACACTTGCATAATTTATGGATACATAAGATAATGTACAATGATACCAATAAAATTATATGAGTTAAAAAATACGTCATATTTATTTTTACTTGCAAAAATATTATAGTACATTTTTATGTGTATGCATGAAATTTATGTCACTATATAATAATATAAATAAATGTGTTAATTAATATTGAGTCGAGTAAAGTATTTTAATATTAAGTTCTAAAAATATCCGTCAATAAGAAAAATATTTGTATTTATTCACCTCGAAACTATTGGCACCCTAGGAAATTTCCTAGTTTGCCTAGGGCTTAATCCCCTTGATTTTTCCTTTGTAATTATGACTCCTCGATTGCACAATTTTTTTGCATCATTTTCATCCCATGTCAAAATCACCTCTTATTCCTTCAACTCTATAAAAATTATATCCTTTGTATAGGAGGGAATTAGAAAAGAAGCTCCGCGCGACTCAAACCCGACTTTAACCTATGATTACATTGATCTCAATCCTTTTCCATTATGTAATTAAGCGACAAAGTTCAAATCTAGAAAACAACAAAATTTTCTCAATTGTTTCCATGTAGAAATATTGAGGCAAAATGAATTTCTTGTGATGCGATCCACTAATTATCTCTTGGGTATTATCTTCTTTACTTCTCTCCCTTATGCATTAATGGAATTTATTGGACTATTCTTAAAATTCATCATTCATAAAACATTAGAGAAAGATAAACATTAATGTAAACGTGGATTAATTTTTCCTTTGAATGAAAAGTTTGAGAACACTCCATTGACATGTGTAATGTGGTTTTGTTTATGAGGAAAACATGCACGAGAGGTTGTGTTGCCACTACTCTAGAAAATATATTAGGGTTGTTAATAATTATTAAATATTTTAATCCTTAACTTTTATTTGTCTTTACATTTGCTTAAACCTCCTTTGGCCATACCTAGAAAGCAGTTTCTAGTGGATTTGTTTTTTTCCTTTTTTACTTTTCAAGAGACAGGTTTGGGATGTCAATAAAATTCAAAGAATCGGTTTCTCCGTATTTAAGCACTATCATGCATTTCACAACACAAGGAGATTTTGGATTTTGATGATGAGAAATAAACTATAAAAACGAGTCAAGGTAGATTGACTCACACTAACACTTCCACGTAATAATTCTACCAAAGGAGATCCTATTAAGGGAATAGCCTCAGGCACACCAGTTACAATTTTTACTGCCCAATAACCAATTTGATCCCAGGGCAAAGAATAACCAGTTACACCGAAAGATACGGTTAGTATTCCACAGATAGAGGAATACATAAAGTTGAACATAGTAAAATGAGAAATCGAAATATTTTGTTGAAATTATTCGTTTGGAAATTACCAAAAAAACTGATTATAGGTTCTTCTCTCCATTGAAATAATAAGACTGCTATGCTTATCATTAAACTTGTTAAAGTATACAAAAATTGATGTGGTCGTTGACACTAAGATTTTATCCTAATCTGATGTCTTTATTTTGATACATATGTTGTGGGGTAAGAATGTTTTTGCATTTTCATGGGATAGAAAATCGGTGATTTACCAATACCACCAAAACTATCATTTTATCCTCCTCATCCTTGTCGTCATCTACAAAACATCGTGATAGACCTTTCCATTCAAGGACATTAACAAGTTTCGATAGTGACTGGGTAATTCCCCGATCTCTATCAAGAAGCAAGTGTTCCTATATAATTGTGGATCCTCCTCGATTGCGTGACATCGAATTTGAAATCATTTACATCATTTTCATCCTCCATCCACATCACCTCTTTTTCTTTCAAATCCCTCAAGATTCCATCCTTTGCATAGGAGGGAATACCGATAAAAGCTCTATGTGGCTCAACCACGACTTGACTTACGATTACACCTATCTTCGTCTTTCACCATTCTACATTCATTGGAAAAATTCAAATCCGAAAACAAAAATAAATTGTGCTCCACATTTTCATGTGAGTAACTAAAATTAACTAGATCTTGGTTAGCTAAGAACTAGTTAATCTAATCTAGGAGAACAATAAACGTGTAAAATAAATACTCTAAAACAATATAAATTGGCTAAATAATTAAACTCACGAAAAAAAAACCTAATGTACTGAGTAAAGTGAGGAAGGAACTCATTTGATTCTAGATGATTATCATCACAGAGTGTCGCGGGTATGATATGAAATTCCGAAAGCAAAGCGATTACATAGAGGTCTCGAAAAGAGTGGATCTGGAGGATATGAGCAGACTGGAGCACCCAGGAAGGTCTTGGAGTGCCACTGGGCACCCTGGTGCTGCGAGAAATAGGTGCCATGGTCTCTCAAAATGCTCTACAGATGGTCTTCGAGGCTTGGAAGATGACCGAACCTTTGTTGTTTGTCACACTGGATTTTCTAAAGTACGCTAAATTTACCAAATGAAGCGAGATGATGTTTAACACCGCAATGAGAGAAAAGAAGTATCAAATTCCTAAAAATAAAATATGCAAACGAATGGTTCAAAGCTGACCTCGATTGTCCACAACAATGGGCTTACTAAACTGAGCATTGCACTACATTTCGGACCCAAATGTAGTTTTGGTGTGTGTGTGTGTGTGTGTGTGTGTGTGTGTGTGTGTGTGCGTGCGTGCATGTCATGCCCTAGGTGCTCTTGTGCTAGTCACACTTTGTGAAATAACGAGCAATAGCTAGATGTAGAAAATGTAATAGTATGTGTGCATGGAATAGAATAAAATCCCTCCCCCTATGAAGTGTGATGCAAATGTCCTAGCTTGTGCCTTGATGATGGAGCTATGTGGATGCCAATGCAATAGATGGATGCAACTCTAGATGGAGTGATAGTAGTGTATGATGTTAGGTCCCTCATTATGGTCTCATAACTTTATATTTATAGGGTTCTCTTGCTCTAATTTCGTAATTAACCCCGAAAAGGCCGACCACAGAAAAGATAAACATGAAAAATGGCTAGAAGAGGCCCAAAAAGTGGTGGGAAAGTGCTAGAAGGATTGGGCGCCCCCATGTGGGACCAGGGCACCTATGGGCACCCTAGTTATAGCTAAAATTATGGGGATGTGCGAAAATGGTTGGGCATGTAGGTGCAATAGGTCACAAATTATGAAATAAAATAAATAAAATGGCCAAAGGGACAAGGGTTAATTAGTACTTTCTTTTCTCAAGAACCTTCTAAATAGTAGTATGAGACCGGGATAAATAAATGTCTAAAGTGCATGATTTTGTGACTACATTTTTCCCCCACTTTATGTTGGTGAGCGGAAAGCTCGGTAACATAAAGTAGATAGAGATGCATACCTGATGTCCATGAAGAGTGTAGCAGAAATGTGCCAAGGACTAGACAAGCGTGGAATGATAAAAAGATGGAGGAACATGGAAACTATAAATGAAAAATACACAAAGAAAAAGTTATGAGAGTGAACCTAGGGTAAACACATGTGTGTAACTACCACAATGTGTACTTGCATTGTTAGTAAAGCATGTTTTTTTCGTTGAATGTTGTTTTTGTTGCCACTTATTCTTTCCCCATTTGACTACTTGTTTCTCATACGGCCAGGATCTACAAGGAGAAAATGATCAAGTAGTCAAATATGTATGTATGTAAGTGTAAAAATGCTATGTAAAAGATGCATGTAAAGTACACTAATGTAAATGTAAATGTAAGTTTAAATGGAACATGTGCACCTGATCCATGTCGAGAAAGAGTGTTGAAGGATATCTTTTACCGTGAGTTTTTTGGGCGTTCTCATGCCACCCTAGCTAAAGAAGTGTATGGAGGAAATGCTCTGTGTCCTCCAATCTAACTACTACTTTAAAATGTGTGTAGAGATCTCTATATTGTTCTAGATTTTGGGCGATCTAATGCCACTTTGAATGAAGAAGTGTAGGGAGGAAATGCTCCATGTCCTCCAAGCTCTAATTGTTTCCCAGAAATGTTAAGGACACCATGTCCTATAAAATCCATTGTGTATGGGGTTTGTAGACTGGACATAACCCACTCGTTGAATATAACTGAACCGAACCAGTGTAGAATCTATGTGTTTGTATGTAGAAACCCCCAAACGATGCCCCCCTCTTTGGGGACGCATGTGACATCACTGATAGGAGAATGCGGCCTAAGAAGAGGCCCAACCGCATTCTAAACTATGTACCTGGAAAAGTGCTTGGGAGAAACCAAGGCACGCATAAAAAGAAGGCCGGCCAAAGACAAATGTAAAGAAAACAATGTATGCATATAAAAAACAAGTGTAAGCTACAAAGATAATGTAGTAAATTATGTAAACATGTAAGAAAACAAGTAAGCCACAAAAAGTGGGTCATGCAAACATGGGACATCAATCATGATGTCACAAGACACACAAGGTCATCATGGCCACAAACAACAAACAAGTGTGCACACAAACATAGGGAAAATCCCACAAATAATGGTATACATAGCAAACAAGTATAGACAAGAAAACAAGTAGTCATGGAAACATGTAATCCTACAAAACAAGTGTTGCACATGGAACACCTATTAGCATGTTAGAGTAATAACCAATATGTCAAAACATGTATGATCAAGTAATGTAAGATGCTAAGTACAAAATGAAACAATAGCACTTGGATGAGACGAATGTGGATTCCCCAATGACTTGTATAGGAAGGGTAGAAGGTGAGCATCCATGTCACGTGTAGGAGTCATGTATCTGTAATCACACTAAACAAAAGGTGTGAACACGCATGTGTGGATGATATAGATAATGACATATAAGAAATCAATCTAGCATGTGTAGTAAAGTGATCATGTAAAACACGAGTAAACAAGAGTAAATGCCCCCAAGACAATGCAATATGCCTTGGATGGGTATAATAGAATGCAAGATGGAATGATAGGATTCATGTGCCCCCAGTGAATGGACATGTATGCAATTAGGTTCATTTTGGTTTCCACCTCGGTAGTCAAGAATGAACCATAAAGGAGAGTGTGTCATCGGGAAATGGTCAGTAGTGTACATTATGTCTCGGCATGCGATGATGAATGTGAATGCGTAATGTTGATGATATCATGTATAGAAGAAATGTGTGTGGAACTTATAGCCTAAGTGTATGCCACTACGAGATGACATATATAGTGATGATTTAGCCCTAAGATTATATCAATTTGAGAGATCGAATGAATGAGTGATTATTTAGCACTACATGTATATCACTATGAGATGAGTGAATGAGTGATAATTTAACACTACGCGTCTATCACTATGAGATGAGTGGATGAGTGATGATTTAGCACTAAGTGTATATCACTACAAGATAAAATATGGAGTGATGATTTATCCCTAAACATATATCACTACAAGGTAAATGATAAGGAGCGGTGTTGTAACCTAAGGTGTCTACTACCAAAGATGATAAAATAGGTGAAGATTTAGCATAAAGTGTATGTCACTAAGCTAGAGATGTCGCATTGTGGAAAATCGAATAGTAAATGTGTGGTGAATGTAAGGTCCATTTGATTTGTAAACCCTCGGCAGTTGAGTATGGACCGATGAACTAAAGTGTGTCATCAAGTGGTGAGTGCAATGCATAGAAGATAATGTAGTATAGACGACCAAGTGATGAATATGGTATGTAAATGTGCGGTATGTTGAATGCGATACTAAATGTGTAGGATGTGTAATATGTAATGTGATAGGTGTAGATAGACTAGTAATGTAAGATGTAGTGATGAAATGTAAAGCTAGACTCATATGTAATGTAACCTAGCGTAGTATGTAGAATATGAATGATGTATAAATGTGCAGTAAAATAGCCTAATGGAGTATGTAACATATAAATGACTAATATGTGTATGTAGTAAGATGTAGAATATAGGCTATGTGTAGAATGGATGGTGTATGATGTGGCTATGTACGTAGATGGCCTAATAATGTATGTAATGTGTAAGATGAATAACATATGATCATAAACACGTAGATGATAGAATTATTGGAAAAAGAGTAGAAATGTGTGATGTAGGAATGTGTAAATGTAAAAAGGTTGGATGCACGATGTGTGACAAAATGTAATGCGTCATGCGTAATGTGCAGTGTGTGGGGTTCGATGCAAAAGTAATCCCTCAACAGTCAAGTGTGAACCGAAGCACAAATGTGTGTCATCGACTAATGACACTAGAATATATGATGAATATGAATGTATGAGAATGTAAAATATGATGAGTGTGATTATGCTAAGACGAGGTGGGGAGATTGTGTTAGATGTCATGCCCCCAAGTATGTAAGTGATGGAAGTCTAGTCAAAAGACACTAAGTGGATCCACATAAGGAGTAGTTTCCTTAACAAAATTGATGGGACGTTGAGGTGGTAATGTCACAGAAAACTTGAGTGGAGGGGTATTTTCTTTAATAAGATGATTAGAAAATAGAAGTGGAGTAGGATGACGAGAAAGCTTGAATGGTGGCATCTTTGGCGGTACTTGTATTTTCGAAGGAGGCGCATGAGAAATGGTGGCGTGATGCTCATTAAGTGGAGAAGAAGCAACATTAGGAATAGGAGAAGCGTTTGTCGACTAGGAGAAGGATCGCTATGCACATGTGAGGGGTTGTCAATATCACACATGTAATGAATAAGAGAATCATCTAGAACTTCTATAGAAATATTAAAGGGAGGTTCACTAGCAGTGTAGGAGCTTGCTTAGATTGATCTTGACTAAGCGAAGGAGGAATAGAATTAGGATCCCATGTGGGTATAGTATTTGTAGGTAGGCATGTAATAGGATGTTTTCCAGTGAATGAAATAAAGCCCTGACGCTCAATATTTTTGACTCTACATTGTAAAGCATAACAATTGTGGTCATTATGCCCATTGATTTGGTGATAATGGCAATATGGACGATCTTGATACTTTGCTTAGGAAAAAGGAGGATACTAATCAATAGATGATAGAGTGATTAGTTGACAACTAAGAATCTTAGTAAGAGTTTCATGTGGCTTAGTATTGTGAGTAAGTATGAGAGGTGTTGATGATGGCTTGACTTGGGATTTAGCTATATGACATGTAGTGGACATAGATTGAAGAGGAGATTGAGAGGGAGAAGAAAAATGTGATTGAGAAGAATCCTTAAGTTGTTGGACTTCATATCTAAGAGATGTGATTGTGGATTCCATAGATTGTATAGAGGATGTATGCGATCAAGAAGCATCCTTGAGTGTTGACTTTCACATCTAAGAGATGTAATTGTGGACTCCATGATAACAAATTTTGCATGTAAGGCCTGAATCGAGTCTAAAATGGGTTGGTTAGATGGAGGGTTGTCAAGATCAGGGTCGACAAAGAAACAATTAAGCATAACAATTAATTCATGTGGTGGTGTATTGTCATCAAAGCACTCGATGTCTAAGGATTTTTGGAAAACTACCTAGACAAGTGCGATATCTCCTAAGTAAATCAAATACAGAAACTTGACCCATGATAGAAGAAGAATAAGTATCCTAAGCATGAAAAATGTCGGCTTCACCAAAATGATTAACTGAAATTAAATAGATCTAGGTTAGCTAAGAACTAGTTAATCTAATCTACGAAGACAATAAGCATTGTAAAATAAATACTCTAAAACAATATAAATTGGCTTAATAATTAAACTAATAGAAATAAAACCCTAATGTGAAAGAGTAAAGTGATGAAGGAACTCAACTGATTGTAGATGACTATCACAGAGTGTCGTAGGTATGACAGAAATTCTAGAAGTAGGAACGATTGCACAGAGGTCCCGAAAAGAGTGGATCTAGAGGATTTGAGTAGACTTGAGTGCACATGAAGGTACTTAGAGTGCCCAGGGTACCCAGTCTGTAGAAATAGGAGCCTTGGTCTTTGAAAAAGCTCAGAATGGTCTTCTCAAGGTCGGAAGATGACATGTAACCTTTATTGTTTGTAGCACTTGGATTATTTGAACTACGCCAAATGTGCCAAATGAAGCAAGATGATGTTGAAGACCTGCAAGAGACACAAGAAGTATCAAATTCATAAGAAAATAAAACTTACAAATGAATGGGTTGAATTAACCTCAAGCCACAACAATGGGCTTACTAAACGTGGCGTTGCACTACATTTCAAACCCGGATGTAGTTACGGTGTGTGTGCATGTCGTGCCTTAGGTGCTCTTGTGTCAGTCACACTTTGTGAAATAAGGAGCAATAACTAGATGTAAGAAATGTAATAGTATGTGTGCATGGAATAGAATAGAATCCCTCCCTCTATGAAGTTTGATGTAGATGTCCTAGTTTGTGCCTTGATGATAGAGCTATGTGGATGTCGATGCAATAGATGTATACAACTCTAGATGGAGTAATAGTAGCGTATGACGTTAGGTCCCTCATTATGGTCTCATAACTTTATATTTATAGGGTTCTCTTGATCTTACTTTGTAATTAACCACTGAAAAGGCCGACCACGAAAAGATAAACATGAAAAATGGCTAGAAGAGGCCCAAAAAGTGGTGGGAAAGTGTTAGAAGGATTGGGGTGCCCCGAGGTGGGACCATGGCGCATATGGACGCCCCGATTACGGCTAAAATTATGGGGAATGTGCGAAAATGGTGGGCTGTAGGTGCAATAGGTATTAAATTATGAAGTTATAAAATAAATAAAATGGCCAAAGGGACAAGGTTTAATTAGTACTTTCATTTGCTCAAGAACCTTCTAAATAGTAGTATGAGACCGAGGGATAAATAAATGTCTAAAGTGCATGATTTTATGACTACAACATGTATAAACATTGAGGCAAAATGAAGCTTGCAATGCAATCGATAATTCTATCTTGGGTGTCCTCTTCTTCGCTTCTCTCCCTCATGCATGAATGACATTCCAAGCTATGCTTTTCGAGTTTGAAATTTTTTTATGTTATCAAATTCCAAAGTTTATAGATCTGAGTTTTGCATTTTAGGTTTCAATTTTTAAGGTTTCTAATTTTGCATTTTACATTTTAAGGTACAAGAATTAAATCACAATTTGAGTTTTGAGTTTTAAGTTTCAATACTTTTGGGTTTTGGTTTTCAAGCTTTAAATATGATTATTATTTTTTATATCACTCTACTTTTCATGTTTTTCAGGGTTTTCAATTTTTGGAATTGTGATATCAAAACCAACAATGTGTGTTTCACTTTTGTGTATAGCTCCAATAAAGACTTTCTAGGTTAATATTTTCATATAAGATAAACACCTTTTATATCTTTTCTTTTCGTGTTTTATAGCTTTTCACAATTAGCATTTTGTATGTTTGGGTTTCAAGATTCACAAGTTTGGTCTTCGGGATTTTAAATTCCACTAATAAGATAGAAACATTTAATAACAAGTATACTTTTTCGTTTTCACGTCTTTTGAGTTTGAGGTTTTCAAGGAATTTACAATTTGCAAGTTTTGGTGGTCAACTTTTGAGTTTCACATTTTTGGTGTCGAGACTTTTCAATTTATTTAATTTGGAGTCACATTATTTCATGTCATATATAATGATTATAACAAAACAATATAATTTTTTTTTATTGAAAAACATTCCCGTATATTCAAATAAACATAAAGTACAAATTACTCACGTATAAAAATTAGTAAACAAATCACACTCCAAAAATCACTAATGTCGATTACTCAAAAGAAAAATTAATACAAATTAAACAACTTGAATCAAATTGTAATTTTGAATACATCACTTGTGTGAAATTGATAATTACATTAAAAAGTCAAAATAAAAAAGGTAACAATTTCTAATATATCATTATACATATCTTTTAATGTTTAAATATTGTAAATTATTTGATGTTATTAGTAAATGTGTCATTAAATTTTACATATATATCGTTGTGCCATTTTTACATTATATGGTAAAATTAAAATATTACTATGTTTTAATAAAAATAAAAAATAAAGATGTATTTTTGTATATAGATCTCCATTAAAAATGAGTCATTTTAAGTTTGCAAGTGGAAGAAAATGTAATGTTTAAATTTCGTAACTATATTGAAAAGTAATATTAATATATTAAAAAGAAAGTAAATTGTTGTCAAAATAAAATCCTCTTGTGCCATTGGGACATGCCCCCTATAATGTTGTGTGTGTGTCGTTATCTCCCTCTTCTTGCTCTCTGCCGGCAATGTGATAGTGCCAACAAGCCCAGACAATGAGGTAGTGGACATTGAAGCTATTCCTAATTAGTTGCGCTCGTCGTTCTCCTCACAGCCAACCTTCCCGAAGGAGCTTCACTCCCCCACCTTTAGCTTGCCACCGTGGTTGAGATATTCCCACCGCCTCCTAGTCAACAAGGTTGGGGCTCGCCACTGCGCCCAAGCCTTGCACTCATGACGGGTCAAGCCTTCCTCCACCACCAAACAAGTTTCGAAGGCTAGCACTTGACGTCTCACCCTCTCGACCCCTATTAAAGATATTGAATAAGAAAGCCACCATGAATGTGGGATGTGCTAGACTCAGACAAAGATCTACTTGGGTGGGCTTGGCCCAATCACGATCCATCTCGACGCACAACAATTTGTAGCGACAACTTAATTTTCTTTATTTTTGGTGTGTCGACATTTTTTTGCACCCCTCGTTCCTAAACTTTTTTATGTAATTTATGTAGTGACTTTGGAACATACTTCCATACTGCCCAATTTTTTTATTTTTTTGTAAATTACCTTATATCATTTTACTTATTAGATTAATATAAATTCTTATTCTTATTTTTTAAAACAAAATAAGTCACTCCCACCACCACTCATGAACCACACAAAACAATTCCTGTTTTAAACACTTAAGTAGTGGCATATATTTAATTTAATAACAATAACAACGACAGAGCCGTAAAAGCGTGCGAGCCATACACACATGCGACGGGGTGCGGAAAAGTTCCGGTTCCTTACATTAAGTAGTAAGTACTTATATGATCCCTTTTATTCTTCATACGAACTTCTTTATTTATTTATGGCTGTAATACCTAACAGCTTTGAGAAGTTTAGCAGGAGAGGTTGGGGCCGGTGGTGACACCCAACCATCCACAGAACTTTTATACAAATCCACCCTGCTCTGCACGGCAGCGGACGCCCACCATTACATTCTCCTCCGTTGATGGCTCTGATTGTTCCTGCAAATCCTCCACCGCTCGGAGATGTCATCGCCTTGTGACTGTTGCTGTTTACCATCCAAAACCACAATGAAGTTTTGAACGCAACGTCCGCTCTCTGCGCTACCAAATCAGGGTTGTCCAGCAGTGGGAGCCCCACATATCTTCCTGCTGCGCCGTAATTGTAGTTCCTATATCACATTTTACTTAGTCTTTGCTTTCCATATCTCTAAATTATCTACTGTCTACAACATTAAGAATTAAAGCAGCATACCAGGTCAGTTGCAGCGGGCCCCTGCCATATTATTGTTTTCCACTCTTACAAGGCCACGCTGCAGATTGCTGACAGTAAGTCGATTTTGCAATTTCTTCCACATAGCACAAACCTGCACAAAACACATTGCAATGATCAGTAATCTGCGAATCCGTATTCCATAGACATACTCACTCAAGGAAAGGAAAGGAAAGAAGAATAGATTACTTCCAGTTTCGTGGGCCACATTGGCAAAGAAAGCAGCCAGCTCTCTCTTCCGATCTGTATCAGACCCGGTGCTTCCAAAACCGGCAAAGTTACTCGCTTTGGCCGCGTCAAGAAAACCATTGTAAGTGTAGAAGCTGTTTCCAGCGCAAGAAGAGGAGATTCCGGATTTCACCTGATTAAAGAAGCTCTGCGTGATTATCGATTCAATGCTCTGAGATAAACCCAGTTGCATCCCTCCGACCATAATCAACGCCACAAATAACACCAAATTCTTTGTATATCCGGCCATGGCTGGCAAACTTACAAGAGGATAATTGTTATGCGAAATTGTGTGCAAACGCGCTCCCTATAAATAAGCAGATACGGGTGCCTTCTCTGGGGTCGTTTTATGCCTCAAAGTCAAGGTCTTCAACTGAACGAAAATGCTCAGCTTCTCTCTGGAGTGTTTTATGGTTCAAAGTCAAGGTCTTCAGCTTTACTGTATGGGCCAAATTTCTGACTTACTGCAACTTGTGATTTGTGACAGATTTCTTAATGCAACTTGCATGGTGCGCACCGCGTACAAACAAATTTTAGTATAACTTTTCTGGATAAGTTTTGACTAATATGGTCTCCATAATTATTTCATTTGAATATTGATTAGCAATAGCATCCCAAGGTACATACACCACGCTAGATTTGATTAGTAGTAATTTCAAATATGAGGTGTAATTCATTCGACACTTTTTACTATGAAAATGTGTAAGACTTGTCAGCATTAGGAGGTGTAACGTTATGTTGATAGTAAAATATGAAGAAGATTTACATAGTTGTTGAAGTAAGTTTAAGATGTATTGAAGAGGAATATTAAGGTTCAAAGGGTCACCCAAGCAATTCTAAAATTAGATAATAGTAATTTTATTGTTGAGAATGTATTTAATTATTTTCTAATTATTGATTTCCTTTAGTGACACCTTACAACCAAATTTGTTATGGTTGTTAAGTTGGTATGTATCTCAGTAATCGATTGAGAATTGATCTCAAATTGTTGGTTTACCAATGAGAGTAGTATAAAAGGAGGTCATTGGGCATTTAGAGGATACACGTTTTTGAGAAGCATTTGCGGTGCTAGCAAATGTGTTTGTAAATTTGATGTATAGCAAAAGATCTTGCAGTGTTAGCGAGGGTGCGATGTGAGTCTTGGGGATAGCAATGGGGAATATCGGGGAGAAGTTGGGAGATTGTTGGAGTTACGCGTAGAGCAAGGAATATTTGTATCTCTTAATTTGTTGAAGTTAATATAATTCCTCATCTGTAGAACTGGTTTTCTCTTAGGGTTTTTCTAGGGACAATTTGTCCGAAAATATTGTGTTCTTTGTGTTACGCATTTCTTTCCATATTTTTATTAGTGAAGTTGCAGTTGTGTTATTTTTCGATATTAGTTGTGAATTAGTTTTCGGAAGTTAAATAGTCTTTTAAGATAGGAGATTAATAATCAGTGACTGCAATAGAATTTTCACATGGTATCAGAGCAGTGTTAAGGGTAGAAAAGGTTTGCCCTAGGAAAGAAATTGAGGGTTTCTATAACCTAGTTTGATCTCTTTAAATTCTTTTTACTTTTATCCTTTAAGATGGCTTTAGCTGGTTTGAGAGATCAAGACAGATTAGATGGTGACTCGAATTTTGGTGTCTGGAAGGCCAAACTTTCTTTATTGTTGGAAGAGAATGGTATAAAGGATTATGTTACCACTTTATTGTAACTGTACCTACAGACGCAGCATGACACATCTTGCAACATACTGAAAAGAGGATGCCAAGGCGAGGAGGATTGTCCTTGATGGTGTCGAGAGAATCATATTGTTCCACACATCTCCGAGTTAGATACGGCGAAGAAGATGTGGGATGCCATTACGAATCATGCCGAGAATGCTACCACTAACTAGAAGCTAATTCTCGGAGAAAAGTTGAAGAATACCCGGATGAACAAGGAGAAGACATTACAAGTTACCTCACCTTAGACTCGTTAAGGATGAGTTAGCAACTATTGGAGATAAGCCGGATGATGATGAGCTAGTAAGAATAGCCCTAAATGGGTTTACTAAAAGCGGGATGTCTTTGTTCAAGTTGTTAGTGGACGAGACACCTTCTTGAGTTGGGATCGACTATGGATTGATTTCACTCGGGAGAAGTTTAGACTAAGTCTTGTCGATGGGGCCAACAAGAGTCGAGTAAAGTGAGGGAGAACAAGAAAACGTTGCCTAGTGGTAAAAGGGAAAGCAAAGAAGGGATTTAGCAAAGGATCACATTCTCAAAGTGAGAAGAAGGACATGTCTAAGGTCAAGTGTTATGGCTATCACGAGTTTGGCCACTATGTTAGTAGCGCCCGCATGAAAGGAAAAAGAATGATAAGAAGGGGAAGAACCAAGTGGTGGCTTCAGCAAGTGTAGAGGAGTTCTCTAGGAGATTGGAGGTTGAGTTTGCACTCATAGCTTGTATGGTCAGCTCAACCTCACAGTGTGTTTGGTATATAGATAGTGGGGCGTCATTTCATATGACAGGAATTAGAGAGTACTTCTCCAGTTACCAGGAGGAGGACACCAATATCCAGATTTCTATGGGGAACTTGTCCAAGCTCAACCCAGTTGGGAAAGGGACTGTTCAGTTTTAGAAGGAGAATGGAAAGATAGTTCCACTTCATGATGTCTTGCATGTGCCAGGCTTAGGTATGAATCTGATTTCTGTATCTGTTCTTCAGGATAAAGGGTATAATGTACTTTTTAGAGGGACACATGTGTTGATTAAGCACAAGGATTGGAAATCACCCATAACTATTGGAGTTAGGAGTGGTCACCTTTATAGGTTACAGTTTGATACTCCTAAGGCACTTATGAGTAACAATAATCCTAGAGATCTTGGAGAGCTATGGCATAGGAGGATGGGCCATATTCATCATGGAGCACTTAAATTGCTTCGTGAGATAGTGACAGGTGTTCCAGAGGTGAGCACAAAGCATGATGATGTATGTAAGGGATGTGTGTTGGGGAAGTTTGCGAAAGCATCTTTTCCAAGGAGTGATAATAGATCTAAGGGTGTTCTTGATCTAGTACATTCAGATGTATGTGGACCAATGTCGACAAAGTCTCTCAGAGGATATGTGTACTATGTTACATTTATTGATGATTTCTCGGGAAGACCTAGATATACTTCTTGAAGACCAAGGATGAGGTTTTAGTCACTTCCAAGTTGAGGCTCTTGCGGAGAACTCGGCGGGAAGGAAGATAAAGGTTCTTCAATCGAGATAATGGAGGCAAGAGTACAAAGGAAATGACTTCCAGGATTTGTGTACCAAAGAAGGAATCAAGAGAGAGTGGATAGTTCCTTACAATCCACAATGTGAATGGAGTTCTTGATAGGAAGAACCATTTTATATCGGAGGAAACAAGGGCTATGCTACATGACCGGGACATGCCCCTTCTACTATCTATGGGCAAAGGCGTGTAATACAAAATTTACATTCGAGAATAGGGTTCTACACAAGGTACTAGGGAAGATGACACCAGAGAATCTTTCACGGGGAAGAAGCCGAGATGTAGGTCACTTCAAGATATTTGGGAGTTTGGCATATTGTCATATTCCAGAAGATACATGTACCAAGTTAGATCGGACTACGAGAAGGGGTACCTTGTTGGGTACGGTGAAACTTCAAAGGCATATAGGATTTTTATTCCAGGGGACCGAAAGAATTATTGTCGGAGTGATGTCAAGTTCATGGAGGAAAAAGCATTTAGAAGGTCCAGAGATTTGCCAGCAGATGATCAAAGTGAGCAGCCAACAAAAGCTCCAAGTCCAAGTCAAGGGCGCAGAAGAAAGTTCAAGTACGATTCTTAGTACAAGCATAGACTCATGTAGTGAAGATTCACAGAGTATGGAGCAAGTGGTGAAGTAGGATATGCATCTAGAAGATATAGAGGTTGATATTTCATCCTCTACCGTTGGTAGCAGGAACCGTGAGGTTCAAGACACACAAAGGGATACTCGGAGTTTGTGGGAGCTCCTAGGAAGAGTATGAGACAGAGGAAAGAACCAGCCAAGTTGAATGACTGATGTGGCATTAGTCAGCCAATTGGTAGATAGTGAACCTTCTAACTATCAAGAGGCTGCACAACATCAGGTATGGCGAGATGCTATGGTTGAGGAATATAATTCAATAATGCGAGAATGATGTGTGGGAGGTAGTGTCTAGACCAATAGATAGGGCAGTAATTGGATCACACTTGATCTTGAAGATAAAGCACGTGCGAGATGGTAGCATCAAGAAATACAAGGCAAGGTTTATGGCAAAGGGGTTCTCTCAGAAGGAGGGAATAGACTATGAGGAGACATTTGCTCCAGTGGCTAGGTATACTTCTATACGAGCTGTAATCTCATTTGGAATGCAAATGGGATGGCAGATCCATCAAATGAATGTAAAGACAACATTCCTTAATGGTGAATTGAGGGAGGAGGTATACATAGAACAACCAGAAGGCTTTGTAGCACACAACAAAGAGACCCATGTGTGCAGATTGAAGAAAACCTTGTGCGAGACTCAAACAGGCTCTGGAGCGTGGTATGAGTGCATCGATACATACTTGCGAAAATGGGCTTTGTGAAGAGTGAGGCGGATGCTAACCTCTACTACTTGGTGGTTAGGGGGTGAGGCTCTCATTCTTGTTCTATATGTAGATGACTTGTTTCTTACATGTGCTAGGGCTCATAGAGGATTGCAAGAGGACCTTGCGAAGAGTTCGAGATGAAGGATTTGGGACTCATGCACTATTTTCTAGGCATGGAGGTGTGGCGAGACAGAGATGGAGAGATTTTCCTTGGTCAAGGGAAATATTGCATTGAAATCTTGAAGAGATTCAAGATGGAGGATTGCAAAGCCATGTCTACACCTATGATCACTAATTGAAGGAAGATAGATACATCTAAGGACAAAGATGTAGATCCCACCTTATACTGCGATTAATTGGTTTGCTCATGTATTTGGTCAACACCAGGCCGTATATAGCATTTGCAGTAAACTCTCTTAGTCAGTTCATGGTTAAGCCAAAGAGAGTACATTGGACAGCAGCCAAGCATGTGTTGCGTTATTTGCGTGGTTCAGTTGTGTATGGGATCATATATGTTTGAGGTGAAGGAATCAAGTTGATAGGCTATATTGACGCAGATTGGGCAGGCAGTACAACAGACAAAAGGAGCACTTCAGGGTGTTGTTTCAGTTTAGGATCAAGTTGTTTCTTGGTTCAACAGGAAGCAGAAGTCTGTGGCTTTGAGTTCATCAAAATCAAAATACATTGCAGCTAGCATGGCGACATGTGAAGCTATATGGCTTCGAAGTTGCTAGTGGCCTTGTTTGGTCAGAAGGTTGAGACTACTGTGATACACTGCAACAATCAGAGTTGCATCAAGTTGTCTGAGAATCTAGTGTTTCATGATAGGTCTAAACATATAGATATTAGGTATCACTTCATCAGGGATTGTGTACAACGAGGTATTGTTCAGCTACAATACATACCTACAAAGGAGGTAGCAGACATTCTGACTAAGGCATTGGGGAAGGCAAAATTTATCTTCTTCAGAGATAAGATGGGTGTCGTGCAAAACAACTTCCTCGCTAAGAGGGAGTGTTAGTTTGTTAGCTTGGATAGATGTTCGTCCATTTTCTAAGATTAGATAATAGTTATCTTATTGTTGAGAATGTATTTAATTATTTTCTAATTATTGATTTCCTTTAGTGACACCTTATAACCAAATTTTTTATGGTTGTTAAGTTGTTATGTATCTCATCTGTCGATTGAGAATCGATCTCAGCCATTGGTTTACCAATGAGAGTAGTATAAAAGGAGGTCATTGGGCATTTAGAGAATACAAGTTTTGAGAAGCATTTGCAGTGCTAGCAAATGTGTTTGTAAGTTTGCAAAGATATGCAAACAGTCTTGCAGTGTTAGCAAGGGTGCAATGATAGCGTTGGGGATAGCAGTGGGGAATATCAGTGGGAGAAGTTGGGAGATTGTCGGAGTTCTACGGTAAGAAGGCAAGGAATCTTTGTATCTCTTAATTTGCTGAAGTTAATATAATTCCTCATTTGTAGAACTGGTTTTCCATTAGGGGTTTTTCCAGGGACAATTTGTCTGAAAATATTGTGTTCTTTTTGTTACGCATTTCTTTCCATATTTTTATTAGTGAAGTTGTAGTTGTGTTATTTTTCGATATTAGTTGTGAATTAGTTTTCGGAAGTTAAATAATCTTTTAAGATAGGAGATTAATAATCAATTACTGTTATAGAATTTTCACACGTATCCCACAACTAATCGACCATTACATTAGTGAGAGGGTACCTCGATGCGGTGTTGCCCCTATTGGCATAATGATCATAAATATATTATCGTTGGCAATGCCATTGAACCTAGGCGAGATTACTTTTTGACAAAATGAGGAGTGTTATAGTTGTAGAAGCAATCCTAAATACATGGAGCTTATAGTTGACACAAATAACATATTGGCCACGATTCTATTTTCTTTCTAAATTTTTATTATTGTATTTGACACGTATAACGATTTGAGACTTACCTTTTCAAATGAAAAAATAAATAGCATGAGGATTTATTCAAAAATAAAGTGAAAAATATTTAAGAGCAACTTGAAAACCGGGTTGGGATTTTGTCCTCCTCATTATTATTTTTGTCTTTGTTTATTTTAGGTCCTTTATGTCTTTAATATTTTAACGTTGTATGTGAGACAATTCATTTCTACTACAAATAAATTACACAAATTTAATCATTGACATTTGGGGACAATAAACACAAACACTTGGTATCAATAAATAAACTCCTCGCCATCCTAATAGGCATCATATATGCTTTTGGTGAATGTTTAGGCTCTTGGTAGAAGGCGGAACTTGAAGGTTTATGGAAGGATATTGGTGTTGATGCATTTGGGTACGAAAGGAAGAAATTCACCATCCTAATTTGTGCAAAGTAATATATAAACATGGGAAATGGAAGGATATTGTTGATGAATTTGGCCATGAAGAATTATAATGTTTTTTTAAGTTGGCGATAAATTATTGATCAATATAAAAAAATTAATAAATAATTTTTATAACATTTTATAGATTTAGCGTTTGTCTTATAGTAAGTGCCAAGGGATATCATCTTATGTCAAAATTACGATTTATAAATTTGTATTAAATGTTACTTCCTTGAAAGCAAGGTAAAACCTTTTATGTTGCTTTATATAGAGTATAAAGTAAGATGTAAATATTTTACATTACTTATCAATAAATGTATTCTTGGCATGTTGCCAAACTCATATATGATCATGGATTTTTACATAAAATTTAATAAATTTACTAAAACATATAATTAAATGAATAATCTAAACATTTATGACATCTAATATGGCATGGACATTAATCAATTTCCCACCAACTTGGTGCACTTACCCTTTGCTCAAGAACCTTCTAAATAGTAGTATGAGACCGAGGATAACTAAATGTCTAAAGTGCATGATTTTGGGACTACAACATGAATAAATATTGAGGCAAAATGAAGCTTGCAATACAATCGATAATTCTATCTTGAGTGTTGTCTTCTTCGCTTCTCTCCCTCATGCATGAATGGCATTCCAAGCTACGCTTTTCGAGTTTGAAATTTTTTTATGTTATCAAATTCTAAATTTTATAGATTCGAGTTTTGCACATTTTACGTTTCGATTTTTAAGGTTTCTAATTTTGCATTTTACATTTTAAGGTACAAGAATTAAATCACAATTTGAGTTTTGAGTTTTAAGTTTCAATACTTTTGGGTTTTGGTTTTCAAGCTTTAAATATGATTATTATTATTTATATCACTCTGCTTTTCATGTTTTTAGGGTTTTCAATTTTTGGAATTGTGATATCAAAACCAACAATGTGTATTTCACTTTTGTCTATAGCTTCAATAAAGACTTTCTAGGTTAAGATTTTCATATAAGATAAACACCTTATATATCTTTTTCGTGTTTTATAGCTTTTCACACTTAGCATTTTGTATGTTTGGGTTTCAAGATTCACAAGTTTGGTCTTGGGATTCTAAATTCCACTAATAAGATAGAAACATTTAATAACGAGTATACTTTTTCGTTTTCACGTCTTTTGAGTTTGAGGTTTTCAAGCAATTTATACAATTTGCAAGTTTTGGTGTTACTTTTGAGTTTCACATTTTTGGGTGTCAAGACTTTTCAATTTAATTAATTTGGAGTCACATTATTTCATGTCATATATAATTATTATAACATAACAATATAATTTTTTTATTGAAAAACATTCCCGTATATTCAAATAAACATAAAGTACAAATTATTCACGTATAAAAAATTAGTAAACAAATCACACTCCAAAAATCACGATGTCGATTACTCAAAAGAAAAACTAATACAAATTAAACAACTTGAATCAAATTGTAATTTTGAATTCATCACTTGTGCGAAATTGATAATTACATTAAAAAGTCAAAATAAAAAAGGTAACAATTTCTAATATATCATTGTACATATCTTTTAATGTTTAAATTTTGTAAATTATTTGATGTTTCTTAGTAAATGTGTCATTAAATTTTACATATATATCGTTGTGCCATTTTTCATTTGTATGGTAAAATTAAAATATTAATATGTTTTAATTAAAAATAAAAATAAAGATATATTTTTGTATATAGATCTCCATTAAAAATGAGTCATTTTAAGTTTGCAAGTTGGAAGAAAATGTAATCTTTAAATTTCATATCTATATTGAAAAGTAATATTAATATATTAAAAAGAAAGTAAATTGTTGTCAAAATAAAATCCTCATGTGCCATTAGGACAATGCCCCTTGTAATGTTGTGTGTGTGTGTGTGTGTGTGTGTCGTTATCTCCCTCTTGCTTTGCTCTCTCTCGCAATGTGATAGTGGCATCGGCGACAACGAGGTAGTGGACATCGATTTGTTCCTAATTAGTTGCACTTTCCGCTCTCCTCACAACCAACCTTCCCGGAGGAGCTTCACTCCCCCACCTTTAGCTTGCCACCAGGGTTGGGATATTCCCCTGTCTCCTAGTCAACAAGGTTGCGGCTTGCCACCTGTGCCCAAGCCTTGCACTCATCACAGGTGGAGCCTTCCTCCACCACCAGACAAGTTTCCAAGGCTAGCACTTGTCATCTCACCCTCTCCGACCCCTGTTAATGATATTGAAGAAGAAAGCCACTATGGATGTGGGATGTGCTGAACTCAGGCAAAATTTACTTGGGTGTGCTTGGCCCAATCACGATCCATCTCGACGCACAGAAATTTGCAGTGACAACTTAATTTTCGTATGTTTGATGTGTTGACTTTTTTGCTCCCCCTCGTTGCTAAACTTTTTTACATAATTTATGTAGTGACTTTGGAACATACTTCCATACCACCCAATTTTTTTATATTTTTAGTAAATTACCCTATATCATTTTACTTATTAGATTAATATAAATTCTTATTCATATTTTAAAAAAACAAACTCACTCACTCCCACCACCGCTCATCAACCACACAAAACAATTCATGTTTTAAAGACTTTAAGTAGTGTCATATATTTAATTTAATAATAATAATAACGAGCAGAGCCGTCAAAGCGTGCAAGCCATACACGTGCGAACGAGCGGCTACCCTCAACTCAATATGCACTCAGTCAACATGGCGACGGGGTGTGGAAAAGTTTCGGTTGCTTACATTACATGAACCCTTTTATTCTTCGCAGGAACTTCTTTATTTATTTATGGCTGTAATAACTAACAGCTTTGAGAAATTTAGCAGGAGAGGTTGGGGTCGGTGGTGACACCCAACCATCCACAGAACTTTTTATACAAATCCACCCTGCTCTGCACGGCAGCGGGACGCTCACCATTACATTCAACTCCGTTGATGGCTCTGATTGTTCCTGCAAATCCTCCACCGCTCGGAGATGTCATCGCCTTGTGACAGTTGGTGTTTACCATCCAAAACCGCAAGGAAGTTTTGAACGCAACGTCCTCTCTCTGCAAAGAAAGAACATATTACTTCCAGTTTCGTGGGCCACATTGGCAAAGAAAGCAGCCAGCTCTCTCTTCCGATCTGTATCAGACCCGGTGCTTCCAAAACCGGCAAAGTTACTCGCTTTGGCCGCGTCAAGAAAACCATTGTAAGTGTAGAAGCTGTTTCCCTGCAAGAAGAAGAGATTCCGGATTTCACCCGATTAAAGAAGCTCTGCGTGATTATGGATTCAATGCTCTGAGATAAACCCAGTTGCATCCCTCCGACCATAATCAACGCCACAAATAACACCAAATTCTTTGTATATCCGGCCATGGCTGGCAAAGTTTCAGCCAAACAAAGAGGATAATTGTTATGCAAAATTGTGTGCAAACGCGCTTCCTATAAATAAGCAGATACGGTATCACCCGCACATGAACGAAAAACCCAGCTGACGTGATCAGACTAAAATATAGGTCTTGCGCACATGCAAACCATTGACTCATTCAAATTTTCCAATTTTTGTAAAAAATTATAATAAAAAATGGCGCCACTCCATTACAGCCTTCGCAGCAGTAATTGCTGCTGGGATTGCCCGCATCTACGGTCGGAGGGTGCGCGCATTTTGCACAGTTTTAAGTGCATGTGGAGTGTTTTTATGGTTCAAAGTTAATGTCTTCAACTTTACCGTATGGGCCAAATTTCTGACTTACTACACACTAGCCGACGTTGTGATTTGTCACAGATTTCTTAATGGAATATGCGTGGTGCGCACTGCGTACAAAGAAATTTTAGTAGAAGTTTTCTGGATAAGTTTTGACTAATATGGTCTCCATAATTATTTCATTTGAACATTGATTAGCAATAGCATCCCAAGGTACATACACCACACTAGATTTGATTAGTAGTAATTTCAAATATGAGGTGTAGTTCATTCAACTCTTTTTACTATGAAAATGTGTAAGACTTGTCGGCATACCAAAAGGCGGTGGAATGTTATGTTGATGGTAAAATATGAAGATTTATAGAGTTGTTGAAGTAAGTTTAAGATGTATTGAAGATGAATTTTAAGGTTTGAAGGGTCATTGAAGCAATTCTAAAATGCATTGAACAGATATATTCGACTTGCGTAACAAAATAACAAACATATGTATCCCACAATTAATCGATCATTGCATTAGTGAGAGGGTACCTCCAATACAAAGTGTTGCCCCTATTGGCATAATTATCATAAATATATTATCGTAGGCAATGCCAATAAACATAGGTGAGATTACTTTTTGACCGAATGAGGAGTGGTACACTTGTAGAAGCAAATCCAAAATGCATGGAGCCTGCAACACAAATAACATATTGGCCATGATTTTATTTTCTTTCTAAATTTTTATTATTGTATTTGACACATATAATGATTTCAAACTTACCTTTTCAAATGAAAAAATAAATAACATGAAGATTTCTTCAACAACAAATTGAAAGATATTTAAAAGCAACTTGAAAACCGAGGTTGGGATTTTGTCCTCCTCGTTATTATTTTTGTCTTTGTTTATTTTGGGTTCTTTATGTCTTTAACATTTTAACGTTGTATGTGAGACAATTCATTTCTACTCAAAATAAATTAAGCAAATTTAATCATTGACATTTGGGGACAATAAACGAAACACTAGTATCAACAAGGCCATGATATGGCAAATCCTGCCGAAGATGAAGTTTTGTGGTGTGGAGAAGGACTTTGTTCTGGAGTTAAGAATGGAGAAGGTAAGAGAAGTTGGTTTGTTTATATATTTGTTACATTAACCCTTGGTGTCATAAGCTTGTCAGCTTATCTAATTGTTTGATATGAGCAATTTTAGTAACATGGATGCGGATTATGTTATATTATCACGGAAAAGGGGAATATTTAAAACCTTTTGTTATTTATAAGAACAATGTAGACATGAGACAGGTATATGCGTCTTGTGTTGGAGAATGGATGCAACTCTGGATCCGTGTTGACATTAACTATTGAAGTGTTTAAAAAGAACTACTACTGTTGTAAACATTGTAAACAAAATCCATTAAAAAATGTGGTTTGGGACGCCATCCATTAACAAGAACTCATGGGTTCCAGAGCATCTTTAAGAGCAACCGCATATGTTGTGCGAGGGCCATAAACACCTATGGAAGCAGGCACCTGATCTCTGCCACTCATTCCTGTCAATTTGTCACCCGGTCATACTCCAACTATGGTGCAAACTGTAAAGTTGGTATCAACTATACTGAAGCCATCAAGGGGATCAAATGCCACACTAAACCCACCTGCCATACCACCAACAAATTTAGTAAATTCAATTCGTGGAGGATCAGGAAAGTGAAACACACATCCAAATTATTCATTAGCTACTTTCCACAGGCCACCCATGTCCTCAGGCTTGGGGTTTTCCTAGCATGCATATTTGCAAAAATGAGAGTATCTTAAGGATTGATATCATCCAAACAATTGCAGGCCATCATTACCAACCAAAAGATATTTTCTTGTCAGCAATACCCATTTGGATTTTTCTACAAAGATTCACAAATTTAGTTGCTTCGACAGATGCTTATGGACGTATTAACCCAAAATTGAGAGCAAGTGTCTTGAAACAGAGCAAAGTTTTGTGGTGTTTTACCAAATTTTCAAAATTGATACTTGTGGAGAACATAATGTTAAAAACCAGTTATGAACCTCAAATAGGAGCTTATTGGCAAGAAGATCAAATGCAAGCTGCTCATCACTGAAAGTGTTAATACAAGTTGTGGCACCACAAGATGCGGTCCTAACTTTGAAGGATATGATTCTCAGTGTTTCTCGCATGCACACCATCATCCTTGCCAGATTCTTGTTGCCTGTCATGCATTAAGAAGAACTCATGGGTTCTCCAGTTGACCTTCTAGACCAAACGTACGATCTAGCTCAGCACGCAGTAGCTTGTTACATCCACTGATCTCCCTGCATTGGCAGTGGGTTTCAGCTCATAGCATTTAATCGCAAGCTACATTTTTATAATGGCGAGTGCAATCAGAGCAACGATGCTGGTGTAGGCGATGAAATTGCCATTGTTGACAGGGAAAAAGAGAGATAACAAGCCTTTCATCGTGCTAATTCTGGTGTGATTCATAGCAATCCAATCAAATGGAAATCATTAAACCCAAAAGATGATCATATCGCTATAAAAACAGATGCTCGGAAGCTTTCCCACGAACAGTTTGACAAAATGCCTGAAAGAAAATTTGCAGTGCGGGATTTGGATATTGGCGGAGCAGCGAAGGTTAGTAAAATGAAAGATGCAGGCAAAGTGTTGGGTAAAATATCTGAAAGAAATGTTGACAAAATGTCAGAACGAAATGTTGAATTGTTTGACGAAATGCCTGCACGAAGTATTGAGGCGTGGAATTTGAAGATTAGCAGGTTGGCGCAGAGTGGTAGAATTGACGATGCACGCTCTGTGTTCGACAAAATGCCTGAACGAAATGTTGTGTCTTGGAATTCAATCATTGCGGGTTATGGTCAGAATGGAAGGTTAGAAGATGCATGCCAACTGTTTGGTGAAATGCCCGAAAGGAATGTCATATCGTGGAATGGTATGATTGCAGGGTATGTGCAGAATGGGAAAGTAGAGGAGGGTTATGAATTGTTCGAGACCATGCCTGAAAGGAATGTGGTGTCGTGGACAACAATGATTGCGGGACTTGTTCAGAACGGGAGATTAGAGGATGCACGCCAACTGTTTGACAGAATGCCACAGAAACATGTGCGGTTTTGGAATGCGCTGATTTCAGGTTGGGAAAATTGTAGTGGCTATAATAAAATACCAATTGGCCGGGTTTAGGGTAACAGATCGAAATATGTTTCCTTAATCAGCTAGTGAAAAGGAATATTATGATCATGAAAGATAAAGGGAGGAAAATAAACAACTGACCTTAGTGGAGGTTCTTTCTCCCACGCTGTTAAGGATGATGCATATCATCCCTGATAAGGAAGACTACAGTTTTGTGGAAAAGGTGTAGCTTCTTGATCATGAAATCGTCAGTCTATGCAACAAGCTTGTGCCCTCTTCGGCTTCCACTCTCTGAGATAACCCATTGCGGGTTTGTATTAACATGAACTAATTAAATCGGCGATCCTTACCTGCAGTCGGGTTTTATGGAGACAAGGAGACATGATACGCATCTTGTGCAAGGAAAGTCTGGTGGATGAATTTGTTCTTGCTAATGAACTGGCTAATTTGTGGAGCCTGCATCAAACAGATAAAGTCTGAGTGTCAAGCTTATCAACATAAAACGATTGATGCGTTCATTATATTTATTCTGTGTTGCGCTTTCCAGCTAATATTAACCGCATGTTGATCGACAAAGATAAGGTATTTAGATGATAATAAAATAGAGGGTTGTGTGCTTGTGTAAACTATAGATAAATCATCCATTATCAATTGCATTCATACACGCCTGCTTATAACAATATTTTTTTCTGGCTGTAGTTATTCAGGATACATGGCGAGTTTATTCCCGGCAACTTTATTCATGGCGAGTTTGAATAAGATCTCGCTTTTGTTGGCGCCCCTCGCTAAGACCATAATTTCCATAGACGCTTCAACTTCACAGAAATTGAAATGGATCTTCACCGAGAGCTTCAATAATATGCTTGTCTTCCTCTTCTGCCAAACGTAGCCATAAACAAGAAATGTCAGATTTGGAATTAGGAACTAGCCAAAGAGAATCTCCTATAGTGGAACAAGCAAGAAATGAAAAAGGAAAACATTTAGCAGAATAGGTGGAATTATATATCGAAAAGAACATGTAGATTGTATATATTGGCTTTAATGCAGAATAGGTGGAATTATTTATCGAAAAGAACTGTACTTTCTTTTGGGCGTTGGTTTCCTTCCCTGGCAGAGGGCTATGCAGGAAGTTTTTGAAAGGATGTTAGGAGAGCAAACAATGAAAAACAAACCTCGGTGAAAAAATACAAAAAATCTGAGAAGGTACATGGCATTGAAGAACCTGCTGCTCTACTAAAACCCACACCACTGCAGCAACCCTTCCTAATTATCACAAACCCTGCAGTCAAATGGCAAGGATGAGTCCCTTCATGAATATAGATTTGTATGTAAGAGATTTTCGAAAAACAAAGAATAAATTCACCCTTCTTTTGCACTTTTTGAAAGGATCCAAAATGATTTGGAGGAGAAAGAAAAAAAAATAGCTGATTTGTTTTTTGACAAGATACAGATCTAACTAAATATTTATTTTCTCTCTTTTGGGCATTGGCTTTCTTTAACCCTAGCAGAGAGCAAGTAGGAAGTTTTTGAAATGACATTAGCAGGGAAAACAACGAAACACAAACCTCAATTTAACAACAGGAGGTACCTAGCACTGAAGAACCTGATGTTCCAGAAAAACGCACACCACTGCAGCAACTCTTTCAAAATATCCCAAACCCTGTGTTCAAATGGCAAGGATGAGGCCTTACAACGAAGATACTTTAGGCATTAGCAATTTATATTTGGCAGATACCAGCGATGCCATGGAGTACTGAGTTTCACACCATCCCTATTGAATCCAACTGCCCGATATTATCTGAAACAGTATACGGTTGGAAGAAGCGAGAGTCTGAAGGAACATCGCTGAAAATTTGTTCGACATTTTCACTTTCCTGTACATGTATTTCTGGAGCCTGCATCAGATAGATAAAGTCTGAGTTTTTACTTCCCGGACAGAAGAAAATGATAAAGTAAAATTAACATAATAACATTCTCTCACATCAAAAAAGAGATAGGCCCAATCTCGAGCCCCACAATAGAAATCAAAACTGTCATGCACAGTGTCCCTATTAAATACAGGCAAGGACAATTTTTTTTCTTTCCAAACAGTGAAAAAACAGTACCAAATAAAGGGGCAGCCCAATAAAATGCAAGATAAATGATATTCATAAATTGTGAAAAAATATTATTTTTTCAAAAACTATAGTCTACAAATGAGAAAGTCCACATGTCAAAAATTTATTGGAAAAAAGAGAAAAAGATAATAGGTAAGGTGAAAGCAATATCCATGCCTTCGGCAGGATAATAAATAAACTCCTCGCCTTCCTAATAGGCATCATATATGCTTTTGGTGAATGTTTAGGCTCTAGGTAGAAGACGGAACTTGAAGGTTTATGGAAGGATATTGGTGTTGATGCATTTGGGTACGAAGGGAAGAAATTCACCATCCTAATTAGCACAAAGTAATATATAAACATGGGAAATGGAAGGATATTGTTGATGAATTTGGCCATGAAGAATTATAATGTTTTTTTAAAGTTGGTGATAAATTATTAATCAATGTAAAAAAATTAATAAATAAAAATTTATAGATTTAACGTTTGTGCTATAGTAAGTACCAAGGGATGTCATTTTATGTCAAAATTATGAAGTATAAATTTGTATTAAATGTTACTTCCTCGAAAGCAAGGTAAAACCTTTTATGTCGCTTTATATAGAGTATAAAGTAAGATCTAAATATTTTACATTGCTTATCAATAATTATATTCTTGGGATGTTGCCAAACTCATATATGATCATGGATTTTTAAATTAAATTTAATAAAACATATAACTAAATGAATACTCTAAATATTTATGAAATCTGATATGACATGGACATTAATCAATTTCCCACCAACAAGATACATCCTCAAGAAATGTTAGTTTCCATTCCATAATATTACATATAAGTGTAATGTCCCAAAAAATATTTTAAAAATAACATGGAGGCATACGATTGTTTAGAGATTTAAGCAAGTATGTATTTATGATGAACATTATTGGACATACTCGTAGCTTGGAAGGTAAAGGTGATATATTTGGCAAAAATGGTGGAGAGATTAAGCTTGGGAAACAAAAAGACGAGAAGTATGAGTAGGAAGATAACCATCGTCTGCTTGTGCCTGATTTCTCAATCCAATATGTTTTAGCGTTTCATGATGAAGCACACATTGATTTCTCTAATCTGTCGTTACATATGTAGGGTATTAATTGTATGGGGGAATGATTGATTCGTGGTTAAGTTTTGAATAATTTTAACATTCATATGGTAGTTTTAACGTTCACATGGCAGATTCATTCCTATGTGAGGGCATTTTTATCATCATGAGCCTCTTTTTAGAGGCAACCTTTGCTCAATTAATATAGTCTATTGTACAATTAATATAGTATATTGACTAAAAATAATTATAATTGTACTTCAATTGGTAATAATAAATTATTATAGATTTTTAAATACATTTAAGTAATACACACATACATAAATATTTTTATTTAAAGTTATTATTATATCATTTTGATTAATAATTCTATTATATTGATGATTAAGATTTAATGTTACATAGCATCAATATAGTTACATTATTGTATTGGTTCAAATAAATGAGTTTCAAACTCTATCATATGGTTAAGTTATAACTATTTTCTAATTAACTTCTCCTAGCGGGCGGGAAACTTTTAAGACCCTCTACCAAAATCCAACTTGGATTTTTTTGGCAAATTTATAAAAATCACTTTCATATTTATGGTGATAAGAGAAAAATATGTATAGTCATGAAGGTGAATAAAATTCTAGGGAAAATGTGTCTTTGGGAAGAAATCGAAAGGGAAAAACAGATGTCTACAAATCGAAAGGGAAAATGTTTGCAATTTTACTCATTTTGAAATTGAGCTCTTCTTCTTAGAGTTTTCTACCCGTGAACAAATAATTTCTAAGGGCGGCAATCTAGCTAGTGTGGGGTAATGTTGGACCCCTAAGAGATAATAAATATAAGCGGTGTGAGGGGTTTTGACGTGTGGTAGTTAGACGTAAAGGCACGCGCGAAAATAGAATAGATAGCGAGTGAAGGCTCGTGCCTAGGCCTAATACATTTGAGACTTAGCCACATTTTGGTAGAACTGGGAAATGGACAATTTGAGTAGTGGCAAAGCAAGGTTTTGGAGATAATAATAGAGTATGAAGAGTTACAGTTTAAGTAAACTCTATTTTGGGATAGATCTCATGCGAAGGAAGTTAAAGCGTTTGTGAAGACCTGCAACACTATTTTACCAATCACAACAATTTAACTAGAAATGGAAACAACTTGCAACGAGCCGCTAAAACAAAAGAACTCGAAATGATATTGAATCGCAGGCCTCTTCGAGGGGGCAACCTCCTTTGAGCAAGCGCAATACAATATATTCGTGGATGCTTCACTGAGCCTCAACACCTTCTTATATACTAATTCCTATCCAAGAAACTACTACTTCCCACACATGTGGGATTATTCAAATATGTTGAAGGGATGACTTACAAAGCATATGCGTCCCAAAGTAACTAATCTACTATGAAGCAAATAGAAGGGTAGGAACACGGGTTCCTAACATTCCCTCCCTCTTGGAAAAAGTTGTCCTCAAAGCTTCAGATGTGGAAATTATTGTTGAATATGGAGAAGGGGTTCCCATCTTGTGTCTTCGGTTGCGTGTGTGTGCCACTGGATTAGGACTTCTGTGATGGAGAGGTAGTGAAGTTGGTGGGTCCGCTTATCTAGAATGGCTTCTAGTTCGAGAAGGATGGAGCCTTCATTATCGAGCTATGGTAAAGTGGTTTGTGCTTGGACATTGGTTCCCAAAACTTTCTTTAAACAAGAGACATGGAAAATTGGGTGAATTCTGGAGGAAGGTGGAAGCTCCACTTGTAAGCAACCAAACCAATTTTCTAGAGGACCTTATATGGCCCGTAAAACTTTGGAGAAAGCTTATGACACCCTTTGAGCTTCAAGGATGACTGCTTGTAAGGTTGCAGATGAAGGAAGACCATATCACCTGGTTGGAAGGTGCACTCGGAGTGGTGTTGATCAACCTATTGCTTCATGTGGTTCTGTGCCATGTGGAGATTGGCTCGTAGAGTGTTGAGAATCTGATCTCGGTTGCGAAGAGTAGTTTCGACTACATGAACTCTCGAACCGGGGTGATATGGAAGAAGAGTTAGTGGCTTTTGAACATAGATTGCTTCATATGAGGTCATTTTTGTATAAGTGTAGTATTAGGTATTGTACCACCACTCTACAAGGGGAAGCCACTTTGTCCATTGGTGTTGTTCTTCTAAAACAAAGCAACGAAGGAATGTTTCCAAACACTTGTTGATAATTTATGTCTGGCCATCTGTTTGGGGCCAATATCCGGAGCTCATCTACAATTGGGTGCCTATGTGTTGGAAAATCTATGTCAAAAGTTGATGGTGAAAGTGACATCACGATCATAGATGATGGAGGAAGAAATGCCATGCAAATGGAAAATCGATCCATGAAAATGGGCAAGCTGTGGAGGCTAAATCGGATGGTTGAGGAACATAAATGAATATATTTGGAGAGACGCTCGACCACAACGAATATCACGGATTTACCTCCGAGACTTAGGGAGACACTCGATAAAATTCATAGAGATATTTGTCCGAGATCCTAGTCGAATTGGTAAGGGATCTAACAAACCTAGAATTGTTGTTGTCTCACCTTTGTTGCGTTGGCAGGTTTCACATTCTGCCACCATCTTTTTAATAACAACCTTCATTCCTTTCCAAAAGAAGTTTCATCATGCCCGATCATATGTTTTGAGAAATCCAGAGTGTCCTGCTGATGGAGAAGCATGGATTTCATAGAAGACAAATTGATGAAGGTTTTTGCAATGGGGAAGCACCAGATGACCCTTGTGTCACAGAAATGCACCATCCCATGAATAATGCAGTATGTTGGCGGGTTCGGTGGTCAATCATTTGGATAAGGTGTTGTGAGGAGGGATCAAGTGCATACCCCTTTTTACGATTCTATCCAGTTTGGGATGGGAATGGAGATGGCCAACATGGATGCCTTGTCCTCGAATGTGCATGAGAGAGCATCGGCCACAATATTTTCTTTACCCTTATTATAGGTTATCTCATAATCATACCCCTAAGTTTGTTATGACCCATTTATGTTGTGTTGGGGACAAGACTCGTTGTTCCAAGAAATATTTCAAAATCTAGTGATCTATTTTGATGCAAAAATAATTCCCCAATAGGTGTGGCCACCATTTTTGTATGACATGGAGAATTTTCGTCATTTCCTTCTCATATGTAGACGAGGCTAAGTTTCAACCTCAAAGCGATTTGATAGGGAAGGAAATTAGGTGACCTGATTGGAGAAGGACAAAACCCAAGCCATTCCCACATACATCACTTTAAATGGTGAAATTTTGAGTGAAGTCTAGTATGGCCAAAACTAGTGTGCTACACATAACCTATTGAAGAGCCAAAAATTCCTTGTCAGTTGTTGCATTTCAGGTGAAGGCATCCTTCTTCAATAAGGCAGTCAAGGGGGGCGTGATCTTTCCATAGTCCTTGATGAACTTGTGGCAGTACCCTGTAAGGCCTAGGAAACCATGAAGGCTCTTAAGAGTTGTTGGTCGAGGCCACTCTTGTATTGTATTGATCTTGTCTGGATCTACACGGACCAGTTAAGCGTAAACAATGTGCGCTAGATATTCCACTTCTATGAGGCCAAAGGAACACTTGACCGCTTTTGGCACATAATTTATTATCTCCAAATTTGTAATGCCCTATCAATATGTTGGAGGTGCTCGATCCATGTGTGGCTATAGATTAGGATATCGTCAAAGAAATCAAGGACAAATTAATGGAGGAAAAGGTGAAAGATATTTTTCATGAGTTCTTGAAAGGTGGAAGGGGTATTTTTAATGCCAAATGGCATGAAAAAAAATTCATAGTGACCCTCATGAGTGCGGAAGGTTGTTTTTGGAATGTCTTCAGGATACACTCGAATTTGGTGATAGCTAGAGCGAAGGTCCAATTTGGAGAAAATTTTTACCCCATGGAGCTCATCGATGAACAAAATGAGGAATTTATCCTTGATGGTGAGGCAACCGAGGGCACGAAAGTCAATGCAGAGCATCAGAGCCATACTTTTTGTGGACAAAAAGTATTGGAGAGGAGTACGGGTTGGTTCTGGGGACGAATGACACCAGATTTGAGGAGGTCCCAGACTAGGTTTTCAATTTCAGACTTTTGCAGATATGGATAGTGGTAGGGACAAATGTTGGGGGGATACTTCCTTGGATGAGTGGGATGCGGTGATCTTCGGGTTGTGAACGGGGAAAACCCATTGGTTCAATAAAAATGGTAGCATGTTTGTCGAGGCTCTTAAGAGTTGTTGGCCGAGGCCACTCCTGTATTGCGTTGATCTTTTCTAGATCTACATGGACCCCATTGGTAGAAACAAAGTGCCCAAGATATTCCACTTCTTTGAGGCCAAAGGAACACTTGGACTATTTGGCACATAATTTATTGTTTACGATAATTTGTAATACCCTGTTAATATGTTAGAGGTGCTCGGCCCATGTGCGGTCAGAGATCGGGATATTGTCAAAGAAAAATAGGACAAATTGATGGAGGAAAGGCTGAAATATATTATTCATGAGTGCTTGAAATGTGGAAGGGGTAATTATAATGCCAAATGGCATGAACAAAAATTCAAAGTGACCCTCATGAGTGTGGAAGGCTATTTCTGGAATGTCTTCGTGATGCACTCGAATCGGTGATTTTTCCCCATGGAGCTCATCCAAGCTCATCAATGACCGTAATAGGAATTTATCCTTTAAGGTGAGGTGGTTGAGGAATGAAATTCAATGCAGAGCCTCCATGAGCCATCCTTTTTGTGGAATGGAACTATTGGAGAGGAGTACAGTGCTAGCAATCTTGGGTGAATCACACTAAATTTGAGGAGGTCCCGGACTAGGTTTTCAATTTCAGACTTTTATGGATATGGATAGCGGTAGGGATGGATGATGGGGGGATGCTTCCTAGGAGGACTGGGATGAGGTGATATTCAAGTCGTGAAGGGGGAAACCCATTGGTTAGATAAAAATAGTAGCATGTTTGTCGAGGATGGCTTGCAAATCCGTAGGGTTGCTAGTGGTAGTGGGGGTTGGAGTTGGATGGAGTGCACTGACAATTATACCATGGGAGCCTTTCTTCAGAAGATTTTCCATGCGATGGGAGTTGATGATGGAAGAAAATTTTGGAAATAATCCTTGTAAGATGTGCTTCTCGCCATTAGTTTGCAGAACTGCATCTAGAGTTCAGAAAAATCCCATAGAATGGGTCCCAAAGTGTGGAGCCATTGTGCACATAAAACCACATCACATCTGCCTAGAGGGAGGGTAAACATATCTGATCACAGAGTGTAGTCGCTGATCACAATGCGTACATTCGACATTTCCCTTTACAAAGCAATGTTCCCCCATTAGCAATCATCACTTGAAAGCTAGACCAAGGGTACACAAAGAAGTACATGCTTGTACATGCATTTAATTGCTTTTGTCCCAGTTAAGTTTTGTGCTTTCCCCTGAAATTTTCCACAAGCACGGGAATTTTTAACCATAATAATATTGCAATATATCATTTAACTAAATTCCTTTATAATTTCCGATATTGGGTGCACAGTAGTGAAATTTGGGAAAATCTTGTTCGTGCAGGCATTTAAATGGTATGCCCTAGTCAAGTTTATAATTTCGCCCAAAATTTTCAGGGAAGCAGGGAAATTAATAATTATATTAACACTGTAGTATTTTTTTTAATAAGATGTGGATTGCGTGCAAAGTTTGAACGTGCTTGAGAATGTATTGTTTCGTACGTGTATCGGTTTTTTCATTTAGTTAGACTCTATCAGAAATAGTAGAATCCGTGAATATTTTGGGAATTTGAAGCATTGTTTCTACCTTTAGGTTTCATATTGCGCTGTTATCTTCATATTTTATATTTTTACTGAATTTTTAAGAAGTTTTAGGCTACGTTTAGAAATTTGTGTGACATGTTTCGATTTCCTTTTCGGAAAGGTGGGAATTATCAGCTGGCGACGAATAAAATGATCATCGTGTTTACGTTTGATCTGTTCAAAGACTTATTTAGAACCTTTTTTGGCTAATGCACATGAATCTGAAAGTTTTTGGACTTGAGCGGAAGCAGTCCCAATTGACTCCTTGCCAAAAAATTGAAGATTAAGCTCCAGGTATGTCTGTGCCCTGGAAAAGGAATTTTGTTATCATTTTTATTTTTATTTTAGATATTAATGTACACGAGTGCCCAAGAATGGCCAATGAGACTGAGACTGAATTTAGCACATAGTTTAAAAAGTAAATGGCAATGGGAGTTCCTAGTGTATTTCCAGTAGAGTGGCATAAAACTGAAATACATATTATCTTAGAATAGCTAAGCTGATCTATGAGGATCCACTTAGCTATGTATGATATTGATTGGAGGCTCTCTATTGTACTTATCTAGAATGACATGCAACTCATAACTTTGTACTTGTGGATATAGATTCTTAAAATTAAAAACCATACTTTGGGTTCTTCGGCATATTCTACTATAGGAGTAATATGTAGATCCTTAAGGGTTTCCCTTAACGTTTTTATAATTTGTTGTTCTCGTTCTTGATGCACTATATTTCTAAGTTTGTTAAAATGGCTGCATCATTTCCTACTATGTGAAGATCAGTGTTATGTTGGGACACACACCTCCCATCTCCAAGCCGCCTGGACATCCACAATGTTTTGGGGGACTGGACAAAACGCCTCCCCAATGCACAAGACTTATTGAATGAAATGAAGGAACATCCGGGATGTTCCCTCACTTTAGGGAACATTACTAGAATGTTCCAGGTGCTTCAAGATCTAGGGGACACTATGATGGTCTCTGCAACAGTTTGACATTAAAAAAATATTTTAAAAAAATGATGGATACATACACACTAGATTCATCTTCTTGCCCTTAAACAAAACTTAAATATTTTTTCACACTATTTAACATATTGTTAACATTTATAATCCATATTAAATGTCATATACAAACCGAACCACCGCAATACATGAATGCACTGTATAATCTTCGCCCATTGCAACGTACTTTGAATATCTTTTCTCTTTATGAACTTATGGTAGGTTTTTATCTTTCATGAAATTACGGTAGGAATTTCAATTGACAACACGATTGAATTGAAATTCCACCATGATACCCAAGGATAGCCAAGCTATTTAAATTTTAAAAATAGAAAAAGTCCCTCGCACTTGAAAACGCTAACAAAGGGTTCAGTCAATTTTCATGGTTTATATTTTCCTAGATCATTAAATTTGGTTCAATTTTGGAGGTAAACAAACATGTTAGCAGAAAATCCAGAAGCAGATGAGGTTGTAGCGAAGCCCGACTTGAGCGAGATGCAATAAATGAGAAAAAAAGGTTGCGTGGAGTGTTAGCTCTTACAAACCTGACAATGGCATTCACCTTCTCAGAGATGATAATATCGACACATAATGGCAGTAAGTTTTTTTTTCCAATTTTAAATTCATATACACATATGAAAGTAAACAACACGGGGCATTGCCATGGTGATGACCCATGTTCAAATCTCATATCCAGAACTATTGGTCTTGCTTTGTGAGGTCGGTAGGGTTAAATGTTTAAAATAGGGTGAAAAGAGCATCGAGACTTGGCCCCTTTTGTCTTACAAGTGTTGGGGATATATTGTGAACTTTCATTGATCAACCAAAAATACATATATAGTGTGGTCTTAAACCCTTTCCGTTGCTATGAAACTTGTTATTATGTCTTGTGGAGATGTGAAGACGAGGTTTGGATATGAAATTTGTCATGTCTTGTAGAGTTTTGAACTAGGGCGTCATCATGAAAGTTCTCGTTCATTGGAGGTGTCTTCTATGAAGAGAGCCCTACTAGAAAACATCAATTTTGGAAGGATTTTTTTCGGCAGCGCAATTCCGACAAGACACCAATTTTCATCAACAGGGGTGGTACCAATAGGTTTCCGAGATCAGACACAGGGAATACGGGCATATTCATGTGATGAGCTCATAACGAATGCTTCAACGCAAGTGATGGCTATGTTGTTGGCTCTATTGATTCCTTATATGGTCTTGCTCAGTGTTGGGATTCTATTGAAAACGTTGTCTGCCAAGTATGCCTCAAAGAGGCTCACGACATTCTCCTCCAAGAGTGTGTTACCAGACAAGAAGGTCGTGGTCTCGAGGCGGGCTGTTTCATGCGCTACGCAACCTACTCTTTCTTTAATATGATAACATCACTTCTTGTATGAAAAATTCCTTTCTTACTTACACTTTATTTTTTATAATAAGTTCTTTTTTATTATAACTAAATCCTATTATTTGCTATTTACAACATTGTCAAAGAATCATGGCAAAGGGAAATCAAAATTATTGCCAATATTGTTAGGAAACATAGGAGGAGCAGCTTTGATCGCAGCACTGTGTGGTGTTGTTATTTGTATATACTCCTGTAAGAGGTTTAAAAGGTTTTGCATTGTTCCTAAAACACTATCTACTTTTAAATTCTCTGAATTTCAAGTTAAATTTTAGTAGAGAAAAACATTTTATTGTAATGCTCTGTGTAGAAGAGGATTTGGCTGCAAGGGAAACATTTGAGCGCGTCAGGATACGTCAAATGGGTTCCAAGTTTATAGAAGGAAAATAGGAGCCACCTGTGTGAGTTTACATGGTCAAGTTTCCACCCCCTAAAACTCCATTTGTTTAGCATACACAACGAGGGACAATTGGATTCTACTTAGCCATTTCGACAAGGAGATGAGCTCGATGGGTAAAAGAGGATAGAGAGATTGGACTCGCTTCAGATTTTGGATGCAATTTTCTCATGTTATGGTCGATTTGAATTCTTCCCTACTTTTCCAATCTGTATAGCTATACTTTGGTGTTTATATTGAAGTGTATATGCTATAATTGTGGATTGATTTGTGGTATGGTATATTTAAAACTTATCTTGTAGGAATCCATCTGCGCTACCCATGATTATGTATATACAGGTTAGGCATCCAAGAAGGCACAATAGAAAGTGGTTTTCTTTTGTCCCTTTCCAGAAGACTTGCGTTGTTGTTCCCCACCCGCACAAAGGGTTTTGCCATCCATTAAATCATGGAAGAAGTTAATTTTTGTTTTGTTACAAGAACCTAGGTAAATATGTATGTAAAATGTGGTGCATATGCAAGGGAAATGAACTACCATCTAAATGCCTGAATGAAATGTGGCCTCTTGGATCCCCATATTTTAGGGAAGACATGGGCATCCTCATGTAGCATTGACATTGTTTCACCAAATGCAATCAACAGGTGTCCAACTTGCTCAGTTCGTCATGGAGCTTTGACTCGTATAACAACAAGTGTCTAATCTAATCACCTCACCTTTGCTAGCATACTACCAACATGTACACGTGAATTGTTTGACAAAATGCCTCAAACATATGTGGTCTCATGGACTGCAATGATTAGGGGATATACAAAAAAACCTAATAAAAAAATGCTTTGGAATTTTTCAAGAAAATGTAATTGATAGGTGTAAAGCTAGAAGCTACAATGTTTTTCAGCCTCCTCACAGTGACTGTCAAAATGGGAGATTTAGAGCAGGATATTTTCCTATTACTCAAGAACCAACATCTGTTTATGTTATGAAATGCATGGAAATATTTAAATATGTCAGAAGTGAAGAGCTTTTCCAACAACCTTTACATTGTCATTCTCTCTGGTGTAGTTTGCAACTCATGTGCAATTGCTAGTAATAATAACGACGAGCAGAGCCGTCAAATCGTGCGAGGCATACACACGCGACGCGGTGAGGAAAAGTTCGGGTTCCTTCATCATGTTCTTTACATTAAGTACTTATATGATCCCTTTTATTCTTCACGGGAACTTCTTTATTTATTTATGGCTGTAATAAGAAGTTTAAGAAATTTAGCAGAAGAGGTTGGGGCCGGTGGCGACACCCAACCATCCACAGAACTTTTATACATTTCCACCCTGCTCTGCACGGCAGCGGGATGCCTACCATTACAATCTCCTCCGTTGATGGCTCTGATTGTTCCTGCAAATCCTTCACCGCCCAGAGATGGCATCGCCTTGTGACTGTTGCTGTTTATCATCCAAAACCACACTGATGTTTTGAACGTAACGTCCGCTCTTTGCGCTACCAAATCAGGATTGTTATGCAAAATTGTGTGTAAACGCGCTCCCTATAAATAAGCAGATACGGGTGCCTTCTCTGGAGTGTAAGGGGTCGTTTTATGGCTCAAAGTCAAGGTCTTCAACTTTACCGTATGGGCCAAATTTCTGACTCACTACGCACTAGCCGACGTTGTGATTTGTTACAGATTTCTTAATGCAACTTGCATGGTGAGCACTGCGTATAAACAAATTTTAGTGGAACTTTTCTGGATTAGTGTTTTTTTTTTTTTCAGATTGAAAAGCATAACCATATATTAAAGATGAAGTACAATGCTAATCATACAAAATCGGGTGGAAAAGATCACACCCCATAAGCAGGATCAAAGTAGCCATAAAGAGGCTACGAGTAGCAAAGTGTCATATCAACAGAAGCATTTTCAATCAAAAAGTTTAAAACAGAAATGCAGAGAACCAGAGAAAACTCCAAACATGGAGCTAGGCAGCAACAACAAACATGGAAGAAGGTGGCGGTGGCGGTGGGCTCTTTGGACGGTCACCCCAACCACCAAGAGTAGTGTCGGGGGTGTCATCAGTCTGCTCCTAGCCGTCTATCTGCCTGCTTCTCTTCTCGTTTCCCCATCGGGGGGTGAGATAGCCAAAGAGAGCTGCGAAAACTTTGATTGGTCGAGCCCCCGCCTCCTCCGAAACCACCACCGCGAGCCCACCGATCAAAAACCCCAAGCCAGGCGCGGAGTCCAAGACGAAGGCGGAGAAGGGACCCGCCGGTGAGGAGAGGCGCTATGCCGCCCACGAGCCGGACCCCAGTCGAAATTGCGCCGCCCATGGGAAAGCAAGCGCGACCTTGTGAGCGGGAGCGGCGGCGAGGGGAATCGGCGGGCGCGACTAACAAAGACAAGGGCGCTCCCAATGGTCCAAAAGAGTTTGCAAGTGCTCAACTTCTATGCGGACTTTCTCCGCCTGCACCTGGATCTGAAGCGAAACATTGGAGATGACAACAAGCTTGTTAGAAATAGCAAAAATTCTATCCACTGTCTCCTTATTAAAAATAGTAACATTTCTAGATTTCCAAATGTGATATAAAATAGCCACTCTGAAAGAATGCCAAATGTTGTAAAATTTTGCAGGAATAAAGGTCGGATCCCCCAGAAGAACCATTTTCCATGTGAAGAAGGTGGGCAAAAAAGGTTGGAAAAGGGTATGAATCCAGCGCCAGGCAGACTGAGCATGAGGGCAGAACCAAAAGAGATGAAGAAGAGTCTCAATGTGGTTGCAGAAAGGGCAACGCGCGGGGGAGCTCCCAAAAGAACAAGGCACTTACCCATAGGAAGCCCTTGATGAAGAATGCTCCAAAGAAAGTGCACAACTTTGGGCTAGATAGGAATGGCCCAAACAATAGTGAAGCACTGCTTCCACCCGAATGCAGGCTCCAATGAGCATATAACTTATTGAGAGGAAGTTGCTTCTGGGTGAGAAGCTTGTAGCCCAGCCGAGGTTTATAATTTCTGAAGGGGGTGGCAGAGGGCCAATGCCAATCAAACCACCACAGCGCTGCGTAGTAACACCAATTTTATGCAAACAATCGCTAGGTATGAGATCTTGAATGATAGAGATGGCTTGTTTGTCATTGTCATTTAGAGCAAAATTAGCTTTTAGGCTATCCCATGGAAGCCAATCCCTGGTGATAGGACAAAAAGGTCCTGAATATACTAAATCCCTTTTTTGAAAAGACGCAAACCCTTGAGCTGCAAGGAAAGAGCAAGGGGTTTGTCATGAAATTGAAACACCGGATTCCACCACAAACTAAGAGAGTTAAGAGAGATCTCGTTCGAAACCATCACCCTGCCAGAGTAGATGGGGTTTGAGAAGTTCCCAAGCTTTCCATATTCTTTTTGCCACAAAAGAGCCACCTATTTTAACAGTAGCAGGGCATAGGAGTAAGGAGTAGTAGTTCAAACCCTACCATGCCTTTTGATTAAGCAGAGACCCTTGAGATATACTGTTTCTGAGAACAATTTTCCAAGATTCCTCACCTTCAAGGCTGCAAATAATCCATTTGGCAGTGAGAAAACCCCTGCACATGAATGTTGATTAGGCGAAGACCACCAATGTCCTTTGGCGTACAACATATGTCCCAAGCAACTCTGTGAAAACCATGGTTCCCTTCGGAGTTGGCCCACAGGAAATCAAGCAGAATTTTCTCCAGCCTGTGGTAAGTGGCTTTAGAAGGTGCCCAACATGATGAGTAATAGACATGAGTGGCAAAAACCTTGGAGCAGACTTGGAATTTTTCAGCAAGAGACAAATGCTTGGTAATCCAAAAAGAGATTTTTGCTCAACTCGTTGAATCACATAGTTCCAAAGGTCAATGGGGATGCCATAAAGGCAAAAGGAATGCCTAAAAATTTGAATTGAACACCAAGTTCAATCCAAAGCCATTGGAATCCCTCTAGCCAAGGAGGTTTGGGACCCATCACCTGTCTGTAACATTGGGTTTTCTTCCATTGGATAGTAGAACCAGAAGCAAGACAAAAAATATCAAGGCATTTCATGGCATTAGTGACAGAGGCCTTAGTTTCAGCCAAGTGAGAAAAGAGTCATCTGCAAAGTGACCATTAATCAACTGCTTAGGAGAGGAAGGTAGTTGAATACCTTTAACCAAACTAGCATTGGGCATATTAGCAAGCAAGTAGCTTAGACCTTCAACAACAATGACATAAAGAGAAGGAGAAAGAGGGCAACCTTGCCAGATGGAACGATGAAGAGAGAATCTCTCATACTGCTGACCATTGATAGTAATACAAGCACCCGCATTTTGAAAGAGCATATTAACAGAGCGGATGAATCTGGGTCCAAAACCGATAGCCTACAACATGGCCAGAATGAAAGGCCACTCAACTCTATCATAGGCTTTTTCAAAATCAATTTTAACAAATAGTGTCGATTGAGAAGTCTGGCGGGCATATTCCATACCCTCCCAAACCGTAATAATGTTTTTCAAAATATGTGTGTTCTTAATAAAGCCGATTTTCTCGCTCCTGATGATCAGGGGCAGTAAATTAGTGAGCTTGATAGCAAGGGCTTTGGAAATAATTTTGTACGAGACATTGAGTAGAGTTATTGGCCGCCAACTGGTGATAAGCTCGGGATCCCCAAATTTGGGAATGAATTTGATGTTTCCTTGGTTGATTAGATCGCCCAGGGTGTTGGAGGACATAGCTTCCAGATAGACCTGATGCAAATGACCAATAGTCGTCCAAAGAGACTGGTAAAACTCACAGGAAAACCATCAACACCGGGGCTTTATTAGAGGCCATCTGCATAACAACTTCCTTCAAATCATCAAGAGTGAGAGGTCTATCACAAGTGATGCGCTAACTTTCAGAGAGCTTGCGGGAACAACTTCAATGCATTGGAGGAGAGCAACATCACGAGCCGGAGTAGCAGGTTGAGCAACAAAAACAACATGATAGTGATGCACAAAATCTTGCAGAATGTCAAGTAAGAGAGTAAGCCTTTGATTGCCATCCTTGATTGCTTTGATTTTGGTGAGAGTTTGATTAGATTTAAGGGAAGCAAAAAACTCCTTAGTAACTCTGTCACCAATGCGAAGCCAGTGCAGACGGGCTCGAACTTGGGCTCCTCTAGCCTTATAGTGCTCCTCAATTTGAAGCTTATGTTTCCAGTGAGCAGCTTGCACTTACAGCTGGGTGTTGAAAGGAGACAGATTAAGCTCTTGAATAGCCCTCAAATATTCAATATGAGAGGCCTCATGAGCATTCTTGCGAAAAAGAGCAGCTTGTTTCACATAGAGTCAAGGAAAGAAGTAGTACGAGTGATGGCATGAGACCACCAAATCAATCCACCAATCCCATAAACAAAGTCTCGGTCAAGATTCCAAATACGTCTTATATAATCCAAAGTTTTGGGATGAGAAAGGTGGGACGTATTTAAATAGAATTGGGTGGACTTGGGCTTGGGACACTGAAAGTTCCATTGAATCCCAAAGAAAATAGGCTTATGGTCAGAAACCAAAGTAGTGTCCACCACCAAGACCGGAGGCTGTATGAAGAGTCAAAGGAAAACCATTGTTGCTCTGAAAGCAGAGCTCTGTCAAGATGCTTATAAACTCTGTCATCGCCAACTCTAAAATTAGACCAAGTGAACCAAGGAGTGGCAGCAGAAGAGTGCTTGCGGTGGTTGGGATCAAAAAGACAAAGTTTATTGTGCAAATAAAACCAGGCTTCACGTTCACCAGTACACCAACGCATTGGAAGCCGGCCCAATTTGTCTTTAGGGGATTCAACCATGTTGAAATCACCGCAAAAATCTAGGTAACAGAGGGTAGATGATCAACCAACCACCGCCAAAAAGAAGAATGTTCGAGGTATCGTTGGAAGCATAAATATTGGCCAGCCGAAGAATGTGGCCTTCAAAATCAAAAGGGGTCCACACCACCCGATGAGTGGGGTCAGAACCCCAAGATATGATATTGGAGGTGAGGTCAGGGCTTAAAAGAGTGACAACACCACCTCGACCATTATCATGAGTGACATCTAGCAGAGAAAACCAAGCCAGATGGTACGCATAGCAATAGAAAGATGGAAGCCAGAGATTTTGACTTCCTACAAACACAACACGTGAAACTTTGAAAAATGCTTGCAACTTTCTGTGAGTCAGATTAGTAAGCCCCTTGACATTCCATGAGTAAACTAACATGGAGAACTATCAAGGTGCATGTTTTCCTCCTCGAGGCGGCTAACGCTCCAAAGCGGTTAGAGAAAGTGACTTGCCGCACATTCCCATGAATAAAATCACCGAGCTCGAACTGCCGGTGGGGTCTCTGAGAAATCTTCCTCGGAAGGAGGGGAAGGACTTCGAAATGGCGTAAGGCAGCCTTTCTATCTGTTTGAGTAGCCGAACCACCGGTCGTGAGATCTAGAAAGCTTGAGGTCTCGGGAAATGAGGGGTGTGAAAGAGTAGGAGCTAAGGGGTGAGAGCTGATGACAATTGCAGCTTGCAGAGACCGAGAGATGGTGGGCGTGGGCTTGGGAGGGGTCGCAAGATGACTTCAAAGGAGCAAAAGCAGAGGTAACCACCGGTTTGTAAGTAGCCTATTGGTGCTTATTTCGGGTCGAGGCTGAAGGTTTTCTGCCATTGACAGTAGTCCATCCATTAGAGGAGGGAGTGCTTGGATTTAGGGTCCATTGGGGTTTTCTCCAAAATCGACGGTGGGCTTGGAGTCATGAGAGGACAATCCTTGATCATATGGTCAATAGATTGGCACCAAAAACAAGTGTTGGGCAGATTGATGTATAGAACTTTCTGCACAAAGCGTGTGTCTCCAACTTGGATATCGAGGGTATCTTTGAGGTCTTTTGAAAGATCAATTTCTACACAGACCCGTTTCTGGGGTCGAGTGAGTAGAACTTATTTTTCTCGTGGCAGATGAGGCGACCCAAGGGTTTGATAAGTTGATCAACGAATCCCCACAGAGGCAAAGGAAGGCCGGAAATTTGACCCAAACAAGAATTTTGAGTTTGGCTTGCTCAGAGACTTGAAAATATCGAGTCCAATGGGAGAAAACCACAAGGGTATTGTGAATAAACCAAGGACTGTGGTTAACAATGGCTTTGCAATGTTCAACATTGGTAAAGCGAAACAGAAAGAAACCCTTGGTCATGTTTTGGACTCCCTCTACCTTGACTCCATGAGGTTGCCAATGATTATGAATCCATTGGCGAAGGATACCTTCAGGGGGAACTCGGCCCACAAAATAAGCAATAAGAGAAAATGATTCAAACCAGTTGCAAGCTTTGTCAAAAGCTGGTAAATCAAGAACAATATCCAGGGAAGGAGTATCAGTATCCTTACCTCGTCGAATACCTTCGGGACGAACTTCCTCGCTCATTTTGGTGCCATTGTCCAAAGCTCATGCGATAAGACCAACATCAATAGATGCATGGCCTAAGGAGGTGGTCATTTTATAAGTCACCGCCCAAGGGGTGGATTGGCGATCGATACAACATTAATGCAGATATTCCCGCCTAGATTTGCAGATCGGCGGTGTGATGCGATGGTGGCGTCGGCAAGGCCGAGCATTCACTACGAAAATAACTCACTTTGAGCCTAAACCTTAGCAGAGCCAAAAAAATTCAGATTTTCTAGATAAGTTTTGACTAATATGGTCTCCATAGTTATTTCCTTTGAACATTGATTAACAATAGCATCCCATGGTACATACACCACACTAGATTTTTTTTTGATTGAAAAGCATAACGATATATTAAAGATGACATAAGAAGTACAATGCTAATCATACAAAATCGGGTGGAAAAGATCACACCCCATAAGCAGGATCAAAGTAGCCATAAAGAGGCTACGAGTAGCAAAGTGTCATATCAACAATAGCATTTTCAATCAAAAAAGTTTAAAACAGAAGTGCAGAGAACCAGAGAAAACTCCAAACATGGAGCTAGGTAGCAACAGAACAAACATGGAAGATGGTGGCGGTGGTGGTGGCGGTGGGATCTTTGGACGGTCACCACCCCAACCACCAAGAGTAGTGTCGGGGTGTCATCGAGTTGCTCCCAAATGCCGCCTCCTCGCCTACTATCGCTCCTCCTCGTTTCCACGTCGGGAGGGTGAGATAGCCAAAGATAGCCACAAAACTTTGATTGGTTGGGCGCTTGCCACTTCGAACCACCACTGCTAGAGCCCAACCGACCAAATACCCTAGTAGCGGTGGAGACCAAGACAGAGGCGGAGAAGGGACCCGCCGGTGAGGAGAGGCGCTACGCCGCCACTAGCCTGCACTCAAAATTGCGCCGCCAATGGAAAAGTGAGCGACGACCTTGCGGCGAGGAGCGTGGTGCAAGCGGTGAGGGGAATCGACATAACGCGACTAACACCACACTAGATTTGATTAGAAGTAATTTCAAATATGAGGTGTAATTCATTCCAGCTCTTTTTACTATGAAAATGTGTAAGATTTGTCAAAAGATACCAAAAGGAGGTGTAATGTTATGTTGATAGTAAAATATGAAGATTTATAGAGTTGAAGTAAGTTTAAGATGTATTGAAGAGGAATATTAAGGTTGAAAGGGTCATCGAAGCAATTCTAAAATGCATCGAACAAACATATTCATCTTGCATAGCAAAACAACAAACATACTTATCCCACAACTAATCAACCATTACGTTAGTGAGAGGGTACCTCCAATGCGGTGTTGCTCGCTCCTATTGGCATAATGATCATAAATATATTATCGTGGGCAATGCCAATGAACCTAGGCGAGATATATGAGTTTAATTGTAAATATAGATATGGCATAATGTAAATATATTGTCGTTACATATGCAGGGTATTAATTGTGTGAGGGAGTGATTGATTCGTGGTCAAATTTCAAATAATTTTAACATTCATATGGTAGTTTTAACGTTCACATGGCGATTCATTCCTATGTGAGGGCATTTTTCCTAAACACGAGCCTCTTTTTAGAGGTAACCTTTGCTCAATTAATATAGACTATTGTATAATTAATATAATATATTGACTAAAAATAATTATAATTGTACTTCATTTGATAATAATAAATTATTATAGATTTTTAAATACATTTAAGTGACACACACACACACACACACACACAAATTTTTATTTTAAGTTATTATTATATCATTTTGATTAATAATTCTAGTATATTGACGTTAGGATTTAATGTTACATAACATCAATATAGTTACATTATTATATTGGTTCAAATAAATGAGTTTCAAATTCTATCATATGGTCAAGTTATAACTATTTTCTAATTAACTTCTCCAAGCGGGCAGGGAAACTTTTAAGACCCTCTACCAAAATCCAACTTGGATCTTTTTGGCAAATTAATAAAAATCAGTTTCGTATTGATGGTGATAAGAGAAAAATATGTATAGTGATGAAGGCGAATAATTCTAGGGAAAATGTGTGCTTTGGGAGACATCGAAAGGGAAAAACATGCGTCTACAAATCTGCATTTGGCGGCATGTCTTGCAAAGACCATAACTTTTGATCTAGGTGACGAAACAACTATTTTTTGCCGGAAAAATCTCAAAAATATCTACATCCATCTACATGTGCAAATCAGGGATTTGCATGTGTAGTCGGGTGTCTCGCATTCGGTGATTTGTCTTGCAAAAGTCATAACTTTTGATCTAGGTGTCGAAACGACTCCATTTTTTTGTCGGAAAGCTCTTGAAAAGATCTACAAGCATCTACATGTGTAATCATGTGTCTACATGTGCAACCACGCATCTGCGTGTGTAGTCGTATCTACATTCGATGACCTATCTTATAAAAGCCATAACTTTTGATCCAAGTGTCGAAATGACTCCTTTATTTTTTCCACAAATCTCTTGAAAACATCTAAACACATATTTACTTTGGATCTCGAGATCCCGGAGAATACAGATTCCTAAGAACCTGAGGGTTACTAATTATGAATGAGGTTCATTGCGTGGCATTAGTCTATGATTTTATGATTTTACAAATCAAAAACTTGTAGCTCAAAATCCCCTGGAATACATATTCCCGAGAACTCGTGAATCTGAGACCCGAGCGACCACGGAAAATACTTGATAAAATTTCAAGATCATTGTGAATCGAATCAAAGAAATCGAAGGAAATAAAAATATCCTTAAAATATCGAGACCCTGAAAATCTCGAGAGGTAATAACATGGATCCGGGAGTTTTCCAAAGCAAAATTATAAGTCATGACAGAGAGACACGTGGAAAATAAGAGGCACTCAAAGTCAATCAAAATCTTAAGTCATGAGGTCACCGATCCTTGCAACCTGTCACTAATCATTAAGTCCCATAAGATTAACAGAGTCAAATGTCTAAATATGTCACAACACCGATGCAATACACATGTCACCAATTGATGAAAGCATCATACATAAGATAGCAAGCAAGAAGGTAGAGTTTAAATCCCATGGCGAGGATAAATCAACCTAAAGTGTCCCAAGATCGGTGGAGATTAGAGATAGACATAATCAATATGAAACCAACAATAAATATAGATTAGTATGATAGATTCTAGATATGACGCCCCTCCCTCCCCTTCCAGATTTGGGAATGTGACCTTTACATCAAACATTGGTGAAGAGTTGAAGAATATAGAGATAAACCCAAACTGTGTGACGCTAGTGAACTCTAATCATATCATTGACAAGGTGGCCAAGTATGTGAAGCATCAACAAATCACTCTATCATATAGTGAAGTCAAGGCATATGACACACTAAGAGAAATGGTTTTCCAAGATTCATATCGAGAAATAATTCCCAAACTTGGTCAAAAATAAAGGAGAAATGGGGCCCATTTCTTCTTAAGGAGGGGCGAATGATCTAAAATAGGATTTCTAAAAATCAATTTTTAGAAAGATGTGAAAATCTATTTTGCAAGCTCTACGTCTAAAGCTCATATCTATATATTGTATTCAACAAAAATGTCTAAATGTTTTCTCGATAGAAAACCATGATTGCAGGATTTGCGAATTTTTTTATTATTGAAAAGGCTTTGGAAACTTTCATACAAATGCAATTGGCGGGTGTAAACCCCGATTCCACAACACTCACCAACAACCTTCTAACCTATATCAAAGTGGGAGATTTCAAATAGGGCTTGGACATCCTTACTTTTTTTTTTTTTTTCATTTGGATTGGAATTCAAGCACACAAAGTTAAGTGAACAATAATTGTGGTGTATGTACTAAATGTATTTGTTGCACTAATTTGTGGCTTCCTACAACCATGGATGCGAGAAGGAGAAATACATAGATGGAAAATTAATTGCTCAACAAAATATCTCAACACATGTTCTTGTGGGCCTAAATGAATTTAGGATATGAAATAAATGGACTTATTGAAGAATCCTTGGGCATTTTTAAGCTAATACAATGTGCACATGTACAACATATCACAATGATGTAGTTTGTTTTCGTGTAATCATTGGAGTATATGCACAAATTCTCCTCACATAATCATGTCACATGAAATTGTGGAGTCTCAATCATTTAGAGAATACATATAGAAATTTTGATTTTTGTATGATTCATTTTTCTTTACAAATATCAATTACATATTTCAAAGAACTATTTTTGTAGGCTCTACGTCTAAACCTCGTGTATATATTTAATGTGAAAAATTGTATGAATTGTGTTTGATGGACAACGATGATTGTAAGATTGGTAAAAGATAAATTTGTTGAAAATGCCATAGAATATTTCATGCAAAATCAATTGGCAGTGTGCAAACATTGACTCCATAACACTCGTCACAAGATCCTTCTACCCTAGTTCAAAGTGAGAGCTTTCACATTTAAGGCTTCAACAACCATACTTTTGTTTCTTTTGGATTGGAATTCAAGAACAAAAAGTTGTGTGAATAATAATTGTGGGGGTATATAATAAATGGATTTGTTGAAAGGGCTATGTAGTTTCCCAACAAGGAATGCGGATGTGGAATTTTAAAAGCCGCCAAAAATGAGGTCTCGTGGACTACAATGACCAATGAGTATGTATTAAATGGGTTTGTTGAAAAGGCGTATGTAGTTTAGTTGAATTTTCTAAAAGGAATCCCTTCCTTGAGTTTAAAATTTAGTTTTTAGGATGATAATACAAACCATATGGTGCGTAATAAGTAATTCCTTAACCAATACCCAATAAAAGACTAATGATACCAAATATGCATTATAGTGACCCGAAAGGATACCAAAATATAAATAGGTTAAATGGTCTACAATTTGTTCAAAACTGCTCGCACAACAAAGAGCTTGTCGAGAGCTTTCCAATGCATTTGAATGGAGTTAAACTAACTTTGTATGAAAAAGTTATGGCCCGTTGAAGCTAAATCCAAATAAGCACATAAAAAGTGCACATGTACGGGATGATGTCATCATGCTAATTGGACCTAAAGAGGTGGCCGAATCATGGATTGACATGTGGATAAATTAGATAGTGACACGTGGCGAGAGAATTTGTAAATGAGTTTGTTTGGCGATAATTTGTAAATGAATTTGTTTGGTTTTTGGCCTCCGGTCTTCGATGGTCGAGTATGGGGCCCATGTTATTTTCTCGGGGGGCCCACCGGCTAGTGGTGTACGCTTTTTGTGAGGAGGGGAACTCTACCGCCTTTCTTCACCATGATAGGGGAGTGTTTTGTATATAAACCACATTTTTGCCAATTTCCACATTGCATGTGGGATAAGTCCCATAGTGATGTATAAAGGTCTAGCATCAGGGATAAGTGGAGAGCTCTCAAGTAACTACGTGGCATCCAAAACAATTACTAAATGTCTAAGACTAGTACCCAATCACCAAGTGCATTACAGTGATGATGTCATCATGCTAACTGGACCTAAGGAGGTAGACCAATCATGGATTGACATGTGGATAATTTAGATAGTTACATACAACAAAGAATTTGTAAATGAGTTTGTTTAGCAAATAATTTGTAAATGAATTTGTTTGGTTTTTGGCCTTCAGCCTTCAACTCGCCGATTATGGTGCCCATACTATTTTCCAGCTAGAGGCCCATCACCAACAGTGGTATCTACTTTTTGTGAGGAGGGGAACCCTACCACCGTTATTCACCATGATATGGGAGTGTTAGCTAGAACCATACCACCTTTCATCACTATGCAGGGAACCCCACCACATTTCTTCGCTATGTTATAGGAGTGTTTTGTATATAAACCAATTTTTTTCCTTTTCCACGTTGCATGTGGGATAAATCCCATAGAGTTGTATAAAGGTCTAGCACTAGGGATAAGTGGAGAGCTCTCATGTAACCACGTCGCATCATGAACAATTGCTAAGTGTCCAAGGCCGGCTCACCCAATCACCAAGTGCATTACACCCTCCAAGCGCTTATTGTCAACTAAACACACACCTTCCAAATACCAATGCTAACACAACCAAGTCAAAGCTCGTGGGATGGTCCTTTGACTGGGAAATAAGAAGGAGAGTTAAATTATGCCGAAAGGTGTTTCCCCTATAAGAAAGAGCCCCCAAACTGCCCCCTGTCTCAAATCTACTATATGGTCGTTCATTGGATGAATCCGCACCGTTTGAGCATGAGATGGATTTAACTTCATCGGCGAGTAAAAATTCTTCTCGTTGCAGATCATCAACCAAGCAATCAGAGGCTTCCTTGGCCGATTTCTTAGCCTTTTTAGCGACGGCCAAATTCCCTGCATAAAATTCGATCTTTAACAAACATCGCCGATAGGCTTCGACATCCACGCCAAGAACCTGCACAACATAACTATTTTCTTTCAAGATCTTCACAATTTAACGGCTGAGGGTTATTTTAGTTAAAGCATCCGCGATTTAGTACCTGGAAATAGTCTTTCGAGCAGAGAATTCGGTGGACTTCGCTGTTATGCACAAACCCCTCTTTTCCACACGCAACGCACGGAAATATTATACTTTCGGAGCGGCGTCTCTTCCCAGTCTGTGATATGAATGCTGATTTTCTTACGGACGGAGACCTTGACGTATTGTAGCCTTTCCAGGTGAAGCCTCAGATCTGTTACGGCCCTCTCTGAGAATGCAGTGGAGAATCCGCGTGTCAAAAGATTTTTGTTGAAAAGTTCCTGTAAATGCAAGAGGGAAACGAAACCCCCATCCGCAAGTTTCCCGTAGCCGAAGAGTTCCTTTCCGAATCTGATGATCATCTTGACAGTCCGCATTGCATCCTGCTCCTCTGAACGGAGGAAATGAAAGAGCGATAACAGATCAGATCTATAAGCTGAAAAGTTCCAATGCGGGAGGAACTTTGTGAATGCAATTAATGACATCTTACTGGAAATTAAATGCAGCTGCAAGAGTATTGTTTTCATCAGAAGAAGCCGAGCCTGATGTGATCTCTTCCCCGTGCTTGAAACAAAAATGTTGTGTGTTGTGCTCAGTAAGGAATGAAAATTTGCCTTTAAATTTATCGAAAGAAGCATTGTGAACCGCAAGCAAGGGCTTCTCAACGGATTTACAAAAACAAATGCAGTGAAACTGAGGGAAGCATCCGGTGGTTCTGTCCCTAAGAGTTGCGCTTATCAGATATATAACTGAAGTAACGATTCTTTGCACGGCTTCGCTTGAATTTCCGCGAATTTTAAGATGCCAGAGAGTAGTAGCCTGACTGAAGAGATCCATGAGAAGTGTTGAAATCTTTTTATGTTTCTCCCTCCCTTCCCTATCACCAGTCCTCTCGCTTCCTCCCGAACGAAATATTCCATTTGAAAATTGTATACAGAGCTCATCTTGCAGCGTTGCAATGGCATCAACTATTTTTGGGAAGGGGAACTAGGTTGGTGAAGTACGGTGTGGGAATGTTTTTGATATCTACTCCCACGAACTCCATGAACTTTTCTACCAGTATCATATAATGTTTGTTTTGTCCTTTTTCACTTTTATTAAGCTGAAAGGCGTTTCCCCTATGAGAAAGAGCCCCCCACTCCTACCTATTTCAAATCTGCTACATGGTCATTGATTGAATGAATCCAGACTATTTGTTGTGCATGTTTGACAAGGAGGATCAACCTTACTGGTTTTGTTATCTAAAACTCTTGCATTTAACTCATTTTTAATGAATTCATAATTTTGTGTAAAGATTGTTTGATTATGGAGGTTTGTTTGTGTATAATCAGAGTATTTCGGAGACACCATTATAGTGAATGGTAAGGCGTGGCCTTACTTGAAGTTCAAGAGACAAAAAATACTGCTTAATAATTATAAATGTCAGTGATGCTCGGTTCTACAATTTCACGTTAAGCAACAAACTTTATATCACCCAAATAGGCTCAGACTTTGCATACTTACATAGGTTGTCCTTTTTCACTTTTATTATGATGAAAGGCGTTTCCCCTATGAGAAAGAGCCCTCTTCCCACCGCCAATTGTCTGAAATATGGTACATGGTCGTTGATTGAATGAATCTAGACCATTTGTTGTGCATGTTTGATGTGTAGGATCACCCTTACTAGTTCTCATTATATGAAACTCTTGCATTTAATTTGTCTTTAATGAATTCCAAATTCTATGAGAAAGAGGCCCCCCGACTTCCACCTGTCTCAAATCTGTACATGGTCGTTGATTGAATGAATTTGGACCGTTTGTTGTGCATGTTTGACATGTAGGATCACGCTTACTAGTTTTGTTATATGAAACTCTTGTATTTAAATTGTATTTAATGAATTCCAAATTATGTGTAAAGATCGTTTGATTATGGAGGTTTGTTTGTGTACAACCGGAGTATTTTAGAGACACCATTATAGTGAATGGAAAGGCGTGGACTTACTTGAAAGTCAAGAGACGGAAATACCACTTCAGAATTATAAATTCCAAGTAATGCTCGGTTCTACAATTTCACACTAAGCAACAAACTTTTTATCACCCAAATACGCTCGATTCTCGCATACTTACAAAGGCCTCGCGAAAGTAGAGTCATTATTGCTCGTCCCTTTAGAAGTTACAAATTTTTTGATTGATTTCAATAATTCATCCAATGACGAAGAAGCCATTCTCACAAACAATGTCATTTATCCTTATCCTTCTGGAGACCCAATTGACGATCTCAACAACAAAATAATGAAATTCATCATTGAAAATGAGAAAATTGTGGATCTAAGTCGAATACTTGAAATACTTGATTCGATACAAGAATCATGCGAAGAGATTGTCACTTAGACGCGGTACATTGCTATGTACGAATATGAAAGCGCTACTAAGGAACCCACCCAACGAAATATGACATGTAATCAATCTCACAGAGGACAATCATCCTCTTCATATTCATTTGGGATTGTTCGTGGTGGTCAAGCAGACAAAGCTGCTGAATTTAGAGGAGTTCAGTGATTGCATGACGAAGAAAAATGATGCTGAAAAGTGTGATATAGAGAAGCATGCACAGGGGAGAAGTTTTGCAGGGCCTCCCAATGAAAGGACTTGGAAGAATGTGTTCAAGATGCGCCCTAGATTTATGACTACCATTTTGGTTAAATTTTCTCCCATCCATACTAATGGTTCTTATCCCTTTAATGCCACTGTTGAACCAGGCTATGTCTATCATTGCCATGTAAGTCATCAATTTTCCATTAATATCTGGTATGCAAGATGTTTTTTTGATTGCCGATGCGTATTAATTTTTCTTTGTGATTGTAAATTACAGATTTTGGATCATGAAGACAACGAGATGATGAGGCCCTTAAAGATAATCTCTTTATTAATTTTGTTTGAAAAAAATCTTATGGTAGTTAATGATAGGAATTCTTGAAATACAGTAGCATAAAAACACCTCATGTAATCTAGAAGTTGGCGACTAGAAGTTTACAGTTGTCGTCCAGGGTTTTAACAAAGGATTTTTACAAAAGGAATTTTTAGTAGGATCAACATGCATCAGTCTTTGCATTGAGGGTCTTAAAATTTCAACATCATATTCAAGGTTGTCAATTAAAGGTTTTATGTTCTTTTTAAATATGCTAAACCAAACATATATATTTTTATTGGCCATATCTTGTCATTCCCAACCATAGGACGATCAAAAAAATTGAAAAGAAATTTTACAACACTTGATGAGATGGTTGAAAAATACATTTGCAAGCTTCCCTATCTCATTTTTGGTTCCATCCATCTATCCCCTCACTCCACGTTCTCCTTTGTCAAATTCCGCTAACAAATTTATTTCCTTCAAAATTGACCCTTCATACCTCCTCCACTCTTCACTACTCCCCCAACCCCTTTTGGCGTTCACATTGCACTTGTTGCATGTGATTGCTAGTTTTAAACTTATGATATATTCACATCCCATTGCATGTGGGATTTACCACAAAAACAATGCATAAGCAAATCGCATGGACAATTCAAAGCCTTAATAAAAGGATAAAGCGTGGAGATAGAACCCATGACACCATGCCCCCAATTTTGGCATCTAGTTGTTAGACTGCCTATATCTCTTAAATTCCGTGATTCCTTTGCTAAACAAAACATATGAAGGCTTTTATAGGGGATTTGAACCCGGATCTCGTGGGAAAAAGAGATAAGCCTTAGTTGTTCAATTAAAGACCTTAGAAGCAATATGGAAAGGCCAATATTATATTTGAATGGGTTATTTGTTTAACCTTTTAAAATGCATTTTAGCTCCTTTGTAAAGGGAGGAAAACAAGTAAATGCAGGAGATTTGTTTTAGGTGGAGATTATGAACTTGAGAGTTCCTAGAAATAGAGATTCTCTATAGATTATGCAACCCCTTATTAGGAGAGATCACCCATTATTGGAGAATATTTTGATGTAAGGAAATGTATTTTGCATAATTTTAATCAAGTGGTTCATGTTTGGTGGATCCGAAGACACAATGCAAGTTAGACGCACTCTATTATCAATTTGCTCAATATTGTTTTCTTTTTATTTCAATTAATTTGTTTTTAAATCAATAGTATTTTGATTTTTAATATTTAATCTAATTTTTACGTATTTATGGGAAATTACGAAAAATTGAGAAAAATAAGTTTGATATATGAAATTGGTGAATTGATGAGCGTTTGCATGAAATAACAATTTTGGATCAAATTTGGTATCAATCAAGCCAATTTTAACATAAAAGACGGAAAATTTGAGAAAATTATTACAATATTTGAAAATGGAGAAAATATTTAATGGTTTTAAACTCCCATTTTTGGATCATATAGAAACAAAAATAAAGGTTGTTTATGAGATTACATGTATTGGCATCTATGTTATTTTGAAATTAACACCATCATTCACTCATAACCAATACCAAGTAAAGACTAAGGATACCAAATATGCATTATAGAAACTAAAATAAAGGTTGTTTACGAGATTAGATGCTCTGGTATTGGTATGTGCACCAAGTTGGGGGCCAAAAGGGGGTCTTAAGTGGACGCATTTTTTTGAAAAATAAAAAACTTCAACTTGTACGAGTTTTTCAAAATAGTTACACTCAAAATTGGAAGATGTTGTATAAATATGAATCGTAGAATTTTGAGTCTAGTTTCTAAGCTATTAAATTTTATTGAAAATGGATAAGTTTAAGTGGGTCAAATAACTAAAATACCAATAGGTGCTCCTATTTTTGTTAAAAAACATAATAGAGTGATTTTTGTGCCCCCCACCATTTTTGAGCACCATTTAGTATTTTTGAAAACCCTTTGGTAGAAAGATAGCTAGGAGCATCTAGTTTGTGTTAGAAATTTTTTAAGAATTTTTTTAGTGAGTAATTTTTTTATGATTTTTCTAGTACATAAATTTTATGTTTTGAAAAATAACAGAGCTCCGACCGTGCCCCCCTAACTACCTCAAAAAATATCAAAAATTAGTTTTTTTAATATGTATAGAATTACACCTAGTTTGTGCCTAAAAAACTTTTATTCAATTTCAATGAGTCAAAAAAATATACACGACAAAAGATAGACATGTTTAAACTTCAAAAAATAGCTATAAAAAGGAATAGTTGGGTAAGTGCACCAAGTTGGGGGGCCAAAAGGGGGTCTTAAGTGGACACATTTTTCGGAAAAAAAAATCTTCAACTTGTACGAGTTTTTCGAAATAGTTACACTCAAAATTGGAAGATGTTGTAGAAATATGAATCGTAGCATTTTAAGTCTAGTTTCTAAGCTACTAAATTTTATTGAAAACGGATAAGTTTAAGTGGGTCAAAAAACTAAAATACCAATAGATGCTTTTGTTTTTGTTAAAAACATAATAGAGTGACTTTCGTGCCCCCACCATTTTTTCAATGCACCATTTAGTATTTTTGAAAACCCTTTGGTAGAAAAATAACTAGGAGCATCTAGTTTGGGCTCTATTTTTAGAGAATATTTTTTTATTTATGATTTTTCTAGTACAGAAATTTTATGTTTTGAAAAATAATGGAGCTCCAACCGTACCCCCTAACTCGCCTAAAAAATATTGAAAATTAGAATTTTTTTTGAATATGTATAGAATTATGCCTTTTTTGGGCTAGTATAATTTTTTAAATTTCGATCACCCAAAAAAAAAAAGATACACCATGAAAGATAGACATATATACACCTCAAAATAAAACTATAAAAAGGCATAGTTAGAAAATAAATAATATGGAAACCTTATATTAGTCGAAAAATTTGAAAAATTATATTTTTAGAAAGAAGAGACTCTGCTCTATGTCGTGGTATAATGTTTTTAAAATGGATCGATTGTTTTATTTTGATTTATCATAGAGGAAGTGTCATTTTTACATTTTCTTGTAAAAACTCATTGTTTGTTATGCTTGTGCGGAGTCCATGCCTCGGCTTGAGATCAACCGGATCCCAAGCCTTGAGGCATGGCTTGGGAAAAGAGAAAACGCAAAATGTGTACGCATTTTTCTTTGTTTTATATATTGTGTCCCCTAACGTCCCTTTCATCTCTTTCACGGGAATTCTACAAACATTCTGTTTTGTCTCGTAATTTTTCTACATTCTTTGCACGATTTTTTAGTATTTCATTTTGTCCCCTACCCCACTAGTTGATTTTTTCTAATCATGGGTGATAAACATCGAGCTAAGGACAAGAGGAAAGTCAAGAATAAGACAACTGGAATAATTGGAAGAGAAGAGAATAAAGAATTTGAAGAGAATGCAAAAACTTTGAGCAAGGTGCAAGGTACATCCGCTATATCAAATGTAGCTAATGTATTAGAAAATTGGGATGAAATACATAATGAAAATGTAGAGAATAATAATTTTGCAATGAATAATGATATTGAATTGAATGATAATGTTGGTATGGTGAAGAAATTGATATGAATCCAATTATTGAACCCTTACTTGAGAATCCAAATGTTAACCCCAAATTTGTATGAAAACACCGAATGAAGAAAGTAACCTTGTAAACGAATCTTTACCTCTAAAAATACCACCTTCCATTTCGCGAAGAAAACCAATTCACTTAATTGAAATTGATGAAAACATTATAAAGCCAATGCCTAACAAAATGTCCGAAAGAAATGCAAGAAGAAAAGCTAGTGGAATTTGGGATAATTACTTTGAGAATTTAAATGACACATAAAGATGTCAATTATTTGTTTCATTGATGAACTTAATTAAGATGAGACCTATAATGAAGACCACAGGGTTAAGAACATCTAATGTTGTTGATCAAAATGCATCAATTTTTGAAAACATACCAAACCGTAGGTGGCAAAAGACACACCAAAGATAGTAATGCTACACAACGATGCACTAACTAATTGTATAGTAAGTGATAAAATAGTTAATAAACGCTTGATTAGAAAAACAAGTATTGCTTTGAAGCTAAACAGAAAAACACTAATGAAAGCAATAGAGAGACGTAAACGTCTTGAGTTAGTCAATAACACTGACTATTGGGCTTTCTCTAGCAGAATTCCACGAAAAGACAAAATACATCTGATATTCTAAAAGAATTAATTGTAAAATTTTGGAATGAGAAAACAAGGGTGTCACCGAATCGAAGAGATACAGTAAAAAGAAGAATAGGTTCTCGTAATCATGAATCGTGTGCAAAACATTTCTTAGATATGACTCAAATAGAATTGTTCTCTAAGTTTAAAAATGAAAATCCACAAATTAACATTAGCCAAAGATTCTTTGAAATGAGAAAACCCTTTTATGTGAAAAAAATCACTCACGTACCACTTGTTGTTGCAAGCATTATGTTGAATTTTTAATGCATTATGATGTTTTTTGTCAAATAAGTCATGTTTTGCATAATGACATCATGTTGCAAGAGTGTGGAATAAATGTCCCACAAAAATCTTCAAGGGAATTTATTCTGACAATATTTTGTGAAAAATCAACAAGACAAATTTTTTATAACAAAACACGTTTGGATGGAACATGCAATGTATGCAGTGGCTTGCCAAATCTGAAAAGTTGTATCCATGAGGAGAGTACATATTCAATAGGAAAAGAATTGGTTGATTTCACCAAATATAAATCGGTGGCATATCAATTAAAAGATGGAAAAGAATATAAAAGGTGTGATCTTGTTAGAAAACAATTACTTGTATCGAATATATGGTCAAATTCGTAGAGGAAATTTTTATGAGTATGTAAGGCACACACATAGAGCCCGGATGTTGGATGAACAATTGAAGTTAAGCAAGGACACATTCCCACTTGGTACTATTGTTTCAAAGAGTTGACTTCGCAGAGGATGACACATTACGTGACCCACAAATGGAGGTTCACCTCAATATTATAACTCAAAGGTCAAGTTTCTATTTTCGTGTATATAACATTCATGCACTCTCTTGAAAGCACTAAGCAATATCGAAAAATATTAAGAAAGTATCATTTCTACATTAGTAATGATCGGACACATTCTCCAAAATATGCACAAGGGTGTTTCCAAGTGTTTTATGTGAACTTGAATGAGAGGAACATTAGTTTCAATCAACATTACATTTGGTCAGACAACTGCACATCATAATTCAAGAATGCACGGATGTTTTATTGGTTAAGCAAGATGCACAAAGAAACAAATGTACAATATATCTATAGTTTTACTGAGGCAGTGCATGGAAAAGGAGAGCATAATGGTGCAGGAGCATGTGTGAAAAGAGAACTTGCAAGACAAGAGTTAAAGTTTAAGGATGGTGCTAAATTTACAGATGTAAAAAATATTGTTGATTGGTGTGTTAAGAATATGGGCCATGAATCTCAAGAGAGATCAACGGTTCGTAGATATTTTTGGTTGATAGAGCAACAATATCTGGCAAACTTTGAATATTGTATGACAGTTGCAAGATCAAGTGATATGCACTCATTCCGTAGTTCAGATGCAAATGTTTGGACTATTTATACTAGTTGCATGACATGTTTTTGTATATCATGCATTGATTTTGCGTGGAATGAATGTGAGTCACAACATTGGGTGGATGAATTGACTTGTAGACCTCTAATTCCACTCGACACACATCAAGTTCCATGAGCATTACAACTTGCAGGGTCTTTAGATCAAATGACAACATCACCTAACTTTGACCAAGTCTCTAATTTAGTGCAACAAGGTATATACATATATGTACATGCCATGTTTTAGATTTATAAATTATTGAATGGTCAACTCTTAATGTATTTATAAATTGATCAACAGCTTTACTTTGTGATACATAGGTTACATTTTTGCGCTTTATTGCGAAATTTAACGAAGAGGAAACATACTACTTCTTATCTCGTTGTGTAGAGGGGAAAAATTGACTTCCACAGTATCCCACTGGATCAGTTATGGTGAAGACCTTGAGTATCCCATTGGATCAGTGGTAGTAATTGGAACTTGGCTTTGATGATATCCTATCAAAAAATCAAACATTTGGTTGTTTGAAGACTATGAAGTACATCGTAAGATACTTCACTATTCACATTTGGTCCTTGCAACAAATATTAAATTGATCAAATATCGGTGTCATCCATCAAACAAAAATATGTGGAAGGTTTGTGAATCAGATCATGAAGCAATTCTTGCTACTATCAAGAATAGAGTTGATCCTTGCGGTTCATTGGATTCAATTTGCAAAGGTATGTTCTTCATGAATTTAATTTGAATATTTAATTAAATGATTTTGTTTAAATTTTGTATGATTTAAAATTCTATTTAATTGCTTACTAACATGTTTATGTAGGTTAGTGGTGCCAAAAAGCTTCCACCTTCACGTGGTTGACACTGTCAATAGAGAATTGATTATTCTCGAAGCCACGTGAAGCTAATAGAAATTAAATATTAGAAAGGAACAACAAATATAAATTCTCATTTCACCAACTATATTGTATGAACCACCTATATTATTCGGTGATTGTGATGGAAAACCTTACACTCGACTCAATTTGAATGTAGATGGAGAAAACCGTGAGAGGATATCGTAGAGGGCCCAGATGTGGAGGTCTCAGATCTGATAAGACATATCTAGGTGGCACGGAGTCCGAGAAATCACTCGTCGAAGATATGGTGTGATTGGGCCTCAGGGCTCTTAAACGACTACGCACGAACATGGTAGCCCGAAAGCATGAGGAGCATAGGGAACCAAAACGAAGCCTCCACTAGCATTCACCTTGCCACCCCAACGTGTTGGCATAGTTGGTTCAGTCCCACAAGCTTCCATTTGCAAACTACAGCCTCTGACAGCCCTACACTGACTCAAACTACACTATTTCACGCGTTTGAAAACAATAGCACATCAAGAGAACTGGATGGAGACGGATAATATCGTGATAATATTTTGTAGAGGTCCCCAACATGGAGGTCTCGGATCTAACGAGACATCTCTTGGTGCCACGAGTCCAAGAAATCACCTGTCGAAAATATGGCATGTTTAGGCCTCATGGCTCTCGGGACTACGCCCGAGGCGGGTAGCCCGAAAGCACGGGAGCGTAGGGAACCAAAAAAATCCTCCACTAGTGTTCAAAATGGCACCCCGATGTGTTGGTGTAGTTGGTTCGGTCCCACGAGCTTCAATTTGCAAACTACAACCTCTGCAGCACCTTTACACTCGACTCGGCATCGCACTATTTCGTGCATTTGCAAACAATATCATAGCAAGAGAAACAAATGGAGATGGAGAAAAACCACGAGAGGATTTTGTATAGGTCCCCAATGTGGAGCTCTTGAATCGACGAGACATCTCTAGGTGCCACGGAGTCCGAGAAATCACCCGTCGAAGATAGGGTGTGTTTGGGCCTCATAGCTCTTAAGGGACTATGCCTGGACGAGGTAGCCCGAAAGCATGGGGAGCATAGGGAACCAAAATGAAGCCTCTAATAGGGTTCACCTGGCCACCCTAACATGTTGGCATAGTTTTTTTGGTCCCATGAGCTTCTATTTGTAAACTACACCTCGATAGCCCTACACCGACTCGTGACCGCACTATTTCGCGCGTTACAAACAATAGCACAAAGTGAGAGAATCGATGGAGACGGAGAAAACCATCGATTCTTTCGTAGAGTCCCCAATGTGGAGCTCTCAAATCTAACGAGACGTCTCTAGGTGCCACAGAGTCTGATAAATCACCCGTCGAAGATATGGCGTGTTTGGGCCTCAGGGCTCTTAAGGGACTACGCCCAGACGGGGTAGCCCAAAAGCACGGGAGTGTAGGGAACCAAAACAAAGCATCCACTAGCATTCACCAGGCCACCCCAATGTGTTGGCATAGTTGGTTTGGTCCCACGAGCTTTCGTTCGCAAAGTACATCCTCCGGCAAATTTCTACACTTACTTAGGTTGCATTATTAAGCGCGTTTACAAACAATAGCACAATGAGAGAACCGGATGGAGACGGAGAAAACTGTGAGAGGATTTTGTAGAGGGCCCCAACATGGAGGTCTAGGATTTGACAAGATGTCTCTAGGTGCCACGGAGTCTGATAAATCACATGTTAAAGATATGGCGTGTTTGGGCCTCAGGGCTCTTAAGCGACTACGCCCAGACGGGGTATCCCGAAAGCACGGATAGCGTAGGGAACCAAAAATAAGCCTCCAATAGCATTCACTAGGCCACCCCAACTTGTTTGCATAGTTGGTTTGGTCCCACAAGCTTCCGTTGGCAAACTACAGTCATCTCAGCCCTACAATGACTCGTGACCGCACTATTATGCGTGTTTGCAAACAATAGCACAATGAGAGAACCAAATGGAGACGGAGAAAATCATGAGATTATTTTGTAGAGGGCCCTGATGTGGAGGTCAGGGGATCTGAAGAGACATCTCTAGGTGCCACGAGTCCGAGAAATCACCCATAGAAGATATGGCATGTTTGGGCCTCGGGGCTCTTTTGCGACTACGCCCGGGCGGGGTAGCCCAAAGCACAGGAGCGTAGGGAACCAAAACGAAGCCTCCAATAGTGTTCACCTGGTCACCTTGACATGTTGATGTATTTGGATATGTCCCATGAACTTCCGTTTGCAAACTATAGCCTCTGCAACCCTATACTAACTCATACTACACTATTTCGTGCGTTTGCAAACAATAGCACATCAAGAGAACCGGATGGAGACGAATAAAACTGTGAGAGGATTTCGTAGAGGTCTCCAACATGGAGGCTCAGGATCGACAAGATTTCTCTAGGTGCCATGAAGTCGAGAAATCACCCGTCGAAGATATGGCATGTTTGGGCCTCGGGGCTCTTGAAGAACTACGCCTGGCGAGATAGCCCGAAAGCACGTAGAGCGTAGGGAACAAAAATGAATCCTCCACTAGCATTCACCAGCCACCTTGACATGTTGGTGTAGTTGGTTCGGTCCCACGAGCTTCCATTTGCAAACTACATGCCCTCTAGCAATTTACACTCGACTCAAACTGTTCAATGCACTATTTTGCATGTTTGCAAACAATATCACAAAATGAGAGAACCGAATGGAGATAGAGAAAACCGTGAGATAATTTCGTAGAGTTCCCCAACATGGAGGTGCAGGATCCGACGAGACATCTCTAGGTACCATGGAGTCCGAGAAATCACCCGTCGAAGATATGGCATGTTTGGGCCTCAGGGCTCTTAAGGGACTATGCCCGAACGAGGTAGCCCGAAATCACGGGAGCTTCGGGAACCAAATCAAGCCTTTATTAGCATTCACCAGGCCATCCCGACATGTTGGCATAGTTGGTTTGGTCCCACGAGCTTCCGTTTGCAAACTACGGCGTCGCTGACCCTATCTCTATACTCACTGCAAATCCGCACTATTACGTGCGTTTGCAACTAATAGTACATCGAGAGAACTGGATGGAGACGTAGAAAACTGCGAGAGGATTTTGTAGAGGCCCCGACATGGAGGTCTCGATCGATGAGACATTTCTAGGTGCCACAGAGTCTGAGAAATCACCCGTCAAAGATATGGTGTGATTAGGCCTCAGGGCTCTTAAGCGACTACGCTCGGACGAGGTAGCCCAAAAGTATGGGTGGAGGAAACCACCAATGTTCAATGATTTTTCCACAAGATGTAACTATGTAGACTATGAACTTAGTTTTGTTGGGGAGACCACCAATGTTCCAACTGTTCATTTTGAAAGAATGAATATCTTTAATCAAACAGAGAATGAAGAGCCTGAATTTTTTTGGACATTACAAAAGGTTGTTTGTGCCCAAAAAGAAACTAAAGGCCATGTAAATATTCAGTCTTCAACTTTAGATGACAATGAACATCGTGAAGAAAAACAATTAGGTGAAGATGTCACTATGATTCAAGAAGAAATGCCTCCCGAAAGTCATAAAGATTCAATTTGATAACCCAAAAACATCCTGGAAGAACTTAAAGAGAAGATACAAGCGAAGAAAATGAAAAATGGGAAGCGTGGAAGGATCACAACTTAACTGGAATGGAAGATCTATGTGATGTTGTCAATAGAATCATGGATAATCTTAAGGACAACATGCCAAGTTGATTATTTTTATTAATCCCAGCTGCTTCAACTTCACAAATCAAACCAGGTAGTTCCAAAAGCAGCATATTGGAAAGAAAAATTGCAATGAAGTATTGATAATTGATCCTGAAACTCGTTTAGAATTGTAATTTATTTTTTGATTGAGCATTCACCCATAGTTTCTTTTTTGAAGGTAGAAATTCATTTTATATGTGAGAAATAGAATGTTGATTTAGTCTATTACTCTAACTATTTAGGTTAGATTTCTATAGTCTACGAAAGCCTCTCGCAGTTTTCTCTGTCTCCATCTGGTTCTCTCGATGTGTTATTGTTTGTAAACGCGTGAAATAGTGCAGTTTGAGTCACTATAGGGCTATACGAGGCTGTAGTTTGCAAATGGAAGTTCATGGGACCGAACCAACTACGCCAACACATCGGGGTGGCCTGGTGAATGCAAGTGGAGGCTTCTTTTTGGTTCCCTACACTCCCCAGTGCTTTGGGCTACCTCGTCTGGGCGTAGTCCCTTAAGATCCCTAAGGCCCAAACACGCCATATCTTTGACGGGTGATTTCTCGGACTCCGTGGCACCTAGAGATGTCTCATCAAATCTGAGACCTCCATGTTGGGGACCTCTATGAAATCCTCTTGCGGTTTTCTCTATCTCCATTCGGTTCTCTCGTTGTGCTATTGTTTGCAAACACGCGAAATAGTGCAATTTGAGTCAATGTAGGGCTGCCAGAGGCTGTAGTTTGCAAATGGAAGCTCGTGGGACCAAACCAACTACACCAACACGTCAAGGTGGCCTGGTGAATGCTAGTGGAGGCTTCGTTTTGGTTCCCTACGCTCCCCGTGCTTTTGGGCTACCTCGTTCGGGCGTAGTCCCTTAAGAGCCCTGAGGCCCAAACACGCCATATCTTTAATAGGTGATTTCTCAGACTCCATGGCACCTAGAGATGTCTCGTCAGATCTGAGACCTCCACGTTGGGGACCTCTATGAAAGCCTCTCATGGTTTTCTTCGTCTCCATCTGGTTCTCTCGATGTGATATTGTTTGCAAACGCCCAAAATAGTGCAGTTTGAGTCAATGTAGAGTCATGTCATAGGCTATAGTTTGAAAATGGAATTTCATGGGACCAAACCAACTACGCCAAAAATTGGGGTGGCATGGAAAATTCTAGTGGAGGCCTCATTTTGGTTCCCTATGCTCCCTGTGCTTTCGGGCTACCTCGTCCAGGCGTAGTCCCTTAAGAGCCCTAAGGCTTAAACACGCCATATCTTTGACGGGTGATTTCTCAGACTCTGTGGCACCTAGAGATGTCTCGTCAGATTCAAGACCTCCACATTGGGGACCTATAAAAATTATCTCGCAGTTTTCTCCGTCTCCATCCGGTTCTCTCAATGTGCTTATTGTTTACAAACACGCGAAATAGTGCGGTTTGAGTCAGGTGTAGAGTGCCAGAGGTCAGAGTTTGCAAACGGAAGTTCATGTGACCGAACCATCTACACAAACATGTCGGGGTGGCCTGGAGAACACTATTGGATGCTTATTTTTGGTTACGTATGCTCCCGTGCTTTCGGCTACCTCGTCAGGCGTAGTCGCTTTAGAGCCCCGAGGCTCAAACATGCCATATCTTCGACGGGTTATTTCTCGGACTCATGGCACCTGGAGACATCTTGTTAGATCCAAGACCTCCATTTAGGGGACCTCTACAAAATCATCTTGTGGTTTTCTCTGTCTCCATCCGGTTCTCTCGTTGTGTTATTGTTTGTAAACACACGAAATAGTGCAGTCTGAGTCAGTGTAGGGTTGCCAGAGGCTATAGTTTGCAAACGGAAGCTCGTGGGATCGAACCAACTATGCCAACACATTGGGGTGACCTAGTGAATGCTATTGGAGGCTTCATTTTGGTTACCGACGCTCCCCATGCTTTCGGGCTACACCATCCGGGCGTAGTCCCTTAAGAGCCCTGAGGCCCAAACACGCCATATATTTAACAGGTGATTTCTCAGACTCCATGGCACCTAGAGACGTCTCGTTAGATCCCAAACCTCCATATTAGGGACCTCTACAAAATTATCTCACGGTTTTCTCCATCTCCATCTGGTTGTCTAGTTGTCTTTATAATTTGCAAACGCGTGAAATAGTGCGGTCTAATTAGTGTAGGGTCGCCAAAGGTCAGTACTTTGCAAATGAAAGATCGTGGGACCAAATTAACTACGCCAAAACATCGGGGTGGCAAGGTGAAAACTATTGGAGGCTTATTTTTGGTTCCCTACGCTCCCCGTGCTTTCGGGCTACCCCATCTGAGGCGTAGTCGCTTAAGAGCCCTGAGGCCCAAACACGCCATATCTTCGACAGGTGATTTATCAGACTCCGTGGCACCTAGAGACATCTTGTCAAATCCCGAGCTCCATGTTGGGGCCCTATATAAAAGCCTCTCGTGGTTTTCTCCATCTCCATCCGGTTCTCTCATTGTATTATTGTTTGCAAACGCGCGTAATAGTGCAATATGAGTCGATATAGAGTGTCAGGACGTTGTAGTTTGCAAACGGAAGCTCATGGGACCAAACAAACTATGTCAAAACATCGGGGGCTGGCACAGGTGAATGCTAGTGGAGGCTTCGTTTTGGTTCCCTACGCTCCCGTGCTTTCGGGCTACCTCGTCCGGCATAGTCCCTTAAGAGCCCTGAGGCCCAAACACGCCATATCTTCGATGGGTGATTTCTCAGACTCCGTGGCACCTAGAGATGTCTCGTCAGATCTAAGACCTCCATGTCAAGGTCCTCCATTAAATATTCTCGCAAGTTACTCGGTCTCTATTCAGTTCTCTCAATGTGGTATTGTTTGCAAACGCGTAAAATAGTGCAGTCTGAGTTAGTGTAGGGCTGTCAGACGATGTAGTTTGCAAATGGAAGCTTGTGGGACCGAACCAACTACGCCAACACGTTGGGGTGGCCAGGTGAACGCTAGTGGAGGCTTAATTTTGGTTCCCTACACTCCTCGTGCTTTTGGGCTACCCCGTCCGGTGTAGTCACTTAAGAGCCCTGAGGCCCAATCACGTCATATCTTCGACGGGTGATTTCTCAGACTCCGTGACACCTAGAGATGTCTCGTTAGATCCAAGACCTCCACATCGGGTCCCTCTATGAAATCCTCTTGCGGTTTTCTCCATCTCCATCCGGTTCTCTCGATGTGCTATTGTTTGCAAACGCGCGTAATAGTGTAGTCTGACTCAATGTAGGGCTGTCAAACACTGTAGTTTGCAAATGGAAGCACATGGGACCGAACCAACTACGCCAACACGTCAGGGTGGCTAGGTGAAAGCTAGTGGAGCATTCATTTTGGTTCCCTACACTCCCGTGCTTTCGAGTTGCATCGTCCGAGCGTAGTCGCTTAAGAGCCTGTATGACTAGATTGGCTTAAGAATGAATTTGATAGGGGTATGCCTAAGAACACATGGGAGTTATTGATCACCTAGTAAATCTTTCTTGTTTAGTTCTTGATGGGAGTCAGCTGGCCTACAGCTTTGTGACCTTCCATTCATTGATAATTTATGCTATGATAAACCCATGGATGCTTTCAAAAGTGCCTTAAAAGGATAGGGGTAGTCATCAAGCCTAGTGAAGGGTGTGATGTGATTTCCTAACAACTTGAAATACCTATAGATTTAAAGGTAATAACATGAATTGGACAGGATTGGACAATCAAGAATCATTGAGTGTCCGAATCAAAATGTCATTGCATCTAGAGACATTCTCAAGTATTGGAGTAATGTATATGGGGAGACATTCTCAAAATATCAACGGATGAAAGACATCAACTTGTGACGAATGTCGGGTGTTTTAACAGGGAGAAGACTACAAATCACGAAAGAATGTAGTAAGTGCATGATAAGATAGGAGCTAGTACAAAGAGACCATGAGCTAGAAGAAGCGCAAGTAAGGTAAATAATCATATACACATTGATAAATTGAATGAATAATTACTCATATTAGATAACTCTTTATATACATACATTATATAAATATTGATTTCTAAAGTTTCATGCATATTATACATTGAAAATGCTAGTACATGTACATCACCAATAAATGAAAAAATAATCCATAATGTCTTAAATATTGTAGAGTGCACATCATATTAGATTCATGCGAAAATAATCTCGAAATGTAAGGTCTCATACAAAATTATCAAGTTCCAAATAGTATTTTAATGTGCATAATAAATACAAAAATGCCAAAATAGGTCATATACCATCAAGTTCAAATGTCATATAGGCGTACATACAATGCCATGCACATAGGCATACAAAAACAATGTCATGTAAGACATATATATTTCCTACTCATCAAAATCTATCCCTCTCTTGGTCTTGCTCGAAGAAGGCCCTCCCTTAGACGAAGATGGAGATCCATGAGATGACTTTGGATCGTCCAAGCCCATACTTCGAGTCCTCTTCCGCTGAATGCTCACCTGTAGATGAACCTGTAAATGCAAATAATGTTTTTTTGTCAAAACTTAATTTATATATGTTTTCAACATGTATTTAAGACCATGCTAGAATGAAAGTATTTACATAAATACACAAACTTACTGCAAGTTTTTGATCATGTTGAATTTACATCTCACACTCAGATGAGTCATCGGAAGCTCCTGTAGTACGAACGGGGGTACAAAGACAACGAGATGGAGGAGTTTGTCCCTTCAAAGTCAAAATGGAGGGGTTGAAGTTCCCTACATACACATAAGATCGAGAAAATATAACATCGAATTAGCAAAAATAGAGCTAAGTACATGTATCTACATAATGACAATATTTTAACTAATTTTATCAATATATAACTATTGTTTTTACCCCACCACGCCTTTGTGAATCAAATGAACATGGTACACTGTCACAAGTAACTCCCGCATATACACAATGAAGGACATTATTAGCATAATTTAATAATTCTACAATGAACGACATTACTAACATGTAATTTAACATAATATGAATTACACAAGAAATTTAACAAAATTTATGTGTTGTTTGAATACCTCAGTGAGTTGATGCGCAGATGAAATCGTAGCGCAACACCTTTATCTACTTGTCGCAGAGATGGTGGGGTGTCTAGTGATGTCAACATCTTTATCAAACACGTATATCACGTGAGTTAGATGGACATACAAGAACATACATATATTTGACTTCAAAACTAATACACACACACACACACACACACACACACACACACACACACACACACATGTATGTGAAAATTTTACATAATTAACATTCTAAATTACCAATACATATACATGTACAAATACAATTATTTCAAAATTTTAACATATATAAGTAAATCGGGTACTACAAACTTTTTGTAACACACATAACAAAACATAAAAAATTTACCTGTGAAGGTGACGTTGATGAATGTAATCCAAATGTCTCACTCAAAAGGACATCGACATACCGACATTATCGTGTTCAACCCTAGCACCAGTGTACCAAAATCAATACGCATGAAAGTATCATCCTCCTCGGGCCCCAAACATATGCTACCACATGAAAAGAAAAGATGTGGCCTCATGCTAGTACTCCCTGAGGGAATACTCTATGTACCTCTGCGAGCATCTAGCTCAGAAATCTCCCTCGTATGTCGAACGAGGGTTGCAGATAGCCCTTGAAGCATGTGGAGTGTATCAATATCTATTGTCTCTTTCACTGCTTAAGGTACAATCTCAGGGTGAGGGGGATTCTGTGCGGGGAATCTTCCCTGCTGAATAGGTGCACGTTTTGCACTGGTAAATCTGTGCGAGATCCTTTTTCTCGTCCCCCCGAAATCTCGAAATCAAAATAATTTGGGCTCTCATTGAGGATAAACTCACAATAGAGTTTCCTCATAAAGTATAGTGGCACCTCGTTGTTATTACAAGGTGGAAAATCAAACACCATCCACCATCGGTCCCAAAAATTATTTTTAATCAAATTATTATTGCACCAATGGATGGGAAATCGTTTACATGTCAACGAACAGAAAATTAGTGTAGGGGTCCGTGAATAAGGCGCATATGAGTTCTTTTGAAATTTCTTTTTTCTTTACATCCACATATGACAATTTGTTGGAATAATAAACCCTACAACCCTCTCTGTAAGTTGTCCAACGATCAATTTTCCCTGTTGCCACGTCAATTTGAACAAGTAATGCCTCCAATGTGTTTGCAAGAGAGCGCGTGGGGGTCTCAGATTGTGCATCCCTCATTATTTTGATTAAATCCTCAATTTCAATTTTGTTTTCAACTATTTGGGCTGCTAAATCTTCTTGACTACCCAAGGGATGTTGAGCAATTGTGGGAGTGTTGGGAGGGATGACAGGAATAACAAGGTTTGGTTGTGGTTGATTCCCTCGACCTCTAACTGTAACAATAAAAAATATGTATTCAATTCAAATTTTAATCTATAATTATCATATTTCAATGCAATTTTGAGAAAATAATTGTGCTTACCTCTTCTTCGTGGCGCCATCGTCGATTCAGATCTTCCCGGTGATCCAAAAATGATCCTTTGAGCTTGAGATCCAGTTGAATGAAAAACGTGAGGGCACGGTTAAGCTCTGAAACTCGCGTTTGAGGGAGGTAAAATGATAGAGGCTCGGGCCTCTTTTTTTTGTTTATAGTAGGCATAATGTGTATGCATTATGTAACACGTATGCATTATGCTTCGGTGATTCCCGAGCCAAACAAATTAAAACGTGAGTGTGTTTTAACAAAATGCATACGTGTTTTACTTTTTTTTGGCTTCTTGTCACTTTTTGGCTCCCCAACTTCGTGCACTTACCCAGTTAGAAAATAAATAATATGGAAACCTTGTATTTGTTAGAAAAATTGAAAATAATATTTATACAAAGAAGAAACTCTGATTTACATCATAGTATAAGTGTTTTTAAACAAATCGATCATTTGATGTTGATTTATCATGGAAGAAGTTGGATTTTTGTGTTTTTATGCAAAAACACGCGGTTTGCTATGTTTGTGCAGGTCCATGCCTCAAGCTTGGGGATCCAAACCAGATCCCAAGCCTTGAGGCATGTGTTGGAAAAGGTAAAAATCATAACGTGTACATGTTATGTTTTGTTTATATATTGTGGCCCCCTAACGTCCCTTTCATCTCTTTCACGGGAATTCTGCATACATTCTATTTGGTCTGCAATTTTCTCTACATTCTTGCACAATTTTTTAGTAGTTCATTTTGTCCCCTACCCCACTAGTTGATTTTTTCTAATCATGGGTGATAAAAGTTGAGCTAAGGACAAGAGGAAAGTCAAGAACAAGACACCGGAGCAATTGGAAGAGATGAGAATAAAGAAATTGAAGAGAATGCAAAAACTTTGTGCAGGGCAAGGTACATCTGCTATATCAAATGTAGCTAATGTATTAGAAAATGGGGATGAAATACATAATGAAAATGTAGATAATAATGATTTTGCAATGAATAATGATATTGAATTGAATGATAATGTTGGTATGGATGAAGAAATTGATATGAATCCAATTGTTGAACCCTTACTTGAGAATCTAAATTTTAACCCATAAATTTGTATGAAAAAACTGAATGAAGAAAGTAACATTATAAATGAATCTTCACCTCTAAGAAAACCTCCTTCCATTTTGTGAAGAAAACCAATTCTCTTAATTGAAATTGATGAAAACATTATAAAACCAATGCCTAACAAAATGTCCAAAGAAATGCAAGAAGAAAAGCTAGTGGAATTTGAGATAATTACTTTGAGAATTTAAATGACACACAAAGATGTCAATTATTTGTTACATTGATGAATTTAATTAAGATGAGATCTATAATGAAGACCTTGGGGTTAATAACATCTAATGTTGTTGATCAAAATGCGTCGAATGTTGAAAACATACATAAAGCATACCAAATCGTATGTGGTAAAAGACGCACCAAAGATAGTAATGCTACATGGCGTGCACTTACTAATTGTATAGTAAGTGATAAAACGGTTAATAAACGCTTGATTAAAAAACCAAGCGGTGCTTTGAAGCTAAACAAATAAAACACTAATGAAAGTAATAGAGAGATGTAAACATCTTAAGTGAGTCAATAACAATGACTATTGGGCTTTCTCTAGTAGACTTCCATAAAAAGACAAGAATACATCTGATATTCTAAAATAATTAATTGTAAATTTTTGGAATGATAACACAAGGGTGTCACCGAATAGAAGAGATATAGTAAAAAGAAGAATAGGTTCTTGTAATCATGAATCGTGTGCAAAACATTTCTTAGATATGACTCAAACACAATTGTTCTCTAAGTTCAAGAATGAAAATCCATAAATTAACATTAGCCAAAGATTCTTTGAAATGAGAAAACCCTTATATTAGAAAATCAATCACTCACATACCACTTGTTGTTGCAGGCATCATGTTGAATTTTCAATGCATTATGATATTTTTTGTTAAATATGTCATGTTTTGCATATTGACATCGTGTTGCAGGAGTGTGGATTAAATGTCCCACCAAAATCTTCAAGGGAATTTATTTCGACAGTATTTTGTGAAAAATCAACTAGACAATTTTTTATAACAAAGCATGTTTGAATGGAACATACAATGTATGTGGTGGCTTGCCAAATCTAAAAAGTTGTATCCATGAGGAGAATACAAATTCAATAGGAAAAGAATTGGTTGGTTTCAAAAAATATAAATCGGTGGCATATCAATTAAAAGATGAAAAAGAATCTAAGATGTGTGAGCTTGTTACAAAACAATTACTGTATCATAATATATGGTCAAATTCGGAGAAATTTTTTTATGAGTATGCAAGACACACATATAGAGCTCGATGGTTGGATGAAAAATTCAAGTTAAGCAAGGACACATTCCCACTTGGTACTATTGTTTCAATAGTTGACTTTGCAGAGGATTACACATTGCAACCACAAATGGAGGTTCAGTCTCAATATTATAACTCGGTCAAGTTTCTATTTTCATGCATATAGAATTCATGAACTCTCCGAAAGCAACGAGCAAGATCAAAAAATATTAAGAGAATATTATTTCTACATTAGTAATGATCGGACACATTCTACGAGAATATGTACAAGTGTGTTTCCATGTGTTTTATACGAACTTAAATGAGAGGAACATTAGTTTCAATCAACATTACATTTAGTCGAACAACTGCACATCACAATTCAAGAATGCATAGATGTTTTATTGGCTAAGAAGGATGCACAAAGAAACAAATATACAACATATCTGGAGTTTTACCGAGGCGGGGCATGGAAAATGAGAGCATGATGGTGCAGGGAGCATCTGTGAGAGCACTTGCAAGAGAAGAATTAAATTTCAAGGATGGTGCTAAATTTATAGATGCAAAACAAATTTTTGATAGGCATGTCAAGAATATGGGCTATGAATCTCAAAAGAGATCAATGGTTCGTAGATATTTTTGGTTGATAGAGGAATATCTAGCAAACTTTGAAGATTGTATAATAGTTGCGGGATCAAGTGATATGCACTCATTCCGTAGTTCGGATGCAAATGTTTGGACTATTTATACTTGACATGTTTTTGTATATCATGCATTGATTTTACGTGGAATAAATGTGAGTCACAATAGTTGGTGGATGAATGGACTTGTAGACCTCTAATTCCACTTGACACACATCAAGTTCCATGAGCATTACAACTTACATGGTCTTTAGATCAAATGATAACATCACACAATTTGACCAAGTCTTCTATTTAGCGCAACAAGGTACATATATATATATATATATATATATATATATATATATATATATATATATATATATATATATATATATATATATATATATATATATATATGTACATGCCATGTTTTAGATTTATAAATTATTAAATGGTCAAATCTTAATGTATTTTAAATTTGACTTCAGTTTACTTTGTGATGTAGGGCACATTTTTGCGCTTATTACGATAAAATTTAACGAAGAGGAACAAACTACTTCTTGTCTCGTTGTGTAGAGGGGGAAAAAATTGACTTCCACAATCATTGATGGTGAAGACCTTGAGTATCCCACTGGGTCAGTGGTAGTCATTGGAACTTGGCTTCGATGATATCTTATCAAATAATCAAACATTTGGTTGTTTGAAGACTATAAATTCATATTTGGTCCTTGCAACAAATATTAAATTGATCAAATATCAAGGTAGGCCATTAAACAAGAATCGGTGGAAGGTTCGTGAATTAGATCATGAAACAATTCTTACTACATCATCAAGAGTAGAGTTGATCCTTGTTGTTTATTGGATTGAATTTGCAAAGGTATGTTCTTCATGAATTTAATTTGAATATTTACTTAAATGATTTTGTTTAAATTATGTATGATTTAAAATTCTATTTAATTACTTACTAACATGTTTATGTAAGTTAGTGGTGCCAAAAAAGCTTCCACCTTCACGTGGTTGGCAGCATCGATGAGAGAATGTATTATTCTTGAAGATAAGTGAAGCTAAGATAAATTAAATATTAGAAAGGAACAACAATTAGAAATTATCAATTCACCACCTATATTGTAAAAATATCTTATTAAATTCTCATTTCACCACCTATATTATTCGGTGATTGCGTCGACATCCTTACACCGACTCGAGACTACACTATTTTCGTTGTCTAAAAACAAGAGGACAACGAGAGAACCAAATGGAGATGGATAAAACTGCGGGAGGATTTTATAGAGGGCCTTGACATGAAGGTTTTGGATTTGACGAGACATCTCTAGGTGCCATGAAGTTTGAAAAATCACTCGTCGAAGATATATCGTGTTTTGGTATCAAGGCTCTTAAGGGACTACGCCCAGACGAGGTTTCCCGAAAGCACAGGGAGCGTAGGGAACCAAAACAAAGCCACCACTAGTATTCACTATGCCATCAAGATGTTTTGGCACATACGGTTGGGTCCCATGAGCTACCGTTTGCAAAATATAGCGTCTGACAACCTTACATTGACTCAGACTACACTATTTCATGTGTTTACAAACAATAGGACAGTGAGAGAACATAATGGAGATGGATAACATTGTGAAAGGATTTTGTAGAGGGCCCCGACATGGAGGTTTTGGATCTTTGGAGACGTCTCTAGGTGCCACGGAATCGAGAAATCACCTGTCGAAGATATAGTGTGTTTTGGTCTCAGGGCTCTTAAGGGACTACACCTGAACGAGGTAGCCCGAAAACACGGCACTATAGGGAAACAAAACAAAGCCTCCCATAGCATTTACCTAGCCACCCCAATGTTTTGGCATAGTCATTTTGGCACTAAGATCTTCCGTTTGCAAGGTATTATGTCGTGACACTTACACCGACTCGGACTACAGTATTTTGTGTGTTTGCAAACAATAGGACAATGAGAGAAACGAATGGAGATGGATAAAACCACGAGAGGATTTTGTAGAGGGCTTTGACATGGAGGTTTTAGATCTGACAAGACATCTCTAGGTGCCATGGAGTTTGAGAAATCACTCGTCAAATATATAGCATGTTTTGGTCTTAGGGCTCTTAAGGGACTACACTCGGACGAGGTAGCTCGAAAGCACAAGGAGCGTAGGGAACCAAAACAAAGCCTCCACTAGCATTTACTAGACCATCTGGACATTTTGGCATAGACGGTTGGGTCCCATGAGCTACCATTTGTAAAATATAGCATCTGACAACCTTACACTGACTCGGGTGACACTATTTGGTGCATTTGCAAACAATAGGACACCAAGAGAACAAAATGGAGATGGATAAAACCGTGAGACAATTTTGTAGAGGGCCTAACATGGAGGTTTCAGATTTGATGAGACATCTCTAGGTGTCACGGAGTCTGAGAAATCACCCGTCAAAGATATAGCGTGTTTTGGTCTCAAGGCTCTTAAGGGACTACGCCTGGACGAGGTAGCCCGAAAGCACAGGGAGTGTAGGGAGCCACAACAAACCCTCCCCTAGCATTTACACCGGCCACCCCGACGTGTTATGTAGTCGATTTGGCACCAAGAGCTTCCGTTTACAAAGTATTATGTCGACGACCTTACAACGACTCAAACTACACTATTTCGTGTGTTTACAAACAATAGGACAACGAGAGAATCGAATGGAGATGGATAAAACTGCAAGAGGCTTTCATAGAGGGCCTCGACATAGAGGTTTTAGATCTGACAAGACATATTTAGGTGCCACGAGTTTGAGAAATCACTCGTCGAAGATATAGTGTGTTTTGGTCTCAAGGCTCTTAAGGGACTACGCCTGGACAAGGTAGCCCGAAAGCACGGGGAGCATAGGGAACCAAAACAAAGCCTCCACTAGTGTTCACCAAGCCATCCGGACATGTTGGCGTAGACGGTTGGGTCCCATGAGCTACTGTTTGCAAAATATAGCATCTGACAGCCTTACACTGACTCAGACTACATTATTTCACGTATTTGCAAACAATAGGACAACGAGAGAACAAAATGGAGATGGATAAAACCGCGAGAGGCTTTCGTAGAGGGCCCTGGTGTGGAGGTTTCGGATCTGACGGGTGATTTCTCGGACTCCGTGGCACCTAGAGACATCTCGTCAAATCTGAAACCTCCACGTCGAGGCCCTCTACGAAAGCCTCTCGCGGTTTTGTCCATATCTATTTGGTTCTCTCGTCGTCCTATTGTTGTTTCAAACACACTGCGGAATAATGTAGTCGAGTCATTATAAGGTTGCTTTCTCATTGTCCTATTAGATACATATATCTTTCATGGGTGATTTCTCAGACTCCATGGCACCTAGAGACATCTCGTCAGATTTGAAACCTCCATGTCAAGGCCCTCTACGAAAGCCTCTCGCAGTTTTTTCCATATCCTTTCGGTGATCTCGTTGTCCTATTGTTTACAAACGCGTGAAATAGTGTAGTCTGAGTCAGTGTAAGGTCAGGTCAAACACTATATCTTACAAACGGTAGCTTGCGGGATTGAACTATCTACGCCAACACATATGGATGGCACAGTGAATGCTAGTGGAGGCTTTGTTTTGGTTCCCTACACTCCCCAGTGCTTTTAGGCTACCTCGTCCGGCGTAGTCCCTTAAGAGCCCTGAGACCAAAACACGCTATATCTTCAACGGGTGATTTCTCGGACTTCGTGGCACCTAGAGATGTCTTGTTAGATCTAAAACCTCCATGTTTGGGTCCCTCTATGAAATATCTCGTGGTTTTATCCATATCCTTTCGGTGATCTCGTTGTCCTATTGTTTCTAATGCGTAAAATACTACAATCCGAGTCGGTGTAAGGTTGTTAGACGCTATATTTTGCAAATGGTAGCTCGTGGGACCAAACCGTCTGCACCAACATGTCTGAATGGCCTAGTGAATGCTAGTGGAGGCTTTGTTTTGGTTCCCTATGCTCCCTGTGCTTTCGAGCTACCTCGTCCGGGCGTAGTCCCTTAAGAGCCCTAAGACCAAAACACGCTATATCTTTGACGGGTGATTTCTCGGACTCCGTGGCACCTAGAGACATCTTGTCATATCTGAAACCTCCATGTTGGGGCCCTCTATGAATATATCTTACAGTTTTATCCATCTCCATTCGGTTCTCTCGCTCTTATTGTTTTGCAAACACACGAAATACATGTGAGTACGAGTGAGTGTAAGGTTTCGCCGATGCAATACTTTACAAACGGAAGCTCTTGGCACCAAACCAACTACGCCAACATGTCGGGGTGGCTATGTAAATGTTAGGGGAGGCTTTGTTTTGGTTCCCTACATTCCCCGTGCTTTCAGGAGACCTCGTCCGGGCGTAGTCCCTTAAGAGCCATGAGACCAAAACATGCTATATCTTTAACGGGTGATTTCTTGGACTCCGTGGCACCTAGAGATGTCTCGTTAGATCTGAAACCTCCACATCGGGGCCCTCTACGAAATTATCTCATGGTTTTATCCATATCCTTTCGGTGATCTCGCTATCTTATTATTTGTAAACGCACGAAATAGTGTGTAGTCTCGAGTCAATGTAAAGTTACCGGAGTGCTATATTGTGCAAACGGTAGCTCATGGAACCCAAAGGTCTACGGAAAAACATCTGGATGGCACAGGTGAACACTATTAGAGGATTTTGTTTGGTTGCCTACGCTCCCGAGCTTTCGAGCTACCTCGTCTAGGTGTAGTCCCTTGAGCCACCGAGACCAAAACACGCTATATCTTCGACGGGTGATTTCTCGGACTCCGTGGCACCTAGAGACGTCTTGTTAGATCCAAAACCTCCATGTCGGGGACCTCTATGAAATACTCTCATGGTTTTATCCATCTCCATTTGTTTCTCTCGATGTCCTATTGTTTGCAAATACACAAAATCTTTGCAATCCTAAGTCGGTGTAAAGTTTGAGACGCAATGCTTTACAAATGGAAGCTCTTGGCGCCAAACCAACTACGCTAACATGTTGGGGTGGCCATGTAAATGCTATGTGAGGCATTTTTTAGTTCCCTACACTCCTTGTGCTTTCGGGCTACCTCATCCAGGCGTAGTCCCTTAAGAGCATTGAGCGTAGTCCCTTAAGAGCCTTGAGACCAAAACACGCTATATCTTCAATGAGTGATTTCTCAAACTCCATGGCACCTAGAGACATCTTGTCGATCTGAAACTTACATGTCTGGGCCCTCTATGAAAGCCTCTCATGGTTTTATCCATATCCTTTCGGTGATCTCGTTGTCCTATTGTTTGCAAACGTGTAAAATAGTGTAGTCTGAGTTAGTGTAAGGCTGCTAGATGCTATATTTTGCAAACGGTAGCTCATGGGACCAGAGCCATTTGTGCCAACACGTCTGGATGGCCTGGTGAATGCTAGTGGAGGCTTTTTTTGTTCCCTATGCTCCCCATGCTTTCGAGGCTATGTCGTCCCGAGCATAGTCCCTTAAGAGCCCTGAGACCAAAACACGCTATATCTTCGACGGGTGATTTCTCGGACTTCGTGGCACCTAGAGACATCTCGTTAGATCCAAAACCTCCATTTTAGGGCTCTCTACAAAATCCTCTCGTAGTTTTATCAATATCCATTCGGTTCTCTCACTATCATATTGTTTGCAAACGCACGATATATTGCGATCTGCATCGGTGTAAAGGCTGCCGCAGACGCAATACTTTGCAAACAGAAGCTCTTGGTGCCAAACCGACTATGCCAACATGTCGGGGTGGCCAGGTAAATGCTAGGGGAGGATTTTTTTTGGTTCCCTACACTTTCCGCGCTTTCGGGATACCTCGTCCGAGCATAGTCCCTTAAAATCCCTGAGACCAAAACACGATATATCTTCGACATGTGATTTCTCAGACTCTGTGGCACCTAAATATGTCTCACAAATCTAAAACCTCCATTTCGGGGCCCTCTCGAAAGCCTCTTTCAGTTTTATCCATATCCTTTTGATGATCTCATTGTCTATTTTGTTTGCAAACGCATGAAATAGTGTAGTCGAGTTAATGTACGACGCCGCTGACGTTATATTTTATAAACGGTAGCTTGTGGGACCGAATCGTCTCGTCAAAAGGTCCAGATGGCCTAGTGAACACTATTGGAGGATTTTTTTGGTTCCCTACGCTCCTCGTGCTTTTGTGCTACCTCGTCTAGGCGTAGTCCCTTAAGAGCCCTAAGACCAAAACACGTTATATCTTCGACGTGTGATTTCTCAGACTCTGTGGCACCTAGAGACACCTTGTCAAATCTCAAACCTCCACACCATGGCCCTGTATGAAATCCTCTCACTATTTTATCCATATCCTTTTGGTGATCTCGATGTCTTATTATTTGCAAACGTGCGAAATAGTGTAGTCTAAGTTAGTGTAAGGTTGGCAGACGCTATATTTTGTAAACGGTAGCTTGTGGGACCAAACCTTCGAGCCAAAATGTTCGATGGCCTAGTGAACACTAGTAGAGGATTTTTTTCGGCTCCCTATGCTTCCCATGCTTTTGGGCTACCTTTTCCGGGCATAGTCCCTTAAGAACCCTAAGACCAAAACATGTTATATCTTCAACAGATGATTTCTAGGACTCTGTGGCACGTAGAGACGTTTCATCATATCTAAAACCTCCATGTCGGGACCCTCTACGAAAGCCTCTCGTGGTTTTATCCATCTCCATTTGGTTCTCTCATTGTCCTATTGTTTGCAAACACACGAAATACTGCATGAGTCAGTGTAAGGCTATCAGATGCAATACTTTGCAAATGGAAGCTCTTAGCGCCAAACCGACTATGCCAACACATCGGGGTGGCTAGGTAAATGCTAGGGAGGCTATTTTTGGTTCCCTACACTCCCCGTGCTTTCGGGCTATGCGTAGTCTCTTAAGAGCCCTGAGACCAAAACACGCTATATCTTCGACGGGTGATTTCTCGGACTCTGTGGCACCTAGAGACATCTCGTTAGATCTAAAACCTCCATGTTGGGACCCTATAAGAAAGCCTCTCGTTATTTTATCCATGTCCTTTTGGTGATCTTATTGTTCTATTATTTGCAAACGCGTAAAATAATGTAGTCTGAGTTAGTGTAAGGTTGTCAGACACTATATTTTGCAAATGGTAGCTTGTGGGACCAAGCTATCTATGACAACACGTCGTATGGCATGTTGAATGCTAGTGGAGGCTTTTTTTGTTCCCTATAGTTCCTGTGCTTTCGGGCTACCTTGTCCGTGCATAGTCCCTTAAGAGCCTTGAGACCAAAACACACTATATCTTCGACATGTGATTTCTCGGACTCATGGCACCTAGAGACATCTCGTCAGATCCAAAACCTCCATGGCGGGGCCCTCTATGAAATTATCTCATGGGTTTATCCATCTCCATTCGGTTCTCTTGATTTCCTATTGTTTAGAAACGCATGAAATACTACATTTTGAGTTAGTGTAAAGTTGCCAGATGCAATACTTTGCAAACGGAAGCTCTTGGCGCTAAACCGACTACGCCAACACGTTAGGGTGGCTAGGTAAACACTAGGGGAGGATTTGTTTTGGTTCCCTACACTCCCTGTGCTTTTGGGCTACCTCGTCCGGGCGTAGTCCCTTAAGAGCCCTAAGACCAAAACACGTTATATCTTCAACGAGTGATTTCTCAGACTTCGTGGGACCTCGAGACGCGTCTCATCGATCCGATACCTCGTCCAGGAGTTCTTGTTTAATGGATAGATTGGCTTAAGAATGAATTTGATAGGGGAATGTCTAAGAACACACGGAGTTATCAATCGCCTAGTAAATCTTTCTTGTTTAGTTTTGAATGGGAGTCAACTGGCCTATGACTTAGTGACCTTCCATTCATTCATAATTTATGCTATGATAAACCCATGGATGATTTCAAAATTACCTTCAAAAGGATAGGGGTACTCATAAATCCTAGTGAAGGGTGTGATGTGATTTCCAAATAACTTGAAATTCCTACATATTTAAAGGTAATAACACAAATTGGACAGGATTAGACAATCAAGAATCATTGAGTGTCCGTTCATCGAATGTCATTGCATCTAGAGACATTCTCAAGCATTAGAGTAATGCATCCGGAGAGACATTCTCAAAATATAAACAAATGAAAAGCATAAAATTGTGATGACTCTCGGGTGTTTTAACAGGAATAAAACTAAGAAGCATTGAAGAATGTAGTAGGTGCATGATAATATAGGAACCGAGTTCAAAGAGACCATGAGCAAGAATAAGTGCAAGTAAGGTAAATACACATATACACATTGATAAATTGAATGAATAATTACTCGATTAGGTAACTCTTTATATACATACATTATATAAATATTGATTTCCAAAGTTTCATGCATATTATACATTGAAAATGCTAGTACATGTACATCACCAATAAATGAAAAAATAATCCATAATGCCTTAAATATTGTCAAGTGCACATCATATTAGATTCATGTGAAAATAATCTCATAAATGTAAGGTCTCATACAAAATTATCAAGTTCCAAATAGTATTTTAATGTGCATAATAAATACAAAAATGCCCAAATATGTCATATACCATCAAGTTCAAATGCCATATAGGCGTACATACAATGCCATGCACATAGGCATACAAAAAAATGTCATGTAAGACATATAATTCCTAATAATCAAAATCTATCCATCTCTTGGCCTTGCTCGAAGAAGGCCCTCCTTTAGACAAAGATGGAGATATATGAGATGACTTTGGATTGTCCGAGTCCATGCTTCTACGAGTCTTCTTCCGCTGAACTCGCATGTAGATGAGCCCGTAAATGAAAAAAATGTTTTTGTCAAAACTTAATTTATATATGTTTTCAACATGTATTTAAGACCATGCTAGAATGCAATTATTTACATAAATACACAAACTTACTGCAAGTTATCGATCACGCCGAATCTGCATCTCACGCTCAGATGAGTCATCGAGAGATCTTGCAGTATGAACGGGGTATGAAGACAACGAGATGGAGGAGTCTCGTGCCCTCGAAGTCAAAATGGAGGGGGTTGAAGTTCCCTACATACACATAAGATCAAAAAATCTAACATCAGAATTAGCGAAAATAGAACTAAGTACATGTATGTGTAATGACAATATTTTAACTAATTTTATCAATATAAAACTATTATTTTTACCCCGCCACGCTTGTGAATCAAATGAACAGGGGTTGCTACACATCACACAGTAACTCTTGCATATACATAATGAAGGACATTATTAACATAATTTAATAATTCTACAATGAAAGACATTACTAACATGTAATTGTTATCCCAAATTCACCCCCAGTAAATTTGGTCAAGACAACTCCTGCACATAAGGGAAATATGAAGGAAACAACTCAGACCCGCGAGCTCACATTCCAGGATGACAAACAGGTTATAGGTGGGCTCGAAATGAAAGAGCAGAGCTAGCAGAGAGAGCCACGTGTCCTAGCAGCGCTTCTCTAAAGATGAATCCAAAAAGAGAAGCTCAAACAAGCACCACTTCTCCATGTGTCTCGGGACAAAATGGAGGAGCAGGGGCAAATGGTCAAATAGAGTCAAAAGACGGATCTTGGGGCTACAAGAGTATTTTGAGTTTTGCGTTTTTTGTGCAAAAGGGCAAAAGATAAGTTGCGGACCCGCATGAGCCTGATTTTTGCTCTAGTCCTGGGTTGCCACGTGTCCCATATATCAAAAGGGAATCCCAACCTAGTGTCAAGCTACCACGTGGCCACTGTAGGTGAAAAATGAAGAAGAGTCTTCTAGGCCATTAACGTAAAATCCAATCTATTTAACTACCAAAATTTATTCGATTCAATCCGTTGGGGAACCTAGGCGACATATTGTGGGTGGATTTGTAGAAGGAATTGATATTTAGTGGTTGAGCTTTCAAGGTAGGATTCAATGTGTATCTCATGGTGGTTGGAGCAAGTATTCAACTTTTCCCTTTTCTATCTCTTTTCTTTCTATATATCTTTAACACTTCTCGTTTGAGAGGGAGAGACATTCCGGGCATAGAGAAACTCACAAATTTGTTTCTCGATGCCATTTTTGAGCAGCGAACCTTCTCCTACACTTGGAAAATGTATTTATGCCTCTATTCCAGAAATTTAATGGTCTAGTGCGCCTTCTCGAGTAATAAAAATGTGTTTTTGTGGTGTTCTTCAACCCTTTGCATTGTTTTGTTGTTTCTCTATGCCTCTCCCTTCCAGTTTATTTTTTTTGCATGTATTACACATTTGTAGGTGCGGGATGTTGTGTTTCATGGAGTTTAATGGTGAATTTGAATATCCGGGGCCGTGTTACTTCGTTTGACCTCCCTCATCTCCATTTTTGTTTCTTTCTCCCTCAACGAAATATCTTGCTTCCTTTCTTTGGTGTAGCACCGCGTTAGTGTAGGGTCTGGTTTTCCCTCTTTCTCTCTCCTTGGTCCCTTGGAATGGATAGATTAGGTTAGATTTAGTTTGCCTACACTAGAGTAGCTCGTAGCAGGTAGTTTAGGAAGAGGAACCAGCCTTCTCTAGAGGATCATTCCCATTTACAAGTCCCACAGCTTGGGGAATGATCCAATGTTGTCAATCACACCAAATGAGTCCGCCTTATAAAAGTAGATTTTAGAACTCATTTGGGGTGCTTTGTGATTTTGCACTAATAGTAATTTAACATAATATGAATTTAACAAAATTTACATGTTGTTCAAGAATACCTCAATGAGTTACTGCTTGAGATGAAATTGCATCGTCAACACCTTTCTCTACTTGTCACAGATATGGTGGGGTGTCTAGTGAAGTCAACATCTTTATCAAACATGTATCACGTGAGTTAGATGAATGTGAGATGAACATACAAGAACATACATATATTTGACTTCAAAACTAATATATATATATATATATATATATATATATATATATATATATATATATGCATGTATGTGAAAATTTTACACAATTAACATTCTAAATTACCTCTGTGAATGTATGTGTATGCATGGTGCTCGCTGCCTGTGGTTGGGATGAAGATGCACCTCTCGCGCGCTATAATATCAATGCATGTACATGTACAAATACAATTATTTCAAAAATTTAACATATATAAGTAAATCAAGTACTCTAAACTTTTTGTAACACACATAATAAAACATAACAAATACCTACGAAGGTGACACCAATGACTGTAATCCAAATGTCTCACTCAAAAAGGCATTTGACATAGTGACATTATTGTGTGCACCCCTAGCACCAACTCCACCAAAATCAATACGCATGAAATTATCATCCTCCTCGGGCCCCAAACATATGCTACCACATGACGAGAAAATATGTGGCCTCATGTTAGTACTCCCTAAGGGAATACTCTGTGTACCTCCACGAGCATTTGGCTCAGAAATCTCCCTCGTATGTTGAACAAGGTTTGCAGATAGACCTTGAAGTGTGTGGAGTGTATCAATCTCTATTGTCTCCTTCACTGCTGGAGGGACAGTCTCAGTGTGAGGGGCTTCTGTGTGGGGACTCTACCCTGCTGAATAGGTGGACATTGTGCACCTGGTCGATCCTGTGTAGATCCTTTTCCTCGGCCCTCGATATATTGGAAATCAAAATAATTTGGGATATCGTTGAGGACAAACTTGTAATAGAGTTTCCTCAGAAAGTATAGTGGCACCTCATTGTTATTGCAAGGTGGAAAATCAAACACCATCCACCATTGGTCCCAAAATTTATTTTTAATCAAATTATTATTGCACCAATAGATGGGAAACCATTTGCATGACAACAGAACATGCAAATTAGTGCAAGGGTCTGTGAATAAGGCACATATGAGGTCTTTTGTAAAAAAAAATCTTTACATCCACATATGACAATTTGTTGGAATAATAAACCCTACAAACCTCTCTATAAGTTGTCCAACGATCAATTTGCCCCATTTCCACATCAACTTGAACAAGTAATGCCTCTAATGTGTTTGTAAGAGAGGCGTGGTGGGGGTTTGTAGATTGTGAATCCCTCATTCTTTTGATTAAATCCTCAATTTCAATTTTGTTTTCAACTATGTGGGCTACTAAATCTTCTTGACTACCCGAGGGATGTTGAGAAATTGTGGGAGGGTTGGGAGGGATGACAGAATAGTAGGGTTTGGTTGTGGTTGATTCCCTCAACCTCGAATTGTAACAATAAAAAAATGTATTCAATTCAAATTCTACTCTATAATTATCATATTTCAATGCAATTTTGAGAAAATAATTGTTCCTACCTCTTCTCCGTGGTGCCATCATCAATTCAAGATCTTCCCGATGATCCAGAAATGATCCTTTGAGCTTGAGATCCAGTTGAATGAAAAAACGCGAGGGCACGGTTAAGCTCTGAAACTCGCGTTTGAGGGAGATAAAATGATAGAGGCTTGGGCCTCTTTTTTAATTTATAGCAGAAATAACATGTACGTGTTATGCTTTGGTAAATCCCAAACCTAAGAATTTAAAATGCAATCACATTATAATAGAACACGTATGCATTTTGCTTTTTTCAGGTTTTTGTCCACTTTTTGGCCCCCAACTTTGTGCACTTACTCGTATGTATGTTATTATGAAATTAACATCATCATTCACTTAGGAAAAGGCTTACTTCAACAAGGACATGAATGACATATACTGCCGAAGTAATTGTAAAATTGAAGTTGTAGACATCCATGCTATCAGAAATTGAATATTTGGTTTAGCCATTGCATGAACCGAGATAAGTGTGGGTTTCATATATGGTCACTCAAAAGCCTCACAATTCTGAAGTTGAAAACTTATGCTTTCTGCTTATTGTCAAGGGGAATGTTTTCTAGTGTTGCTAGATTCACGTGCCACAATTAGGGGTTTCAGTATAGTCTCCAAGTAAATAAATTGAAGGAAACAAGGAAGTCTCTAATGAAGGAGACAATACCGTCTACAATCAAAATAACAATTTGATTTTCTATCTCTTGTTATTGTTCTTGCTCAATGGGTGGTTCTATGGCCCATAGTTTTTCCAACACTTTGAATTCTTAGAGGAGCTTGGAGCATTTGAGCAATGAGGAATTTTTAGTAATCATGTGTAGAGTGAGGCATATTTTTGGCCTATGTCGAAGGATTCCATAGCTATAGTTTCAGATGTAGCCAACGACGTTTGCATATATTTTTCCGCTATTGGAAAAGTCTCAAAAAATTGTGCATTTCTTTCAAATTAAGATATGCTTTGTGAGAATTTAATAATCAAACTACAAAGCGATTGTAAAATATGTGGATAGATCAAACTTACCTTGGTTGTTTTGGTCATTAAGTTTCTTTGTTTTGGTGTACAATAATTTAATATTATTAACGATATTGTTGATATGTATGCGAAGTGTGGGGTTATGGAAGATTCCCATAAGGATTTTGACAACGCTGCTGAAATAAATCTAGTTTTATGGACTACAATGATCACATGATATTCTTTAAATAGCCTTGGTAATGAGGCACTGAACCTCTTCTACAAAATACAATTAAAGGGGGTAAAAACTAACTGTCTTATATTCATTGGTGTCTTGGGGTCATGCGGGAGCATAGGATCTATGCAACATGGCAAGAAGGTTCATGTTCATGTTATTGAGAATGGATTTGGATCAGATTTGTTTTTGGAAAATTCATTGGTGGATATGCATGCTAAATGTGGAAATATTGAGGATGCAAGAAGAGTGTTTGAAAAAATGCCTAATCATGATGAAATCTCTTGGAATACTATGCTTTTAAGCTATGCCCAAACTAAGCACACAAAGGAGGCATTTATGCTCTTCTCCCTAATGCAGCTAATTAGGGAGAAGTTTGAACAAGTCACTTTTTCTAGTGTCCTTATTGCATGCTCTTATACATTAGGTCTCAAAAAGGGAAAATAAATTCATGGACAAAGCATTGTTTGTGGATTTTAGTCACATACATGTGTAGGAAATCCTCTTATTACCATGTACAACAAATGTGAAAAAATAAAAGATGTAATATTTTTGTCTAACAAGATGGCTAGGAATAATGTATCCAAGTGGAATTCAATGATTTCATGTTATGCAGATAGTACATGTGGTGATGATGCCATTAAACTCTATTTCGAAATGCAATTGCCATGTATGAAGCTAGACCAATTTACTCAAATTATTGTTCTTGGTTCATGTGTTGAATTGACAACCATATAAAATGACACTAAGGTCTATGCTCATGTAATCAAATATAAAATGGATGTCAAATATGTGTTTGGGGAATACACTTGTTGACATGTATGGGAAGTGTGGTAAAATTGGTGATCTCAGTGCATAATATTTGACAACATGCCTAATCATGAAGTAGTATCTTAGACTACAATTATTGCAACATGGTGACAATATCGAATCATACCGAGGCATGAAGCATGATGCCCGTATGGTTGGCTTGGTTGGATGATTTGGGCGCTTTGAGAAATATAAGGATTGTATTATGTAATGAAATTTCAACCTAATGCTTTTGTTTGGTGCACTCTTCTTAGTGCCTATAGTGTTCATGGTGATTTGGAGATAGGAGAACATGCAAAAAATGTGTACTCGATCTAGAACCACAAGATGTTGCAGCATATGTCCTGCTTTCAAATATATATGCTAAAGATGGAAGACATGATGATGTGGCATTTATCAGACGATTAATGAAAAATAGGGGAGTAAGAAAGGAACCAGGATGTAGTTGGATTGAAGTGAAGGAATGAGGTGCATGTATTTGTTTAAATAGATGGGTGACATCCATGAAGAGGTTGGAACTACTCAAGCACCTAAAAGATGCATATGTGTGCAAGGCACAACATCTGCGCTACACAAAGGGGACAAGCAAAAAAAGAAATAGGTTCTATGTCAGCGCAATAAGGAAAATGCCATTCCTTTTCACCTAGTTAGTGGACCCCTTTGATGCCAATTTGAACTGTCAAAGAATCCCGGAGCTTACTGCAAGGTAAGTGCATGGAGACGGGGACAAAAAGGGGGTAAAAAGGGACACATTTTTCCTGAAATCAACGAAACCTGAACTTCATCAAATAATTTGGCATTCCTATGCTCAAAATTTGACAAAGTGATAAGAAAAAGTACCGTAGAGATCTCGAATCTAGTTTCTAAACTACTATTTGTTTTTTAAAATGGTTGAGATTAAGAGGGTCAAATGAGGTGCGCACACAAAGTATGTCTATTTTTGTGTAAAAATGATAAGAACCTATTGTGTGTGTCCCCCATTTTTTGAGTTTTAAGACCATATACGAGGTCCCACTAATGTTTCATAATTTTTGGATGAATATATAATTTTTTATTAATTTTCAAAGTGCACATATCCTAAAAATGAAATATTTGTGTGTGCACCCCCATAACTTTGAGAAAAAAGTCATTTTTAGTTTTATTTTGAGTGCGTGTAGAATGGATTTTAGAAAAAACCACTTTTAAAAAAAAATTGCATGAAAAAATCATAAATTTTGCACCAAAACATATGCATAGGTTTTTGCAAGAAAACAAGGCACTAGTAAAAGAAATTATGGATGAAATCCTTAAACTAATCAGATTTTATAAAGAATTATATCGTCATCAAGGTAAAACCGAGCTTGACATTGTAGTATAATTTATTTTTGAATATTATGTTTTAATGCACGAGATATTGGGGTGCACATGTGAAATTTAGAAGTTTTTTATAAAACACGGTTTTAATCATACAGAACACAGTCCAAACCTCTGGTTTGGAAATCCAAGCCTTTGGATTGGGTGTTCTAAACTCCAACAAGTTGAAACGCGAGCGCGTTATAATGCGCTCGCATTATAACGCGCTTGTGTTATAACATGAGCGCATTATAATGTGCTCACATTATGGATTGCTTAAAATAGAAAGTCAACCCCAATAAGACAAAAAGAATATTTGATATTGGTCCCGCTGGTCATAGGTTTTTCTATAAATTCCTGCGCATTCTCGATTCTTGTTAACAATTTTTCTATAGTTTATGTGATATATAGATTATTTTGTGAAATATTTAAACATTATTTGATATATATATTTTTTAATATTGGCAAATAGTTTTTTGAAAGGGACTATACCCTTGAATACAAAAGAAGGCCTGAAAGCCGGAATAAGAGTGAGAAACAGAGCTGATGGAACAAAGTCCAAGTATTACAATGAAGTTCTACGTAGCCCAGAAACAGCTACACAAACGAGACATAACAGCAAAACAACAGCAAAAAAACAGTAAGCCGACTGCCAAGAAACAGCAAAAATAACAACTAAAAGCAGCAGAAGCATCCAGGACTACTTCTTGGCAGCTTTATCGATACTGATCTTGACTCTTTTCCAGGCATGAAACATACCCAATGCAGTCATGTGGGCAGCATCCGTCTTATCGAGCTCCTCGATGGTTCTTTTGCTCTCTTTTTCATTGCCCCAAAGTGCAGCCGGGACACCGCTGAGGTTGGAAACACTTTTGGCATGACCCTCGATGAACTCCTCGATGGCCCTAAAGGTGGCAATGTTGTAATCATGTCTAGTCTTAGCCTTCCCTAGGCGGGAGTCTAAGGAGGTCAACTTCTTGTATATGTCTTCAATCATTTGTTATCAATGCTCCCTTCCCCCTCCATGCTTTTCTTACCTTTTTCTTAGCTAGGTTTTTGACCTCATCCTTCAAAAAATTTATCTCACCTCTAGGGCCTCCATCCTCTTAGAAGAGTTATCCATCTGTACTACTTCCTGGGACCTGGCACTACTAATGTTCAGTAGGTCACGTGCAATGTCAAGTTCAATAGGCTCCTTCCCCACAGCAAGAGTCTCAAGGTTGAGTCTCCTGGAAGCCCTGGTGATTGGTCTTTTAGAGGTAGAGGCGAGGTGGGTGACAGGAGCAGCAACAGGAGGAATTGAAGGAGAAGCTTGTGCAGCCGGCATGGGGGTAGCAGCACCGGTGGCGGGGGCAGCAGCAAGGGCAGCAGGGGAAACAGGACTGGCAGCAGCAGAGCCCATCAAAGGGGGAGCCGGGCTAGGAGAGGAAGGAAGACCAGGGTACTTAAGAAGGCAGCATTTGTGAATTAACAATATAAGCCCTTGATGCAAGGGAACCACCAGTGTGTTACGGAACTCCAAAATGGAGCGCTCAGGAGTTTAACGAGATAATGAGGGAAGCAAACCAATCTATTCCTACGGAAGTGGTTTAAAAAGATGAGATGCTTAAGCAGGACAAAGTGACAAACCTACCTTCCAAGGAGATGAATCGAATCATCATGCGAGTGACTTCATCATAGGGTGATGGAATTAAGGTGATGTGCAGAAACCACATGTGCTAAATATGAGCTTCTCATCTTCCTCCACAAATCTTCTTTCTTCACTTCTTTGATAACCCTTTTTGTTGAAGAAGCGATACATTATTTGATATATTTAATTGTGTTTCAACCGTTTATTATATTCCTAACGCTTTTATTTGAATTATTTTGTAGTGGTGAGGTATTTTTGAGAATTATGGGGAGGAAACCAAAAAAATTGCAAAAACAAAGGGACCGATGAAAAAATGGAATGAAAAAATAAATTGAACGCGTCTTTAAGAGAGATTGAAGATGTTGCCAAAAATCGTATATCATCCAACAAAGCCAAGAAAGAAGAAATAAAAAAAAAAAAAGGGAGCGAATGCAAAAAATACGTGAAAAAAGAAATCAACACATGAAGATGAAGGTATGTCATCTCTTCCAAATGAAATTGATGGTGCAACATATCTTCAAACACCAATTGAGTCAATGAATGATGAATATTCAATGAATGATGATGCAATTCCAAGTTTAAACATAGATGTTACACCAGTTGACCAACCTATTGAAAACACACACTCTTTACTGAATTATGAAGATGAACGACAAATAGAAAATGAACAATGTTTAGATGATATTCAAAAATCAATTCCATTGAAATCACCGATTAAAATTTTGTGAAAAACACCCAAAATTTTACTTGAGATTGATGAAAATATTTTAAATCCAATGCCTAATAAGATTTGTCAATGCACTTGTAGAAGAAAAGCTAATCAAATATGGAAAACATATTTTAATGACTTAAATGAAACAAGTAGATGTCAATTATTTGTTGAAATGATGAAAAATATTAATTATAGACCTACAATGAAAACCCTTGGTCTAAGAACATCTAAGACCGACAATAGTGAAAAATCTATTGTAAAAATATAATGAATGCATACCAATCAGTAGGTTCAACCTCACGTACCAAAGGTAGTAATGTTACTCGACGTGTTATTACATCGACTATAGTAAGTAAAGCAACAAAAAAATCTCGTTTAATTAGAAAAATAAGTAGTGCACTAAAAATAAACAGGAAAACACTATACAAAGCTCTTGAGCGTCGTGAAAGAATTGAAGATACAAATAACAATGAATTATGGGCATTCTCTAGTAGACTGCCACGAAAAGACAAAGACATAGTTGATGAGTTAAAATAAAAAATTTAGAATTTTGGAAAATAAATACAAGGGTTTCACCTAATCAAAAAGATGTTTTAAAAAGAAGAATTGGTTCTAGAAACCGTGAAGCACATCCTAAACATTTTTTGGATATGACACAAACACAATTTTTTAATAAGTTTAAAGAGGCTCATCCAGAAATACAAATTAGTCAAAGGTATTTTGAAATGTTAAAACCTTTTTATGTTAAAATAAATCACTCATGGACTACTTGTTGTTGTAGGATCCATATTGAATTTGCTATGCATTATGATATTTTCCGGCATATATGTGTTAATTTGCATACTGAGAATATTTTGTAGGAGTGTATGATAAATGTTCCACCTAAATCAACAAGAGATTTCATCTCAAGTGTTTTTGTACAAGAGAAGAAGGACAATATTTTTATAACAAATCATGTTTAGAAGGAACTTGTGATAGTTGTGGTGGTTTGCAATGTTTGTAAAGATGTATACACACAGAGAATACACATGTAATCGAAATGAACTAGTTAGTTTTGGAAAATACAAGTTAGTGACATACACTTCAAAAGATGGTAATGAATCCAAGAGGTGTGAATTAGTGAGTAATGAAATAAGTGCATCAAATTTTATCACTATATTTCAAGAGAAGCTAGTGTATGAGTATGCACGACATACACACAGAGCTTGATGGTTAGATGAGCAATTCAAGTTATGCAAGGACACATTTCCTCTTGGTACCATTGTTTCAGTTGTTGATTTTGTGGAGAACTATACTCTACAACCACAAAATGAAGTGCAATCGCAATACTACTACTCTATTCAGGTTTCCATATTTGTACATATAGTATTCACTCATGCTCTCGATAGTACAGAGGAAGAGAGAAATATTTTGAGGGAATACCATTTCTATATTAGTGATGATCGTGGACATTCATCAGAGTTCATACAAGGTTGTTTTGAGATCTTCTATGGCAATTTGAATAACAGAAACATCATATTTGATAAACACATCATATGGTCAGATAATTGTACTTCATAATTCAAGAATGTGTGAATGTTCTATTGGTTGAGCAGGATGCATAGGAATAGCAATGTTCAACATTTTTGGAATTTCACTGAGGCCGGACATGGAAAAGGAGAACATGATGGTGCAGGAGCATGTGTTAAAAGAGCCCTAGCAAGAGAAGAATTGAAGTACAAATATGGTGCCAAGTTGATCAATGCAAAATCCATCGTGGAATGGTGTAACTCAATAATGAGTCCAGTAATGAGGGTAATTCTATAGTTCGTAGTTTTTTTGGTTGGTAGAAGAAGCTAATTTTGTAAAATTTGAAGATTGTAGTACACTAACTGGATCTAGTGAGTTGCACTCTTTTAGAAGTTCAAATGCAAGTTCATGGACTATTTATACAAGGAAAATGACATGCTTTTTCTCTTCATGTACGTATTCATTTTGGGATGAATGTGAGTCAAAAGAGTGGGTTGATGAATGGTGTTGTAGACAATTATATCCACTCGACACCTATCAACCTCCACTAGCTCTACAACTCATAGTGAGAGAAGCATCAATTGACTTTGACCATATATCGATCTAGTGCAACTAGGTATTATATATTTGCATTATTTTGTAAAAATTATAGTTTTTCTCATGTTAGGGAACTTATAAATGAATCAATTATTAAAACTAATGATTTTTTGTACAATGTGATGTAGGTCATGTTTTTGCGGTTGTTGCAGAAGAATATAATAAAGAAGGAACAACTTATTATTTGTGTCGTTGTGTTGAGGAAAAATAAATTGATAGCCCCAATCATAGATGGAGAAGGCCTAGAATATCCTACGGGGTATGTGGTTATTACCGGAACATGGCTAAGAAGATACCCAATAAAGAATTCCAATGTGTGGTTGTTTGAGGACTTTGAAACTCATAGAAAGATTCTTCATTATTCTCACCTAGTTATTGCATCTAATGTTCAATTGATTAAATATGGAGGTAGACCACATAATAAGGTCTTGTGGAAAGTTCATGAGTCTAACCATGAAGTAATACTTGACACCCTAAAAATTAGATCAGACCCAGATGGCTCACTGGATTGAATTTGTACAAATGAAGATACACAAAACTGCCCTTGAGCCTGCCAAGTGGCATACTTTCTCAAGTCAAAGGTATGTTCACTTAAGATTCAAGATATGTACATCTACATGAATTTAATTTGAATATTTACTTTAATTATTTTGTTTTTAAATTGTGTAGGTTTTAAAATTCTATTTAATTGTTTACTAACATGTTTATGTAGGTTAGTGGTGCCAAAAAAGCTTCCACCTTCACGTGGTTGGCACTGTTAGTAGAGAATTTATTATTCTTGAAGCTAAGAGAAGCTAAGGAATGACAAATATTGGTTGGTCCTAATATTGATATTCCAAAAGATGAACTCACTCATGAGACCTGCCAGAAATATATGAGGTTTTCTGATCCTTGTAGTGCAGAAGATGGTGGTATGAAGAATGGAGATAAGTTGTTGATGGCAACTGATGTGGGAGGAAGCTACAAGTTCACCTGAATTCTTACAAGTTGTACCCTGCCCTCAAGGGATTGTCACCCATGATAAATTTCATTAAGGTGTACCTTGTTGCTCATTCTAAACTGTCTTCAAGCCTCATCAACTAGTATGCCATCTTACAGGTAACCTCCTCCTCTGATTCTGCTCTCATTAAGAAACAATATAGAAAATTAGCCTTGTTATTGCATCTTGGTAAAAAAAAGTTCCTAGGAGCCAAGGGAGATTTTAAAATTATCACACAAGCATGGGGAGTTCTCTCCGATAATACCAGAAAGGCTACCTATGATGCCATGAGAAAAAACTAACAAGGGCACAACCCCACCTTCCTCAATGATTCGAGACACTTGATGATTCCTGAATTTCCAATCCTCGCTTACAGACCCGGTAGTCCTCGATCCTTGGATACAGGGAGACACCATTACTTGGCTTCCATTTATAACGATAGAGATATTTGTAAATTCGTGTTATGACCTCTAAATCCGTATGCATTTCAATTTGTTTGGAAACCAACAAGGGAAATTTGGTTCATATATCTTATTAGTATTGATAGAGAGTATTCAACGAAAATGGATCATTTGCTTCATAGGCAGAACATTCAAAGAGATTCATCATAATTTCCATGTCGCATGTTGCTATGATTGTAATTTCCATGTTGCATGAGGCCTTGGAATATTTTTGTGATAATGGCCCTCTTTTTTTTCTCCCTCAACTTTGTATTTCTCTCTTAAAAGGACAATGACCGTGCAACATTACCAACAACAGAGTTCATAATGGTATTATGGTGGGATGAGGAATGAATCTCGAGGATCATATTCATATTCGGTGTATCACCATCGAAGAGGGAAGCTCCCCTGTCAAATCATTTATCAATATGATGTGGAAGATGAGCAAAGAAAATGAAATATGGAGAACTTGATTTCATGGGTAATGAGTACTATCAACAAGACTAATATGGCTTCCCACTTCCCTGTCAATGTAATCATTGTACCTTGAAAATTAAAACTTTGGCAGTGCTACTTAGTAACAACTAACAAGAACATGGTGAGCTCAATACATTATGGAGGTTGGGAACATGTGACATAAGGTTTCAAACATGGAAATATGAGAAATGTGAAATTTGTTTCAAAAAGGAAAAGAGAGTGAGAGTGATATTGAGATTGTGTGAGAGAGAGAAAGAATACATGAGAGGAAGAAAGAGTGAGAGGTTGTCCAATCCATTATTTTCCAAACACTTGCTCTTGGAACCAAATGTATTGTCCAACACATTTGGGTGGCCTAGTAAACACTTATGGAGGCTATGTTTTAGTGTATGACGATGTCGTTTCTTCCGGGCTACTTCATTTGCGAGTAGTCCCTTAATAGCCCTAAGACCAAAAAAGGCTCTAACTTCGACGGGTGATTTCTCGGTCTTTGTGGAACCAAGATATTTCTTGTCTGATCCTAAACCTTCACGTTATGACAACGTACAAAAATCCTATCTCAATTTTATCCATCTCCTTTTGCTTCTCTCGGTGTCCTATTATTTGCAAATGCACAAAATAGTGTAGTTTAAGTCAGTGTAAGGCTGTCAAATGCAATATTTTGCAAATCGTAGCTCTTGGCACCAAACGGAATGTGCCAACACATCTGGATGGCCTGTAAACACTTATGGAGGCTCCATTTTGGTGCAGGATGATGTCGTTGCTTCAGGTTACTTTGTCCGGGCGTAGTCCCGTAAGAGCTTGGAGACCAAAAATGTTGTAACTTCGACGGGTGATAACTCGGTCTTTATGGAAGTTACTGAGATGTCTCGTCGATCCTAAACCTCCATGTGGGGACCATATACAAAATATTGTCTCGGTTTTCTCCATCTCCTTATGGTTCTCTCGGTGTTCTATTGTTTGCAAATACGAGCAATAATGTAGTTGAAGTCGGTGTAAGATTGTAAAATGCACTATTTTGCAAATTATGGCACTTGGCAGCCGAACGGATCTGCGCCAAAATGTTCGGTGGCCTGTAAACACTTGTGGAGGATCCATTTTGGTGTAGGATGGAGCCATTGCTTTCAGTGCTACTTCGTCAGGCGTAGTCCTTAAGGGGTTGGCGACCAAAAATGTTGTAACTTCGACGGGTGATATATCGGTCTCCATGGCACCTAGAGATGTCTCGTCTAATCCCAAACCTCCGTGTGGGGACCCTCTACAAAATCCTATCTTGGTTTTCTCCATATCCTTATGATTATCTCGGTGTTTTATTGTTTGCAAATGTGTAAAATAGTGTAGTTTAAGTCAGTGTAAGATTGTCAAATGCAATATTTTACAAACGGTGGCACTTGGCATCAAACGGACTGTGCCAACACATCTGGGTGGCTTGGTAAACACTTGTGGAGGCTCCATTTTTTTACAGGGATGAATCCGTTTCTTTCAGGCTACTTCGTCCAGGTGTAGTCCCTTAAGAGCCCGAAGACCAAAAAAAGATGTAATTTCGATGGGTGATATATCGGTCTCTGTGGCACCTAAAGACATCTTGTCTAATCCCACACCTCTATGTGGGGACTGTATGATGGAAAAGTGACATGCAAGCATGGGAATCTACAAGTACCTCTTCCTTGTACCCGACCTCCCGAGGTCATGCCGAGACGACCGGTGAATGTGGAATATAAATGGATACAGACAAATTAATCGGGTAATATTATATCCTCAATACACAATAATGGAATTTGTGAATCTAAGGCAAAGAAGGCCCTCCTAACCTGAATTGGTGTAATGGTTTGCTCAAATATAATAGTTGTTCGGAGGCTCCAATCAATGTCCAGCTCTGTCGAGATCCTATTTATTGGTTGTTGGATACGTGGGAAGTGACTTGTGGGAGCTTCGTATATATCTCCGAGACAAGGTCATGAAGATGGTGATAGAAGGTTTAGTGGATTTGTAGTGAACTATGGGTTTTCTGGTCTAGTCCAGAAAATATTAGATTGATTGGCTTCTATATTTAATATGGAGAACTGCGTTATGATATCTCGGGAGTGGTGAGGATCTAAATACCGGCGTTATGCAAAGCGGTATCAATACTTAACTGATTTACATGCCCGTTGGGTTGTGGGACTTGGGGATCACAACCATGAGTTTATGGTTGTTGTCGACTGTTATATGGTCATGTGGAGAATCAATCCCTTCTTTTGACTATCCAGTAATCATACGCCTTTTCAACCTCTATGTTTAGAACTAGAAGTTGCATAATTTTCTCGAATACCTTACGGTGTTACGCAACTTGAATGCGTAATCTAGTATCTATGTCAACGAGGAGGTCTCTGCCGCATTAGGTTGGATGATTTGACCAAAATGTGTACACCTTGTCGTCTTCAATATTTAACCCTCTCGATTGTTCACTAATTGCTTGTAGGTTTGTCGTTGCTCGAAAGACCTAGTATCCTAAGGTCTTGATCTATATCAGCTAATGTTGTGGGTAGGTTTGGTTGAGGCACTATTGGTTCAAATATGTATTCTCTAGGCTCTCTAGGTCCTATGATTGTCATACAAAATGATTCAAATTTTAACTAAAATTAATAAACTAATTACAAAAGATGTGTTTATACTATGCATGTATTCTTCTATTTTTGTATTTTCGATGACGTATTTTAACGAAATTAAAGAGCAACTTATTCTAATATATTTAGAAAATGAACAACTAATCTAGTAATAGAATTGAAACAAACAAAGTAGCCTGGTGTGGCTATTTTCTTGTGCAGTTGTGATTTTATCCTAAATTGCTAAGCAACTAATTATTTTAATTTGAAATAATATCGATCCTACCTCAGAAGTGAGGAATGAATCACAGTTTCTCAGAAACTATCAATCCCCACAGCTTCCCTGGTGATATCGAGAGCGAGCGTTTGACTGAAATAAAATAATTCACTACTCTATTTGATACGTTGTAACTAGAATTTTGATAGCTCAAACTCCGGCATTTACAAAACAAAGGGTAAATCCATTTGTGTGTGACTTCATCCCCTCGAGTGTAATCTCCTCATTCCTTTGTGTTCTCATGAATCCAAAAAGCATGTATATGATAAAGCATCAACGAAGAAGGTATTCAAACAATGGCAGCTTTGGATATAGACCGAATATAATGCGAGTAGGAGAGGGATAGTGCAAGTGAACAGAGCTTGACTATGTAATTCCTAGCGGGATTTATTGCGGGAATACAACACAAATACGCCGAGAGTTCTTGAAACTATCCTTTGTGATGAATAAAACCTGTAACTCTAATGGATTCCAATCTACAAATGAAACTACTTTACTCTAAACTGACTTGCATGGAACAACAATGAAGCAAGACTGAAGCAAGAAGATCAAATGAACTCTAAACAGTAAAGGAAAACTAACAATGGAGGCAAAACATGAAACTAATAGAATTCTAGGCAAGAAACTCAAAGACTTAATGATGAAATAGAGAAGGTGAGGGGCCATTTGTTTGAAAACAAGCTGGTTATTTATAGCAAATGCATTCACTAGAAGGTAAATTGGAATTGAACTCTTTTACCATTAAACAAAGTGAAAACACCATTCACATGGTGGCCAAAACATAAATGCAAAGCAAAGCAGCTAAAAAATATGGGTAGAAATCAAAGATTTACGTTTGACTTGACGCACGGAACTTTTTGGAAAACGTGAATGGGATCGCCGCCGCTGTGCAGGCGGCGGCGTTCTGAACCATCACCCTATCCCAGGTGGCGGTCTCATCACTTTGAAGACTAAAATGCAAGGAAAAGGGGGCAAAGGGGGAAAAAAAGCATGCGGAGGTGAGTGAGGCATGCGTGATACAACGTATACTTGGCGACCTTTTCATGATTTCGAACACCTTGCAAGGAGATTTGTATCATCAAAATCCCGCTATCTCGTAAAATGAAAAAGGGGACTCAAGTGCAGCTAAATAAAATAATTTGAGAAATAAGGCTAAATTGATATGAAAAGAGGACTTACCATCTACGCGGGGTTTAGAACTTACCCCGTCAATGCTCCGACCCTGCGAAAGACATTCAAAATCAATTTTAAAAGGCTATATATATATATATATATATATATATATATATATATATAACGAACTCATTTCACTATTCATTTACGTGGATTGATTTGATAGTTTTTTAGCTCTGGGACCCACGATGACAATTTTCAACGAGTATAGTCAAAACGTTCGTGGTGAGATAGTGATCATGCCTCCGAGAGTAGAACATCGACCCGTGAAGTCTCAGGTTAGTTCTTCTCAATTTATTATTTTTAAACCTAAAATGTAGAAATGATAAAATCTTTGTCTTGGGGGTTATTTTTGAAAATACTAGTTTTAAATGAGTCTCTAGAGGGGTGCCCATAGGGTAGGTTCTTATTTTAGTTAAAATGGTGTCTTTTGCTTGTTTTTAGGCATTTTTAGGGCTTCCAAGCCGTTTGTGTTTTTGGGATAGGATCGCCGCCACACTGCAGGGCGGTTATGGGACTGCGCCTTAGAAGGCGGCGGTTATGGAACCGCCGCTCTGCACAGGGTGGCAGTTTACACAAAAGTAAAAACAATGATTTGTTTTACTTATTTTTACATTTTTAGCACTTTTACATTTTTTTTATAGTCTTTCTAATCAGATTTTGATACTAACTTACTCCTTTTTTGTGTTTTTGGGTGTATGCAGAAGAATGAGGAGTACGTTAGATAGAGCCAAGTGAGGGAGTGTGATTGGCTCCCAACAATGTTAGAGGCACTCTCTTGGCGGGGGTGAGATACTCTTGGAGGGATGACATTTGGAGGATTGCATAGGTCCCTCACATTGCACCTGCTAGTCACATAGTATGTGACTTATTTTCATACTGGGATGCGGATCAGAACACCTTCCGATTGCCAGGAGTTCGAGGTGAGTGGACCATCACCCTAGAGGATGTTTACCATATACTGGGGGTTCCGATCCTTGGGTGGCAGCTGTCTCTTAAGACAGCATTTCGAGATCTCAGGTGGTTCAGTGGGCCACCTATATGGGGGATGTAGTTGTTTCGATGGGGTCGAAGAAGGGGTGAGGATCCACTCCATTGTTGAGTCAGACATTCCTATGCTCCGTAAGGCCATCATGGGCATCCTTGCTTCGAGATTGATTGGGGACAAGGGAGGGGACACCCTCTTATATTGCTAGGCCCCCATCATTGCACAGATTAAGGGCCATGGACATGTTTACGCTTGGGGAGCAGACATCCTCGGGACCACCTACCATGATTTATACAAGGTGGTCCGACTATAGGGACAGTCACTGAGCCACCCCACTCTTGTCATGAGTTGGGTGTATGAGCATATCACTCCGTATGGGAGAGGTGTAGAGGTGGAGGATCCCAGGGGCCGTTAGGGCAGCGAGGTGGACAGGGATGACCGTTCTTAGAGCACCTCACCAGCCAGTGGCCTCTTTGACCACTGCAGACATGGAGGCCACTCCTTATCAGGCCATGGCAGGGTTATGGGGAGAGGAGACTGTCACATTGATTGCTTGTCAGACTACCAGTCAGCTGATAGATAGGGCGGGAAGTTGGAGATCCACCCCTTTGATAGAGTACCATAGCAGTTTGGCCTCCCATATATTGACATGTTTCCTCCAGCGGGCCAGTGTATAGATCTATTCGTGAGGCTCGGGGAGGTCCTAGAGGTTGAGGTTGGACTATTGTTACTCCTAGTGTCCCCATCGCGGCTAGGAGGGTGGTACATGCTTGAGGGGAGCCGGTGCTCCTCGGCACCTTTACTTGTTATTGCGCCGATCCTACCCATAGCAGCGATGAGCCCATTGACGTGGACTCCGAGTCTGAGGAGTTCACTTTGGGGAGAGACAAAGGAGATGAAGACCGGAGGTACGAGCGAGGATGATGATAGTGATTCTGAGTGGCATGACACTCAGGACATCCTACGGGCCAAGAGGCCAGAGCGAAGCGCAAAGAGGGTGACTCTGATCTTAGAGGAGTTGCTCTCTTAGGATTTAGGGGGAGATGGTGAGTCTGTTGCAGGCTGTCACATTGCTCTAGATGTGGGAGAGAGATTCCAGGTCCGCGGCATCATCGGTGGCATGCACGGATCTAGAGACCTTCTGGAGGCCTAAAAATCCGAGTGAGTTCTTTACTCCTCTCTTGACTTAGTTTTCATTTATTCTTGGTTTTATTTTTATCATTTTCTAACTTGTTTTCTCCTTTATTTGCAGCGACTGCTGATGAGTGGCGAGACTTGATTCACCGAGTATGCATAGATACCTTGTTGCTCCCCTCGGAGAAGACTCGTGTTGAGCTTTCTGTGGACGTGGGGAGCCTTCAATAGCCGGTAGGCATACCGATGTTTTTTCCTCTATCTGGTAGGCGGTGAAGATCATGACTTCTCTTCATGCTTTGAGGTAGTTGGATATAGGATGGTGAGTGCTTGATGAGGAGGAGTCATTCTCATAGTGAGACGGTAGCTGGCCATGACTGCGAGCCCTCGGTACATTTAGAGCACGAGGCATAGCGAGTCCTGACATGGTCATGCGCCCTCTGAGGGATCCCATAGGGATTGAGAGGCCATTTTTGTAGTGTTTTGTCAGATATTTATATGAGTGTTTTTGTACTTTTCGGGCTCATTGAGCATTTTGACCATGCCTAGTGCATGATGGCATTGTATATGAAACTTGATTTATATATATATATATATATCTTTTTGGATCTAGACTCTTGGTGCCTAGAATTTTGTGACTCGTTTCCACATGTATACTAGATGTTTTTAGAATATTTGTTTTCATGCTTTTTAGAATGTATGTGATGGATAACAAATGATAGTAAACAGAATGTTTTACTTTGTATGTTTTGTAATGTTGATATGCGATGACAAACACATTGTAGTTTTGAACTTTTGACCTCTTTGGGAAATGTCTATGATTTCTTCTTATGTTGGCAAAACGTGATGAATGTATAGTGATAAAGAGATGAACTTTCCCCAATCCCAATTCCACGCAACTAGTAAGATGTGAGGGCTCAATGCCAAGAATTAGGAAGGGCACAAGTTGCATGAGTTTGACTGAATGGAACGATGAGAGATAGAAAAACCAGTATCAGAAACAAGACTTAGACCTACACACTTACCCTACTTAGAACTACCACCAAGCTTAGAAGGCCACTTACTTTCTAGTTTATCTAGACTTAGATTTATAAATGGCAACCTGGTTGACAAAATCTGGTTTTGAGGATTTGATCTCTTTGGAATTTGGACATTTGTTTTCTCTTAATATAATTTGATTTGTGCTTCTAGCATACCAAGATTTGTTAATTTGTGTGAATGGACCCCCATACCCTGCCTCATGCCACTAGTAAGAAGCATGGGCACCAAAGGTAGGATATATGCGAGTAAGGGCACTTCTTTCCTTTCCCAACCTCACACCAACAAAGAAGAGATGCGGGCTTATCACCGAAGGTTGGTGGGAGTAAAGAAGTGTGTAAAATAAAATATTATGTTTGCTTGGCACTTTTGATTCCATTTAATCTTGACACTTCCGACTTTGAATTTGGGATATCCTTTCTTTCAAAGAGATTTAAGAGGGATAGATGTGAGACCAAGAAGCTTCTAGAGCAGGACTACGGGTAAGGACAACTTCACCTAGTAGAAAGAAAGAGCAAAACCAAGTATGCAGGCCTTGGTATGGTTTTCGTCAATATTTGTCTGTCAAACTTGATGAGAAGATTTGAATTACTTGATGATGTTTGAAGAGATGTGATTTGAATGCTTTTGCCAATACTTTCAAAAATTTGTAATAGATTACTTAAGATTAAGTTCTGCACTACAATTTTTACGAAATTAGTGGACAAAATGAAACGACTAAATGAATAATGTAATGTAGGTAGTTATAATGTACCAATGGTGATTCTGATGTCTTATGCGTAAAACCGTTTGAGATGCAAGGAATTGATAGTTTCATTGAATTCCTCACCTTCTAGTGTGCACAAGAGATACGCACTATTTCCGTAGTCTTTCATGACTTGGTATGGGCCCAACCACTTGGGCTGGAACTTCCTTCCTTCGCCGGTTTTCTTATCAATCTGGTTGTCTAGTCTTAGAACTAGATCTCCCTCATATATTTCTTGCTCATAGACTTTTTTGTTATCTTTGCCGGCACATCTAGTTAGCATAGGCTATGTGCCTTTGTTCGGCATTTAACATAGCCTCGTCAAGGCTTTCTAGTTGAGAGAGGCATGCCTCCCTATAAGCTTCTTCATCCAAAATCCCTTGTAATGAGATGCGGAGACTAGGTATTTTAACCTCAAGTGGGAGAACTTCTTCTGCCCCAAATACCAATGAGAAAGGGGTTGCTCTTGTTGGTGTTGTTATTGAGGTTCGATGGGTCCACAAGGCCGGATATAGTTTTAAATGCCAATCTTGCTTGTTCTCCTTGACTATTTTGAGGAGAATAACCTTTAATGTCTTGTTTGTCGCTTCGGCTTGCCCATTGGCTTGAGGGTAGTAAAGAGAGGTTGTGTGATGGTTTATCTTGAATTTGCTGCATAACTCACATACCTCATCATTTTAAAAGGGCGTGCTATTATCTGAGATAATGACTTGTGGGACACCATACCTGCAAATGATTTGATTCAGAATGAATTTGGCAATTACCGAACCTAGTACTGTGGTGAGAGGCATGGCCTCCACCCATTTGGTAAAATATTCTGTGGCTGTAATTATAAAGTTATGGCCATCGGTTGATGAGGGAGAGAATTTCCCTATTAATTCCAGACCCCACGTGGAGAAGGGCCATGGGGTCGTTATTGGTTGCAGAGATATTGTTGGCATGTGAATCTTGTGAGAGAATTCTTGGCATTTGTGGCACTTACGTACAAATTCTATTGCATCATGTTCGAGAGTGGGCCAAAAATAGCCCATCCGATGTATTTTGCGAGCAGTGGCATGACCACCGAAGTGGCCTCCACACATCCCACTGTGGGATTCATGAAGAATCTTCTTGGATTCTTCTGTGTTGACACATGTTAGAAGCATGTCGTCAAAGGCTTTACGATAGAGTACCTGTTCTAAAACAACATATTTAGCGGTAATAATGCGATGCTTGCCTTCTCTGTTGTGATGTGGCGCCTTTCGGGTATGTGTGGTCTATGATGAAATTGATGATATCGGTGTACCGGGGACATGTAGAGATGGGGGCCTAGTTTCAACAAATTATACACACTCATCGGAAAGTCCAGTTTACCAGATCACCTCCATCTAGTTGATTATCAACTAACTAGTACTGTGATGATTTGTCCTATAATGGATTTTTGGTTTACAAATGTTAATTCAAATTCACCCATTAAGGTTATGAAATTCCCAACCTTTTTAGATAAAGACCCTTACGTGAGGAATGTTCGTAAATGATTTGTTTTTATAATGACCCTTGTTTCTTGGTTTAACATGTAATGTCTTAAGCGTTTTGTTGCGAAAGACTATGGCGACATTCTCTCTTTTCCTGTGTATAACGTGTTTCATAGTCAAGCAACGTTTGGGCGATGAAATAGACCGCACATTCATGTTTATCATTGTCTTCTTGAGCCGGCATGTAGGCTAGCGAGACATGAGTGGCTTGTGAGTATAGGATCAAAGGGTGGTCTACGGCTTGTGAGGCATTAGCGTGGGTGGAGACAACAATAAGCGTTTAACTACTTTGAAGGCCTCATTGCAATCTTCTGTCCAATCAATGCTATAATCTTTCTTTAATAGATTGTTGATTGGATAAATGGCAAAACTTAAATCTGGGATAAACCTTTGGATCGCACCGAGTTTCCCAAGAAATGATCTGATTCCAGACTCGTCCGATGGTGGGAACATTTCTAGAACAATGCGGATTTTGGCTAGATTGACATCAATCCCTCGTGAAGATATAATGTAGCCCAGAAGTTTGCCTCCTGTCACACCAAACACGCACTTCTCTGGGTTTAATGTGACACCATATTCAATTAATCATGAGAGGATGATACGGAGTACTTTTGGATGATCACAACATTTCTTGGCCTTGGCCAATAAGTCATCCACATAGGATTCCATGATTTTATGGATAAGATCATGGAATATGTATGTCATTGCCCGCTGATATGTAGCATCGGCGTTCTTAAGACCAAATGGCATGACAGCGTAGCAATAAGTTCCCCAGGGAGTTATGAATGTAGTTTTGGCTTGATCCTGCTCAGATATTTTAATCTAATTATACCCTGAGAACCCATCCATGAGGGACAATAGTTCAAATCTAGTTGTTGCATCAACAATAACATCAATGGATGGTAACGGAAATCATCCTTGGGACAAGCTTTGTTAATATCCTGAAAATCTATGCAAATGTGTATCTTCCCATTCTTTTTGAGAACAAGGACGATATTAGATACCCATTGTGAATAGTCAACAGGTTTGATGAATCCCACTTGGAGGAGTTTTATTACTTCCTCTTTTACCATGAGAGCCACTTTTGGCTTCATTGGTATTGACTTTTTTAATTGCTTTTACGTCTGGTTTAGTGACAAGGTTGTGTCTTGTGATGTGTGGTGCAATACCCGTCATTTCTTTATAATTAAATGCAAAAGCCTTTTGATGTTCTTTGAGGATTTGGGTGTGTATTTCTATCTCCTCTGGAGTTAACGAGGATCCCAACTTCAAAAATTTTTGTTCTTCCTCCGTTCCAATGTTTATGTCAATGGTTTCTTCTATTAAAGAAGCGTTACCTTCTTCAAATTCAGGTGGGGCTGGAGGTAGTTCCAAGATTTCTCCATTTTCTATCTTGTAGATATCGAGATCCTTCATGGAGGAGACTCTACCATGGGATTTCCAAAATAGGAAGAGGAATGTGGTATTAGGGAAAGATCCACTATGTGGTGAGCAAGGTGTAGCTCTGCATAGGTGTTTAGATATTTGAGAGTGACTCTATCATCGTCAAAGTGATCCATGATAGAAAAATCATTCTCAGCTTCTCCATGAGTCGGGATTGAGTTTGTTGGTATTTTACGCACTAATGGTTCGATGCAGTGATCTTTGTGAAATTTGTATCTTTGACTCACTTTGTTTGGAGTGAAACGGAAGGCGAGGTTCTTTATTGAGTTTGTGAGAAGGTTACTGTTCGTGGGATTGATTCAATTGATATGAAATTAAATCCCTTGGTTAGATCTAACACCACTATTTTGTATAGTTGTAAATGTTCAGCCCTAGTTTCATATACCTCGGAGACTTGGTTTGCAACTAGTTGTGAGTCTCCTAGTACCCTAATGTCATCAACACCCATTCTTTTGGTTAGGATGAGGCCAAGGAGGAGAGCTTCGTACTCAACCCCGTTGTTTGTACATTCAAAGTTTAATTTAAAGGCGAAAGGTAGGATCTTTCCCTCAGGTGAAGTAAAGATCACTCCTGCCCCAACTCCAAAGTGACATCTAGCCCCATCGAAGTGGAGAGTCCAATATTTTCTCAAAAAAATGGATGTTGGGGTATTTTTGTATCTATTTCTTTCACTTCGGTTACTTCTACCATAAAAACTTCATCTGATGGAAGAGAAGCAATTCCCAGGGTGTGTCCCATACCCATAGAATCAAATGGTAGGAGAATAGGTAAGTCTTTCTCTAACAACTCGATAATTTTTGCGGTAGTCCCTAGTGACACTGTTTCTATGACGTTGGTCTCATTTTTGAGTGTTGGAATGTCCTTGGCTAGATTTGTAATTTCCAACTCATGGTGGGTATCAACTTCTCTTTTGGTTTTGAATTAATTGGTTTGATAAGTTGATTTGTTGGGAGTTCAAACTCGGAGTGAATGCCTGGTCTTTTCTTCAAATCAACTAGGTGTATATCGAAGGGTTTTGGGTCACCTTGTGCCACAAATATTTTCCCTAAGTGTAGAAATATTATTTCTTGGAATAACGTGGAAGGGATTGCCTTCATGCGGTGTATCCATGGCCGATCGAGGATCATATTATAGTTGGTTTCCTGATCTATAATATAAAATTCGGTGAGGACCATCTTGGGTCCTAAAGTGACTGGTAAAACTATGGTTCCAATTGAAGTGGCCTTGAGGCTATTATATCCTCTTAACATATTTCGTGTTATGGAGCAGTTTGTCTCTCCATATCCTAAATTTTGAAGAAAAGTGAAGGGGAATGTATTAATCGATGCCCCATCATCAATCATTGCACGTTTAACATAATTATTGTAAACCCATACTTGTAAATGTAAGGCTAGGTTGCTTCTTTGTGAAATCTCGTATGCATTGGAATTTTGCTTATATCAAATATAAACTCGGTATCCCTATCTCAAGGCTGCCTGGAGGGTAGGCGTCAAAGTCTACATGGTTTACTTGCATATCTCGGAGGAGGAGTGATGTTGATTAGATGACCAAGGCCTAATGCTTCTAAGAGGCAGCCACTGTGAGCGGGAGAATTCTTTAACAAATCCAAAAGGAGATGTGAGAGAAGGTTTTAGTTAAGTTATTAATTAAATCATAGGCGCCTATGGGTTTTACCAACGTTTGTTGAATGCTGTCTAGCTCTAATGGATAACTTGGAGTTGGTTGAGAAGAATAATCCCATGTTCTTGTTATGGTTTCTCACGGGTAGCTCGGTGTCTAACTCCACCAGACCAACTATCTTAGTTTGGGGTCAAGTTCCTAGTTGGGGTGCGGTAGGCGGATTTAATGAAGTTAAAGCTTCATGATCATTGTTTCCTATTACAACACCTTTGTTTTTTCCGTTAAGATCTAGCCTGTTATTGTTAGAATGGTTTGCGAGTGGATCATTAAAGATCTTGAGGGGTGCATTTTGAGGGGAGACTACCCATGTATAAGTGTTTGGCATGGGTACTACAGAATTTGCTAAAAACATATCTATAAAGACTTGTTTTTGATCTTACGTAGCGTTGCATGAATTTATTGTAGTCATGAAAAGTCCTAGTATCATGGCCTTGAATCTTGTGGAAGCCACAATACATATTGGGATTATAATTTTGAGGCTGTTGATTTAAAACCTGTTGTCGCCCAAAATTCGATAAGGTTCTTTAGTTGCTAGAGTTAAAATTTTGAGGTTTTTGCCTTTGGTTTTAACTCTGATATCCGGTTGGGTTTTGATTTGGACCTTGTGTTTGGATTTGTTGTTGTTGTTGTTGTTGTTGTTGTGGTGGATGATAAAAATCCACCATGTTGATTGTTGGAGTAAAATTTTTATTTCGCTGATTATAAACAGGTGGCAAAATGTTTACAACGTTTGCCCTTTTAACTTGGTCAGTTACCCCATCTATTGTAACTCCACGGTTCTTGTTAAGGATATTAGGTCCTTGATTAGCGTTCCCGGTATTAGGATAGGCCGCGATGTTTTGATTGGGAGTGGTTAATTTCCCATTTGTTCCATATGTCTTACGACCACTATCTATCGCTGCTTGGTTGATTCGGAGAGCACTCTCGAGTACTTCATCGTAAGTTATTAGTGGGAACTTTTGGACTTCTTCCTTTATCTCTCTATTGAGAGAATTAAGGAATAAATCACATAGTTCCATTTGATCCATGTTTGGAGCACTTGTTGATGAGTATAGAACCGTACACCATCTTTGGATAAAATGAGCAGCGGATTCATTATGTTCTTGTTTAATATGCAAGAATTCCCTGATTCATGTTCTTAACAATTTGTTCATGTCAAAAGCTTTGATGAAATTTGACACGAGTTGTTTGAATGAGTGTATCAAGGCTTCAGGTATTCTATAATACCAATCAAGGGCAATACCCTCTAAGGTATTAGGGAATATCTTAGCAACAACCCCGTCCCAAGGGAGTAATTCCCGTATGGCTGTGGCATAGACCTTAATGTGTGCGTTTGGATCCCCTTCCCCTTTGTATTTGGGTAAATCGGGAAGAGGTCTTGGAAGCATAAAACTTCATATGGTGAAGTCTAGGGGCTCTTTTAAATATTCTGAATAAGTCCCTACTGCGTATGCCTTGACCATTGACGATGCTTGATGAGGGGGGGGGTGGCATGGTTTGTTGATATGGCATAGCATATGTATTTGCAAGGGCATAAGGGAATCCCTATGGTTAAACAAACATCCCGGGAGAAGAGAACATGTCCCCTTGTGGTGAATTTGAATAAATGTTTAAGTAAGGAGGAGCATTGTTCTAGTGTGGGTTGTTTGGTGCCAAGCCGGAGGTGTCATTTTTTCAATGGAGCGGTGTTTGAAAACACGGTCCTAGTTAGTGTTTGTTGTGGTAATTATAAGAATTTTGCGGAGGCATGCCCAACATGCCTGTTTACGTAAGGAGGTTAACTTTGGGGGGTGATGCGGAGGGTTGGGGATTCCTGTTTGCCCAAAATATGAATTTTGGTTTGCTTGAGCAAGTTCCAGCCCTCTAACCTTTTCAACTAAGGCTGAAATGGCCTCTATAGGTGAAGACACGGTGTTTTCCTTAATGGTGTTTGTTGTATATCTTGAGGTTGTAAAGGGGTATGATACCTTGCATGAATTGTTCATTACCTTGCTAAGCTTCACCGAGGGCATTTCCCATAGGTGAAGGAATGGGGGTCTTTTCTTGGAATAAGGTATCGATTGTATTTGTAAACTCCCTATAGGTGGATACATGTTTTGGAAATGTTGTTCTCTTTTATCATTGCGTGCTAAGTACTCCTCATCCAAATGGGAGTGGATCATTGATCTCTTCTTGATCGTAGTGCAACAAGACCCGAGGAGATGAAGTGGATTCTCCAATAAACATCATATTATTAGAGCCTAAGGGCTCTAGTTGTTGTGTTTGTGCAAGCTGATCCAACTCCTCAATTCGAAACGAAGAACTAGAACTAGTTCTTTAAGGGGGAGTTTGAGATGACAAGTAATTACTTGAATAGTTATCAGCCCATGCAGAAAGCGAGGGTGATGGTTGTCTATTTGTTTGACTATAGCTTGCTTCAAGACCTGAGAGAGGTCTACCATATGCATCGTATCCCGACATATTCGGGGTATATGAATACCTGCAGAATAATGGGAAAGAGCGAAGGTGGATGAAAGAAATGAAAACAAAAGGGGAATATCTGTTTGTTTCACGTCGGGTTCACCAATTTTGTACGATGGAAAAGTGACATGCGAGCATGGGAATCTACAAGTACCTCTTCCTCGTACCCGACCTCTCGAGGTCATGCCGAGATGGCCGGTGAATGTGGAATATAAATGGATACAAACAAACTAATCGGGTAATCTTATATCCTCAATACGCAATAATGGAATCTGCGAATCTAAGGCAAAGAAGGCCCTCCTAACCTGAATTGGTGTAATGGTTTGTTTAGATATAATAGTTGTTCGAGGCTCTAATCAATGTTGAGCTCTGCCGAGATCCTGTTTATTGGTTGTTGGATACATGGGAAGTGACCTGTGGGAGCTTCGTATATATCTCCAAATAAGGTCATGAAGATGGTGATAGGAGGTTTAGTGGATTTGTAGTGAACTATGGGTGGTTTTCTGGTCTAGTCCAGAAAATATTAGATTGATTGGCTTCTATATTTAATACGGAGAACTGCGTTATGATATCTGGCGGGAGTGGTGAGGATCTAAATACCAGCGTTCGTAAACCAGTATCAATACTTAACTGATTTGCAGGCCCGTTGGGTTGTGGGACTTGGGGATCACAACCATGAGTTCATGGTTGTTGTGGACCTATTATGGTCATGTGAAGAATCAATCCCTTCTTTCGACTATCCAGTAATCATACGCCTTTTCAACCTCTATGTTTAGAACTAGAAGTTGTATAATTTTCTCGAATACCTTACAGGTGTTCTGGCAACTTGAATGCGTAAGCTAGTATTTATGTCAACAGGAGGTCTCCTGCGTCAAGTTGTGGAACTAAAGGATCACAACCAAATACTTGTTCTCTTTCGAATCCTTGTACAGTCATTCGAGATATTTTATCAAGGTAGTCTATAGTTATGATGATTTGACCAAAATGTGTACGCCTTGTCGTCTTTGATATTTAACCCTCTCAGTTGTTCACTAATTGCTTGTGGGTTTGCCATTGCTCGAAAGACCTGTATTCTAAGGTCTTGATCTATATTAGCTAATGTTGTGGGTAGGTTTGGTTGAGGTACTACTGGTTCAAATATATATTCTCTAGGCTCTCTAGGTCCCGTGATTGTCATGCAAAACGATTCAACTTTTAACTAAAATTAATAAAATAATTACAAAAGATGTGTTTATACTATGCATGTATTCTTCTATTTTTGTATTTTCGATGATGTATTTTAACGAAATTAAAGGGCGTCTTACTCTAATATATTTAGAAAATGAACAACTAATCTAGTAATAGAATTGAAACAAACAAAGTAGCCTGGTGTGGCTATTTGCCTGTGCAGTTGTGATTTTATCCTAAATATCTAAGCAACTAATTATTTTAATTTGAAAGAATCTCGATCCTACCTTAGAAGTGAGGAATGAATCACAGTTTCTCAAAAACTATCAATCCCCACAGCTTCCCTGGTGATATCGAGAGCGAGCTTTTGACTGAAATAAAATAATTCACTACTCTATTTGATATGTTGTAACTAGAACTTTGATAGCTCAAACCTGGCATTTACAAAACAGTGGTAAATCCAGTTGTGTGTGACTTCATCCCCTCAGTGTGATCTCCTCATTCCTTTGTGTTCTCATGAATCCAGAAAATTATGTATATGATAGCATCAACAAAAGAAGGTATTCGAACAATGGCAGCTTTGGATATAGACCGAATATAATGCGAGTAGGAGAGGGATAGTGCAAGTGAACAAAGCTTGACTATGTAATTCCTAGCGGGATTTATTGCAGGAATACAACACAAATACGCCGAGAGTTCTTGAAACTATCCTTTGTGACGAATAGAACCTGTAACTCTAATGGATTCCAATCTACAAATGAAACTACTTTACTCTAAACTGACTTGCATGGAACAACAATGAAGCAAGACTGAAGCAAGAAGATCAAATGACCTCTAAACAGTAAAGGAAAACTAACAATGAAGGAAAAACATGAAACTAATAGAATTCTAAGAAAGAAACTCAAAGACTGAATGATTAAATAGAGAAGGAGAGGGGCCATTTGTTTGAAAACAAGCTAGCTATTTATAGCAAATGCATTCACTAGAAGGTAACTTGGAATTGAACTCTTTTACCATTAAACAAAGTGAAAAAACTATTCACAGGCGGCCAAAACATAAATGCAAAGCAAAGTAGCTGAAAAATGTGGGTAGAAATTGAATATTTACGTTTGATGCGATCGTCGAACTTTCTGGAAAATGCAAATAGGACCGCCGCCCTATGCGAGGCGGTAGTTCTGGGACATTTGCCAAGGCGAGTGTGGTCTCATCACTGAAGACTAAAATGCAAGGAAAAAGGGGGGAAGAGGGAAAAACAAAGCATGCAGAGGCTGAGCGAGGCATGTGGGATACAAACATATACTTGGCAAGCTTTTTTGGATTCCGAACACCTTGCGAGGAGACCTGTATCATCATTGGGGTATGTGTAACATCTTTCCGATGGTGGAGTACCCTACAATTTTGGGTACGTACAAGGACCCTCTACAAAATCCTATCTCAGTTTTCTCCATCTCCTTACGGCTCTCTCGGTGTTCTATTGTTTCCAAATGGGCAAAATAATGTAGTTTAAGTTAGTGTAAGATCTGTCAAATGCAATATTTTGCAAACCATAGCTCTTGGCACCAAACGGACTGCGCCAACATGTCCAGGTGGCATGGTAAATGCTTATGGAGGCTCCATTTTGGTGTAGGATGGTTTCGTTGCTTTCGGGATACTTCGTCCGGGTGTAGTCCCTTAAGAGCCCAGAGACCAAAAATGTTGTAACTTCAGGAGTGATATCTCGGTCTCCATGAAACCTAGAGACGCCTTTTCTGATCCTACACCTCTATGTGGGGACCCTCTAAAAAATTATATGTCAATTTTATCCATCTCCTTATGGTTCTCTTGATGTTCTATTGTCTACAAATGTGCAAAATAGTGTAGTTTAAGTTAGTGTAAGATTGTCAAATGTAATATTTTACAAACGGTGGCACTTGGCACCGAGCGGGCTTGTAAACATGTCCAGGTGGCACAGTAAACACTTTTAGAGGATTTGTTTCGGTGCAGGATGGAGCCTTTTCTTTTGGGATATGTCGTCCAGTGCGTAGTCCCTTAAGAGTCCTGGAGACCAAAAACGATGTAACTTTGACGAGTGATATCTCGGTCTCCATGGCACCTAGAGATGTCTTGTTTGATCATACACCTTTGTGTGGGGACCCTCTACAAAATATTATCTCAATTTTCTCCATCTCCTTTTGGTTCTCTCAGTGTTCTATTGTTTGCAAATGCGCAAAATAGTGTATTTTAAGTCAGTGTAAGCTTGTGGAGGCTCCGTTTCGGTGCAGGATGGAGCCGTTGCTTTCGGGCTACTTCATCTAGACATAGTCCCTTAAGATTTTGAAGAAAAAAAGAGAATTTTTCCTAGAAAATAATAAGCAACAACATTGACTCCTTCCTACATCATTAAGGATGATTAGAAGGTGATTTTCGATAATATGAATGCAAGAACCAACCAATGGACTTCTCTCTCTCTCTCTCTCTCTCTCTCTCTCTCTTTGGTGTGCAAATGTGTACCTTCATGATTCAATTTTAAAGGTGGGATGAGAACACAACAATCTTTGCACAAGCCATTTTGTTCTAATACATGTTCATATTCAAAAGAACCTCTTCTTCCACGTCAAAGTGCCTATTTGTCTCACTAACTTGGTAAGGATTACACATACTCCAGAAACTTCACATTTCTCATGACATATATGGTCGTTGCCACATAGATGTTCAACATTGGAGTCCAAACTATAAAAAAGATCCTTGTATTTTATTGAAAAGAAAATATTCAAAGGATATCAAGAACATTTGAGGTAATTATTTGGGATCATCGCAATTGGCCAAGGAAAGAAGCTATTTAATTAAATTTGGACATATATCTCAGCCTACGTACAAGTTATTTATGAGATAATGTCTCAGGTGATCTTCAATACTAATAGAAATATTTGTAACTATAAATTGCATAGCTTGAAATTTCAAAGATCATCCTGTCCTAGAAACTATTAAGGCACAACATTGTCTCCTTCCTACATCCTTAACGATGATTAGAAAGTGATTTTGGATAATATGAATGCAAGAACCAACCAGTGGACTGACCTCTTTAGTTATCATTGGCAGGTTAGAATCATCCTAATTAAATAGGTCCTTTAAGAGCTCCCTATATACAGGTTTTATGGCCACCATCGCAACACAAAAATTAATCTCAAAGGAAATGGAAGAAACATAAAGAATATAATATTTATATATCATAGATGTAATGTGAAATCTTAAGTATATTGAATGTTTTGAACATTGATCGTACTATTAAATCTTAAGTATATTGAATGTTTTGAACACTTAATGTAAAATCTTAAGTATCCTGACAACATAGCTCTTTGTCTCTCTTTTTATCTCTCTTTGTCTCTCTCACACTCACACTCTCTCTCGCTCTCACTCTCACTCTCTCTTTCTCTCACACTCTCATTCACTCTTTCTCTATCTCTTGCTCTCGCATTCTCTATCTCTTTCTCTCACCCCCATTCTCTCTTTCTATGTCTACCCCTCTTACATTCCCTCTATCTCTTTCTCTCTGTAGTTACAATTTAATTATTAGACTTAATGTAATATTGTGTTATCTCGTTACATACATTTCATTTGAATTATTGAGATTCCAGGAAGTGGATAACATTAACATTGACATTATATTATTATAATTGATGGCATTGAATGATTATATTACAACTTGGAAAAATTGAAAATTAGTTACATATGGATTTTAATTCCCATGTTTAAAACATAAAAGAAATTAACACTAATAATACATATTAAAATAACATACATACATGATATCATACTAATCCACTTACATACAAGTTTTAAAACATTTTTTTGCATATATTATATTGTTTCAAAAATGCTTGATAGCATACAAAATTTGATCAAAATCAATGTCTTAACAAAGCCATGTAGGCATATACAATGATATACATAGACAAAACATAAATCTGTATACATCTACGCCAATATGCCATGAAGGCAGACAACAAAATCCATATACATCTAAACTACGGGACCCTATCATCAAATAATTTAGTTCTCTTTGGGCACCTGGAAGATGACTCAAGCACATCAGTGGAATGCCCCTCTTAGTTCGCTCAGACCTCCTCCGCTCATAGGATGTTTGTAGATCAATCTATTAATATAAATAAACAACATACCCATTAGTATACAATTAATGACATATATAAAATGACACTACTTAAAAATAAATACTTACTGCTATCTGATGATCACTGTCAATCATCATTTGCTTCTCAATATCATCAACATCAGTACCAGATGCACGAACTGGAGTAGCAAACTCCTCCTGTGGCAACCATGATGACGAAAATTAGAATACACGTGTGAATGTAATTAAATAATAATAAATGATGTTATTTAATACAATCAATTCATTATATAAATAACTTTACTAGCACATATACCTATGTAAGAGGGATGACGAAGCTATGGCCATATCAACTCCGATATCTAATGATCGACGAATCTCAACAGGAGACTGTAATGATGTCATCAACTAAAATAATAATAAAACTCACATTAGTAAATTCATATGTTAACTATAGTTCATGTTCTCTTCATGTATATGATTAATAAAAATAATAAAACTTACATTAGTAAATTCACTAGCATGCAAACCCATACTGACATTCACTTGTGAAGAAGGGAATGTGACACTGGATGCATACTTTGACCCTGTAATTTTATAAAAAAAAATAGGTGTCTCTTTAATTTTCATTCACAATTGATTAACATGGTTTATTATAAGATTTTGTACAAAATATATATTCAATTGCAACTAATTTCATGTAAAATTACCTGAAGGTCAATACCAAATGTCGAATCCAGTATAGAATATGTGATGATAATATTCTGCAACACAGAATCATGATGTGCCTCCTCCATTGGGCACCCTACTCAGCCTGTGGAGTTGCCTCATGAGGTTGTGGAGCTACGTCATGAGGTTGTGGATCTGTCTGGCGAGACTGGAGCTATCTCGCTACGTTGTGCATCTACCACATCAACCACATATGTGTCTATGCTCCCACAAGCATGACACTCTATAGTATATGATGTCTTCTCCCTAGAAGGACCAACCTCATCACCCTAGGAGAGATGAGTGCCATGATGAAGCAGTGAATGAGTCAATGATCTAATGGAGTCAAGGGTCTGAACCTCCACTATCTCCATCACAACAGAAGGGACTGAAACATGCTGAAAAGGAGGGTGAACAATGGGCCTAGCTAGACGGTTCTGTAAACGATGTGCCCCACCCTATCTTGTGCAGAGCCTTGGCCTCTACCTTGAAAATCTCTAATGTCATAATAGTTAGGTATTTCATTGAGGATGAACTCGCAATAGAGTTTCCTCAAGAAATATTGGGGCACCTCAAAATTATTACAAGGTGGTTGGTCAAAAACCATCCACCACCTATCCCAAAAATTATTTTTAATCCCCTCGTGATTGCACTAGTGTATGGGGAATATTCTACAATCCAATCGTAATGGTGCATTAGTTTTGGGATCTATAAATAATGCACACAATTTGTCCTTTGTGATTTTTTTCTTTTTCATGCATCATAAGACAACTTATCTGAATAAAAATTGTGGCAATTGTTTATGAAACTATCCCATGTGTTAATTTTTCCTACCACATTGTCAATATTAGATAACAATGATCCTAATGATGTGGATAGGTTTTAACGGTGAGGATTCGTGGCATTAAGGTTGTTTAAAGTTTCTATTAAACCCTGAATTTGCAATTTGTGGTTTGTAATTTCCCCAAAATTTGTTGTTGGGTGTTAGGAGGATGTCTGGCAATAGAAGGGGGTGTTCTATGGATTTTTTTGTTCTTCCTCTTCATTTGGGGTTGGATGACGAGATTTATTTGGAGGTAAAGAAACATATGAAAATGAAAAAAATAACAAATCAACAATTATCTAAAAAAAAATTACAAAGAAAAAAATCAAAATCAACATTGACTGACCTTCTTCGCTCTCCTCCATCATCAATTCAAGGTGCCCAGAGTGTCGAGGACACAAAATTCTCTAAAACGCGAGTGTGTCTTTCCTCGTTCGCGTTTTGGCTGCCTTTGGGGTTTTTGTTATTTTTGCAAATGAATAGCTCTCGGGTTTTGACTATTTTTATTATAGTTGAAATGTGAGCACGTTATAACGTGAGGCCCAAATTTCCTATTCGTGTTAAAACATGCCCGAGAAATAACGCGAGCGCGTTATGGCGAAAATGGCCAAAAATTGGATTTGCGTCCACTTTTTGGCCCCCATCTTGTGCACTTACCATGCAATTGTGTCACTACTACTAACTTCATTTCCAAAATTGACTTTTGGTGGAGCGAAGATTGATGAAAAATAATAGCAAATTATGTATCCATTTGCAAGTATTCCCCTTAGTTATTGGAGCATGATTATACCATATAGGTATTTTGTAATTTTTTCAAAATTGAAAAGATATATTTTAACATATATATATATATATATATATATATATTACAACTCTCTTTGTCAAAAATTATAATACCAAGTAGATCATAGTCTTTAATGCATATGTGTCAAACAAAAAATGAAATATAGACTTGCCAAATTCCATGTCCGAGTACCACTGTGTGCATGGCTGACCTTCTTGGCCATACTTGGCTATCTTCAGAAACTTTTAACTTTATCATCAAAATGACAATTAAACCTGTGGTGGTTGTGTGGACATGTTTGTTTGGTGCCTATAGAGCACATATGAATATAGGATTAGGAGTATTTATAGCAACTTTTATTTTTGAGTTAGATCATTGAAATGATGCGGCTTATGTTCTTCTGTCAAAAAGATTCCTGGATGTAGTTGGATTGAAGACCATAAAATGGTACATGTTTTTGTGCAGGGATGGATCACACAACAAATCTATGAAAAGTTGGAGAAATTATCATAGAAGATGAAGGTAGCAGGGTTGACCATTCTCTTGGTCCCATTAGCATATCTCCACAAAGCCTCATTTATCTTCTACAAGATCTTCCTTACACAAAAACTTTACGGCATGTTGTGTCTTGAGATTATAATGAGATAATTTCTCTCCTTCAATTCTGCATAAGGTTAGTGCTAATAAAGGCATTTTCTATGGATTAGGATCAAGGCCACATTTAATGAGAAAAGGAAAAATCTTCGATACTTCACATGCGTTTGATTGGTATGTGAAAGATGTGATTGTCTGGCTATTAAATAAGGAGGTTTCAGGTAGTGATTGGAATTGGAAGGATATTACAAGGATGCCTTCATCTCTATGTCAGGATTCCTACAATAGCTCTTGACGAACATGCCCTCCTTTTCTTCTGCAGTTTCTCCCTCACTGTGTATTTTTGAGTTGGGCGAGGAGTTGGTGGAGGATCTGTGTCACATAGTCTTTTCTGATGTCTCCACGTTCTATGGTCTACCACCCCATGTCTTTAAGCACGTGCATATGAGAAGGACACGTGTCATGGGTTGCTTCTCTGGTTCATCTCATTCAAATTCAAGGTGACCTCCACCTTAGATTGGCTACTGGACACCTAACCGTATACACCCCAACGAAAAGAAATTTTAGAATTTTAGAATTTAATAAAAAGAAAGAGGAATTACATGACACGAGATATTAATTACCATGATGTCAGGAACAACGGGTGGGATTCTTGTTCAAAGAATCCTAAGGGTATATTTGGAAATGGTGGCGCGAAGGCTTTGTCTTTGCTTTTGACATCTTTGGTGTGGTGATCCGGAGGATTTTTCACTATGAAAATTTTCCCTAAACTTCCCTAAAATTGGACCATGCTGAAGGGCTTATTGAGACCTTTCCGACGGTATGCTGAACTCCAGAAACAGAGTCCGTATGCAAATTCTATCGCCGGTCAAAGATGGGCCTCCAAACGGGTCAACTCTGGTCAATAGGTCAACCAGTGGACCAATGACAGGGTGACACGTGGAAGTTGGTGATAAGGAAAAATGGATGGTACTGTAATGTTTCAAAATCAGTTCCATGGTATAGAGCTCATCGCAAGCTTTCCGACGCATTTTGAACGGACCAAATCTGAGTTCGTATGCGAAAGATATGCATAGTCAAAGTTGCGGTCAAATGATGACGTGGCACACTCTAACGTGGACAAATGGCGTATTATGGGTGTGACACTTGGTAGGTTTGTAGTGGATTTATATTTAAAAATAATAATTGTAAAAATCTATTTAATCCATTCCATGTGAATAAACTCAAATCCCATGGTATAAGGAGGATTTTGTGGCCAAAAAAGCTATTTTAAGGCTTATCTTATCTCTTTCCCACCAAACGTGGGGTCAATGGCTAAATTGGGTGCCTAAACCTATGGAAGGGGGATTTGAACCCTTGCCAAAATAGTAATCAGCCTTCCCAAGCTGCCACTTTGTAGCAAGTGATAGAGAAGGAGATCACATCTATTTAAAGGGAAGCTTTTGGTAGGTTGGAAAGGGGGACAGCCAAGGACCAGTTTGCAGAGATCACAATTTTCGAGGCACTTATGGTTCGAATTAGGACTTGGTGTAAAAATAAAATTTGTTCACAATTATGAGAGATTTCCAGAAAGGTAACTTTTGTTGCATGAAGTGCTATATATTTTTCTGTGTAGGCATTTTTCCATCGCAGTTTCACAGAACAGGCACGAGGGGCAAGCAGAGATTTGTATTTTGCATCCACTTCTAGTTCGAATCAGACCATGAAGTAAAAAGGGAAGTTTTTAATAATTTCCTAAAGTTTCCAGAAATGTAAAATTTATTTGTATAGATCAATGTTGAGTCTGTAAATTTCAAAATCTGGAAATTTTCTAAGTACTTCAAAAAAAAATTAAGTACCATTTTCGATCGGTGACCATGCTTGGCTTGAGCATAATTCCTTCAAATATAATTTTGTTCTCAGCCGGATAGAAAAAAACTCTGTCCGTACCTTAAATAACCAACACATAAATCCTAAAGGGGATGTTGTTGGAAATGATATTATCAAGAAATCGGAATACATGCGGGGACATGAAATTCTTGTTATCACCGAATCACAACACCCTAATGTTTACAAAAGTGCATATGCTTGAGCTCATAGTGTGATTGGATAACATGGGTACTATCTCCAAGTTATGGGACTTGCTACTTGAGATAGACCTCCAGAGAAAGTTGGTTCTTACTCCTAAACTACCTACCACAATCTACTCTAATACATGAAAAACTATCTTTCCAAGGGACCAAGGAGAGAGAATGCATAAAAATGAAAGCCTACACTAAAGCGGTGATACACCAGAAAAGGAGGGGTGTGAGAGTAGTCTTCCAATGTGTGAAAAATAGAAGTAAAATGCATACTAGAAGGGGTGATAACAGTTCTCCACAATCTAGCAAATGCATTCACAATAATATTTCATACATGCATAATAATAATGAATCCTTGCAAGAACATAAAAACTAGACACTATATTCTTGTATTGAAGGTTGGAAGGGCAAGAAGAGTGCAAACAAACACATCAGGGGAAGATGCATCCACAAACTTGTATTTTATTGCTTCATGATATGTAAAATTCGAGCTATTACAAGATAAGGACCGGGATCACCATGCTAGGAGTCCACTACAAGAGCCTGCAACGCATTGGCTTCACAAAGAAATTTTTACAGAGCTCTGCTACTACAAAACTACCTCCCTTTTCAATGAGCTTAACACTTCAATTTATAGAAAAATGAGAAAATAGAGAGAAGGGGAAATGGAAATCCAAAAATCATGTCCTTCAACCACTTGTAAGATGCATTAAATGGAGTGAAATGATTGTATGTTACTTGCAAAAGGCTCCCCATACTATCCCAGGTGTTGCAGCAAAGAAAGAATGATGACCATGCCTCTTAATTGCACTCCCAACTACCAAATAAAACACTGTCATGAACTCTGGCCACGTTTTATGAAAAATACCCATCAATTTCTCATAAAATCCAGAATTTCTTAACTTCTGTGCGTCGGGCTCGGAGCCACAATTCCAATGTACCAATTTTGTGCGATTTTGTTGAGAAATGCAAAAGTTATGACCTTCTGAGTGCGAGCAGCTATTTTGGGTGCAGTAGGCGTTTTTTGTCATTTGACGGGGATGAGTATTAACCGACGGAGCCGAATATGTTTATTTTATTTAAATATATCTACCCCGACTGGAGTAGAGGACCTCGTGCTCATTCCAGAAAGTCCAATTTTATGAAAATCGAAGCTCGGAGTCAAAAGTTATGGCCATTTGAAGTTCGGGAGGTCAAACTTTGACTTTTCTCTTTGCTGCGGCTATTTCGGAAAAATCGGGTCCGCGTGTCCCGGTTGTCCCAGACACATTCTTCCGCATCGGCCGATTCGGGCCTCCTTGTCCCTACACGTCCGTCGTTGACCAGGCCGTGAGGGTCATTGCCTTCCGCATCGGCCACATCCACTTAGCTTTGCTCCTTGTGCGGCGATTTCACCTTTACGCGTCCCGACGTCCCGACCATCCTAGACACATTTTTCCGCGCCACCCGCAATGCACTGACTTACGGAAAATCGGCAATTCGCATCCCACGCGTACTTTTGTCCTGACTATCCTGGACAAAAATCTCTGTGCCACTCGCATAAAATTCGACTGCGCAAAATCATCTTTTTGCGTCCCGCGTGTCCCAATGTCCCAACTGTCCCATGGACCGCCTAGGACAAAAATGTTTGATTTATCCGATTCCTTTGTATTTCACCCCAAAATGGTACAACGAACCTTGGTACGACCTGCAACCTCTAGACCTACAATGCATTAAAACAAGCCCGCGACTTCGTTTTTTTGGATTTTTCAATTTTTTGCTAACTTGTTGGATTTTTTCCTTGGATGGGGAGTTAGAGAGAAACCAAGGGGACCCCAAAACATGATTTTGGGCATTGAATCAATCTACTTGCTCGGACTAAAGAATTTGATGCATGTTATCGAAATGACCTTGAGGGGTGAATTTTGGATAACAATGCTTTGCTTAAAAAATGCGGCATGTTAAATAGCTTAGCTCTTGGTACATGTATACAATTTAAAATTCTGGTAGAAAAGCTTATTCCATTGTAACGACCAAAAAAAAACCACACACGAACAACACAGTGAAATACAGGATAACTTTTTTTTTGACTTGCTTGACACATAACATGACACAACATGTCGTCACCAAGGATACAACTAACACTGTGAACAACTTGATACAAGGATGGCCATAAAGGCAACGGGAAACGTTCACACCTATCAAGGACAAATTACTTTTATTTTTGACAAGACAACATAGAAGTTCAATCACGAACACACTTACAGTTAGGGCCAACCATAATGAGTTATTCTTGAGGGTTATTTATTTTAATAAGATATCTTGCAATTCTTAGCTTACGTTTTCAAGGAGGCTCAAGATATGATTCGAATAATTCAACTTGTCAAGTCAAGTTTATTCCTTTGACACTGAGTAATTATCTTTAAATCTTCTCTATTATGACATTTATTTACTTAATTTGTTTATCAAGAAAAAGGAGTATTTAAATTCCACAAGGCCATCTGCTCCCCACTAACGCTACTAAGATTCGTTCCTTGCCACAAGACAACATGGTTTTAAGTTCAACACACTTAAGAGAAGAGATACAAGGTGCCTTGAAAAAGGGTTAGAGGGAGAAGGTCGAGATGAAACATCTTTAGGACCTCATTAGTTATTGACAGTATTTAATTGAATCTAGGGCTCTCAACCCGAAATATCAACAACTTTACTTAGGCTTCGCTAAAAGTATAACAAGGAGTAAAAATTTACTTTCCAAATGGCGGTGAGAAAGATGGTGAGGTCTCCAATTTGTTTTCTCTGGCTTATTAAATCTTATCATCTTCAAACAATTAACAGTTCATTTCACCTTAGGGTCATTTTACAAATTTTACCATAAAGGGCATAATGTTCACTAGAGGAGCTAGGGTTATCGTGTTATAAAGTTTACTTGCAATGATAGTCTTGCCCTTGTTTACTTAAAGAATTTCTTGCTCTCAAGTTGGTGACCCTATGTTACTTTATTTGAATACAACTTTTAATTTAACTTCCAGAAGTATCAAACAATCCCATGTTAGTTTACTTATGACACTTTATTACTAAGTCATGTCAAGGTTTAACTCAAAATTTATTCTCAAGGCAAGGTTGTAGCAACACTCATTTACAAGAACAAAACAAGATTACATCAATTCTTAAAATACTAATACTCCAACAAAGTCACTCAACAACAATAACCAAATTTTCTTATAATTTCAATGATGGTCAAACAATACAAGGTTTCCAAAGTTCAGATGACAAATCCACAATACTTTATACTAAGACATTAATCCTCTTTTAAACTTTCCACTGGACGTTAACAATAGTTGAACAACATAAAAAGGTTTCGAGCAAAGGAACTTCTCAACTGAGGTTGATGACAAAAGTCTACAAATCTATCCCTCATCTACACGCAAAAATCCATCTCAAAGCAAATTTTCTACAAGAGTCAGTTCACAAAGAACTGAGCAAGATAAGGCTACACAAAACCACCATAACTATTATCTAACAATACCACGAAAAGGAAGCACTTTATTACAAGAATTGGTTCAAACCTCTAAACACTATCAACACATCAAGTTATAATAAAGTCTCCATCATGCCAATCAAAGAAGGAGAAGACCTAGTACTTCAGTTAGGAGTAAAAACAACGAAAGTATAGCAATCGTAAGAGAATGGCCCTTGGCCCTATAAGGAGAAAACAAATAATCTAGCAAAAAACAGAATTCCCATCAAGTAAGTAATTAAACCATAATTACAAGATTAAGATTTGATATATACACCAACCATCTAGAAATTTATCAAAGGTACCAAACGCATAGACTAAATTAATATATTTCTAAAAGAACAAGAGTTGATCGGCCCAAGAAAGGGGAACCACGGGTTTCAAAAATTAACACAAAAAGCCATGTATAATTGAGTTTCAAACCGGAAATCAAATAAAGTATACACACAACATAAGTTTCGAGGCGAAAGCAAAGTATATTAGTTTTGACCATTAACTACAAAGATTTTCCAATCATTCAAGAAGGGTCAAAGTCTTACAAAGCTAAGCAAAAACACGTGAGAGAAGAAGGGGTTCCGTCCAACAAGAGTATACAATAATGTCATCAACAATTTTTTTATAACACTAAAGATTTGCAAACCTCCACTACAATACTAATGTTTGGTTAATTTAAAATAAATTACCCATATCCCAAAACAACCATATTTTAAGGAAACCCTTGGTAACACAGTCAACCGTCGCACAAATAGATACAAACATAATTTCTAAGTCACATTATCAAAATAAAACCTTCCACTATGAATCCATAATATTATCAAATGAAAGTTTATTTTTTTTTCCCAGAGATTAATCACATTTAAGGAAATTTCCATCACAAACTATTACGGTAATTACGTGCATAAAAACCGACCAATATTAATTAATAGCGTTAACATTACAAGGGAGAAAATAATGCCAATTAGGAAAAATAGAAGGGCGCCATCATGCAATAATTCGAGAGGGGATTAGACCAAACTATTCTAGTGTTAACGAGGTCTTTGGATTCGCACAATGAAACCTCTAGCTTAGTTGATCCGAAAAGCTAGTTATGGTTCAAGTTGATAGGGATTCGCACAATGAAACCATATGCACGCACTCACAAGATGGAATATAATCTGGCACCCCCGACATCCAATCTTAGGTTGGTAGAATAGATGAACATACTTCAGCTTGTAATAGAGGAGATATGTTGTACATAATGTCACTTGGGCTGCATATATGTCTCAAAATATTTCGCTATTGACTTTACTAATAATTATTTTCATATTATTGTCAACCGCAACGAAAGACAACTGAATCACCAAACAATTGCATTGATGTTGCTGGTAAACATACTTCAACGATCTACCATTACTTTTGAGGACTAACTGTTCAACCAAAGCTTTACTATGCCCATAGGGGTCAACATGATCCTCCAGAGAAAATATCGCAATGCTTCATTGCCATTAACAATCTCCTTTCCCGCATACACAACATTATATGTGCTTGTATATATAAGTCTCCTCACACCATACTTAACGCAGGCATCCAATACAAGGCAAGTCCCATGATTTGAAGCTTGGACACAAGACATAATGATTACATCACGCTCCTGGCTCTGAAAGGCATCTACCGTAGTGATATATAAACCTTTTCCTTCATCAGATTTGAGGACAACATCAAACTCTCGGTGCAAACATTACAGCTGTAGCTTGTAAGGTGTGATAATTCCAACAGAAAACTTTATGCCTGCCAACTTGGTGACTCGTTGAAGAAGCTCATATAATAGCAAAGCAAATTGTGTTTCATGAATATTCTGATATGAAATAGATCGGCCTCTATGAGGTTCTCTTCCATGAGTTACATCGTACAACAAGTAAGATCTCAATAGAGAATCTTTGTAAATAAATTTCATCAGGTCTGCTGGTAACACCCTCACTGTCACATAATCGATTTTAAGAAACAAACTCAGTACATGTTCGGATCTAAAATATCCTGCTACCTTCTGACACAAGGCCGAATGGCTACATGCGAGATAGAAGGGCCGAAAAGCAACATCGTGCAGTTGCATGCTTGGACACTTGCATTTGAGAGAAGAGTGCAACAAAGATCCTCACCTTTTCCCATCATCCATAACCTGCAATCATGGCTCCTAAAAAAAAGCCGCCATTGTTTGGAGATCAACTTGTCACAACGCAGGAGGCCCAAGGAGAAGTTGGTAAGCCTGCAAATCGATCCGCAGTGCTTTAAAAACTCGTGAGATGCTATGACTTTGCCCCCAAAGGAAACTGACGGGGTCGTCTTAGCATATGCCATGGGTTTAGAAGCCTGCGTCTCTCGGTCCCTAGCCGCTTCCAAGAAATATTTCCTCCTCTGAATCATCCCCGACCCTCGAGCTGCCCTCCCCGAGAAGCTTTGCCACCATTCTTCCCATCATGCAATGAAGTGGGTAAACTCCTCCCAATCGAATGCGAACCCAGTAAATCCAACAGATCTTCATATGTCAGTCCACTGCTCGCTGGAGCTAGCACAGGGCATCGCAACAGAGGAAACGTCATCTAAAGCCAGGTAAAACACCAGAGATGCCACGATGGCTCCTCGCACAGCTCGGGACAGAGACGTTTTTTCTGCCGCCTCCTCCATACACACGGCCATTGATAAACATGCCATTCTCATTATCCGCCGACCATGATACAACCTCTCCAGTGTTCCAACGAAACCTGCTCCGATTCGTGCACACCAGGGAAAGGGGCATAGGGATTTAGAAAATCCATGCCGTCATCGCCAAAGCTGCACCCAAGTCGCAGAGAAGGAGAAACCCGAATCTGAGGATGTATTGATACTGAACAGATAACAACGTAGTTGGACAGCCTGCTACACTAGCTTGTAGCTTCATCTAACCATCATGTCAGACCCATACTGCGCCCATACACATTGAATAGAGGATCCAAAAAGAGATCATGGTGCAGAAAATCGGGACTCCACCGACTCTGTCTCCCTCACGCAAGGACAGAAAAAACGTGGTGGTCTTTACAGCCTGCAGGTCAGGTGGTTGGGAGGAGGCCAAGGTGGCAGTGGAGGCCGATGCCCACGGGGCATTACACCTTCATTTTATCCACAAGTTTGAGGGAACGAAGCCAATGAAAAAATATTTTGATTTGGGAAAGATAAAAAGCTGGCTACAATCCTTATAGCATAGCGAAGAGCAACTCATTCCAAATATCAGGAACTCCACACGCACCAATGGCTACAATCTGCATACTCATCTCAATTACTTATTTGTTGTGTTGTCAAATATATGGAAGGGTGGGCATCTTTGCGATAATCTTATAGCCTCATAATGGTCATGTATGAAACTCCCACTATCATTTGCGGAAAAATGATCTCCACCACACTCGTTTGCGGAGGAAATATTGGATTCAAATCATTCTGCTCAATGAGGCCATTTATGGTCATAACACATTTGCTCATTCCTTTACTTTGATCTTGTATGCCTCCAAAATTACATCCACTTAGCCGCTTTCACTTACTTAAACATAATGAAATTACATAGGTATATGCAAAGAATTACGAGTAGGTGAAATGCTTGAGAAGATGACTTGGGTGTTGAGAGGATTTATGTTGAAATCTCCCGGTTTGCCAGAGTAGCCATGCCATTCACATATGCAAAGCATTGGCTCCATCTCCTCTTATAAATCATCGGTTGAGTTCAAAACAAAAATAGTTCTATTTACAATGGCATGTTTGTATACCGATCCCTTGAATAACCAAAGCACCTCAACAACAGAAAAGATAGTAATAAAGCTTCATTAAGTCATAGGAAAGACAACTAGACTTTGTACAATATTATTTATGGAATAATAAATCTTTGCAAGTACAAAAAGGTTTGTCACAATTTTTTCTATGTTAAAAGCTGTAGAAAAAATAAATATTTTTGGAAGGAAAAATAGTTATTTAAATTAATGATAAATTCCAAAATATGACTACAAAAATATTTTGTCCAATGAGAATAGAGGAATAAACTGTTTTAAAAATAAAATAAATATTTATTTTTCAAAAACATTAGCTTAAATCCAACAAATCACAAATGGAAAGATATTATTGGTTTGTAAGGTTCCAAGTATTTGTAAATTGAAATCTATATATTTTGCCTTCCGGAGTATAATAATGTATATCCTGCTACATTGGTGTGCTCTAAATTTCAGGAACATTTCTAAAAGACTTATTTGAGAAATGTGTAAATGCAAAATGTAGATTACATTCCATGGTGATTAAAACTAGAAGCATATGAATGTGACTACAAATTCAATGCATGTTCTATTGGTGGCTAATTACAACAATAACATATAAATTTCCAAGTGTTGGTACATTCATTGTTTCTTTGTTTTTAAAGAAACCATTCTCGAAAAACTTGTAGATATGTACTTCCAAGAAATGGGTAACCATTTGACATTTATGATTTATGATGCAACTGGAAAACCAAGAATTTCAATTATCCAATTCACTTTTTAATCCATTTTTTATTTTTTTGGTGGCTTACATGATTCAAGGCATTTTGTCAAACAATTGGCAACCATACTTTATCCCACCACATTTCTTTAAATACTATAACTCTATTAGAGGGTACCAAATGTATTTCCCAGAAGATTAACAAGGCCATTTCAACAAACCCAATTTATTTGGAAATATCTCGTGACCATTTTTCTGGAAAAGGTAAATTGTTTAACAAAATGTTCAAATTCATTTTGGTTTTAATTGTCATTATGCGATGAAAAAGATAAAAAATTATAAGCATAAAAAAAAGTTTGTAGGGATTTTTCAAAGACAATAGTTTAAATATTCCAAAAACAAATCCCCAACACTGAAAACCAAACTCGAACTATGTTATATATAAAAATAAAAAATTATTTCCAAAATCATAAGAAATGGCTTTTCGTAGTGCTCAATAACAAATGAAGGGGAAGAGAGGATACCGCAATCTCCGACTAGGGCTTCTTTGCTCTACACACAACCACCACACCAATGAACACCTCGACATTGGCCTATCATTGTCTTTAAACTTGTACTTCCACAAAATTGCTCCCACCCAAACCTCAAAAACACTAGCATCAAACATGGTATGGGAAAGCATGGACAAGAGTTCTGTTGGGCTTCGTGTCACCCCTCGAACCCCACGATATCATTGTGGAGTCCACTCCGGGTTAGAATAACCCTTCCTTCACTATGGACCACACCTTTGGGGAGCAAGAACCAACAACAAAATAGACAAACAGACACACTAACGAGGAGGGTATCCACCCTTGGGAATCCACAACTCAATCAACGGCCACCAAGAACTTGATGTTCTTCATTTGCCAATGTTAGACGAGGACCGTCAATTCAAATGTTCAAGAGCTCTCTTCGTGAGTAAAGATGCCTACATACTAAGGAAGTGGTCGTATGGGAGGGGGATCCTAAATTTTTTTCGCTGGTGTGGAGAATAATTTTAGAAGTATTTATAGTAAACGCGGTTTCATGGTATAAAAGATTTTTTTAGAGTATGCTTTGCAATTTTTTTAGAGAAGATATTTAAAAATATAATATTTTAATTAGCAATCAAACTCGAAATTAAATCTGCTCATTTATAAATTGACATTTGACATAATATGTTCCTACAAAATAGAAGTGGGTGGGGAAATTTTTAACCCCACTTTTTACCTTCCCCTAAAACTCTCCTCCTACAAAAATGGTGCTCCTTGTTATTATGAAAAGATTCCAAAATTTCTTGTTTACCTAGATTTATTTTGTCATGGGACCATTCGTAGAATAAAAATAGAAGTAACAACCCCCTTCATGAGACCCATGTTTAAATTGTACCTATTGAAATACAACCATATGCTTTGGAGCTGTCAAATTCAATGTATCCTTCCAAGTCGACATTCAAAAAACTAGTCAAATTTTATCTACAAACATTTAATTTTGAACACACCGACCTTATAAATTACTCTATATAAATTTAGATAGTCCTTACCAGGGGTTAAATTTGACGGCCACCTATGCTTGTCAAACAATTTTCAGCGGAAGGTAATTTTTCAATATTGCTCTTGAAAAACACAAAATAATGTTTTTTTACTAAGTGTTCTATATTTATTATATCTTTTTTATATATATTTACATATATTTTTATAATTTATATACAAACTTATATAAAAATTGACGGTCACATTTTACATGTACAAGTTGCATGTGACGGTTAGATAAAATATTTACAAATATTTTACATCTAAAATCACGAAAAACGTCAAAACGGCCGTCAAATTTAACCCCTGGCCCTTACAAAGAGGGAATAAAATGTACCTATCAAAAAAACGCATATGCTTTAGATCTGGTCGAATTCAATGTATCCTTCCAAGTTTACATTCAAAATATTAGTCAAATTTTATCCAAAGATTTAATTTTGAACGCACCGACCCTATAAGTTGCTCTACATAAATTTAGACAAATCACAACGTCGGCTAGTGTGTTGTGAGTCAGAAATTTAGCCGATACGGTAAAGTTGAAGACCTTGACTTTGAAGCATAGAAACACTCCACAAGGCAAGCTGACGCGCACATGCACTTAAAACTGTGCAAAATGCGCGCACCCGGCAATCCCAGTAGTAATTACTGCCGCGAAGGCTGTGACAAACTACATATTTTATTATAATATTATATTTTAATATTAAGGAGGGAAAAATCTGTCAAAAATCACAACGTCGGCTAATCTGCAAATCCGTATTCCATACGGTAAAGTTGAAGACCTTGACTTTGAGCCCCTTACACTCCAGATAAGGCACCCGTATCTGCTTATTTATAGGGAGCGCGTTTGCACACAATTTCGCATAACAATTATCCTCTTGTAAGTTTGCCAGCCATGGCCGGATATACAAAGAATTTGGTGTTATTTGTGGCGTTGATTATGTTCGGAGAGATGCAACTGGGTTTATCTCAGAGCATTGAATCCATAATCACGCAGAGCTTCTTTAATCGGGTGAAATCCGGAATCTCTTCTTCTTGCAGGGGAAACAGCTTCTACACTTACAATGGTTTCCTTGACGCGGCAAAAGCGAGTAACTTTGCCGGTTTTGGAAGCACCGGGTCTGATACAGATCGGAAGAGAGAGCTGGCTGCTTTCTTTGCCAATGTGGCCCACGAAACTGGAAGTGTGTTCTTCTTTCCTTTCCTTTCCTTTCGTTGAGTATGTCTATGGAATACGGATTTGCAGATTACTGATTGCATGTGTTTTGTGCAGGTTTGTGCTATGTGGAAGAAATTAATAAATCGACTTACTGTCAGCAATCTGCAGCGTGGCCTTGTAAGAGTGGAAAGCAATACTATGGTAGGGGCCCGCTGCAACTGACCTGGTATGCTGCTTTAATTCTTAATGTTGAAGACAGTAGATAATTTAGAGTAATGGAAAGCAAAGACTAAGTAAAATGTGATATAGGAACTACAATTACGGCGCAGCAGGAAGATATGTGGGGCTCCCACTGCTGGACAACCCTGATTTGGTAGCGCAGAGAGCGGACGTTGCGTTCAAAACTTCATTGTGGTTTTGGATGGTAAACAGCAACAGTCACAAGGCGATGACATCTCCGAGCGGTGGAGGATTTGCAGGAACAATCAGAGCCATCAACGGAGGAGAATGTAATGGTGGGCGTCCCGCTGCCGTGCAGAGCAGGGTGGATTTGTATAAAAAGTTCTGTGGATGGTTGGGTGTAGACACCGGCCCCAACCTCTCCTGCTAAATTTCTTAAACCTCTTATTACAGCCATAAATAAATAAAGAAGTTCCCGTGAAGAATAAAAGGGATCATATAAGTACTTACTACTTAATGTAAAGAACAAGATGAAGGAACCGGAACTTTTCCTCACCGCGTCGCGTGTGTATGACTCGCACGCTTTGAAGGCTCTGCTCGTTGTTATTATTATATTAAATATAGGCCATAAGTGTTTAAACCATGAACTGTTTTGTGTGGTTGATGAGTGGTGGTGGGAGTGGGTTTCCTAGTTTTTTTTTTTTTTTTTTTCACTTAAATGAATAAGAATTTATATTAATCTAATAAGTAAAATGAAATAAGATAATTTACCAAAAAAATTGGGTGGTATGGAAGTAAGTTCCAAAGTCACAAAATAAATTAGGTAAAAAAGTTTAGGAACGAGGGGGAGCAAAAACTGTCAACACATCAAAAATAAAGAATATTAAGTTGTCGTTACAAATTGTTGTGCTTCGAGATGGATCTTGATCGGGCCAAGCGAGATCCAAGTAGATCTTTGTGAGTCTAGCACATCCCGAGATCTATGGTGGCTTTCTTCTTCAATAACTTTAACAGGGGCCAGAGAGGGTGAGATGGCAAGTGCTAGCCTTGGAAACTTGTTTGGTGGTGGAGGAAGGCTCCACCCATCATGAATGCAAGGCTCGGGCGCAAGTGTCGAGCCCCAACCGTGTTGACTAGGAGGCGGGGAATATCCCAACCCGTGGCAAGGCGGCAAGTCGGGGGTGAAAGCTCCTCCGGGAAGGTTGGGCTGTGAGGAGAGAGCGGCGAGTGCGTCTAATTAGGAATGACTCAGGCATCCACTACCTCGTTGTTGGCACGCCGGTACTATCGCATCGCAGAGAGCAAAGAAGAACGAGATAACGACACACACACACACACAACATTAGAGGGGGCATCGTCGCAATGGCATATGAGGATTTTATTTTGACAACAATTTACTTTCTTTTTAATATATTAGTATTACTTTTCAATATGCTTACGAAATTTAAACATTACGTTTTCTTCCAACTTGCAAACATAAAATGACTCATTTTTAATGGAGACCTATACACAAAAATATATCTTTCTTTTTATTTTTATTAAAACATATTAATATTTTAATTTTACCATATAACAGAAAATGGGACAACGATATATATGTAAAATTTAATGACACATTTACTAATAACATCAAATAATTTACAAAATTTATACATTAAAAGATATGTATAATGATATATTAGAAATTGTTACCTTTTTATTTGGACCTTTTAAAGTAATTGTCAATTTCACACAAGTGATGAATTCAAAATTACAATTTTATTCAAGTTCTTTAATTTGTATTAGTTTTTCTTTTGAGTGATCATAAGTGATTTTTTGAGTGTGATTTGTTTATTAATTTTTTATACGTGAGTAATTTGTACTTTATGTTTATTTGAATACATGGGGAATGTTTTTCAATAAAAAAATTATATTGTTGTGTTATAATCATTATATATGACATGATATAATGCGACTCCAAATTAAATAAATTGAAAAGTCTCAACACGCAAAATGTGAAACTCAAAAGTTGAACACCAAAACTTGCAAATTGTAAATTCCTTGAAAACCTCAAACTCAAAAGACATGAAAACGAAAAAGTTCACTTTGTTATAAAGTGCTTCTATCTTATTAGTGGAATTTAGAATCTCAAGACCAAACTTGTGAATCTTGAAACCCAAAAATACAAAATGCTAAGAGTGAAAAGCTATAAAACACGAAAAAAAGATATAAAAGGTGTTTATCTTATATGAAAACCGTAACCTAGAAAGTCTTTATTGGAGCTATAGACAAAAGTGAGACACACATTGTTGGTTTTGATATCACAGTTCCAAAAATTGAAAACCCTCAAAAACATTAAAAGTAGGCTGATATAAAAAATAATAATCATATTTAAAGCTTGAAAACCAAAACCCAAAAGTATTGAAACTAAAAACTCAAAAACTCAAAATGTGATTTAATTCTTATACCTTAACATGTAAAATGCAAAATTAGAAACCTTAAAAATTGAAACTTAAAATGTGTAAAACTCGAATCTATAAAGTTTGGAATTTGAAAATATAAAAAATCTTTCAAACTCGAAAAGCATAGCTTAGAATGCCATTCATGCATGAGGGAGAGAAGTGAAGAAGACGACACCCAAGATAGAATTATTGATTGTATTACAAGCTTTATTTTGCCTCAATATTTATACATGCAAATGTGGAGCACAATTCATTTTTGTTTTTCTGGATTTGAATTTTTCCAATTGATGTAGAATGGTGAAAGACGAAGATAGGTGTAATCATAAGTTGAATTCGGGGTTGAGCCGCATAGATCTTCTTATCGATATTCCCACCTATGCAAAGGATGGAATCTTGAGGGATTTGAAAGAAAAAGAGGTGATGTGGATGAGGACGAAAATGATGCAAATTGTTTCAAAGTCGATGTCACGCAATCGAGGAGGATCCATAATTATAGAGGAACATTTGCTTCTTGATAGAGACCGTGGGAATTACCCAGTCATTATCGAAACTTGTTGATGTCCTTGAGTGGAAAGGTATATCACTATTTTTCGTAGATGGTGACAAGGATGAGGAGGATAAAAAGATAGTTGTGGTAGTACTTGTAGTGCCCAGTGCCCACATAAAGAAATAAAATAAATAAATAATATAAATTAAATGTGTGGTTGGTAGTGGATTGACATATGGGGGTAGCATGGAGTGTGGCAGAAGATGGCATGCAACAAGATGAAGGCAGTGTCCTTCCTGATAGGGCACGTGGGCCTCATAATTAACTCTCAGCCCTGTCATTCTCCTTGCATAATAATACATGCACCTTATTTATTATCCAATGGCATTGACCACGCATAAACCCTTGTAAACGTTGCAAATTTAGCAGAAATTGGATAGCTTCAGCGACTGCAAACAATTAAATAAACAGAATGTTTGGGGTATTGTGCTATTCGGAGCTCTCGCTAATAGCCTTCCTAAAATTAGTACCAGTTTGGGTAAAAACAACACGGCACATGGAGATAAATCTATATCTTCTATATTCCCTCATTATAATATCTACAAAGTGATTGATAAGGATTTGTTTCAGTCGTTAGAGCAGGTTCAATGTATCTGAAAGGAAGGGAAACTCTTGTTGCGGATGATTTGTTGTTTTGTGTGTAGAAGAGAAGAAGAACATTGAGGTTAGGAAGCGCCTCAATCAGGTGAAATGACTAGATGAATTGATTTAGCTTCTTAAGCATCTGAATGCTAGTGTTGCATGTACTATAAATTTGCATCACGTTTCTTGCTCTTACCTTTCATTCCGAGTAGTAGTTTTATAGACTAAGACTTTAAAATTTCCTTTCATGTTCTCCCATTTTTGTCTCCTCAAGTTTTGTCTCTTGCACTCTTCCCTGCGTGCCCATTTTCCTCCGATTTACTCCCTATCTGTGCCAAAATCCGATCTCTATAATAGGGTATGGACGTTCAACAAGGAGTTTTTGTCAGGTGTTGTAGTTGCAAGCGCTCTGGTAGACTTGGTAGATGTTGTAAAGGATCTGGATCTCTTCAACTTCATTAAATAACAAAAAAGGTTATCGTGCAGAGAAGTATTCAAAAAAATTACCCATAATATTAGGAATTGTGGGAGGTATAATCTTGGTGTTAGTTATTTTTCTGATTGGAACGAGAGAAAGAGTAAAGGTTGCCATTGTTGGGAGGCCAAGAACTCAAGTTACTCACCACGAAGATAAAGATGGATTTTCCCTTGAATCAGGGCTACTTATGCAGGAGTAACATTTAATCTTCAGCTTAGAGGAACTGGCAGAAGCAACAGATAATTTCCATGAAAACAACAAGCTTGGAGTTATGCCTGTGTTATTCATCGCCTGGATCTCAGTTTCCTAGTGCTCATCTCGGCATGACTTCTAGTTGGGTTCGAGTTGTTTTAAAGAGCATGAAATGAGGATTGACCCGCTGGCGCCTAAGTTGTATTTGATTTTTGTGCTCATTTATAACTCACCCATCATAGATCTGAGCTCTCCGTGGCTTATTCAGTGCCGGAGTTGTGTTTTAGCTTGACCCACGTTGTTGTAGCTGCTCAGGGTATCGAGGAGAGCTTTTCATGTGTTTACGTTAATTTATCTTGGTAGATCCTATCTTAATTTAGTGGGGTGTCTAGCCAGCTCACCGTATTGTTAATCAACTCAGTTGTTCTCCTATCAAATATCTGTGCAGAAGTGGGCATGTGGGTTTCCATGTAAAACCTGGAAAATATCATGTTGTTTTCATACCTACAAGAACATTGCCCCTTTTGAACCAATGGAATTATGTGCATCTCTAAAAACGTCTTGCAACAATTTGGGAGATGAACTTGGTTTCAGTGGGGAGTCAACTCGTACTCGAAGGTTCTTGATGACTCTAGTAATTTATCGAGAAGCATAGACACGACACTAAATTGTTCAATCAATTGCCTCAAACCAATATGGCCTCATGGAATACTTCGTCTTTTGGATATCGCTAGAATTTTGTGTTATTTAACTAGAAAATATAGAAAAGAAACTTAAATATAACAGTCAACCTTAGTTTAAAACTAGTGCATATCTAATATTCTCGCATGACCTTCTTAGCACAGAAGAAATTGAAACCGTAAAATGAACTTAAACTTTGCACTCGATGGAACCTTCTAGTTTAATTAAATAAGAGCCCTAATTTTTGAGTTATCGTCATAGCATGTATGTTTAGCGACATCATCGTAAACCTATCGGTTAGGAATGACATGGTCAAACTTTATCTGGAGGAAGTAGAGCTAACACCTCCTTAGTATCCTACTGGACTACCTAGTCTCACGAATATTGAAATGTATTCCTTGTGGGATCCAGATGACACAATGGAGCTAGTGAAATAGTTGTATTATTCCTGAAACTCTAGTTAATGATCTCTTTAGATCCTCATAGCTAAATATGTTACCTTGGCTAGTGAAAATATAGTGCCTTGGTCTTTTATAGAGGCTTTATAGGGTAAATATGTTTTTACACCTTAATCTGATCTATAATGGGGCGTAGAGCCCCGAGTGCAAATTGGAATTAAACTAAACCTCAGTTGATTAGGAGGTTAACTTGTGGTTCGTGTGTAGTTATAATGTTTCCAATCGTGTACTTCGTCAAGTACTTTCATAACCCTTTTTGTTATAAAGTGACGCCAATAAGAGACCTAAGAAACAATGTAAATGAGATGAAACACAAGAGTATATGTGATAATGGTATTGGAACAAAATTTCACTTGAAGTCCTTATGTTTGATATAAGCATTGAAATTTTGTTAAGAATGGATACAAATTTTTCCTTGTGCGACTAGGCATTTGAGCCAATATAGAGTCCGCTAAAAACAAAATAAAATAAAACTATGATGTGTGAATGCTTAATTGACTCAAACTAAATTTTGAACTAAAACAACCATAGTACATGAACAAATGTGCTTCTAATGGAAGGATGTTTTTAGAAAAGGGAAACCTTGAACCTTCACCTCCTTTGAATCGTATTTTTTTCCCTCGACACATTCGGTTGGTCCCCTTAATGAGGATAAAATTAAACGTCAACTAAACATATTTTGAGAAACAAAACTTTAACATAAGAACGAGAGAATCAGGAACTTTGTATGCATTTTGAAATATGGAAAATAATTATGTAATTTATGGAGACTTTCGTAAGGGATAAAGAGTCAACTTAAATGGTTGAACTGTAAGTTGAATGTGAAATGAATTTAAGAATTTGTAGGTGGAAAATGATAAAATTATCCTTGCACAATAATGTTCTTGGAATGTTAATCGTAACTAAGATGTAATCATGGTAATGATTTGTTGTGGGTTTGTCAATCCTTGAGTCCCTTTCTTGTGGTTGGGTCATTGCTAGCATTTGTTCTTTGGGAAAAATGTGGCATCAACATGTATATGGTTTTGTCATGTGTCTATATAAGTCAATGACATATGTAAGTGTCTTATGCGTTGTTGAGTTTCTCTTCTTAGAGCCCTTGTGGTGTTGTGTAGTGAGTAATGTAACTTAAAAAAATGCAAAAACATTCTTACCCCACAACATATGTATCGGGATAAAGACATCGTATTCGATAGAATCTTATATATACATTGTCAGCGACCACATCAATTTTTGTATATTTTCATCATCAAAAGCCAACATCTACTTGTGTTGTGAAATGCATGGTAGTGCCTAAATATGGTGAAAGTGATTCTTTGAGTTTAATTGACGTCCCAAATTGTCTATAAAAGAAAAGAAAAATGAAAAAAACACTAGAAACTGCTTCGGTTTTGGCTAAAGGAGGTTTAAGCAAAAGTAAAGACAAATAAAAGTCAAGGATTAAAATATTTAATAATTATTAACAACCCTAATATATTTTCTAGAGTAGTGGCAACACACAACCTCTTGCATGTTTTCCTCACAAACCAAACCACATTACACATGTCAATGGAGTGTTCTCGAACTTTTCATTCAAAGGAAAAATTAATCCACATTTACATTAATGTTTATCTTTCTCTAATGTTTTATGAATGATGAATTTTAAGAATGGTGCAACAAATTAAATTTATGCACAAGGGAGAGAAGTAAAGAAGATAATACCCAAGAGATAATTAGTGGATTGCATTACAAGAAATTCATTTTGCCTCAATATTTCTACATGGAAACAGTGGAGCAAAATTTTTTGTTTTCTAGATTTGAACTTTGTCATTTAATTTCATAATGGAAAAGGATGGAGAGCAATGTAATCGCAAGTAAAAGTCAGCTTTGAGTCACGTGGATCTTCTTCTCGGAATTCCCTCCTATACAAAAGATATAATTTTGATGGAGTTGAAGCAAGAGGAGGTGATGTTGACATAGGATGAAAATGATGCAAAAAAATTGTGCAATTGAGGAATCATAATTAAAAGGAAAAATCAAGGGGATTAAGCCCTTGGAAAACTAGGAAGTTTCCTACGGTGCCAATAGTTTGGAGGAAAATAAATATAAATATTTTTCTTATTAACGAATATTTTACAACTTAACATTAAAATACTTTACTTGAAGACTCAATATTAATTAACACATTTATTGATATTATTATACAAAGTGACATAAATGTTATGCATACGAATAAAAATGTACTATAATATTTTTGCAAGTAAAAATAAATATGACATATTTTTTAACTTATATAATTTTATTAGTATTATTATGCATTCTCTTATGTATTTATAAATTATGCAAGTGTATACTTTTTATAGAAAAAGGTTCATGTATGTAGTCTTTTATTTTACCAACCAACCCAAGGCGTGCTGACACATCACTCAGACAAATCTGAGTGCTCACCTGAAGTGCGCAAGGGTCCTAGGTCCCTCTTTTATGGCAGCTTTGTTAAAGAGTTAGCATGATAAACACACATATAATCCAAATCCATAATAACCATTCAAAATTAAAGCATGAATAGATCTAGGTCACAACCATAGTGCATGAAGAATTATACAAGAATTAAGATCAGATTCACCATACAAGATCCAGAAATAGATATATCAATAACCAATATCCAACCACAAAGATTCATTGTATTAATTACTCAGTAACACACGAAACCGAATACATACAAAATAATGTCACCATGAGTCATGCACTCACATAAACCATCAACATAACTCTATCACTTCCATGATGCTTCACATAAACCAAAGCGGCGATGATGCTCCAAAGGATTTCGCACCCTAGGAGGATCGACCAGATATCTCTCTGCATGCACTACCGGTGTTACCACCCCACAAACTATGAAGTTCAAGGGATGATTCATAAGTATTCCTCTCACAATACTCATGGACTCGACAAGACACACAATTTCATCGATCCCGCATTGTTAAGAGAGCAAACTTCTTTGTTTACCCTTGTTCTAGCTTTCAAGTGATGATTGCTAATGGGGGAACGTTGCCTTGTAAATGGAAATGTCGAATGTACACATTATGATCGGCGACACTCGTGATCGATATGTTTACCCTCCCTCTAGGTGGATGTGATTTGGTTTTAGGTGCACAATGGCTCTGCACTTTGGGACCCATTCTATGGGATTTTTGAGCTCGGATGTAGTTCACAGCTAACGGCTAGAAGCACACCTTAAAGGGATTATTTCCAGGATCTACTTCCATCATCAACTCCCATCGCATGGAAAATCTTCTGAATAAAGGATCCCATGGTATAATTGCCTAGTTGCACTCCATCCAACTCCAACCCCCGCTATTGCTAGCAACCCTACGGATTTGCAAGCCATCCTTGACAAACATGCTACTATTTTTATCTAACCAATTGGTTTTCTCCCTTCACGACCCGAAGATCACCGCATCCCACTCCTCCTAAGAAGCATCCCCCCACATATGTCCCTACCGCTATCCATATTTGTAAAAGTCTAAAATTGAAAACCTAGTCCGAGACCTCCTCAAATCTAGTGTCATTCGCCCCAGCACTAGTTTGTACTCCTCTCCAATACTTTTTGTCCATAAAAAGGATGGCTCATGGCGGCTATGCATTGAATTTCATGCCCTCAACCGCCTCACCATCAAGGATAAATTCCCTATTCCAGTCATTGATGAGCTTCTGGATGAGCTCCATGGGGAAAACATTTTCTCCAAATTGGACCTTAACTCCGGCTATCACTAGATTCGAGTGCATCCTGAAGACATTCCAAAAATAGCCTTCTGCACCCATGAGGGTCACTATGATTTTTGGTCATGCCATTTGGCTTTACAAATGCCCCTTCCACCTTTCAAGCACTCATGAACAAAATCTTTTAGCCTTTCCTCCATCAATTTTTCTTGGTTTTCTTTGATGATATCCTGATCTACAACCACACGTGGGCCGAGCACCTCCAACATATTAATAGGGCATTACAAACTCTAGCGAGATAAATTATGTGCCAAATAGTCTAAGTGTTCCTTTGGCCTCAAAGAAGTGGAATATCTAGGGCGCATTGTTTCTACCAACGGGGTCCATGTAGATCAAGACAAGATCAACATAATACAGGAGTGGCATCGGCCAACAACTCTTAAGAGCCTTCGTGTTTTCCTAAGGCTTACAATGTACTACCGCAAGTTTTTCAAGGACTATGGAAAGATCGTGCCCCCTTGACTGCCTTATTAAAGAAGGATGCCTTCACCTGAAATGAAAAAATTGACCAAGCATTTGTAGGTCTTCAACAGGCATGTGTAACACACTAGTTTTGGCCATGCCAGACTTCACTCAAACTTTCACCATTGAAAGTGATGCATGTGGGAATGGCTTGGGTGTTGTCCTTCTCCAAGTAGGTCACCTAATTACCTTCACTAGCAAATATCTTTCGGGTCGAAACTATGCCTCATCTACATATGAGAAGGAAATGATGTCAATTCTCCATGCCATGCAAAAATGGCAGCCATACCTACTTGGGAATCATTTTTGCATCAAAACAAATCACCAAAGTTTGAAATGTTTCTTGGAACAATGGGTCTCATATCCACTCAACAAAAATGGGACAGTAAACTCATGGGGTATGATTATGATATAACCGAAAAGAAGGGTAAAGATACTATTGTGGTTTATTCTCTCTCACGTGCATTCGAGGACTAGGCATCTCTGTTGGCCATCTCCATTCCCATCCCAAACTGGCTAGAATCTATAAAAAGGGGTATGCACTTGATCCCTCCTCACAACACCTCATCCAACGATTGGCCATTGACCCCGCCGCCATACCACATTATTCATGCAATGGTGCATTTATGCAACACAAGGGTCGTCTGGTGCTTCCCCATTGCACAGACCTTCATCAAGTTGTCTTCTATGAAATCCATGTTTCTCCATCAACAAGACACTCCAGATTTCTCAAAAAAAATGAGCGGGCATGATGAAACTTCTTTTAGAAAGGAATGAAGGGTGTTATTAAACAGATGGTGGTAGAATGTGATACTTGCCAACTCAACAAATGTGAGACAACATCAATTCTAGGTTTTTGGATCCCTTTCCAATTCCGACTAGGATTTGGACAAATATCTCTATGGATTTTATCGAGGGTCTCAAGTTGGGAGGTAAATCAATGATCTTCGTTGTGGTCGACCACATCTCCAAATATAGTCATTTCTATTCCCTCGCCCATCTATATTCAACCTCCAAAGTTGCCCAATTTTTCGTGGATCATATTTTATGTTTGCGTGGGTGTTCCTTCCTCTGTTTTCTCGATCATAATGCCACTTTCACCAATCTTTTGACAGAGCTGTTCCAACACACAATCACCCAACTAGAGATGAGCTCTGGATATCGCCCCAAAATGGGTGGCCAGACAAAAATTGTCAACAAGTGTTTGGAAATGTTCCATTGTTGCTTTGTTTCAGAACAACAACACCAATGGACAAAGTGGCTTCCCCTTGCAGAGTGGTGGTACAATACCTCATACCACACTTCTACTAAAATGACCCCATATGAAGCAATCTATGGTCAAAAGCCACCAACTCTTCTTCCATATCACCCTGGAATTTTGAGAGTTCATGCAGTCAAAACTAATCTATGCAACCGGGATCAGATTCTTAGTACTCTACGAGCCAATATCCACATGGCACAAAACCACATGAAGTATTAGGTTGATCAACACTTCTCCGAGCTCACCTTCTAACCATGTGATATGGTCTTCCTTCTTCTGCAACCTTACAAGCAATCATCCTTGAATCTTAAAGGGCGTAATAATATTTCTCCAAAGTTTTACGGGCCATATAAGGTCCACCGAAAATTGGTTTTGTTGCTTACAAGCTAGAGCTTCTACCTTCCTCTAGAATTCACCCAGTTTTCCATGTTTGTTATTTAAAGAATTTTTTGGGAACCAATGTCCAAGCATAAACCACTTTACCACAACTTGATAACGAAGGATTCATCCTTCTCAAACCAGAATCCATTCTAGACAAGAAGACCTGAAACTCCACTACCATTCCATCACAGAAGTCCTAATCCAGTGGCACAACATGCAAGAAGAAGATGCAACATGGGAACCACTTCTCTAGATTCAACAACAATTTCCACATCTTAAGAATTGAGGATAAAGATTTTTCCAAGAGGGAGGAGTCATTAGGAACTTGTGTTCCTACCCTTCTATTTGCTTTATAGTAGATTAATTACTTTGGACACATCTCTTAGGGGTCCAACATTACCCCACACTAGCTAGATTGCTGCCCTTGGAAATTCTTCATTCACTAGGTACAAAACTCCAAGAAGAAGAACACAATTTCAAAATGAGAAAATTACAAAATGAGCAACATACCAGAAAGAGCTAAGGCACTTGGAAGATCTCAGGAAACTTTGCATCAACTTCACTTACCAATTTCTTCCACTCCTCCAACTCCTTCAAATCCTTTCCCAACACAACCTCCACAATCCCTGGTACTTGGTTAGGAGTGATTTCCTTGACCCTACCTTTTAACTCCTTTATTACCACCTCTATTTTTGTGCAAGTGCCATCCATATTGTCCATATGTTCCAATATAGAATTATGGAACTCACCAATTTTCTACTCAAGCTTCGCGTGCTTTTCCTTGACCTTATCTTTTTGCATTGTGGTATCCAATATCAACTGAGTGCGCTCAATTTTTTTGGTTAGGGTCCTCTCTTGTATTGTCTTCAAAGTGAATTCCTCATCCACCAACCTAGCATCGACATACGGCTCACACTTCCTGCACCTATTAAAGCCAATATCTTCTTTTGTATTTTCTTCCTTGAGCTGGGTGAGCAAGTCCTCCACTCAGTGATCCTATATTCCACTTTGCACTTTTATTATTCTTCTTCTCTTCTGCAATCTCCTCCTTCGTAGGCCTTGCACATTTGATATTAACCAAGAGCATGCTAACCAAATTCACTCCATCTCATCCCCATAATATGTCATGGTCCTGATCACTAAAGAAGGGAACCATACCAATATTGTTTTATAAGCACGTCACTCTATCATATGCCTCCTTAGTTCTTCCCTATTCACCCCACAACCCCTTGTGCGGTCAATTTGTTTCTCATTCCTTTTCCTTCTTATCATCCAAAAGGGTGTGTACCATGGTGCTTAAATCTAAATTCCTTTTTACCACTTCCAAGGCCATCTTATTTAAGGAATTTCACGCCCGATCATCTATCAATTAATTAGGGTATATGGCCTTATTCTTATGTCCAAGATTTTTCTACGTAATATCATCATTTCAATTGCATGGTCGTTCACCTCAAATTTTGGCTCTTATGAATGTGAATGTAGATTCTGTATTAGCATTTTATATCTTCTAGACACCCCTCCCTGAGGGTCCAATAGCTCCCATGCATGTAACTTCTCTGTAGCCAAAGTACTTTGGAAGCGTGCATGCAATACTTTTGTTAGATCATCTATGAAATCCATGTGTGGTGACCTTGGAGTCTATCGTTTCCTCTACACCTTCATCTTTTTTATGTGCGTATTTTGTGTTAGGGTAATTTTCCCTATCCCTAATCCCTTATCTTATTTGATGAAATAAGTGTCACCAGCCTCTTTCTCTCCCTTTTTCTCGGGATGCATTGGTGCATTATCCTTCATCGGGCTCTTCTTTACTTCTTCTTATGTCATCATCCCATTCTTCTTCTCACGAGCTTGCTTTGCAACCTTCTCCAACATCCACTTATGTTATTCTTCCATTTATTACTTTAATTCATCCTTAATCATGTTGAAATATTTATCCTCGGATCCTATTTCGGTCTCAAACTGGAGACTACTTGGAATATTACCGCCCCATTGTTGCTCCTACGAGTATAAAAATTTCTTTTGTGGGAAGTATCAACCTTCCCTTCATCCTCATCTCCATCTTCTTCCTCTTGCACCTCTTCCTCCCGTGCTTCTTCCTCATGGATTACCTTAACGGGTGGCACTAGTGCTCCTCTCGGCTATGGAAAAGTGGATTCTGTGACCTCAACTTCGATTCCTCCCCGAGTCTTGGGCCATAATTGAATGAATACTCTATTCAAATTTCCCCTAATCATCGCATTTATCTATGGGTGTAGATCAATTAAGTACAGCTCAAGGAACTCCAAGTACGAGGGCACTGAGTCATATTTGATTGTGGCGCACAAGGTATGTAGGTCGAATCCACCTTATACTCATGTCATATGTAAATTTTTGTGCATCCTTAAATCTATTAATGGAGCACTTCAAATACTTAACTATGAATAAAAATAGGAGTTTGCATCATGTCCTTATTTCTCCACTTTCCATCCTAAATCTTACAAGATCAAAGTGTTGCATTCTTGTGCAAACTTCACTTGGTCTCCAACCATCGTAGGAAGCTCGTGTAGAATGTGCCACTCATTATTAAAGGCTTAACATAGTATTTCATACCATTTTTAATTTGTTCCTTATAAGTGTTTGAGATACTTCCCGCAAGATAAATCTTTCAAACTACACTGCTGCAAGTGATGGATCTATTGGTGGGTAAACCCGTATATTTCCGTCAACCCCATCTCGAGACACCTATTTCCTAAAATACAATCAATAGAAGGATGGAACCCCATGTAATATTCACTCCTTCCTCATTATGAATTCGCACCTCCTCTATGATATTGTCTACAACATACTCAAAAAAAATTGTGGTGTGCCCTCTTCGGGATTCTCCTGATAACACATACAGAACCTCTTATTTATATCATTCCAAAGGCTCCAAAGCACCCAATATGTAGCTCACAAGTCGGGAAGCATCCCTAAGCTCCAAATAATTCAAATATGTGATGATGGTATGTGCTCTACCTCCCTTCTCATAGCATAATTTATTTGTAGTGTGTAGTGTGCCCTCTTGGATTACGTATAACACGTATAGGAACCTCTTATTTATATCATTCTAGTGCTCCAAAGCACCCAATATGTATCTCACAAGTTGGGAAGCATCCCTAAGCTCCAAATAATTCAAATCTGTGATGATGGTATGTGCTCTACCTCCCTTCTCATAGCATAATTTCTTTGCAATCTCCTCAATCTTGGCTGTGGCACGCATATCTAGAGATACATCCTCCCCCATAATTTGTAACCACCGTAACTCATTCAATTAACTAGCTGGGTAGGTGCATCCTTCTTCCCGCGAAGTAGAAAAAGTATTCATGCACTGCAACTCATCCACTAAAACAAATGTGTGGATATTGCGAAGAATGGAAGCTCCCATAACTGTAAAGCATTTGTTTTTTCCAATTATCTCTACACAAAGACGTTAGTTCGAGGGTTTCCAATCTCGTCTGTTCTAGGAGTGCCTTTACTAAATATTCTCTCATCTTCTTTTCATTATCCTCCATGTGGTGGTTAAACTTGCTAATTTTACAATGAGTGATCTTCGATTTCCATAACTCCACCCGCAAAACACTAAGAGGGTACTACATTTTGGAATATATCTCTTCTAATGGCTCCTCCACTACAACCTCGGGCCTCTTTGTTCACAACCTCCTTGGTTTTGGTGCCATTTTAATTCTTTCTATGTTCATTTGATTCTATGCACACATCTAGTACATTTCTTTACATCTAGCTACTTTTCTCGCTATCAAGTATGACACACACAAAAGCCACCTAGGGCATGATTCCACACACACACACACATTGAACTACATTGGGTCTTAGATGTAGTGTAGTGATCAGTCATAATTTCACCATTGTGATAATTGAGGGTAGTCTAAACCCTCATTTTGCATCATTCTTTATTAGGATTTGATGCCTATTTGAGGGTTTTGCAGTTTCCATTGACCTCAACGATCTTGGTCCAACCTCGGAGTGATCAAAGGTGACTAAAAGAGAGCACCTTCCGACATCTTAGAGGTGGTTTTTGGAGCATTTACACAAACCCAACACCCAAAATGGCACCATTGTCCCTCTCCAGGTGCCCCAGTCTAGCCTATCTCCTCATATCAGTATTTTTCTGTGCTCCAGGTGTGCGGTCATTGCTTCGCATTTCCCGAGCTTTTCCAATTAATGCGAGTCTCCAAAACTCTATGAATTAGCTAAGGCTTCATACCTCTCTTTGCAATTAGGGTTTCATTAATTATCGCTTAATTGCTTGGGTATAATCTTTGTATTTCATTATATATTCATCTTATTGTAATCTTGCATTCAGATTAGGCTCATATATTTACATTTTAGCTTAATCATTTTTGTGAACCCGAACTCGATCTTCATGCTCTTAAGATCCTCACGCTTTTATTTCTCATCTTCCTAGGGTCTTATCATCATGAGTATCTCTATTAATGATTTCTTGCTCATCAACCCTAAATTAAGAGAAAGAGTCAAAAATCTCCTAGCTACCACTCGCATTCCTACTAATATGCATCTAGATTCAATATATCAAACATTTGTAGAGGCCTTCTCTCAACATATTGCTTTCCCATCTAATCCTCATGTTGATCTAACTATTTTTGACAATGATCCAGATTGCACATCATGATTCACATTTATAATGTGGGTGTCAAGCGTACTTTAATTGATAATGGATCTGAACTCAATATTTGTCCTATGTCATTCCTAAAAAGATTGGTCTTTCGGTGGCTAATGTTATTCCATCATGTATTTCTCTTCGTACATATGATGGCTCTATTCATCCATGCTTAGGTCACATTACTCTACCTATTACGGTTGGACAAAAAAATCTTAACACGGTCTTCTTTGTCATCGACTTCCCCATTTCATACAATTGTTTACTTGGTAGGCCATGGCTTCATGCCATGTAAGCGGTTCCCTCTATTGTACATCATTGTGTTAAATTCCTACATGAGGGTATCAAATATACTTTTTTGTGACTATCACCCATACAAATATTGCGACCATGATCCAAATACTACACTTCCTACTCTAAGAACTGATACTACTGATGAACCACAACCGATGGATACTCGGATCATTTACCACCACTTGAAGGTGTTATTTTCATGATAGATATTGTCTCATCTATGCCATTTCCTCCACCTACTACTACTACTACTATGATTCTTTATCGGGGGCTCAGTAAACTCTGTGGACGTTGATCCATCCCCTGCACCTTCATATGGGCCATCTCCATTAGCACACCTACCATTTACATGTATGATTTTCATGAATGACACTATTGGGAACTATGCGGATGAAAATCGACATGCGACCTTTAATCCACACTCAAACCCCGAGGTCATGTTGGAGCAGCCGAAGTGGAAATTTGGACGACTAACTATAGGAGAATCAGTGACTAAGATCTAGTAGTGTGGTTTCCTAGTAGTTGGAGTCGAAAAAAGGGAGATTTAGTGGCTATGAATGGGTAAAGTAAATTCCCTATGGCTTGATCTACTTGATTGAATCTAGGTATTAAACTAGTTTGAAGTTTCCATGTGTAAACTTATTGAAATTAACAATCTAAGCTATTACTTGAAAGGAAACTAATCTACAAATCACAAAATTGAAATATTATTAATTACAAACAATAATTACTTTTACTCTAAACAAATAAATCCTAAACAAACAAAGCAACCACATGTGACTATTTGCTTGTGCATTTTTGAATTAAATATAAAGTAATTAATTAATTGAATCTTCCTAATCACAACTCTCAATCCTACCTTAGAGGCAGAGAATAAATCACAGCTTCAAAGAAGTTATTATTCCCCACAACTTCCCTTTGACAATATTGAAGAGCAAGCTTTCATTGTGATATGATCTATGCAACTACTTGATAATTGAAATGATGAAACAATTTATCTACTATATTTGATATGAATTATTTGAATGAATATGATTCAGATTTGATAATTAAATCAATGAAGCAAACAAACAACACCTCCAACATGGATATGCAAGAACAATGGCAAATTTGGTTGTGTGAATATTCATCCCCTCAGTTTATCCTTTTGATTTCTATGTCCACATGAGTCCAATGGATAGGAATGAAACAACAATAAAGGAAGAAGGATGCAAGATCAACGACAACATGGATTAGCGAGGCTACGAAGCAATGCAAGTGGAATAATGCAAGCATAATTGAACTGATATTGTCTTTGACAATTTCCAACAAGAAAGGTAGTAGCTTAGCAATAACAAGAATACAAATTTTCTCCATGTTTTTCTTGAGAACAAGCAATGGTTATACAACAAATTGGTTGGGTTATGAACTCACACACAAGGCAACCTTGGTGTTCCAAATCTTTGGGTGAAGAGGAATTTCAAACTGATTAAATCCATTTAAAAATAGAAGAGGGAGAGAAGACCATGCAATCAAGCCTAAATTTAGCTAATTTGGTTCACAAACACACATTGGAAGTGAAGTTAACTGAAATCGCGTGTGTCTAATTTTTGTATGAAGGTTTCAAGAAAAATCACGCAAAATTGTGGCCCTATGCATGGTGACAAACATGAAACCGCCACCATGCCTAGGCGGCGCTTTGACACTTAAGTTCAAAATATGTATAAAAGGAGCAGAAGCTTAGAAGAAAGCATGCAAAGGCTAAATAGGGATGTCTAGGCTACAAATATGTAATGCGAATGAGTTTAGGAACTCGAACACATTTTGAAAGGATATGAATCATCATTGGGGACTTTTTGTAACTATTTTTTTGAAAATGTAGCACGTACAATTTTGGGTGTGTACATATTTCCCACTCGGAGAAGAATCTTAACCATGAAAAGGCATAAAATGTAGATTTTGAGTACGGTGTTCTGAAATGGGGAGTTAGAAGATATGCGACACGTCCGTGTGCCGAAATGTCGTCATCCATCTCTCGCTACCTACAAAATGAAAAGCAGACTCAAGTGCAAATAGACAAATTATCAAAAAATAAACACTAAATTAAAATGATAAGAGGACTTACCATTTGTGCGGGGATATAGAAGTATACATGTGCTAACGTTCGATCTTGTGAACACACGCACTCAAAACGAGGTCAAAGCAACATATATATATATATATATATATATATATATATATATATATATATATATATCAAAACAAACCCATTTTTCAATTCATTTGTGCATATTCGATTTGGTGATTTTGGAGCTCTGGACCCATGGTGACCATTTTCGACGAGTATAACCGAAATGACCGTTACTGAGACCGTTATCATGCCTCCTCAAGCGAGAGATCAAACCATGCGGTCTAAGGTAGGTTTTCTCATTTTTTTATTTTGAAACCTAAAATATAAAAATGTCAAAATCTTTGCCTAGGAGGGGTTATTTTTGAAATTTCTTGTTTTAGACTAGTCTCTAGGGGGCGCCCATAGGGAAGTCTTTTATTTCATGAAAAATGGTCAATTTTTACATTTTTGTGATCTTTCTAGAGCCATGTAGCCATTTGATGAATCTTTTTAGGACCGCCGCCTGACAAGTGGCGATCACAAATCTGTCGCCACTGCACAGGTGGCGAGTTTGAACATAATGCATAAAATTTATGCTAAGTTTTTTTTTTTTTGGATTTTTAACGTTTTACAATGTTTTTGATGAGCTTTCCTATTGAAAATGTCACTGACTTGCTCTTTTTTTGTCTTTGTGGATGCATAAGGAGGAGTACAAACTGATGGAGCCGTGAGTGAGAGTGTGACTGGATCCCTGAGATCCTTGATCAGCTAACTCAGGCTGAGATTAATAGACTACAGAGTGGGCATATGGAGGATTTCTTGGGTGCCCCATGTTACTCCTACCAGTCATATTCTTTATGACTTATTGCGGGGTGAGTGGACGATTACATTAGAGGATGTGTATCAGATACTTGGAGTTTTGATACTTGGGAGGAGGTTGACCCTTGAGACAACATGATCTAGAGCCATGAGGAATTTGTGGGCTAATTATATGGGGGATGACGTGGTGTCAGTTGGTTCAAAACAGGGGATGAAGATCCGATCTATTACTACTGTTCATATACCCACTATCTGCAAGGTCATCATGGGTATTCGGCCAATTGATATGAGACAAAGGGGGTGATATATTGCTATATTTTTGGTCTCCTATTATCACACAGATAGAGGCATATGGCCACACTTATGATTAGGGAGTAGAAATATTTGGGACCACCTACCATGATTTATATCGAGTGCTTTGTCTACAAGGTCAGTCTCTCAGCCATCCCACACTCATGATGAGTTGGTTTTACGAACGTATTACCCCTATCATATGGGAGTGATAGTATAGAACCCGGGGCCGCCAAGGCCACCTGATGGATAGGGATGTCAGTGTTGAGAGGGCCACATCATTCAGTGGATTTATTGACCGTAGATGACTTGTTTGTCAGTCCCTACAATGATATGGTAGGAGTGTGGGGACAAGATGGGACCACAATGGCAGTTTGTGCCACTACTAGTCAGTTGATTGATAAGACAGGGAAGGTAGAGATTCATCCATTTGACTAAGTTCCTCACTGTTTATTCTTTCATATATTGATATGCTTCCCCCATGGCACCCATATACATGAGTGTCAAGGAGGCCCAAAAGGTTCCTAGTAGAGATTCGGGTTGGACAGTGGTGACTCTAGGAGTGCCCATCGCATTCATGTGTGTTGTCTATGCCCAACGGGAAGCTAGTGCCACTCACGCACCTTTACTTCAGATCGAGGCCACACCCACTCACAGTGGGGAGGAGGTACCTATAAAGATACACTCTTATTCTAAGGAGGAGACATGGGATGAGACTTGTGAGGTTTCAGGTGATGAGGAGATTGGGGATGAGTCAGATGACAAGGGATTGGGTGGTGAAACTAGCGGGACACTTCACATGGAGGAGGAGGAGGAGAGTGACCCTGAGTGGAATGACACCTTGGATAGATCCAAGGTCGAGCGAGAGGAGGCAGATGGTGAGATGGATACCTTAGTCTCCGAGGATCCACTTCTTTGATACGAGGGAGGAGATGAGGAATCCTTTATAAGAAAATGATTTTCCTCGAGCGCGGAGAGGTGCAGAGAGACCCCATAGCAACCACACCAGCTATGTCATTGCACCCTACATGGGTGCCCGGATATCTGAGTATGTGATTTTACTCTTTCCTCGACTTTTTTAGTTTTAGAAATGTTAGTTGTTATGCTTTGTATTTATTTTATTTTTGTGATTTTCTAACTTGTCATTGTTTCTTTGTCTTGCAACGAACACTCAAGAGTGGTGAGACCTTATTCATTGGGTCTATGTGGACACTTTACTACTTCCCATAGGGAAGATGAGAACACATTTTTTGTAGGATGTGGGGTAGCCCTTGCAAGTTGGTCGCCACACTAATGTTTTTGAGCCTCTCTAGAAGGCGGAGGAGATGGTTATGGACCTAAAGACCAGATTTTCAAGCTATGAGGTGGCTAAGAGGGAGAGAGAAGCGATGAGGAGGATTCATAGTGATACCATGGCTAGTGGTCGTTCTCATGGGAACTCACACCACTCAATGCACTCACGTCGTCGGAGTCGTAGTAGGGGCCCTTGAGTTAGGCTTGCACCTTCTCGGGGTCCCACGGAGACCGATAGGGTGTTGACCCATTATTAATTTGTTGTCATTTTGTGAGGTGTTAGGGTTAGCACACCGGTTGTATAAATATATTAATCGAGATAAACGTAAAATCAATCGATACAAAAATAAAAAGAAGAAACAATACACAATATTTAACATGGTTCACCTCTGTGGGCTACATCCACCAAGAAACAACTAATTTATCATCACGGAGGAAATATAATGAATATTTGCAATCTTCCACACCTTCTTGTATGTCCTATACTTTCTTCTCTACAAATTTATCTTTTCTCTCAAAATAAAACTTATCTCTATTCTCAATTGAATTCTACCTTTTAAACCCTAGCTTTATGCTTATATATGCATATACAATCTTAAGGCACTTTAGCTATGCAATTACAACCATTAGATTAACATTAGAACTAAATATAGATCTAATTCCCATAATTTAATTATAGTAGTCATGCGTAGGCAACCGATGTCAGTTAGCCTTAACAGATGTTGGTTATCCCTAAATAATATTGGTTCCTCCTTACCTGACTGATACCAATCCATGGGTGACCGATGTCAGTTACTGTGTATTACATCAAGTTTGTAAAAGCATTCCAATGAAACAATTAAGCTTTACAACTCAACAATCTCCCACTAGGAGATAAATTATTGCACTGTATTGTACTGACTCCTTCCTCTTATCCTTTCCTTGGCCTGTTTCTCCCTCTTCAAGTCTCAAACTCAAAGACCAAGAGAAGTGGAGTGTAACTCTAACTTCTCATTTTCCAAAAGTTTCATTAGTATATCCGCATGATTGTATTTTGTATGAATTTTCTCCAACTTCATTTTTCCATCCTCCAATACATGTTGTATGAAGTGATATCTCAACTGAATGTGTTTCGTTCTAGAATGGAATGCTAATTTCTTTTCTAGATGAATCACAATTTGACTATCACTGTACAATATGCAATCCTCTTGCTCCTTTCCCAAATCTCCTATGAACCTTATCATCCATATAATTTCCTTGCTCACTTTTGTAGTTGTAACATACTCGGCCTCTCTGTAGTAGACAAGGCCACAACCTTCTGCAATCTATAAATCCATCTAACTATCTTACCACCTACTGTGAAAACATATCTAATGGCGCTCCTCCTACCATCCAAATCAACAACCATTTTTGAATCCACATAGCCATGTAAAGAAGTATTTAACCCTCCATATCATAATTGTATGCCGGATGTCCATCTCAAATCCCGAGAATCTATTTGATCTTTCAATGCTCGTTGCAAGTATTAGCCATAAATCTACTCATAACTCCCATTGCACTGTGCAATGTATCGGTCAGTGCGTATAAACCATAACATACATCAAGCTCCTAGATTCAAGCATATGAAACTTGTGACATGTACTCAACCTCATCATGTGATGTAGAACAACGATCTTTGCTCAATTTGAAGTTTCCAACCATAGGTGTACTTACAGGTTTTAAATTTTGCAAATTAAACCTTTCTAACACCTTATTGATATAATGCTCTTGAGACAAATACAACTTCCTATTTTTCATGTCTCTATGAATTTTCATGCCAAGGATTCTCTTTACAACTCCCAAATCCTTCATTACAAATGTGTGATCTATCTTTTCTTTAATCTCGCCAATGTGCTACATACTAGATCCTGCAATAAGTATATCATCCACATACAATAACAAAATAATATAGCTCACATTTCTAAGCTTCTTGAAATAAACACAATGGTCATCTTCACATCTCAAATAATCATGCTCTTGAATGAAATTATCAAACCTCATATACCATTTCCTTGGAGCTTATTTGAGCCCATATAACATCTTTTTTTAATCTGCACACAAGCTTCTCCTTACCCTATACTTCATACCCAAGTGAGTGATTCATTTAAATATTTTCCTCTAAATCGCCATGAAGAAATACCTTCTTGAAATCAAGTTCTTTATAAATGTAAATCCTCTCTGCAACTAAACTCAATACAATAATAATAGAAGTCATCTTAACAACAAGAGAAAATATTTCACCAAAGTCAATACACTTTACTGTACAAATCCTTTTACTAGAATCATTGCCTTGTATATCTTCATCCCCCTCTTCTTCATTGATCCTGTAAACCCACTTGTTCTGCAATGCTTTTTTACCTGCTAGCAACTTAACCAAATTTCATGTCTGGGTTACGCTCTAAGGATTCCATCTCCTTATTTATGCCATGCTCCCACCGCTTGTCGCCTTTATCTGCATTGCTTCTTCAAAGCTTTCTATTTCACCACTATCAGTCAATAATAAATAAGACGAGGAAGGTGAAAATATTTTTGGAGGTCTACTTACCCTTTGTGACCTTCTCACTGAGATTTGGGGTGTTGGAGGCTCGATCTACTCATCCTTTAGATTTTTATCTACTTTTGAAAGTGACCGACGTTGCTCACCTTCTGCCGCCGACACCAGTTTGGCTAACTGATGTCATTTTTTCTCTTTAATGATGCTTGTCATGAGACCGATGTCGGTAAGGGGTAAACTCGATACTAGGTCTTGTGTAAACTTTGTATGTGTTAATTTTAAATCTGAGAGTTTATTTTCATCCACAAACTTCTCCACCGGTTCACCTTTGGGTAACAAAACTTGATCCTTGTACATTCTCTTTTCATTCCAATCAATGCCATGACTCTAATTATCTTAGAACCTTCTAAATCCCAAAATCAGAATTTGAAATCACTAGAGCCATAACCAATGAAAGTACATATTTTAGATTTAATATCCAATTTCTTTCTCGTGTTTTCCTTATCAATATGCACAAAATCTTTTGAGCCAAATACTCTAAGAAAATAAAGATCTACCTCCTTTCTAGTCCAAGCTTCTTACGGTGTTTCACCATTCAGGTGCACTTGAAGTTCCATGGTTAATCAAATAAATCATCATGTCTCCGCTTCTACCTAAAGCTGTAAGGGAAATCCAACATGTATCCTCATGCTTCTAGCATGTTCCATGATTGTTTTGTTCATTCTCTTTCTGACACCATTCTCTATGGTGTTATAGAACCATCCTTTCTCTACGTATTCCATTTATTGAACAATAATCATTGAAATTCTTGTTGCAGTACTCACCACCATTGTCATATCTAAGGCACTTTAAATTTGAATTTGATTCATTTTCAACAAGGGCTTTCCATCTTTTAAAAGTTTCAAAAACATCATATTTACGATTAATACAATATACCCATACCTTTCTTGTGGCATTGTCACAATGAAAGTAACATAGTATTGGGATCCTCCATGAGAAGCTACCTGGGTTAGTCCCCACACATCTGAGTGTACAAGCTCTAATTTATGCTTCTTCTTTGTTGCCCCAACTTTGAGAAATATCACTCTCTTCTGCTTTCCAAAAATACAATGCTCACAAAAATCAATATCTACACATTTCGGATCTGATAACTTACCCTTTTCCTTTAAGATTTACATTTCCTTTTCACTCATATGGCCTAGCTGATTGTGTCACATGTTTGTATCTGAATTTTAAGTAGATAGAACAGAAAAGGAATCGGTAATAAAGGTAAACAAATACAATGATCCTACCTTCGGCCTCTTGCTACAACAAGATATCCCTTGGTAACTTTCCAAGATTCAGTTGTGAGTGTAACCATGCAACTAGTTTCATATAATTATCTTGTAGAAATTAGATTTATTTTAAGGCTTGGAACATGCTTCACATATTTCAATATCCATTTATTTCTATTCTACAATATAAGATGAACGTCACCTCTACCAATAATATTTCATGGTTCATCATCTCCTAAATAAACATGCCCAAAATTACCTTGGACATAATTTCTGAAATAACCCTTATTAAGGGTTGCATGGAAAGAAGATTCTGAATCTAAAACCCATGACTCAATTTTACTATCCAAGAAGAGAATTAGGGCATCTTTCGTTACCTATTTTACACCAACATTTATCTCTTTACATTTATCTAGTACATTCTCTTTGTTTTCCTTGAACCAACAATCCTTCTTTGCATGACCTTTCTTTCCACAATTCCAATAGATTATACCTCTACCTCTGGATTTAGATCTACCATTCTTAGACTTTGATTTCCCATTATTCTTGCTCTTGGATCTCTCCTTCTTCCTTCCCCTATTTTCTAAATTTAAAGCATTCCCATATGATGTTATCTTGTACTTTTCTGCGTATTTCTTGATCGGATTATACTAACCACATCATCAAACTTTAAAACATTAGTAGCAGACGTTGTATTACTAACAACCATTACCAAGTTATCTCAACTATCTGCAAAGAGAATAATAATAAAATTTCTTTCACTTCATCCTCAAATGGAATACTAACTGATTTTAATTTTTTTACAATAGACCGAAATCATTGAAATGACTTGATGCAGATCCACCTTCTTGCATCTTTAAATTAAACATTTTTTTCATCAATTAAAATTTATTTTAAGCACTAGGTTTTTCATATAGATTTTCTAAATATTTCATCAACTCTATCGTAGATCTCACTTCGGTAATTTTCGAGCGACAAATGTTTCCAGACTCAATCTTATAGATGTCAGAGTCTTTCTATCAAGAATTTTCCATTCTTCATCAGTCATATTTGTAGGTCTTTTCTTCTCATCCAACGGTAAGTATAAATCTTTCTAATACACATAATCCTCCACCTGCATCTTCCATAATAGATAATCACAGCCATCAAATTTATCTACTATGAATTTTCCTTCTTCTCCCATTGCTTTGCTCCCACTCAATCAAAAATCCCTCTATGGGTAAATTTATTAACACACACAACCCTCAAACAAAGATGCTCTGATACCAGGTGTTGAGGTTATCACACCGGTTATACAAATATATTAATAAGATCTAATCATAAAATCAATCAATATAAAAATAAACAAGAAGAAATAATACACAATATTTAACGTGGTTCACCCAGTGTGGGCTACGTCCACCAAGAAATAGCCAATTTATTATCATAGAGGAAATATAATGAATATTTGCAATCTTCCACACCTTCTTGGATGTCCTGTACTTTCTTCTCTACAAATTTCTCTTTTCTCTCAAAAGGAAACTTCTCTCTATTCTCAATTGAATTCTACCTTCTAAACCCTAGCTTTATGCTTATATATGCATCTACAATCTTAGGGCACTTTAGTTATGCAATTACAACCATTAGATTCACTTTACAACTAAAGATAGATCTAATTCCCATAACTTAATTATAATAGTCACGCACAGGAAACTAATGTCGGTTAACCTTAATCGATGTCGTTTATCCCTAACCAATGTTGGTTCCTCCTTGTCTGACCAATACCTGTCCACGGGAGATCGACGTCGGTTACTTTGCATTCCAACAAATCTACAAAAGCATGCCAGTGAAGCAATTAAGCTTCCCAACTCAATAATATCCCACTTGGAGATAGATTGTTGCATTGTACCATAAAACGCCTTCCTTTGATCCTTTCCTTGGCCTATTTCTCCCTCTTCAAGTCTCAAACTCAAAGACCAACAGAAGTGGAGTGTAGCTCCAACTTCTCCTTTTCCAACAACTTCGTTATCATATCTTGAGGGATTTTCCTTTGTATGAATTTTCTCCAACTTCAGTTGCCCATCCTCCAATACCTTCCCTATGAATTAATATCTCAACCGAATGTGTTTCCTTCTAGAATGGAGCGTTGATTTATTTTCCGATGAATCATACTTTGAATATCACTTTGTATAATCTACAAGCCTCTTGCTCCTTTCCCAACTCTCCCATGAACCTTCTCATCCATATCATATCCTTGCTAGCTTCGTAGCTACAACATAATCATCGTTTGTAGTAGATAGGGCCACAACCTTTCACAATCTAGAAATCCAGCTAGTTGTCGTGCCACCTACTGTGAAAACATATCCGGTGGTGCTCCTCCCACCATCCAAATCACCAGCCATTTCTAAATCCACATATCCACGCAAAGAAGTATCTAACCCTCCATATCATAACTGGATGTCAGATGTCCCTCTCAAATACCTGAGAATGTATTGGACTAATTTCCAATGCTCTTTACCTGTATTAGCCATAAATATGCTCACAACTCCCACTGCCTGTGTAATGTATGGTCTGGTACAAACCATAGCATACATCAAGCTCCCAACTACTGAAGCATACAAAACTCATGCCATGTACTCAAACTTATCGTGTGATGTAGGACATTGATCTTTTCTCAATTTTAAGTGTACAACCATAGTTCTACATACACATTTTGAATTTTTCAAATTAAACCTTTCCAACACCTTATTGATATAATTCTCCTGAGACAAATACAACTTCCTATTTTTCCTATCTCTGTGAATTTACATGTCAAGGATTCTCTTTACAACTCCCAAATCCTTCATTGCAAATGTGTGAGCTAGCTTTTATTTAAGCTCACCAATGTCCTGCATACTAGATCCTGCAATAAGCATATCATCCACATACAAGTAAAAAATAATATAGCTCTCATTTCCAAGCATCTTGAAATAAACACAATGGTCAGATTCACATCTCAAATAACCATGCTCTTGCATGAAACTATCAAACCTCATATATCATTTCCTTAGAGCTTGTTTGAGCCCATATAGGCTCTTTTTCAATCTGCACACAAGTTTCTCCTTACCCTTGACTTCATACCCAAATGGATAATTCATATAAATATCTTTCTCTAAATCACCATGAAGAAATACCATCTTGACATCAAGTTTCTCTAAATGAAAATCCTCTACTGCAACTAAGCTCAATATAATACGAATAGAATTCATCTTAACAATAGAAAAAATATTTCACCAAATTCAATACCTATTTTTTGTGTAAATCCGTCTACTACATGCCTTGCCTTGTATCTCTTTTGTCCACCCTCTTCTTTCTTGATCTTGTAAACCAACTTGTTCTGCAATGCTCTTTTTCATGCTAGAAACTTAACCAAATTCCATGTTTGGTTCTTCTCTAAGGAGTCCATATCCTCATTCATGTCATGCTCCCACTACTTGTGGGATTTATCCTGCATTTCTTCTTCAAAGCTTTTTGGTTCACCACTATTAGTCAATAATAAATAAGACAAGGTGAAAATCTTTTTGGAGGTCTACTTACCCTTTATGACCTTCTCACTAATATTTGGGGTGTCGGAGGCTCAATCTTCTCATCATATAGATTTGTATCTACTTCGATAGTGGCCAACATCGGTCACCTTTTGCCGACGCCGGTTTGGCTAAGTAACGTCGATCTATCTCTTCTCTAACCGACGCTAGTACAAGGGACTGATGTCGATCGAGGGTAAACCGACACAGTTATTATGTAAACTTTGTAGGTGTTAATTTTAAATCCAAGAGTTTATTTTCATCCACAAAAATCTCCACCGGTTCACCTTTGGGTACCAAAACTTGATCCCTGTACATTCTCTTTTCATTCTAATCAATGTCACGACTCCTAATTATCTTAGAACCTTCTAAATCCCAAAACTGGAATCTGAAATCACCAGAGCCATAACCAATGAAAGTACATCTTTTCGATTTAATTGTAGACACCTAAATTTGGTTACATTCCCCTTAGCCCCTAATCGGATAACCAACTTAAACATGGGCACCTAACCATGGCCCCCTTTCACCCCACATTAATAATTAATTTAATTATTTTAATTAAATTAAATACCCATCCTCACAATATCCATTATTTTATTACCTTAATTGACCTAATTTCCACCTCACCTAGACACCTCATCCAGCCACCTCACCCTAGACCTATTCTTGGCATGTTTCCATAACTAACAATAACTAAGTCTTACTTTCCTTAATGAGCTAAGATTTGGTCTAACCCTAAAATCAATGCCTAAAATCTCTCTAACCACATTCCCACTCATTAGAAGGGAAGCTTCCATTCTGATCCACGACAACAAACCAACTTGGCCCAAGAAATTAGAAAGATCTGCCCATTTTAGTAAACCTAGGGAATCCTACCTTAACCGACACTAGTCAGACCTAAACCAACGCCCGTCAAGATAGAACCGTCAATGTCGGTTACCATTTATTCACCTTAGCAACCTTGTTTTTAGGTTGGTACATTCGAGACTAGAGGATAACGAGATCAAATCTACATGCAAGTAGAACTAGCATCTTTCCATACATCCAGGCATCTAGAACCATCATCCGACTAGATCTAGGAGCATTTCACCCATGAAAGCATTCCAGGAAGCACTACCTCAGCACCAAACATCATTCCTCCAATCAATCGTCACCTCCATCCAGCCATCGAACCTGCATCACAGTATCTTGTTAACCAACATTCTTCTATTTTCATTCTAGTAGGCTTTGTCACTTCCGTTATTAGTTTCTACTTGAACTCTCACTTCTCCACCATTTTATCTCCATACCAGTTTTATCATTCCTTCACCCACACCATAAAATCACCCATACCTGACCGATAGACATCTCTAAGTATTTCCAACACCTCCCCAGACTTACACCCACTCCTCACCATCCCCGAGTCAGTCTCAGACAAATCCCTAAACCATGAAATATTGAGTTATTGAAAATCAACAGTAACCGTCGTCGGTCATACAAGATTGATGTTGGTCTCTGTGTTTTATACCTTGCCCAAAAACAGAGCCAAACAACCTCCTACCAATTGACCTAAACAACCCAGAATCATACCCTGACCAAACCCAATACCTTGATAGTTACCTCCTCCTTTAGATCCAACTATAACCTATCCTATTGTGATTGGATTTGCTTATTGTACTTGAATGAGATACCTAAATCATATCAACTACAGTAGGAATTTATTTATTTCTCGCATTAATTTATTTTAAACAGTGGATTGATATCCATCTAGGAAGTATCACACTTCCTGGAACTAGCATACGTTAGGCAGTCCACTATCATATATCATTTAACTTCTCTTTTGTGGTCATGTTTTCTATTACAGGTAGTTCCTCCCAGGCAAAAGGAAGATCTCAAAATTGGCACTGGATTGAGAAGTCAGAATGCTCACAACAACCATCAACCAACCCATTTAATAGGTATTCTTCCTTGGCCCTTGGCCTTATTTGTTTCATCATTCAAAAATGTAAAGAAAACGGTGAAACATTAACTTCCAATTTCTTTCTATTTTCCTTATCAATATGCACAAAAGATTCTCGAGCCAAATAATCTAAGAAAAGAAATATCTACCTCTTTTCGAGTCCAAGATTCTTACGGTATTCCACCATTCGAGCACTTGAAGGTCCACGAGATAATCAAATAAATTGTCATGTCTACTAATTCCGCTTCAAACTAAAAGGGCGATCCCGCATGTATCCTCATGCTTCTAGCACATTCTATGATTTTCCTATTCATTCTCTCTGCAACATCATTCTCATGTTTGTTGTCTAGGACCTTTCATTTCTCTGCATATTCCATTTACTTAGCAATGATCATTAAAAGCCTTGTTGTAGTACTCACCACCATTGTCATATCTAAAGCATTTTAACTTTGAATTCAATTTATTTTCAACAAGTGCTTTCCATCTTTTAAAATTTTCAAAAACTTTATATTTACGATTAATAGAGTAAACACATAGCTTTCTTGTGGCATCATCGATGAAAGTAACATAGTATTGGGATCCTCCATAAGAAGCTACCTGGTTGTTCCCCACACATCATCGAGTGTACAAGCTCTAGTTTATGCTTCTTCTTTGTCACCCCAACTTTGAGAAATCTCACTCTCTTACTCGCTTTCCAAAAATATAATGCTCACGAAATCAATATCTACATGTTTTAGATCCGATATTGTACCCTTTTCTGTAAGATTTGCATTCCCTTTTCACTCATATGGCCTTGCCGATTGTGTCACATGCTTGTATCTGAATATGAAGTAGATAGAATAGAAAAAAAAATCAATAATATAGATAAACAAATACAATGATCCTACCTTCGGCCTCTTGCTACAACAAGAGATCCCTTGGTAACTTTCCAAGATTCGGTTGTGAGTATAACCATGCAACTAGTTTCATATAATTCTCTTGCAAAAATTAGATTTCTTTTAAGGCTTGGAACATGCCTCACATCTTTCAATATCCATGTATTTCCATTCTACAATTTAAGATGAACTTCACCTCTACCAATAATATTTTATGGTTCATCATCTCCTAAATAAACATGCCCAAAATTACCTTGGACATAATTTTTGAAATAACCCTTATTAGGGGTTGCATGGAAAGAAGCTCCTGAATCTAAAACCCATGACTCAATTTTATTATCCAAGGAGATAATTAGGGCATCTTGCATTACCTCTTTTGTAGCAACATTTTCCTCTTTACCTTTCTCTGGTACATTCTCTTTGTTTTCCTTGAATTGTTGACACTAAAATTTTCCTCCGTAATTTCTATTTCATTAATTATGTATTAGGAATAGGATGTTGTTAAGTATAATTAGTAGTGGCATCCGATAGAAGATAATGACATTATTGATACGTGACGCTTGCAATAATGTATAGTCTGATAACGATCAAAAAGTACAATAGAAATGTTGTGTAAAAAATAAATATTAAATCGTAAGTAAGTGGTTCAGTAATGCTAAAATGTCAAAGTTAGTGTAAGTAGAGAAGTAGGGTCTACATGATTAGGAATTAGAAATATTATATTAATAATAAGAACAAGGAGTGATGTCATAAATATTTTTGTATTTTATTTGTAAAAATTCTAAAAGGTGGAACCCATATGAAATGATAAGGTTTATCTTATCTTAAAAGATAAGCTTACATGTAAAGATAAGAGTTAAGGTATGGAATATGATTCGTCAGAGTAGATTTCTTATCCTATCTTAGAGATAAGGTGGATAAGCCTAAAAGTTCTATAAATAGAGAGGCCACCCCCCTCATTTAACATAGAAGGAAGTAGTGAGAAATATTGTATAAGAAAGTGTGTGAAGGAAGCCATCATTTAGAAGGTGTGTTAAAGAAGTCATTAAGAGGTGTAATTGTGAAGTTTCTCCCATAGTTATTGTTGGAAGGCAAGTGGATTTGGTAACACTTGGAGTAATTCATGGGTGAGATTGTAACAATTTCATATTAATAATACATTTTACAATTGTATTTCAGATTTGTCATCGTTCTTTTATGTCATAGTCTGTGGTATTCTTTTGTTATGTTTGTTGTGTTTCCAGATTACTTCCACTAAACTAAAAGTTATGCATAGTAAATAATCAAAGCACGAGGAGTTCCCGGTGGATAATTATCATAGTGTCGGATTGGTGATGACATTTTGGTTCCTTTGTTGGGACCATTCCTCGTTGGTGGATTTTACGGAGAGATATTCCCACTTAGTCGAATCATTTGGAGGGTAACCTTATTTTTACTGTGCATAGTAGTTACCATGGTAAAGTCACTTTTTACTGTGAATAGTATTTACCGTAATAAAGTCACTTTTTACCATGAATAGTATTTACCGCAGATAACTTCACTTTTTTTGTGAATAGTGTTTACCACAAAAGTCGGTTTTTACCGATAAATCAAATTTTACCATAGTTTCTTTGTGGTCATTTCTATTTTACTATAGAAATGTGTAAAGTCACTTTCTATTATAGTGATTCCAATTATTTTTACATAAGTCTTATTGATTGTACTTTTGGGTTAGTATTTCACTTGTAATGGTTACTTTTGAAAATGGGGAAGATTCTGTTTTTCATTGCCCAATCTAATGAAGATGCTTCATCTTTCATTCAAGAATTTAAACGATCTTGCATTTGTAATGGCATCATAAGAAGGAAACAATGGACTGAATTTTTCCTACCTTTTTGGATGGTTCACCCCTTAGGTGGTTTAAAACACTAGGTGATAATGTGAAAAACTCATGGGATTTATTAAGCGAAAGTTTTCTTAAAGAATTAGGTGAACAACAAAAAATATGCAGATCTCATGATCAAGGTCACAAAGCCATCCCAAGGAGAGAAGGAGAAGATAAGGGATTATCATGCTCATGTTGTAGAGCTAAGGAGGAAGCTTGATGCTCAAATCCGGAAGGAAGGATTAGCGGATGGGTTAATGAATGACATGGATAATTTCCTCTATAAGCACTTAATTATTGGGATGAATCCGAGATTAGAAAACGAGTGAAGTATGATCACCCAACAACCCTCGAAAAAGCAAAGGAGATTACAAGAAGGCAAGAAGAAAGTAGAGGAAGAGCCCAAAGAAATTGTTGCTAAGGCGGAGCCTACACCAACACCTTTGGTCTAGAATCCACAACCACTCTCGGTGAGCACAAATATTTCTCCTAGTACATCTACTAAGTATGAAGATCTATTTAGGAAGATGGGCAGGTTAACTATTAATCTTCTTGAGGAAAATAATTTAGTTTTCGGGAGGAGATAGAGATCAAAAAATAAATATTTAGGAAGTTGTATGTTATGGTTGTCATAAAAAGGTCATTATAAGTATAATTGTCGGATCGAGCTTCTACATCTGGTAAGAGATGATGATAAAAGAAAATCACCTATGAATTCTTTTGATCTAGTAGATAGAAGCATAAATAATGAAGCGAGATATATTTGTAACAAAAAGAAAGAAAGAAAAAGATAACCAAGATGGAAATGATCCTAAGAAGATGAAAGGAGAGACTAGTAAGCAACATAGGAGAAGAAAGTTGGATGTGCAAGATTTTTTGATTTCATAGGGGCAAGGACCATAATCCATCTTGAAAGATGTCCAAAAGGCTCGCAAATATTACATATGGTCAACTTAAGCTGTCTTCTTCGAGAAGAGCGGTACTGCAAAGTGGACTCAATGCTTGACGAAGGAAGGAGTTTGAGGTTCATTTTTTGGAAGCGGGCGGATGCCTACGCTCCACAAGCTGAGGTATTATGTAATGGTATTTCAATTCATGATTTCTTAGTAGATGGAGGTGCTGCAGTTAATGTAATGACCGAGTCTTAAATGAATATGTTGGGTTTAAAAATTGATCGCCCCTCAACACTTATGTTAAGGTCATTAAATAAGGGAAAAACTAAACCGAAGGTGTTGTTTCAAATGTGGCAATATCTGTCATGGGTGTTGTATGTGTGGTAGACTTTTAGGTGATGAAAAATGGTACTGTTGCGTACCCAATGTTGTTGGGAAGGCCATGGCTAAGGAGAGTTCATGCAAGAAACTATTGGAATGAAGGCTTCATGAAACTTGGATGTGGCAGAGAAAGGGTGAAGATAAATGTGATCCCTCGGCATCATAAGGCGGAACTTTTAGATTCAAGTGATGAAACTGGTTATTGGATATCCTCTAATTACTCTAGTACCAGTGAAGTGGACACAGAAGATGAAGAAAGTGAGGTTGATGTTTCAATCATGGATATCCTTCTAGCCACACCGACTCATGAACCCATAAAATTATCGAAGAAGAAATTGATGATAATCTCCAACAAATAAAGATTGGTGATGTTGTGATGGAGAGTGAGAAGGAATCCTACCTCCGGCTCTTTCGAAGGTACATACACCTATTCATTTTTATTACAAGGAACTCCGTCAAGTAAGTTGGGTAGAACATTCTATTGAGTTGGTAAATGGTGTTAAGCCCATAAGGCAAATGCCATATAGAATAAATCCTAATTTTTCCAAGATTGTAAAAGAAGAAATAGATAAGTTGCTTAATGTAGTATTCATATTTGTTGTGGAGAATTCATAATGGGTTTCTCCCATTGTGATCTTAATAAAAAAGAATGGGAAGCTACGCATTTGTGTTGATTATAGTAAACTCAACAAGGCAACAAAGAATGATCATTACCCTCTTCCATTCTCAAATCAAATCTTGGATGAAGTAGCTAGCCAAGAGTCTTATAGTTTTCTTTGATGGATATAATGGATACAATCAAGTTCGTATAGCGTAGAAAAATTAGTTGAAGACCAAGTTCACCACTCCTTTTGGAATGTTTACTTATAGAGTTATGCCTTTTGGGTTGTGTAATGCTCGGCAACATTCCAACGCTTGATGAATATGGTGTTTGAACCCTACATTGGAAACTTCATCAAAGTATTTATAGATGATTTTTGCATCTATGGGAGCAAGATGGACCACCTGCACTAGATAGAGACAACATTTCAAAGATTAGATGAAGCACAAACCTCACTAAACCCTACAAAGTGTCTTTGGATGTTCTAAAGGCGTTTTGTTAGGGCATGTTGTATCCAGAGATGGTATTGGTACTGATCCTGATAAGGTTTGAAAAATTAAAGAGTTACCATTTCCTATGAATAGAAGTAAGTTGAGATCATTTTTAGGCCATGTGGGTTACTATAGAAGGTTCATCAAGAATTTCTCAAAGATTTCATAACCACTAACCCAGTTCTTGAAGAAGGATGTTACTTATGAACCAGGAAAGAAGGCACATGAAGCTTTTGAACAGGCTGAAGGAGGCTTTGGTTCACCTGTTTTAAAGAATTCAGACTAGAGCAATCCATTCATTGTGTATATTGATGCTTCGGATGTAGCACGAGGAAGTACTTTGATCCAAAATGATGAAAATAAGAATGATCATCTAGTTTACTTTGGGAGAGCGACACAAATGAGCGATTAAAGAGGTAGATTATACTATAACTAAGAAAGAGGCTCTAGCTTTATCATTTTTTTGTTAAAAGGTTTAGAAATTACTTGCTAGGGAAGAAGTTCACGGTTGTGATAGATCATCGAGCTCTAAAATATATTGTAAATAAGCCTAACCCATCGGGACGATAACAAGATGGATAATTTTGCTACAAGAACTTGAATTTGATATTATAGATAGGTAAAGAAAGAAGCATGTCAATGCGGATGCACTCTCTCGAGCCTATGATGGTTTAGTTTCATCTTGTGATGATGATGATTTCCCAAATGTAGTATTGTTATCCCTTGACACAATCCCTAGTAAATACATAGATATTTGGAATTATCTGAATGAATTCAAGTTTCGATGGTGCCAATGTAAAGACTAAGAGGAAGATTACTCAAGCCGATCGTCAATATTCTATTCTATATAGAGTATTATTTTGAATAGGACACGATGGACAATACAAGAGGGTAGTTGGACGTGATTAAGGAAAGGAGCTAATAGAATAATTCCACAATGGTATATGTGGATGACACTTCTCTGGACAACTTACAAAGCAAGAAGGATCTTGGATGCGAGTTATCACCGCCCACTCTTTTTAGAGATTATTATAATTATTGTAAGATGTGATATTTTTCAAACACATGGGAATCGTAAGACTTCATCAGCTCCATTATGCCATATTCTTCCACTTAGTCCCTTTGAAAAGTGGGGAATAGATATTGTAGGTCCACTTCCAACTACCCCACGCCAAAATAAGTATATTGTAGTTTCCAAAGATTATTTAACCAAGTGGGTTGAAGCTAGGCCATTGAAAACAACTTCCATGGATGAAGTGGCAAGGTTCATATATGAACACATTGTCACAAGATTTGGTTTTCTATTAGAAATTGTAACAGATCAAGGAATTCACTTCATTAATGAGGTGGTAGAAGCCCTAGTCAACAACTTTTCTATTAAGCACGGGAAGGCAAAAACTTACATGCCCAAGCACAAATGGACGGAGTGGAGCAACAAATTATGTGTTGTGTCAAATTCTAGCAAAAGATGTAGCCTTACAGTACATAAGTGGGATAAAAGGATTCATGCAGCATTGTGGGCATATAGGGCAACATCAAAGTCAACAACAAGATACTCCCCATTTCGGTTAGCTTATGGAATTGATCCAGTTCTTCCTATTGAGTTTGATATTTCCCTTTGTGAGAATCATGAAAAACAAAAGGATGGATGGAAGTGATTTGGTAAAGGAAAGGTTGTTACATCTTCATTTGCTATAGGAAATGAGAGAAATAGCAAAGGATGCAAGCTATAAGAAGAAAATGAAGCGAAAGAATACTTTGATCAAAAGATCTGTTGGTCTCCATTTCATGTGAATGACTTGGTTTTAGTATATGATTCCGATACAAAAAAAGAAGGCAGAGAAAATTTCTTCCCAAATGGATGGGGCCCTACAAAATAGTAGTTGCACATGAAAATGGCACATATCAACTGGAGGAAGCTGGATGGCACTCTCATTATGAAATTGGTCAACCACGATAAGTTAAATATTTTCCAAGCACTGAGAATAGTCTACTCAGAGGACGGAGTAGAAGCTAGGAAGGGGAAGATGTCGACACTAAAATTTTCCTCCGTAATTTCTATTTCATTAATGTATGTATTAGGAATAGGATATTGTTAAGTATAATTAGTAGTGGCATCTGATAGAAGATAACGGCACTGCCATACAATGCCACCAATAATGTATAGTACGGTAACAGTTAAAGTACAATAGGAATGTTGTGGTAAAAAATAAATATTTGTCGTAAGTGGTTCGGTAATGCTAAAATGTCAAAGTTAGTGTAAGTAGAGAAGTAGGGTCTACATGATTAGGAATTAGAAATATTATATTTGTAATAATGACAAGGAGTGATGTCATAAATATTTTGTGTATTTTATTTGTAAAAAGTCTAAAAAGGTGGAACCGATGTGAAATGATAAGGTTTATCTTATCTTAAAAGATAAGCTTACATGTAAAGATAAGAGTTAGGTATGAAATATGATTCGTCAGAGTAGATTTCTTATCCTAGCATAGAAGGAAGTAGTCGAAATATTGTATAAGAAAGTGTGTGAAAGAAGCCATCATTTAGAAGGTGTGTTAAAGAAGCCATTAAGAGGTGTAATTGTGAAGTTTCTCCCATAGTTATTGTTGGAAGGCAAGTGGAGTTGGTAACACTTGGAGTAATTCATGGGTGATATTGTAACAATTTCATATTAATAATACATTTTACAGTTGTATTTCAGATTTTTTATCGTTATTTATGTCATAGTCTGTGGTATTCTTGTGTTATGTTTGTTGTTGTGTTTCCAGATTTCTTCCACCAAACTAAAAGTTGTGCATTAGTAAATAATTATAGCACGAAGTTCTGGTGGAGAATTATCATAGTTTCGGATTGGTAATAACTGAGAACCAACAATCCTTCTTTACATGACCTTTCTTTCCACAATTCAAGCAGATTATACCTCTACCTCTGGATTTAGATCTTCCACTCTTAGACTTGATTTCCCATTATCATGTACTTGTCCTATGTATGTATTCATTCAAGATTATACCAACCACATCATTAAAATTTAAAACATTAGTAGCGGACGTATTACAAATAGCTATTACCAAGCTATCCCAACTATCTAGCAAAGAGCATGATAATAAAATTTCTTTCACTTCATCCTCAAATGGAATACTAACTGATTTTAATTAATTTATAATAGACTAGAAATCATTCAAATGAATTTATGTAAATCCACCTTCTTTTATCTTTAAATTGATAGTGAAAGGAATCTCATCGTGTTAAACAACTATACACCAACACCCTCCCGCACGATGGAGTGAGTATACACCCAATCAAGCCCAACAAAGATTAGGAGGCAGTGACACTGGGAATTTCCTAGGAGGTCACCCATCCCAACACTACTCACGGGGCTGAAGCGCTTAAGCTGTGCAGTACCATAGATGCACGACTTATCGTCACACCAAAAGCTCAAATTAATGGTGGAGAGGGATCTCATCGTGTCAAACAGACTACTATGCCAACACCCTCCCGCACTCCCGCACGATGGAGTAGGGTATACACCCAATCAGGCCCAACAACATTAGGAGGTAGTGACACTAGAAAATTTACAGGAGGTCACCCATCCCAGCACTACTCTGGGGCTAACACGCTTAACTACCTGGTATCAGAGCTACATGACTTGTCGTCACACCAAAATCTTAAACTTATGGGGGAGAGGGATCTCATCGTGTTAAACAGTTTCTACGCCAACACCCTCCTGCACGATGGAGTTAGGTATACACCCAATCAGGCCCAACATCATTAGGATGTAGTGACACTGGTAATTTCTCGGGAGGTCACCCATCCCAGCACTACTCTGGGGTTGGCGCACTTAACTACCTGGTATCAGAGTTGCATGACTTTCCGTCACATCAAAAGCTAAAACTTTTGGTGCATGGAAAATCATTTGGTATCAGAGCTGCATGATGAGTCTTCTTCGGCTTCTACTTCTCCACCTATTGAGGTTCTACACTCACCGATTCGGATTCGACTCATCAAATGATGATATCTTGTTGAGCGTGTTCCTCTTCCCGATCCTCCCGACCATCAAACCTCTGAGTCTTATGATTCTAACAGTAGTGATGATGAAGACTATGTCCCTTCTCTCTCAAGTGAAGAATCTTCGACTCTGAGCCTGATCCTCCAGTCGTCTTTGGGCTAGGAAAACTTTGCAAAGTGCTTTGGAGATTTAGTTGGAGATACTTTGGATATGAGACGTACTCACTCGATTTCATTGGACCCGACTCCTTCTTTGCCTCTACTTCGATCCATAGTCTTTCTAGGAGGCTTCTAGTATTCCTGAGTGGGATTCTATCATGGATGGGGAGTATTCCTCTCTCATGAAGAACGATACTTGGGATCTCACCCCTCTTCCAAAAGGAAGAAAAACCGTTCGGTGTAAGTGGTGTTTTGAACAAAGTATGGAGTAGATGGAGATGTCGAAAAGTTTAAAGTGTGATTAGTAGCTAAGGTTTTCTCTCGGATAGGCAGGGGTTGATTATAATGAAACCTTTTCTCCAGTTGTGAAGATGACTTCTATTCGATTGACTCAGCCATTTCATTTGGAAATGATGGAAAGTCCATCAAATGGATGTTAAGAGTGCCTTCCTTCATGGTGACCTAGAGGAAGAGATCTACATGGAACAACCTCCGGGTTATGTCCATGATCCCTCCCTCGTTTGTAAGTTAAATAAGTCTCTTTATGGCCTTAAACAAGCTCCTTTGGCTTGGTATGCCAAGATGGACTCCTTCTTACTTACATCAAGGTTTACTAGGTGTCACTTTGATCCAAATGTTTATATTCTATGGCAAGATGACTCCATACTCATTCTTGTTCTCTATGTTGATGACTTATCGATCACAGGCAGTTCTTCCTCTATTATTGATTTTGTGAAGATCACCTTGGCCAACAGGTTTTCCATGACTGACTTAGGTTTTCTTCATTACTTTCTTAGGATCCAAACTTCACAATCTAACTCAAGAATTGTGATTTCATAACCTAAGTATGCTCTTGATTTGTGTGCATGTATACTTTACTTAATGCTAAATCAAATGAAGCAAGAACTACCACCTAAAATAGTTCTACAATTTAGCTAAAACAAAGCATAAACACCATCATGATAAGAATTAAACAAGGGTTAGATCTAGCATTCATCAATACAAACTTTGAAACTAACAATGCTAAATATCTAAACTCCTCTATTCTCTAACAACAAATAAATGAATGGACCTAAGTAAGCTCCATGGCTATCAAAATAGTTGTCCTTTATGTTCCAAGAACCTAGGAATGGGGGCTAATCAAAGTTGGGCTACTGAAGACCCTTTTGACACCTCACATATGACCCAAGCACTTTAAGAAAGAGGTTTAACTCTTCAAGATGATAAACTCTCAAAAGGACAAGGTGCAAGCTCTTAGTCTCTTTCTATATGCTTTGCATTTGCTCTCTTAGGAGTTTACGTGTAAGTAAAAAGGTAGGTGGAGAGCTCTTTATATAGCCCAAAGGATAAAGGATTCAACACATTCTCATGAATGTGGGATAAAGGTAAAACATGATTAGGAATGGATAAGGTTGTTTTACTAAAGGTAACCTTACTTTAGAAGGGTTTAATACATGTTTAGCAAGTCATGGGAGTTAGGGGTATTTTAATTAATCAAAGGTGATTAATTAATAGGTAGGTGTAAGCTTATAGAAGCCAATTAAAAGAACATTAGTGCGATTTAGGCTATTATAAGGGGATTAAATCAATTAAATATTGATTTATTGGTTAAATGGAAGGGAAAGCTAATTAATTAATAATAATTAATTAGTCTAGGTAGAAGGGGTGATTTATTAACGGAAGGTCGTTAATTAGGGTATTTGTTGGATAGGCAACTTAATTAATTAGCTTAGTGTAATTAATTAATGATGATATGAGGGAAAATGAGTGCTTTTGATGATATGTCGTTGATTTGCGAGAAAGGGGATAATTAGCGCAATTTAAGTATTTAAATTGCTTGGGTGTAATTATAGGTGTCTACATTTGCCCCTCTTTGGGGTGGCGTAAGTGATGCCACTTCAAAGATAGTAGACAGAAGAGATTTTGAAGGGATAGAATAAAAATTAGTAGGAGGGAGAGATGCCCCCTCGAGTGTCGATGGGGTGATGAAGGAAGTCGATCGACGATCGAAAAAGATGAGAAGTAGGTAGAAGAATGGGGACGAGGTAGGATGCCCAGGAGAGGGAGAATTAGGGGTGAAAGGGAAGTGGTGTAGAAGAAATATGGATGAGGGGAGAAAAGAGCTTAACCTCTAGCTGCTTATTTGTTTGGAACAAATTTGATGTCATCATATTGCCATAGAAACTACATCATCGGTCCTTATGAAAAATATAAGCATACGACAAAGGTAGAATGACATGAAAAGCCATACTACAAACAATTGTCCATTGCTAAAAGTACCAACTCTATGCAACATACAATAATGCAATGCAATACGAGAAGGAAACAAGCTCATATAACAGGGAAAACAAGTACGAACGCACATATCTAACCCAACAACGGTTAAGACAGGTTGTATAAATGTTTTGTTATCGGTCTTTGAAGAGATCCAAAAGTTCATGATCATGAAAAGGGTTAAAAATGATGCCCCAAGCAAGGATACATGCAAGGGGAAATGAAAATGGACTCGGGGTCCACGAAAAACATTTGTAAGCAACGAAAACAACACCGAGCAACCAAAAGTGCCCCGGAGTACAGATGAAGCAAGCGTGAAGCTTTTTGTGAATGGTTGTGAATCCAAAGTGATCCGCGAGTCGTATTAATCGGGAAGATGTGAGACAAACCAACGGGATATAGAGAAAATACCGTGCACAAGACACAAGTTTCAGCCGTAAGAAGCAAGTTACCATTTTATAGGGTGTTTTAATTTTTAGGAATTTTTTAAAAAATTTGCCTTGTTTTTAGATTTTTTTGATATATATATTGTTTTTGTGGTTTTCTCTAAACAATGTTCTATTTTTTTGTTTTTCTCGAAACAATTTTCTATTGTTTTTGTGTTGTGTGAAACAATTTTCTATTGTTTTTGTGTTTTGTGAAACAATTTTATATTGTTTTTGTGTTTTGTGAAACAATTTTCTATTGTTTTTGTGTTTTGTGAAACAATTTTCTATTGTTTTTGTGTTTTCTCAAAACAATGTTCTATTGTTTTTGTGTTTTCTCGAAACAATTTTCTATTGTTTTTGTGTTTTGTGAAACAATTTTCTATTGTTTTTGTGTTTTGTGAAACAATTTTCTATTGTTTTTGTGTTTTCTCAAAACAATGTTTCTATTGTTTTTGTGTTTTTCTCGAAACAATTTTCTATTGTTTTTGTGTTTTTAACAGTTTTCCAAAGCTATGTGCAGGTAACCAAGAAAGCATGGATGCCACTAGCGTTAGGTGGGGAATATACAAGGGCAGAAGCCACGCACTTATGAACAAGAAGGTGAAGTCGTTGAGTGGCCCCCAATGTAAGATGGGAAATAACGAAAGATCACGTACCTTACAGACGAATAGAAGAAGGCAAAGCCGGATCAAGGCTAGACTAGATGGTGTGCACAAGGAAACTCGAAGGTAGAACCAGGTCCAGGAAAAAGACAACTACCCTTCTAATACAGAATGCTTGTGAACAAAAAATCCTCCCGAGGCGCCGGAAACCGGTTTTCACCCAAGGACTTGTCCAAAGTACCACAATTGCGTGGTTTTCACTAGTGGACGACCTGTTTTCTCTTTTTCTTTTTCTGATTTTTTTTTTTTTTTGATGTTTTTATATTTTTGTGATTTTTATGACTTTCTTGTGCCATGTTTAGGCATAAAACCTCTTAAGATGCATGGCATTCATGGGCTCCCGGAGCTCATCACCATTGGGGTGAGCCAACTTGTATGCCCCTATGCCATACTTGGCAACTATGACATAGGGTCCTAACCAGTGTGGTTTGAACTTCCCTTTCTTTTCTCTCTCTACTCTGGTGTTGAACTGGTTCTCCTTCATAACTAAATCACCCACCTCAAACTAGCGAGGGATGATTCTCTTGTTGTAGTTGCGGGAGACTCTGTGTTGATATACCTTCAGGTGATTAAGAGTACGAATGCGCCTCTTATCCAGGAGCTCTAATTCAGCCAATCTTGCCACTTGGTAATCTTCATCCTTATCCAAATAGTCACGAAGAGAAATTCGCAGGGATGGGAGTTCAATCTCTAAAGGGATGATAGATTCTGTCCCGAATACTAGGGAATATGGCGTCGCACCCGTAGGAGTGCGAATTGATGTTCGGTAGGCCCAGAGTCTTTGGGTGGATTTGTAGGTGCGGTTTCGACGGTTTTGCTAACCATCTTCTCCATTATCCTTACCAAAGTCTTGTTTGTTGCCTCATCTTTTCCATTACCACGAGGGTAATATGGTGTGGACCATTTCAATCTGATTTGGAACCATTGGAAAATACCTTTCACAATTTTGTTCTTAAATGACTTCCCATTATCTCGTGATAGGTCATAGGGATACCATATCGGAAAATAATGTGATTCATGATGAATTTAGAAATCATGCTCTGTGACATAGGTTAAAGGGACAACCTCCACCCATTTTGTAAAGTATTCTCATAGTTTGTGATGATATGTGTATGACCATCGGATGAGGTAGGAGTAAGATTCCCTATTAGATCAAGTCCCCACTTGGAGAATGGCCACGGGGTAGTGATTGGTTGCATGGTTGCGATGGAGCATGGATAAAATTTCCATACTTTTGGCAAAGCACACATTTTCTAACATAAGTACAACAATCAGTTTCCATGGTGGGCCAATAGTAACCTACTCTTAACAGTTTCTTAGCCAAGACCATTCCATTTGTATGTGCTCTGCATACTCCTTCATGTACTTCTTTAATTTCCTGGATTGACTCTGTCACATCCAGACAATGTAACAGATTCCCATCGTAGCCACGACAATAAAGTGTACCTCCTAAAAGGGTGTAACGAGCTACCCGCGAATCGGATTTGCTTTTCGAATGGATATATTGGGAGGGAAAGTATTGTCCTTAAGATAGGTGAAAATGGGTTCGTACCACGGGGAATAGGGACCAACAACCTCACAAGTCAGGAAAGATTCTGGTATGTCATACGCGGGCTGGTGTAGATTTTCTACAAAAAATGGCATATCATTGTTCCCTGGCGGAATACGAAGCATAGATCCCACCGTTGCCATAGCATCTGCTGATCTGTTCTGTACTCTTGGGATCTGCTCAAAGGTAATGCGCACAAAATACTCCTTCAGAGTTTCCACCAACTTCTTGTAAGGTATGAGCTTGTCATCCTTAACTTTATACTCATCATTAACTTGTTTGATGATTAGTCATGAATCACCTACAACCTTAACATGTTGAATATTCCACTTGATGGCTAGCTTCATCCCTGCAATGAGTGCTTCATATTCCGTAATAATGTTCATGCGAGGAAGGCGGGCAGCCCGTGGTATAGGATCACCCAAAGGAGTAATAAGGACCACTCCTACACACGAACCATGAAATGTAAAAGATCCATCAAAATGTATCGCCATACGGCGATTCTTCAATGTAGAGCAAAGATGCATCTAGTAGATCCGGACTCAAAGGTTCTCGTGCTTTGCAAAGGTGCTTCCGCTTAGCTGTGGCAAAGTACTTGTCCTTTAATTGATTTTTGATGGACAAATTCTATATCAAACTCACCGAGTAGAATGATCCAATTAGCCATTCTACTGTGAGAGGGTGGGTTTGGACAACAAATACTTGAGCGGTTCGATCTTGGATATGAGCTTGGTCTTAGTATTTAGCAGTAATGGAGAAGTTTCGAAAGGTAAAAACAATGGCCAAGCAAGCCTTTTCAATCGAGGATAATTACGTTCATAGGCGATGAGGGTGCGACTCGAGATAGTACTGCTTTGCTTTCTCTTTATGGCTAAGGTCATATTGGGCGAGCAGTGCACCAATAGCGTATTGCGTAGCGGAAATATAGAGAAAAAGTGGTTCTCCTAGAGTGGGAGGCATGAGGACAGGTGGATTAGCCAGGTATTGTTTAAGCAAAGCAAAGGCTTGTTGTTTCTCGGGTCCCCAGATGAAAGCGATGTCCTTCTTAAGCAAATGAGTGAATGAGTGACATTTATCTGCAAGCTAGGAGATAAAGCGGCGAATGGCTTGAATTTTCCCTTGCAAGCTACGCAGTTGCTTGATATTCTCAGGTGGAGGCATTTCTGTGATGGCAGACACTTTAGCAGGGTCTACCTCAATACCTCGTCTTGACACGATGAAGCCTAATAGTTTCCCGGATAGCACACCAAAGACACACTTCTTTGGATTTAGCCTAACTTTGTATTCACGCAGTGTTCAAAGATACGCCACAAAATGATAGGATGATCCTCTCTTGTTTTGGACTTTCCCAGGATGTCGTCTACGTAGTCTTCCATGATGTCATGAATCATATCGTGAAATATTACTGTCATGGCCCACTGATAAGTTGCTCCCACATTCTTAAGGCCAAATGGCATCACCTGATAATAGAAGGTTCCCTAAGGAGTTGTGAAAGTTGTTTTGTGTTGGTCTTCCTCAGTGATCTTAATTTGATTATAACCCGAAAAGCCATCCATAAGTGATAGCATTTCGTACCCTGCGGTCGAGTCAACAATCATGTCAATGTTGGGCAACGGAAAGTCATCTTTAGGGCAAGCTTTATTGATGTCCCTAAAATATGTGCAAATTCAGATACCAATAGGTTTCTTCTGGACAGGAACAATGTTTGATATCCATTCAGAATAATCAATTGGCCTGATGAATCCTACTGCAAGCAACCTTTCCAATTCTTCTTTAACTAACAAGGCCACTCTTGGGTGCATCTTTCGAAGCTTTTGTTTGATAGGCTTAGCGTCTACGTGCACAACCAGGTTATGCATGACCAAAGTTGGATCTAAGCCGGGCATGTCTTTGTAAGACCATGCGAACACATCAATAAACTCTCGCAGTAGCATAGTGAACGTCTTTTGTTCTCTGGCTGAGAGTGATGCTCCCAATTTTACTATCTTGGGATCTTCTTCGGTACCAATATTGACATCAATGGTTTCTTCAACTAACAATTTTGATAAATCCTCCATATGCGTAGGATCGGGAGGTAGGTTGAGATCTTCATCCAAGGATGTCTCTACGAGATTTTCATCCTTGGCGTGGTCACTTTGTTTGTCCTTTGATTTTCTTATTTGTTTGTCAGCCAATGCCTCAAAGAGGTTTTCACTGTGTGACTTGGACTTCGATTTTTGCCGAGGCTTTTCTTTAGAACTCTTTCCCTCGCTTTTCTTTAAATTTTGTTGACCACGAAGTTCAGCCTCCTCGCCGAAGTAGGCGCAGGTGTCTAAGTCGATAAAGAAACCCTTCTTGTGATCTCCAATGGGAATTGTATCCCTTATGCCCATGAACTCTACAATAGCCTCATCGTTCTCGAATAAATCTAGTGGCACATGACGTTGTTGGTCCCATTCAACAAGGGAAGGGTATACAAGGTCAAGGGTTGGTTCAGTGGGGGTGATGGTTAGGACAGCATTATTCATGAAAAGGTTTGTGGAGGCCAGATCCTCATATAGGCTACAATGGGAATCCGTATCGTTGTCTAGGTACTCGAAGCTATCCTCATTCTCAGAACAAGTTACATCTTGATCATTGGGGTGTGCTCTGTAAGGGTGAATCCCAATGCCATATCTTTCTGTTTTGTAATGCGGAAGAGGGACTGGTTCTCTTTGTCCTTGTTCATTCCTCCCACATCCTAGGCCTTTGTAGCCCATGGAGTACATCATTCTGCTAGATTTTTCATATTCTGGGGTTTGATAACAAGATGGTTGAGTGTCCTCAGGGACCCAAGTAGTAGGTGGATCAAGTAATTTTTCCTCAGCTAACAAGCCTCCAGGTAGGAATGACCCAATAGTGTGTTCCTCTCTAGGTCTCCTGAAGCGGTAGTTGGGTCGACCTCTAGTCTTGGGTGACAAGGAGAGGTCAGAAACCAAGAGTGCTTGTTGTACATTATACTCCCCACAGCCATATTCCATAATTTTCATCTCCCATGAATTAAATGGAGATGTTGAAGTAGATGCCCCATGAGTGCAAGAACTAAGAGAATTTGAATCTACTCGAGATTCCATGGCCTCAGAATGAAGAGGGACAGCTATATCTGTGGAGGGACATGCGTATGTACCCTTTCGTGTAAAGCTATTAAGAGCTCTACAATGAGAAAAGGGCTCTGAGTCTCCTGGTATTGTTATTGTATGTCCCTCATGCTTCAGCTTGATGCATTGATGAAATGTTGATGGCACTGCTTGCATGGCATGGATCCATGGTCGGCCTAGAAGCATATTATATGGAAGTTCCAAGTCTAAGACGTGAAACTTTGTCTGATGGCAAGTGGGGCCCACCTCCATTGGCAGCGTAATGGTGCCTGCTGACTCTCTTTCCGCGTTGTCGTATGCGGTGATAGTGATGATATGGGACTCAAGATCTTCTTCCGTATGTCCCAATTGTTTGACTAATTTAAGCGTGCAGATGTTCAATCCAGATCCGTTATCCACAAGCACCCATTTGATTTTCCTGCGGGTAACAACTACCTCAATGTATAAGGGAAGATTATGTGTAGGATTCTTAGTAGGGACCTCCCTATGGTTGAAAGTGAGATGCTCACTTGGTGTAATATTTGCCACTACAGTTTGAAGGTATGCCGGATCGACTTCTAAAGGCACTCCCGACCCCTGAAGAGTTTGATACAGGATGTCCTTATGTACATTGGAAATCTTGAGAAGGTCTAAGATCGAAATCTTAGCAGACGTCTTCTCAAGTTGTTCTAAAAGGTTATACTTACCAGTATGCGGGGTCGACGGAGAGGGGTCCGGAATTACGAGGCGGGCGCGCCTTGTTACCGCAGCACAGTCCTTTCCCTTAATCCGGATGGTGTTGACGCGGTCAGCAGGGGAGTGAATACATCCGATAAGCGAATCGTAATGATTGTTATCTCTCTTGGTATACAAGTAATTTGTGGCTTTATAGGTTTGGGATGACTCTCCCCGATCCGGTTTTGCCTTTTCCGACTTATCATGCTTGGGGAATGGTTCCTTATAAATCCCCATCTTCTCGTTAGGTGTTTGCATGTGGCTAGGGTTATCCACCTCTATCTCCCCGTTGTCAATGAGGTCTTGAATATAGTGGCGAAGTCACAAACATTTATCTGTTTTATGACCTTTAACGCGATGCATTTCACAGTATTCATGCTCCTTATACCATGAAGGTTTAGGAGCGTTGTCATCAAACGGTTGCGTTGTAGGATAGGTCATCATGTGGGCCGCATCCAACTATTTTAGTATGACGGACAACGGCTCATTGAGGGAGGTGAATGTTCGTCGCTTTGGTGGTGGTTGAATTGGGCCCTTGGTCAGTTTAAAAGGTTGATTGGTTTGGATTGTTTGAACATGTTTGGAATCAGTGATTCTGTCTCCCACCATGTTTTTGTTTTTGTTAAAGATCTTCGGCTTGTCAGTGGGTTTGACACTTTGGTTGTCTTTAGATTGGGTTTTGAGGGTGCCTTTGGCAATGAGAGCCTTTTCTATTTGAATCCCTTTCTTGATAACCTCCTCAAAGGTTTGGACACAATGCATTTGGAGGTGGAAAGCTATATCTGGGTTGAGATTAGGGACGAAAATACTGACCAGCTACTTCTCAGGGAAAGCGCAAGGGAAGCGACTAGCTATCCCTCTCCATCATTGGAGGAAGCTAGCGAAGGTCTCATTTGGGTGTTGTTTTGTGCCGCACAAGTCTGCCATGGTGATGTCACTCTCTATGTTATACGAGAAATGATGCACGAATATTTCCGCCAATTCTGGCCAGGTGAAAATTGATCCTTGTGGTAAGCGCGTAAACCATTCCAATGCTTGACCTCCGAGACTCTTAGGAAAAAGTCTGATGAGGTAATTATCACTATAAGACACCTCTTGACATGCCATGTAGAAATCTTTAACATGATCCCTTGGGTCTCCCTTTCCTTTGTATTTGTCAAACTTTGGCATATCAAATTTCTTTGGAAAGGGTTAAAGGGTTATTGTCTTGTCGAAAGGATAGGGGCATAGTTCTTCGTATTGGTATTTCCTAATACTCCCTATATTGCTTTCTTGTATGCTCGCAAGTGTTGCTTTCATAGATTTCACTTCTTGTGCGAGCAATTGTTCTTTAGTGGGAGAAGCGGGGATGTGTACATGATGATACCCCGTGTCTTCTTCTCCTTGGTTTTCTCGATGGAGTTCATGGATCCTAAACTTAGGCTTTGACTTTTGAATGTTCTTGTTTGTGTCTTTCTGTACCTGGAAAGTAAGCAAAGCTAGTTGTCGGCTTAGGTTACTGAGTTGTTGTTGGATTGTGACTTGGTTTGTGTCTTCTTCTTCTAAAGGTTCTTCCTCTTCGTATTGTGGAGGTTCTTCCCCTGTCTCATGTTTTATCTTGTTTCTTCATGGCACTTTGATGAGGGGGATTCTATGCCCTACCACTTTATCATTTTCTCGAGTAAGAAGTGGAAGCATGCCCACCTATTAAAATATATTCCATATTGATAAGGGGGCGTTCTTCCTTAGTAGTGTCATTTGTAGGTAATATTGGTTCATTCTCGGTGGGCAATTTGGCCCCTAATTCCATGACCCGTGCCAAAACTCTATCTTTATTTCTAAGGAGAAACTCATCTAGTAGAGTGGGGTCAAAATCAAAGTCTGCGTGTGGTGATTCTAATTCGTTTCCACTATGGTCAACCATTTCTTCTATTTCCTTTTCTGTAGAAAATAGTGGTCCTAGATCGTGTCTGATAAATGGGTTTGACCCTTGTTTGTTAGAGGTTTCCCAAGCTTGCGCCTGTTGTTCCTCATATGTTTGTTTCTTTAAACCTAGACGCGTCTTGGGAGCCATGTTTTCGTGATAAGTTTCACTAAGGTAAGTTGTATATTTGTTCAAAATTCAATGACTACCCCTAAGTGAAACACAAGATGTACGTGTTAAGAGTAAATTAACGGTGAGAAATATCAATGTGATATAATGATAAAGTCACCAATGAAACAATCGTTTGGTACCAAAACTTAATCAAATGAAGTACTTCCTAGACTACGTTTCAAAGTAATTTGTGACGCCAAATGATTAACAAGATGTCTCCACTTATGCCAAGTTCAAAGGAATGAACAAGATGTAAGTAAATACATGAAGTTAAATGCGATCTCCCAATCAAGATATACGATGAGCAAGCTCAAGTCTGATTAAGACCTATATCTCAAAAAGTGCCAATTACGATTTGTGAATGACACAACAATATCACCAAGATATGTTAACCCACTTTGCAAGAAAGTGAAGTATTGATATCGAGTTGTTATTGATATAACATGCACAAATGGTAGTGCCTAACACCTTTTGAAATCGAGGTAATAATAAAACCGAACAAAAAAATGCTCAAAGTATAGCTAGGAATAGTTAAGAATGTGTGCAGCGTAACCGTACAATATAGGTATTTATGTCGAGTTTACAAGAAACAAGACGTAAATATCGAAATTGTAATGATACGAGACAAACAAGCTAACTCCTCTATGGAAGTCTGTAGTGATGAACCATGCCTAACTACAATGATGATCTTGACGTGGGTATCAAGATCACAATGGCTACCAAATGACGTGAAAACACCTCCACTCACTTTAGACGTTTAACTAACCTAGCCACAAACATGGATGGGCGTAAACGGACATAAAAGTGAGGAAACAGTCGAATGACAACACAAAGGTAATCACACCTCTTTTGATCAACAAAGTGTCAAAAGAATATGAAGGAAATAAATCAAGAAAAAATGACAAAAAATGCTAGTCTCACTTCGGCAGAGTTTCACCTCGCCCTAAGGCAAGTAAAAACTAGGCGAAAGTAATACGTCACACGTTTCTCAAAAAGAAGGTTCACAACTCAACACTGTTTTAAAGTGGTCAAAGTGGGCTCCTGGCCAAAGTATATTCTCCTAGGTGGTTCTCTCACCCTAGGTGTTACAAAGTTACCACGAGTGAGCGCGATTTACCCAAAAAGTCACACTGACTAGTTTGGGAGTATCTCGGCTTTACTTTACCCCCTTCAAGAACAGTAGGCAACTAGTGCATCTACGTGTACTATCACTGGGGTCGCCACAATGGACAACTTGTAACGCTATCTCACAAAGGAAACACTAGTCAAGTAGGTAGTGTGGAGCACTTCCCGTTTCATCCACAAGGTTCCCTCTTGCATGGACTACTTTGGGGTTCCTGGAACCACCCCCATTGTTGTAGCTTAAGGCGTTATGCCAAAGGGGTTATGTTCCGATTAAGCGGAGAGGGACGTACCCTTTTCCGAAACCTCTGTCACAAAGAGTTTTGAATATGTTGTTCTTTTTATCTTGTTTAATTAGGTGTGGTTTGATTGAACACCTTTTGGCAACCTGTATAACAATTGTATTAGTAGTTTTGATTTCGTTTTGATTCCTCCTTTCTTTGACAAGCGTTTTTAGGTCCTGCACTTAAGCGTTAGTAGTTCTCCAAGAAAATCATATTATTTAAAAGAGGATTAAGAGTTGCTTTTGATTCTCAAGATCATCCAAGGATGCAAGATAAGAGCATACACAACAAATAATCCAACTAAAAAGTAAATAAAATATTTCCAATCAATGAACCATACAAAATTCTTGATAAATGTTCATTCCTTTAAACCAAAAGTGAAAGATGAAGTTTCTAATTTACCAAATGTTATAAAATGAAGACTAAAGTTGCTTTTGATTCTCAATATCACCCTAAGGTGCAAGAGAAGAGCATACACAAACTTTATCCCAACTATATAGAAATGGAAAACTTCAAATCAAAGGACCATTGAAAAATGCTTTGTAAAAGGTTCATTCCCTTAAGCAAAATGAATAATCAAGTTTCCAAGTTTAATCCCAATGTTAACAAGATAGAGATCAAAGTTGTTTTTGATTCTCAAGATCACCAAAAGGTGCAAGAGAAGAGCATACACATGCTTTGGTCTAAATCGAGTAAGCATGGAAATACAACATTCATCAAAACATTAGACATGTTAGAAAATGACCAGTTTTAAAATAACAGAAAAACCTGCAATTTTTGTAAGTATAAATCCTAAATTTATGTTTTCATTGCATAGTTAACTTCAATACCTTTCCAACGCAAAAAAATGGAGTCATTTCGAGTTCGGGAGCAAAATTTATGGCCTTCGGAAGATGGGTTACGCATATGCTCTTATGCTCATGGGTGTGCACTTGACATGCACTCAAAAAATGTCAAAAAAACATCCCTTAATCTACAAAATGGGAAAAATTTCCAACCAAGATTCAATTTTGACAACAACCCATCACATTAATATATGAATAGAAGACTCAACGCTATCAAACATTAACATACATACTCAAGAATTTAAGATTTTCAAGAAATTGACAAAACTAGCATGTAGAATGATGAAAAAGTAAGCTCTAAAAATGAAAACATGATGAAATCTTGAAATTTTCTCACCAAGATTTAAATTTTGACAGCAACCCACCACATTAATATGTAAATAGAAGACTCAACACTTTCAAACACTAACCTATATGCTCAAGAATTGAAAGTTTTCAAGAAATTGACAAAACTAGCATGTAAAATGATGAAAAAGTAAGCTCTAAAAATGAAAACATGATGAAATCTTAAAATTTTCTCACCAAGATTAAATTTTGATAGCAACCCACCACATTAATATGTAAATAGAAGACTCAAACTATTAAACACTAACCTACATGCTCAAGAATTGAACATTTTCAAGAAATTGATAAAACTAGCATGTAAAATGTTGAAAAAGTAAGCTCAAAATGAAAACATGGAGAAATCTTGAAATTTTCCCCTCAATTCCAATTTTGACAACACTTCAACAAAATTCAAGCATTATACCTCTACCTCTGGATTTAGATCTTCCACTCTTAGACTTTGATTTCCCATTATCATGTACTTGTTCTATGTATGTATTCATTCAAGATTATACCAACCACATCATCAAAATTTAAAACATTAGTAGCAGACGTTGTATTACTAATAGCTATTACCAAGCTATCTCAACTATCTAGCAAAGAGCATGATAATAAAATTTATTTCACTTCATCCTCAAATGGAATACTAACTGATTTTAATTAATTTATAATAGACTAGAAATCATTCAAATGAATTTATGCAAATCCACCTTCTTTTATCTTTACATTGATGGTGGAAAGGAATCTTATCGTGTTAAATGTTGCTACACCAACACCCTCCCGCACGATGGAGCCGAGTATACACCCAATCAAGCCCAATAGCATTAGGAGGCAGTGACACCGGGAATTTCCCAGGAGGTCACCCATCCTAACACTACTCTGGGGTGAAGCGCTTAACCTGTCTCAGGTACCATAGATGCACGACTTGTCGTCACACCAAAAGCTCAAACTAATGGTGGAGAGGGATCTCATCGTGTCAAACAGCTACTATGCCAACACCCTCCCGCACTCCCCGCACGATGGAGTAGGGTATACACCCAATCGGCCCAACAAAGACATTAGGAGGTAGTGACACTAGAAAATTTACGGAGGTCACCCATCCCAACACTACTCTGGGGATAACACGCTTAACTACTTGGTATCAGAGCTACATGACTTGTCGTCACACCAAAATCTTAAACTTATGGGGGAGATGGATCTCATCGTGTTAAATAGTTTCTACGCCCAACACCCTCCCCGCACAATAGAGCCAAGTATACACCCAATCAGGCCCAACAACATTAGGATGTAGTGACACTGGTAATTTCTCGGGAGGTCACCCATCCCAGCACTACTCTGGGGTTGACGCACTTAACTGCCTGGTATCAGAGCTGCATGACTTTCCCTCACATCAAAAGCTAAAACTTTTGGTGCATGGAAAATCATTTGGTATCGTAGTTGCATGATGAGTCTTCTTCGGCTTCTACTTCTCCACCTATTGAGGTTCTACACTCACCGATTCAAATTCCGACTCATCAAATGATGATACTTGTTGAGCGTGTTCCTCTTCCCCGATCCTCCCGACCATCAAACCTCTCGAGTCTTATGATTCTAACAGTAGTGATGATGAAGACTATGTCCCTTCTCACTCAAGTGAAGAATCTTCCGACTCGAGCCCGATCCACCCGGTCCTCTTTGGGCTAGGAAAACTTTGCAAAGTGCTGGAGATTTAGTTGGAGATACTTTCGATATGAGACATATTCGCCGATTTCATTGGACCACACTCCTTCTTTGCCTCTACTTCTGATCCATAGTCTTTATGGGAGGCTTCTAGTATTCCTGAGTGGGATTCTATCATGGATGGGGAGTATTCCTCTCTCATGAAGAACGATACTTGGGATCTCACCCCTCTTCCAAAAGGAAGAAAAATCGTTCGGTGTAAGTGGGTGTTTCGAACAAAGTATGGAGTAGATGGAGATGTCGAAAAGTTTAAAGTGTGATTAGTAGCTAAGGTTTTCTCTCAGATAGTTGGGGTTGATTATACTGAAACCTTTTCTCTCGGTTGTGAAGATGACTTCTATTTGACTGACCCTAGCCATTGCCGCAGAGAAACAGATGGAAAGTCCATCAAATGGATGTTAAGAGTGCCTTCCTTCATGGTGACCTAGAGGAAGAGATCTACATGGAACAACCTCCGGGTTATGTCCATGATCCCTCCCTCGTTTGTAAGTTAAATAAGTCTCTTTATGGCCTTAAACAAGCCCCTTGGGCTTGGTATGCCAAGATGGACTCCTTTTTACTTACATCAAGGTTTACTAGGTGTCACTCTGATCCAAATGTTTATATTCTATGGCAAGATGACTCCATACTCATTCTTGTTCTCTATGTTGATGACTTATTGATCACATGCAGTTCTTCCTCTATTATTGATTCTGTGAAGATCACCTTGGCCAACAGGTTTTCCATGACTGACTTAGGTTTTCTTCATTACTTTCTTGGGATCCAAATTTCACAATTTGACTCAAGAATTGTGATTTCACAACCTAAGTATGCTCTTGATTTGTGTGCATGTATACTTTACTTAATGCTAAATCAAATGAAGCAAGAACTACCACCTAAAATAGTTCTACAATTTAGCTAAAACAAAGCATAAACACCATCATGATAAGAATTAAACAAGGGTTAGATGCTAGCATTCATCAATACAAACTTTGAAACTAACAATGCTAAATATCTAAACTCCTCTATTCTCTAACAACAAATAAATGAATGGACCTAAGTAAGCTCCATGGCTATCAAAATAGTTGTCCTTAATGTTCCAAGAACCTAGGAATGGGGGCTAATCAAAGTTGGGCTACAAGACCCTTTTGACACCTCCCATATGACCCAAGCACTTTAAGAAAGAGGTTTAACTCTTCAAGATGATGAACTCTCAAAAGGGCAAGGTGCAAGCTCTTAGTCTCTTTGTTATATGCTTTGCATTTGCTCTCTTAGGAGTTTACGTGTAAGTAAAAGGTAGGTGGAGGGCTCTTTATATAGCCCAAAGGATAAAGGATTCAACACATTCTCATGAATGTGGGATAAAGGTAAAACATGATAAGAATGGATAAGGTTTCTTTATTAAAGGTAACCTTACTTTAGAAGGGTTTAATACATGTTTAGCAAGTCATGGGAGTTAGGGGTATTTTAATTAATCAAAGGTGATTAATTAATAGGTAGGTGTAAGCTTATAGAAGCCAATTAGAAGAATATTAGTGCGATTTAGGCTATTATAAGGGGATTAAATCAATTAAATATTGATTTATTGGTTAAATGGAAGGGAAAGCTAATTAATTAATAATAATTAATTAGTCTAGGTAGAAGGGGTGATTTATTAACTGAAGGTCGTTAATTAGGGTATTTGTTGGATAGGCAACTTAATTAATTAGCTTAGTGTAATTAATTAATGATGATATGAGGGAAAATGAGTGTTTTTGACAATATGTCATTGATTTGCGAGAAAGGGGATAATTAGTGCAATTTAAGTATTTAAATTGCTTGGGCGTAATTATAGGTGTCTACATGATTTGCTAGCTCATTTTCAGATGTCCGATTACAAGTCTTCTCCTACTCCTTTTCTTTCCGAGGTTAAGTTGGTTTCTGATTGCTCTACTCCCTTGGTTGATGGTACCCTTTATCGACAGTTTGTGGGGAGCTTGATTTACTTGACTCACACTCATCTGGATTTATCGTATGTTGTTGGGATCATGTCTAGATTCATGCAGGAGCCACATGAGCTGCATTAGAAAGCAGCTAAATGGATCCTTCATTATGTTCGTGGCACTTATACTGATGGCATTCACTATCATGGAGGGGTAGATATTAACTTGATTGGGTTCACAGATTCTGATTGGGCGGTGACTTAGATCATCAAAAATCTACTTACGCTCAGTTTTTCTCTTGGTTTGGGTCCTATTAGTTGGTCTAGCAAGAAGTAGAATGCAATTGCGATATCATCTACAAAGGCAGAATAAAGAGGAGCAGTAAGATGCACGCTACCACATAATCTATTTGGCTAAATAGGGTATTCGACGAGAGGTTGGCATCCACTTTTGGCAGCCAACCATTATCTACTATGATAACACGAGCACTATCTCTACTTACAGAAATCTAATTCAGCATCAGCAGATGAAGCACATTGAGATCCATATGCACTTCATACGAGAGCTTATTCATGATGGTATCATCAACATTCAGTACATTCAGATAGATGATCAGATTGTAGATTTATTTACCAAGCCCTTCATTGAGATTAAGTTTCTTCACTTACGATCTCTTCTTGGGGTGAGGTCTTCTGTAATTGCTCATCTTTTTCGGCTATGTAGTCCTTCCTTCTTTTCTTCTTCTTCTAGGAAGATGTTGTTTGTATATGGGCACCTTATCAAGCCTTTAGTTGTCGGGCCCCATTGACACATCTTTCTTAGTTTTTAGGAGTGTCTTCTCTTTCCGTCTGACTCATCATAGCCACTACCCCAACTTCGATGAAGGGGGTGTTGGTGTGAGTTATCCTATGTGTCCTCCACTCACATATGGAGGGTCATCTCACATGGGTTAGGTTTAGGGTTTGCTATTGAGTCATGCACTAGGGTTACTCAACACCCTATATGTATCCCTTCATTTGACATTTATGAGTATGCCAAGACACTCCACTTTGTTTTCTCTACATGTGCAAGCTTTGTTCTATTATGCAAGTTATTCAATTATTGATCGATTCTTCCTTGTGATTACGTTGGAGCCATTACGATTCAACCAGAGTGCAACTTCATCGTGGTGCATATTTTCCAATATGATCCATCAACTATTTCAGGAATAGCCTTCATGCGGTGTATCCAAAGACGACAAAGAATCATATTATAGTTGGTTTCTTCATCTATAATATAGAATTATGTGAGAATCGTCTTGGGCCCTAGGATGACAAAAAGACTATAGTTCCAATTGATGTTTCCTTGAGGCTATCATAACCCCTCAGCATGTTTCTTGTTGAAGAACAATTAGTTTCTACCTAACCTAACTTCTATAGAAAGAAAAGGGGAAATGTTAACAATTTCCCCATCATCAATCATCACGCATTTTACATAGTTATTATATATCCAGGACACTGCAAGTATAAGTTCAAATCACCTCTACTTGTTATTTCAACATTTATAGGCATCTTACTGATGTCGAACACAAATCCGACATCTCTTTCAGGCTTCCCAAGAGGATAGACATCAAAGTCTATATGGTTTATTTGTGCCTCCAGAGGAGGAGTGACATTGATCAGGTGTCCAAGTCCCAATGCTTCTAACAAAGCAGCTCTATGAGCGAGAGAGTTCTTCAAAAAATCCAAGAAGGAGATGTGAGAAAAGGTCTTGGTCAAATCATTAATCAAGTCATAATCCCCACCAGATTTGCAAGCGTTTATTGAATATCATATGATATTGACGAGTAAATAGGTATCAACTGTGATGAATAATCTCAAGTTCTTGTGGTAGTGTTAATTTGTGGTTTAGTTTCCAATTCTACCAGTCCCACGATCTTTGTTTGTTGATGACCGTCCAAAGGAGGTGCCACTAGTGGGTTTGATGATGTTGAAGCCTCATGATCGTTGGCTCCTACCATGATTCCCTTGTTTGAACCGTTAGGATCTAGCTTACCATATTTAGGATGTATAGGAGAGGATCACTAAAGATCCTAAGCGGCATGTTTTGCAGGGACACTATCCCCTGTGTAAGTGTTTTGAGTTGGTGTTGTTGGATTTTCCAAAAACATGTCAACGAAGAGTTGTCTTTGGTCTTCTGGAAAATGTTGTAGAAACTTGTTACAATCATGGCATGTTCTTACATCATGCCCTTAGACCCTGTGGAAACCATAATACAAGTCGAGGATCGTAATCCCGAGGTATTCTGTTTATATTTTATTTTAGTCCAAGTTTCGATTTTTGTTTCTTGTTGATTGTTATAATTGAAGTTTGGAGCCCATTTCCCTTGATTTTGAAATTGGTTTGGGTACCCACTTGGGTACTGGTTAGGGCCTTGGGCCTGATTTTGTTGAACTTGTTTTTGTTGTTGTTGTTTTTGTTGTTGAGGACAATTGAATTTCACATCGTTGATTGTAGGCATAAAATTGTTATTTATTTGGTTATTATCGTTTACATTGTTATTATTGTTAGTAGTGTTTGCATTGGGGGTGCTAACAATGTTTGGTTTCTTTACCTGATTGGTAACACCATCAGTTGTAACCCCATGATTCTTGTTGAGGACCTTTGGTCCCTAATTTTTGTTCATGTTATTAGGGTAACCGGAGTTACCTTGGTTAGGAGTGATCAGTCTCCCATTTGTTCCATAGGTCTTGTGACCACTGTTTATAGTTTCTGATCAATTCAGAGAGCACCCTCCAATACTTCTTCATAGCTCCTCAATGGAAACTTTTGGACTTCTTCCTTTGTTTCCCTATTAAGGGAGTGAAGGAATAGATCACAGAGCTCCATTTGATCCATATTAGGAGCACTTGCCGAAGAATAGAGGACCTGCCACCATATTTGGATGAAATGGGCGAAGACTCATTGTGCTCTTGTTTTATGTGAAGGAATTCTCTTATTCATGTCCTTTGCAGTTGTTCATGTCAAAATATTTGATAAACTCATACACGACTTGCTTAAAATAATGTATCGAAGCCTCTGTATCCTATAATACCAATCCAATCAGCGTAATTCCTTCGAGAGTTTTGGAAAGATCTTAGCCACCACATCATCCTAAGGAAGCAATTCCTTGATAGCGATAGCGTAGGCCCCGATATGAGCATTCAAGTCTCCTTCTCCATTAAATTTTGGAAGATCGGGAAATGGGCATGGAAGCATGACACCACGTATTGTGAAGTAAAAGGGTTCCTTTAAATACTCAACGTATGTACCCATTACGTAAGATTCCACCATTGAAGATCCTTGATGTGGAGGTGGAGGAGGAGGAGGAGGATAAGCCACATTATAAGCATTAACAGAGAACGTATGGAGTCCTTGATATGGCATGTAGGGAGCGGGAATGGCATATGGGTCCATTTGGGGTGATTTTGAGTACATGTGCATGTAAGGTGGGATGATACCAAGATATGGACTAATGGGCATGAAACCGTGGAATGTCACATTTCTGATGGAGCGGAATTCAAGAACACACTTCTAGTCATCCCTTGCATAGGATAAGTTTGAGAAGGCTAAGGACCCATCACTAGTGTGTCAAATCCCATAAGAAGATCAATTGGATTCATCTAAATCGGGTAACCTTGTTGAACAGGATATTGCGCGATTGTTCATTGGTTGGGATGTATCCTTTACTATCAAGTGGATATCCCATGTTCTGCCCTACTTCATGAGTTTTTGCAATGGTTGGGAACTCTCTAGTTCTATAATCCTCCCTATTAAGGTTTAAATGACATCGTTGGGAGAGGATTGAGTTTGTTTTCGGGTGTCTACAACATAGGGTTTGATTGGGAAAGCACATGATGCCCTATTATGACCTCTTTGGTGTTATAATTCTTTTCTTCCTCAGAAGTAAGAATCTTAGGATAGGTATTTGACATTTCAGAGGTTGCAGCCTTCATTCTATCCAAAGACTCATCTATCTGATGAAGAGGATTAGCTATTCATGTAAATATGTCATCTTTTGTTGATTGCATGGCAATGTGAGGTCTTGACAAGACTCTATGGTAAGGACCTGTTCCATTTCTGATAACAACGTGGTTTGCATTGGGTTGATTGTATTGCATGTTTAACGGTTGATCAACCTCCTTCGTCCTTACATAGCTAACTAGATTTCAAGCGTAACTAGGGGAGGTTTGCACGTTGCTTGTGTAATTGTCAGCCCATCCGAAAAGGGAAGGGGATTGTTTTGGTTGAATGTTGGTGTAATATTTATCAGAGCCAAATGGCCCACCAATATCTCTACCAAACATATCTAGAAGGTATAAAATACTTATCAAAATAGGGGAAGAAATGGAAAGGTGAGGTAATAACAATGAAAGTAATGGATAAGAAGGAATTAATCCTTCACGTTAGGTTCACCAATTTATACGGATGAAAATCGACACACGACCTTCAATCCGCACTTGACTCTTTGAGGTCATGTTAGAGCAACCGATGTGGAAATGTGGATGAATAACTATAGAAGAATCAATGACTAAGATCTGGTAATGTGGTTTCCTAGTAGTTGGGTCAGCAAAAGGGGACATTTAGTGGCTATGAACGGGTAGCGTAAATTCCCTATGGCTTGATCTACTTGATTGAATCTAGGTATTAAACTAGTTTGAAGTGTCCATGTAAACTTATTTAAATTAACAATCTAAGCTCTTACTTGAAGGGAAACTAATCTAACAAATCACAAAACTGAAATATTATTAATTACAAACAAAAATTACTTTTACTCTAAACAAATAAATCCTAAAAAAAGCATCCGGATATGGCTATTTGTTTATGCATTTTTGAATTAAATCTAAACTAATTAATTAATTGAATGTTCCTAACACGACTCTCAATCCCGCCTCGGAGGCGAGAGAATAAATCATAGCTTCAATGAAGCTATTATTCCCCACAACTTCCCTAACAATATTGAAGAGAAAGATTTCATTGTGATATGATCTATGCAACTACTTGATAATTGAAATGATGAAATAGTTTATCTACTATATTTGATATAGATTATTATAATGAATATGATTCAGATTTGATAATTAAATCAATGAAGAAAACAAACAACACCTCCAACCTAGATATGTAAGAACAGTGGAAAATCTGGTTGTGTGAATATTCATCCCCTCAGTTTATCCTTTCGATTTTTGTGTCCACGTGAGTCCAATGGATAGGAATGCAGCAACATGAGAGGAAGAAGGATGTGGGAGAAATAGTAGCTTGGATTGGCAGAATGGGAAGCAATGCAAGTGGAAGAATGCAAGCACAATTAAACTGAGATTGGCTTTGACAATTTCCAACAAGAAAGGCAACAACTTTGCAATAGCAAGAATACAAATTTTCTCCAGGTTTTTCTTGAGAACAAGCAATGGTTATATAACAAATTGGTTGGGTTGTGAACTCACACACAAGGCATCCTTGGTGTGCCAACTCATTGGGTGAAGAGGAATTTCAAACTGATTAAATCCATTTAAAAATAGAAGAGGGAGAGAAGACCATGCAATCAAGCCTAAATTTAGCTAATTTGGTTCACAAACGCGCCTTAGAAATGAAGTTAACTGTAATCGCGTGTTTAATTTTTACATGAAGGTTTCTAGAAAGATCACGTAGAACTGTTGCCCTGCGCATGGTGCCAAGCATGAAACCACCACCCTATCTAGGGCGATGGTCACAAAACCACTACCCAAGAAAGGTGGTGGATTTGAAACTTAAGGTCAAAACATATATAAAAGGAGCGGGAAGCTTAGAAGAAAGTGTGCAGAGGCTAAGTAGGGATGTCTAGGCTACAAATATGTACTGCGAATGGGTTTAGGAACTTGAACACCTTCTAAAAGGATATGAATCATCATTGGGGACTTTTGTAACTATTTTTTTGATAATGTAGCACGTGCAATTTTGGGTGCATACGATAACATATTCCATTCAATCCTACTTTATCTAAATCTGTATGCACACATGATGGGTTGACCCGGCTAGGCTTTATAGTTGACGACATCTTTCCTCCACCTTATGATCATCATCTCTACCATGGGTTTTTTCACATCACCACTGCTTATGGACTTTGAGTCTTCTATCTCACGTTCTTTCTTGCATATGCTCCTTGTACTTCTCCACTCACGTTGGGACAGTCTTGGCTTGATTACATTAGGGGCACGTTAGATCCGAGATCATATTGATATATCATTTCCCATGCCATTTGGTCATGTATTCATTTCTGAATGAATCATTCCTCGGTTATTCACAAAACCTCACTCGTTGGTACGCACATGGTTTTCCACTACCCCCATTCACTAATGAGGAGTATGTTATGGGCATGTACAAATTACGCTTAGACGGTGCTTTACACGACCAACCTGACACTATTTCTTATCAATTTTTCTCGAGCACTTGTTTATTTTGACTATGACAATGATGATATTTTTGATGACATTACTTGATTATTCTCATCCTTCACACACTTGGGGGCATGACGCTTATTTCATCCGCCTAGCATCAACATGTGTCTTATATTTGCATTATTTCACACATGCTCATATCGTCATTTCCCAATGATGAACTCTTGTGCTTTGGTTCATACTTGACTGTTTATGGAATCCTATACACACGAGCCTCACACAATGCACAATAGACACTACACATTACACATATTCACACATCATGCACTTTTGTACATATCCACCATCCTCCTCTTCCATCTACTATGCATCATCTACACTCTATGCTTTACACACCCATACATCATACACATTCTACACACTACACTATTATACATTTTACATCACACGTGCTTTGAGCTTCCACACTTATATAATTTACACATCTTGCATTGCACCCTACACATTCCACATTACATGTTACACGCTTTACACGTCACATACCCATGACATTTTCTCATCCCCACATTTTTACACATATTAAAAATTTTACGCATCCACTTCTATGCGCTGCACTCATTTCCGATGACACACTCTAGTCTAATGGTTCATAATGGACTACGAGGGTCCAACTCAAAATTGAACCTCGCATATTCACAATCAATCCATCAATATTTTTATCATACTATGTGACATTTTTACCATCACCTTATTCACACATTCTCGTGATATATTATGTGTTATATCATCATGTTCTCTATCATTCCATTCATACATTTCATGATATACACTTTGTGCTACATCATCATGTTTTCTATCCTCCTACTCATATATTTCATCGTAAACGCCTTGTGCTACATCATCGCGCTTGATCTTACTCACCTACCTAGTGATATACACTTTAGGCTAAATCATCACGCATCTTAGCACCTCATTCTCCAAATTTAAAATCAATTCATCCCTATGTCGTATTCAATATCATTTGCACATCATCATTCTATAATCAACAATCTACACTTAATTCATCAACTCCTTCCACAAGACAACACATTACTCAAACCATTTCCCAATGAAGCATTCTCATTTACTTGTTCTTTCTTGAATGTTGAGGGGGCATAAATAAATGAACCTCATTGTATACAAACACATCCACTAGGGGGAGACGTTGCCCCTATCATTCATATTGAATTTCATTTTGTCTCATCCACAACATACTACATATCTTGGTTTCACTTACATTTTCTTACTCATGTTGGTACATGTTCACTTTATTACACATGCTAGATAGATTTCTTGTATGTCATTAGCTTTATCTTACACACATAGGTGTTCACTTTCCTTTCTAGTTGTGATCTCATATTTTACAAATCCATTACATGCAGCATGGATGTTTGGCGCAATACCTATTACTAGTCCCATAGTGACTCCTGGGGGCATTTAATTTTGTACACTACAGGTGTTATTGTGTCATTTTGTTTCATAGCACCTTACTTTATCAGATTATACATGCTTTCACATACTTTTTATCTTTCTAGGTTGTTGACGGGTGCTTCATGTGCAACATTTGTTTGGGAGGAATATTTTCTTCCATGGTTTTTTGTTACATTGTTTGTTCTTGTTTTCCTTTACTTGTCATTATTTACAGTATTTTCCCTATGTCTTACTTATTCTCTGATCACTTGCATGCCACTATAGCCTTGATTGTCTTGTGACATTGTGAGTGATGTCCCATGTTTGCAACCCTCTTTTCATGGTCTACATTATCTTCTTGCATGTTTTTCTTAGCTTACACAATGTATTCTTAGCTTATGTTCCATCTTATACATGCATGTTTGTCTTTTCTTGTACTAACACTTGTTTCCTATCCACTTTTTTAATGTGTGCCTTCGTTTCTCTTGAGTACATTTCATCCCCCACGTAGGGCATGATTTCACATAGCGCTTCATCCTCTTTTGGGCCGCATACTCCTTCATTGATGTTTCATGCACCCCAAATGAGGGGGCATCATTTAGGTGAATCATAGCAGTACCATAAACAACAATTTTTAGTTTTGGACAAGGCTTAGAATTAGTCTTGGGTCCTTAGCATAATAGAATTTCCTAGATTCCCGAAACCAGGGGTAAATTACATTGCAATTGGTAGTTCATCATAGTCTACATAACTCCACACATCATCTTTATAGGGCTCATAATTAGACTTGGGTCCTTAGTACAACGACCTTTCTGGATTCCCGAAACTAGGGGCAATTACACGGCAATTAGTAGTTTAGCACAATCTACGAACTCCATACATAATGGTTGTAACAGGGCTTAGAATTATACTTGGGTCCTTATCACATGCATTTATACACACCATCTACTATGGTGTTACTCTTGCATGGAAAGTAGTTAAAGGTTAGAGGATGACACTAGATTATTCTCCCTACACTTCTTCCATTTCATTGGCATGAGATTTCCCAAAAACTCGCACGTCGACATCATCTACAGGATCCTTTTCTACACTCTTTCCTCATCACGGATCATGTGCACATGTTCCTTTTTCACATTTTCAACATTTTTACATACTTTCCTTACACAATTTTTACATATTTTGATCATATACATACATATTTGACTACTTGTCGACTTCTCTTTTACAGTCCATTAGTATGGGAAGCGGTAGTCGGCACTAACGACAACAACATCACACACACCAATAATGACATCAACATCAACAACAGGCACACCACGACATCTACACATGCATTTCTACCCTAGGTTCATTTTCATCATTTTTGTACTTTCTCCTCCTTAGCATCCATGCTTCACATTTTTATCATTCCACACTTTTTCCATTCCCTCAGCATGACTTTCATCATCGCTCTACATGGCTATCACGTACGCATCTCTATCTAATTTATGTTATTGAGATTTCCTCTCACCAACATAATAAAGTGGAGGAAAATGTAGACACAAAATCACACACTTTGGGTAGCTATATAGTCCTGATTACATACTACTATTCATGTGATTCCTAAGAAAAGTACTAATTAACCCATGTATTTGGCCACCTTTATTTTCTTTTTGTTGCTACTTTCAGTCTTACACCCTTACTTGCTCATTTTTCCTTTTCATACTTCAATATTTGTGATCCTGGACACCAGCGCCCAGCTAGGGATGTCAGCGCTAGGCGCCCTCATCCCCTCTGGGTGCCCCTATTCTCTTTGTAATTTATGTAGACACCTAAATTTTGTATCTATATCCTTAATCACCTGTGTGTGCATATTTATTTAATTCATCCCCCTTATTTAATTAAATTCCTTATCATCCCATCACCTTATTAATCTTTATTAATTAACATAAATTAATTAATAGTACAACATTCTTGGCATGCCCAGTGGGACCACACTTTAGGTGATCCCTTTTTCATTTCTATTTCTATTTCCTTGCCTCTTCTATATTGTACTAACAACTGCAACGCAAGACCCCACTTCTTTCTTGCTCATGTTGGTTTGGCTTCTGGATTTCTCTTCCCACTAAAGTTCATATAAAAAGGAAAATATTTATCCAAGTATTCCTCTTTTTCCTATTTTCTCCTTTTTGTATCATATTTCCCTTTCCTATGTGTGTCCTCATTGAAATATCACACTTCGATTTGGTTTAAAAAGAACCTTTCTTTTTCTACATCCTGCTTGCTCACATAGCTTAAGTAGGGGTTAACTTGCTGCATCTCACATCTTATCACACATGACCTAAAACTCACACATCAATCAACACATAAAAACATCTCCTTACCCGGTTGACTGATTGGGATTTCATCACCCAACAGAAACCACCCAAAATCTTCCCTAGCCAAAACAAACTGAAACTAGACATAGACTGTCATTTCTTAGGTACCTTTGTTATCCACTTTTCTTTATTTTCACATCTTTTAATTAATCATGATGATAAGAAACTTGTTGATTGATTTGTTTATTAATAAATTACATAAACAAATGTTCATCTATTTCATGCCTATTATTATTCTTCCTCAATTCAGAACAACACAACAATCTTCTCCATTTAATGACATCCCTTCCTCTAATTATCTCTCCTAACAAGATTCTAAACTTGATATGATGCCTTCGGTTACCCAACCCCTTGCCTCCATGGTCTCACCTCATGAGGACCATGTCATCCAAAATTGTTCCCACCTTGGAACCAATCCTTGTTTTTCTCATCAATCCAACCAATATAAACTGGCTACACCCCCATCTCCAACTCCATTATAAATTCTTGGGCCTCCCTCTAGCCCTATATATGATTTTCTACATTGTAGACCCCCAAATATCTCAATCATATCAACCCACTCAATCAGTGGATCCCATTCCACCCACATCACTTTATATCAACTCTATCTCTATTCCATCCGCTATTGTCACTAGTATGCCTATCCAACAATCTCAACCTCTTAACACCTATATCCCCACTTATCATTTACCACAACAACTTGCTCAATCTCAAAAATCATACCACATCCCTATTTCTCAACATCAACCATTACAACAACCTATCCAATCTCAACCTATGACATATATTAATCCTTATCAAATGATTCCTCAAACACCCACACATCCAAAAATTTATCAATCGCCTTATCAAGATACTTTCCATGCCACACAACTAATCCAATCCCAACCTATCATCACATCGAACGATCATATTCATGCCCTAATGAATAGGTTGGGTAGCCTATACAGTCACTACCTTGGGACCCAAGGTTATGCTATCTTATGAACAAATTTGTAATGAACCCATTCATCCGTTGGTTCCAATTAAACCTTACCCCCATCATTAGGAGCTTCCAAATTTTACCAAATTTAACAGCAAGGAAGATCCCCAATAGCATCTCCGTGCTTTTAAACATGCATGTTACCTTATCGCACATGATCAAGAACTTATGCTTCACACTTTCCCTATATCCTTGGCCGGTCCAACATTGGATTGGTACAATGGGATTCCTCAACATTCCTTATTCTCCTTTACCCAGCTCGCATTGTTCCTAGAGCATTTTTCGATTAATATTGCACCTAAAATCACTATCAATGACTTATACGCCATCTGAAATTTTCAAGATGAGTCCATCGTAGACTTCATCGCATGATGGCATGCAATTATAAACGATATGTCTTTTACTCTTCCACAAACTGAACTCATAGAGCTCTTCTCATGTTCTTGTGTCACGAAATATATTTCTTCTACATTGCAAATCCAATCTTTCTAAACATTTGAAGAAGCCTTCACCATGGCTCGCAAAATCGAAACTCACGCCCTTGAGTAAGGTCAACTCAAGCTTCAATCAAACAAGCCCGAGACTAAGTTCATCAAACCCACTACACATAATGACAAGTATAAAAATACCACCAATACCATCATCATTCAATCTCCATCCACATTTGTCTCTCACACGAAGTCTTTGCAAAGATCTTTTAGACCATCTCCTAACTATACCCCCTTGGGGGAATCCTATAGTTTGGTATTTGACAAGTTGATGGAAGTACACTCCATCTAACTTCCTCCTATATGACCCCTGGCTAATTTGCCATCAAAGCCCACTTTTATAAATATCATCAATTCAAAGGTCACGACATTGAGAAGTTTCATTCCTTCAAAGATCGCATCCAACAACTTATAAATCGGGGGATATCCAAATAGACAACTCCACCACTTCACCTAGCCAACCCCTTGACAGAATTAAGAAACCTTTTCTTAATCAACCACCAACAAATCAAGCCATACTTTTTGAATCTCAACTACCAAATCCTCGTACCTTTAACATCGTCAATCAAGATCTTATCTCATTAATGACTCCACATGTTCCTACCTTAGACATTATTTTCACACCTTATTCACCACCTATTGTATCAATGACTACCACACCTATATCAACTCCTATTACCTATCATGTATCCATATCTACTCCTACCTTTACCACATCCACACCAACTTTAACTATACCTACCACTCCATCAACATCCATCATGTCCCAACCTATCTTATATATCCCCTTGTCCACATATACTTCAAACACACCTATTACTACATCTATATCACTCATTTCCATATCAATCCCAACTACACTCATTTCTACCACATGTACCTCTACAAATCCACTTACAACTATCACAACACCTATCTTGATGCATATACCTACATCTTCACATATGACTACATCATCCCTTCCATCCCAATCTTTTATGCCCACTCCTTCTCCAACATCCATTCCTATATCTACACCTATATCCCCTGCCACACTAGTCACATCCTCTTGATTTGTGAATATATCAATGATGCCCCTTGCAATGTTTATGAAGCAAGCACCTCCATCTAAAACAAACACAAGGAGGATTCATTCTCCCTTTTCAAAACCGACCATTTCTACATCAACCAATCCCAAATCTACACCAAAATCTTCAAATCCACCGGTTGAGAGTATAGTTACCCCTATCGATCCAAATCTAAGACCAATGGTAAACATTCCCAAAGGTCTCATAGGAGTCCTCGTAAGACGCTAGACCTCTCCTCTTCTCAGCAATTCAACATTACAAAATCCATCCCAAACACACACTCATCTATTTTAGGGCCAGCCCCTTCACCTAAGATGTCACGTAATAATAAAATCCAATCTAAACAATCTAACTCTCCTCCCAAAACTGATTCATATTTCAAGACACCTAATTTACCCATCCAATATACATCCACCTCTTCCCCTAAATCCAAGTCAAGATATCCTATCAAAATCCACAAGACTTGTCTTCCCCATGACACTTCGATTGGGTCTTATGCGGACATATTTTGACATTTAATCCAAATATCTGCCATCATGCTTCCTCCCATTAGATATTTTAATCCCCATAGTAATAATCCATCATGGTTCAATCCTAATTGCATTTTTGCCTATCATCGTACCTTGGGTCATGACATTGAGCATTGTAAGGCCTTTCAGACCATCATCTATGACCTTATTGAGAAATATGATTTCCTCATTCAGAGGGAACATCCTTCTCCATCCACGGCCAATCCAACTCGTGTCCCATCCATTGGGTTTCCTTCATCCACCCCTTCGCACATAATTTCCCCTATAGAAGGTCCTCCCTTCTTCATCGATATTATTTTTGTCGCCTTTCCGATCACCCCTATGATCCCCAACCATATATCCAATCCAAATCCAAGATGATCCCATCTAAACTCCTTTAGCATTCACTATCTCATATACATCTAAGTTTCCCAACACTGGGGGAGAATCCTCCCTTTCTTTTTGATCTCCTTCCATCTTCCTTGACCATACATGCTGGGGGAATTCATTCTAAGATCGGTCCACTTATAGATTAAATCCTTTCCATCCTTGGCATCATTTTAAGCCCACATTTTATGGCCATTTCTTGAAACATGTATTTCTTGATCCCTCACCGCTGAGGAGTCGCACATAATTTATAATATTCATCCACCTCATTCAACCTAAATCAAATCTTCTTATCACCTTGTCCTTCCTTTGGGAGGACCATATCATCAAAGTCCACCGTTGTGGCTATATTTTTCCTTCCATGGAGGGACCATTTCATCTCATCCTAAGTCCACCTTTGTGGCCATATTTGTGCCTCTCTTGGGGCACCATCTTCATCAAAGTCCACCTTTGTGGCCATATTCGTGCCTCTTTTTGGGGCACCATCTATTTCCATATTTGTCCCTCTTTTGGGGGACCACTTATTTTTCATCACAAGCCCACTTTTATGGCCATCTACTCGTCTCGTTAGGGACACATATTTTTACTTCCTTAAGGGTAGCGCATAATTCTATCTTTGCTCATCTATCTCATCTTATCCCATCCTATCAAGTTGTCATCTTATCTCGAACATGAATTTAATCAAGAGTAAACATGGAAAGTTTTCTCTCCTTTGATGGTAAACCGGGAGTGGGTCCACTTAAAACTTTGTGCTTGCAACCATTCTACTATTAGCACACTACCAATGAGCTCTTAGTTGTATATTTAGATCATCTCTCCATCATTAGCTTCTTCCATCATTCCTCGTAGTGATTGGAATTATGTGGTCTATCGTCACTTCCTAGATATGACCTTAAATATGGGCACCACGAATCTGCCCATAGAATTTTCCTTATGGATAGGTTTTCCCTTCTTAGTTAGAACTCCGTGATCATTACATCCATCACCCTCTCATTCACCTATTGGAACCATGCAAAGGGTCTATGGGTGTCCTTGTACATGCATTATCCCCTCTTAAGTGGTCTGCGTAGCTAGTCCCAACTCTCCCCATATAAATAAAAAATTTATGGATGCTCAAATCAAAATAAAAGTTATTAAAAAAACTAATCCCTCGAAGGACATCTACTCATGCAAAAAAACTAGAAGAAGAATAAAAATTAAAAGAAAGCATGAAAATCAAAGTCAAAAGAAAAATCAAATAGACCAATCCTTGAAGGATGACTATCATATATATTACCCTTTCCATCTATATTTTATAAATTAAACCATACCCTTGAAGGATGGCTACTCCTCATGGCATTTAAAGGCTTCCCTCATTAATCAGCCTTCCATTTTATCAAAGATCCTAAGAAAGCTTCCTGCATTAATCAACTTTCTTCAAGCACACTTCCTTCATTAATCAGCTTGCTCTTTCCTCTTCCTAGAGCTTGGGCATAGTTGTAGGGAACACCACTAAAGGATAACCCTCTTCCCACGTACAAGTTACATCTCAAACCCATTTTTTGTGTTGACATTAGGTCTATAATTCCATCCCATCCGTCTTTCTCTCATGATCTTTGGTATAACTAATTATCGTTTGTTATATGCTAACATTATGTTTTGGTCACATGTGCCTCACATTTCCTATATCCTCCTCTTGTTTACCTCCAATGCGGTTAGACGAATCCTTTCCTCACACATTCCTCAATGGCATAGCGTCATTCATACCCTTTTGGTTGCATCTTATTTGATTAGTATCTATTATCTCATGTATTACACCCTAGCTATGTCATATAGCTTTATTCAATCTATCTCATCCAAATCTCACCCAAGTTTATCCGATCTATCTCATCTTACGTCCACTTTTGTGGCCATATTTTTGTTCCCTCTCGGGGCACCATATCTCACATTTTTCTATCTCACCTTTGGCCATTTTTGTGCTCTTTCGGGGCACCATTTCCTCATTTCATCTTGTCTTATAGTCCATCTTTGTGGCCATATTATAATCACACTTATCATCTTGAAGTCCAAATTTGTAGCCATATTCATTTTTCCTTTGGGAATTTAATTTAACATCCAATCCCATCCAATCTACTCTAAAAATTCCACATTTGTGGCCATATTCATTTTCCCTCTGGGAATTTTAATTCTACATCCAAATCATTAGTTTATACATTCAAAATCCCACTGGGCCATACTTATTCCCCCTTTGGGCATATTATTTCACCACCCTCTTTTTCACTTTGCCTTTTTGGTCATTTTTCATGTCCTACATAGCCCTAAACAACCCAATCCCACCTACAAGCTTTAAAGAATCTTTTCCAACTCTTAAATACACCAAATCCCGATCAAATCACAAAAGTATCCCATTTGGGAAAATTTCCTTCGATCGGCGACCCACTGAGTCGTATCAACCAACCCTATAAACCTAAGTCCTTTCTTTGATTCTTCAATTAGATGCATCCATATTGTGGAGCCTCTCATGAATTGTGAATTCTTCCTCATACCCGAGTATTTCTGCAATAGTTCTGAGACCTCTTAGACATCTTTCGAATGTTCATGCATCGCTCACGATCATCCTTTGTGATATTATTATCATCATTGTGTTTCTTTAATTTATATGTATCATATTATCTTGGTTTTTCTTGCATCTAAAATTTTACAAGTTTAGATCAGCCTCAACAACACTCAGAGCTTCTCTAGCAACCTTCTTTTCCAATTTATTTGCTTACATGTTGCCTTTTTCATCCCTCCATCCTTGGCCTTACCCAATCCATATCCATTCGGGGTAGACCAGTCCAATCAGCGTCGACTTCGATAATGAATGTCATCAATCCTCTTCATTAATAATATCAATCCAGGGCTGGTGTCTAATGGTTATATGCAATAGGAGAAAGAGATCTTTGGAAAACAAATCCTTCAAACACAATCCAAACTTTCATAAATTGAAATCAAACTTGTAGAAATGGAAAAAAAAACTTGCAAAAATGAAAATCACACTTGCATAAAAGAAATCACACTTGCAGAAAGGAAATTGTTGAATTGGAAATAAATATAATCAAATAAAACACCTACAGGTTCACAACAAACTGAATGAAAATGAATATTACAATACGAGGAGAAAAACAATACAACAAAATGATAATCACAAAAAAAGGAATAAACATAAACATAAATTATTACAAGACAAAAACACAAATACATAGATCCATCTTCCTTGGAATGAGTGGCCAGCTCATTCCTTGGAAGAGGATTTAAATCATGCTTCCAAGATCTTAATTCAAAACTTTAGAATATTGGAGAGAAAAGAATAGATTTTGAATTTATTGGTAAAATATTACCTATTCTTGGGTAGATTTATTCAAAGCAATAAATCCTAAGAAAACTTGACTATAACATTCCACTTATTGTAGAGAATATTTCTATAACTCATCCCTTTAATCTAGGAGAGTTCTTATTCAACATTCATAATACTATTCCACTATTTTCTCATCCTTGAAACATGGAGAGAAAATGGAGTACTAAGTCCATGACTTCATATTCTTCTTGGAATGCCACATGTTTGGATTTGTATTCTTGGTTGATGACGTGGAAGCAAAGAGTGGGTTGAATATTTTGGTGCTCCTTTACATTACTTTGGAACAAACCAAAAGACTTTCACTAGCTGGGAATTTCAGTAGCTGCGTGAAGAATTTCAGTAGTTGGGCATTTTAGTACCTACAATAAGACTTTCGGTAGCTGCAATCTATGAACTTGGAGTAGAGTTGCTTATGACATGTTTTCTACACATTATTGCATTCCAACTTTAGAATAAATATCAAGAAATAACAACAATTAGATTGCAAATAGATTTCTAAAGATATGATAAGATAAATCCTATATTCTACCTTAAATATGCTATACATTATTAAAACTACATCTAAATTCACTTGAAAGCTTGATTTTAAGAGAGAATATGAGTGTCATTTGGTGATATAATGAGACATATTTTGGTCTCATCACCGACCCATCTTCTAAATCTAGATCCAGCCACATAAGAGCTTGTAGGTTTGTTGTAGGTTCCTTTCATTTGATCCAGTTGGCGTTGAACTACATGTGCACGATCATGTCGTTGTTGACCCATACCAGGTAACCTTTAATTTACTATTATTCCAATCGTATCGATTCTAGATCAATTTTAATCATTTCTCATATTTAGTATATTCATGTCTCTGCATGTTATTTATTGTTCTTGCTTTATTTCACTCTTTCTAAACACACAAGGGTTAACATCAGCCAAGGAAGCTAATCAATTATTGGAGAGATCATTGTTAGGAAACCCCCACATAAATATATCTAATCAATCTCATTTCAATTTATCTTATTTATAGGTTATTAGCTACAACGAGGATCTATCATTCACTTTGGACTGTGTCCATCACATCGCATTCGAGGTACCTTAAACCCTCCATGTTTTGAGTTGTGTACTTTCTTTAGTAGCTAACATCGTTCATTTGAATCGAGCAAGAAAATTACATAAACACTTGACTCACACGTTTTGGGTCCTTTTTATTCGTTTGAGCATCTTATATTTTTGGTCGTCGACCTTTTCGGGTTAATTATGAAATTCAAGCAAGGGAATCATATAAATATAAATCTATGTGATCATAATAAGGGAACAAGTGCTAAGCACTATCTATCACCACCTGAGGTTACATCCATCAAGACATCTAAGAGCTCCATTGCATCCATCTAGCTCCACCATAAGGGACACAAGGGTTGGTTTTCTACATAACACTTCATAGGAGATAAATTCATTCTATTTCATGCACATATTTACTACATTTTACACATAGCTACATGCTCATTATCCAAGTGTGGCACGCACAAGAGAAACCTAGGGCACAATTCCACACACACACAAACACAGAACTATATTGGGTATGAGATGTAATGCAACACTCAGTCATAAGTTCACCATTGTGACAACTGAGGATATTGGGACCCCTCATTTTGCATATTTCATTTTTAGGATTTAATGTCTATTTGAGGGTTTTACAGGTTCATTTTTTATTGGAGGTTTCCGACGACCTCGGTGATCTTGGTGCTACCTCGAAGCAATCAAAGGTGACTAAAGGATAATACCTTGCGACACCTTAGAGGAGGTTTTGTGAGCAATTTCTGTAAACCCAGGTGCCCAAAAATAGTTCTAGGGTGCCCACAAGCACCTTTGTCCCTCTCCAGGTGCCCCAGTCCAGCCTATCTCATCAAATATACATTTTTTTGTGCTCTAGTGTGATAGTCATTACTTCACATTTCTGTTTTTTTCAACTCGTGAAATCTCCAAAACTCTACGAATCAGTTAAGGCTTTTTACCCTCTCTTTACAATTAGTGTTTCATTATTTATCACTTAGTTTCTTGGGTATAATTTATGTATTTCATTATATATTCATTTTACTACAATCTTACATTCAGATTAGGCTCATATATTTACATTTTAGCTTAATCAATCATCATATGGTTGTTGATCTAAAACTTGTTTAAAAGTGGTCCTCACTGTGGCCATGACAACTATATAGAGACAACGGCTAAGGGCATATTTAACTCTATTTTCCTTCCCCTTTACGTAGCTAATTTCAAAATCATACTCACTTCAAAATTCCAACCAATTTCATTGGTGGGCATTTAGGTTTAGCTAGATAAAGATATACTTGAGCCCTAAGTGATCAATCTTGAGCTCAAATGGCTTTCCAATAAGGAAATGCCTCCACATTTGCAATGCATGGACAATTGCAGCAAGCTCCAAATCATGTGGTGCATAATTCAACTCTCCTTTCTTGGTTTTTCGAGACTTATATGCCACCACATGGTTATCTTGCATTAAAACACCCCTGAAACATTCACCAGATGTATTTGTAATGACATTGAAATTACCATTTGGATCAGGTACCTTGAGGATGGGTGTTGATGTCTTTAAGTTCAGAAATTGGAAGACCTTTTACACAAATTTTGATATATACATACTTTTTACCCTTCTTTTGTGAGGATGTTATTGGACTCCCTATCTTAGATAATCCTTCAATAAACTTTCTATAATATCCTACTAAGCCCATAAAACTTATAACTTCATGCACATTCTTTGGGGAAGGACAATACGTGATAGATTGTACCTTAGCTGGATCAACTTATATACCTTCAGTGAAATAATGTGTCCTACATAATTTGCTTTTTGTTGGAAGAAAGAACATTTTTAAAAATTTCCATAAAGCTTGTGTTGTCATAACCTTTCCAACACTAACGTCAAATTCTCTTAATGTGTTCTTCTTCTATATTTGAATATATCAAAATATCATCTAGAAAAAATAACACAAACTTATCTAAACAATCCTTGAAGATATTATTCATCATATTCATGAATGTTGCTAGAGAATTCATGAGTCCAAAATAAATTATAATGAACTCCTAATGCGCATAACAAGTTTGAAAATCTATTTTTGGAATTTCTTCCTCATAGATTTCGAGTTGATGGTAACTCGATCTCAAATCAATTTTTGAGAACATTTTTTCCCCTCACATTTGGTAAAATATATCTACTATTCATGTCAAGAGGAATCTATTTTTGATATTATATTTATTCAACATATTATAGTCTATGAAAATCCTAAGATTTCTATCCTTCTTATCCACAAAATCAACTGCAGAAGAGACCTACATCTAGACAAAGCAAGACAAAAGCCAAAAGAGGTGATCAACAAGCATCATTTGAGCTAGAATCTCAATTTTTCTTCTCAATGGTATAATGATACAGGTGCATCAGTAGGATGTCATTGAGGTGGTCATATTTTGGCTATAGCCTAGGTTGTTTTAGGAACAAGTATTATCATTTCCCTCGAAATTTTGTATTCAAATATTCAAACTTGACAATTTGTGTGTAAAAGCCTAAATAAGGCCTATTTGTTACATGAAGGCCAAATATATTTAGAATCAAACTTAGAGATCTTATTCCCATGTGAAATCAGTCTAGAAAGTGAGGTTTTAGAGTTGCAAAGGTATTTACTTAGTCAATAAGTTGTTAACCTATCTAGGGAAGTAGTTGAGTAAAGAAAGGAATAGTGGTTTTTGGTGTAAAATTAGGATTCTTGGTTTCGATATGAATATTCTTGAATTAAATAGTTGTCTCAAGAGAGGATGAAGGAAAATAAAGAATTTCTAAATTTTGGAGACAACTTTTGCATGTTACTTGGCTTAATTTCTTTGTTTTCCCCTATATTTTGGTAAAGAACCCTATGCAGAACCGAGCTTGAAGATGACAGACATCTCCATGAGCTCGATAGCTCGAATGTGAAGGATGGAAAATTTGGAGGGGTTCAAGTAAATCTGAACATAGTTTATTTGACAATTTTAAACGTTCTAAATAAGGCATGTAGACCCATATTTACATCCTTTGTCCCTAAACTAGGGCTTTCTGGATCTTCTAGACCCTATTGTGAAAATTACTAATTTTTTGAAATCACCATGTACATGACCTCATCTAGCACTGTTCAAGAGCTTAGATTTAAATTTGATTTGAATATGTGGTTTTCATGAAATTCTATGTGCTAGGCTTGCATTTTTACCAGTCTAAACTGTACGGTAGTGTTTTTGTGAGGTTCTAGTGCAAATCATTAATCAACATTGTTTGGGATAGCTTTGTAGGGTTTGTATAAACCTCATGCAAGTGTTGTGTAGTCTCATCCATCCCTAAAACCCCAGTAGCATCCTCACGGTCCTAAAAAGGACCTAATTAAGCCTATAATAGTACAAGGAATAGAGTAAGGACAAACTAATGCTAAATTGGATGAATAATGAGCACTTTATGACCTGAAAATGGTTCAAGTAGAATCATGGGGCTATAACTAGGTGTGGGTAAGGTCCTAGAATAATTTATAACATCCTCATAAGCTTCATAAGCATGGATTTTGTCATAGGTTAGTGTCAAGGACATGAATTAGTATTGAGAATATAAACAATGATGGTATTGCTAAGATGTTGGAATATTCAGAAGAAGGGTTTTGGCATGATAGGATATGGAGATCCTCTATAGGTTATGAAGTTGAAGCATGTGTATGAGGGAGTGAAGTATTGAAGATAAGGTGTGTTTGAGTGGATACGAAGTATGTGCATGTGTATGGTGAAGTTGAGAGGTATAACAAGAAGAGGATGAAGTATGAATAAGTAGGAAGCATAAGTCAGGTAAGAAGTGTGATAATCTCATGATGAACTCATTGTACATTAGATCTCACTATACACCGATGTTGTTTAGTGGAGAACATTGAGAGAAGCATAGATTGGAGTGGAGTGGACCAGAGGATAAGGAAAAGACAAGGTGTAACATTCATAACAAGGAGAATCTCAGTATATATGACTGTAAATATAGGGAAGGTTGATCAAGTCAGGTAAAGACATGAATTCCATGTTCTTCTCCACAAATTGCTTAAACATGTCTATATAGTGACTAGTGCATATAAAATTTCCTTTGTGAATATATATATTACTTATGAAGTTTATGATCAAACCAAGTGGAGCACCTAAGTATATCCTCAGAGCAAGGGTGATTGATTTGTGTCATGAAAGCTTAAGGAAGTTGTGACCTACATTATGATAACAAGGAGAAAGTGAGAAGACCCTTGCACCATTTTTGTATCAAAGCCTGATTTAAAGGCTATAAATGACATTAGGAGGATTATGGCATAATTTCACTCAAGGATGTAGAACAAGTAGGAAATCTTGCTAAGAGAGATGATGGGACAATTTTAGCATATTAAGATACAAATGAAGGAGAGAATGGATATTTTGGAGCATCTTGTCAGAGAAAGAATGTCATTGTTAGAGTGCAGCAACAAGGAAGATTCTACAAGCCATTCAAGGGAAGAATGCAAGTCTTCTAGACAAATTCAAGAAGGTATGCTTATGTTTAGTGATGTGAATGAAAATAGAGATAGTTGTGTAAATGATAGAGATGTGAATGCAAGTTATAATACTATGAAATGCCCTAAAGGAACTGGAAAGGAGCAGGTATTCAGACTGGATCAGTCATGTAGGAGAAATGAGAGAATGAAGGGTGAATCTCTCTTGATGAAGAGATTCTTGGAGCAGCTAAGAGGCAAAAAGACATATTTAAGGAGACAAGATACAGACATGATTCAGAGAAGGAACTTATTCAGAACTAGATGCAAGTCTAGAGGCAAGGTATGTGATGTCATTATAGATGGAGGAATCACTGACAATGTGGTGTCATAATACATGGTGAAGAAGCTAGGATTGAGAAGACTTCCACATCCAAAGCCTTATTTCATTTCATGGGTGCAGCAGAGTCATAACATCCTAGTAAGTGAGAAAATTATTGTTGATTTTCAAATTGGAACATATAAAGATATAGTGTTATGTGATGTTCTACCTATAGATGTTTGTCATTTTCTCTGAGGTAGACCACTGATAATTTGGCAAGAAAGCCAAGCATGATGGAAAAACTAATGTTTACAAGTTTTGTAAGGGTGGAGTTGAGCATAGTCTCATACCCTTGAAGGGTGAAGGAGATGATGAAAGAGGAAGTGTCATGTTAATGACCATGAGGAAGTATTTACATGAAACAATGCAATAGGTTAAAGAGATAAAGATAGTAAAGGAAGTGTCTCCTTGTGATGAGTTATGGATGAGAAGAGAAGCACCAAGAAGGGTGTTTGGTGACCAAGAAGTTGGTCACATGAAGAAGTTAGCGAAGAGAGAGAGACTATGGAAAAGGAAAAGAGATGGTGGATCAAAAATACCACCTTGAAAGAGCATTAAGTTTCTTAAATGGAGACAAAATAGTGGAATAGGCCATGAGAACATCAGGGATGAAGGTCAAGAGACCATTGAATTTCCTAACTAACCCTATGTGGACATGTTTGTATGCAGGTACAACTCATAACATGTTGAGTTTTAGTGAAAATGTAGGTAAAAGAAGTGATGAAGGTGATGTCATTGCAAGGCAAGAAGACCAACTTGGTCCTAGGTATGATGAAGAGGAAGGAGTGGACACTCTCACCTTGAGAGAAGAGTTACAGAGGCTAGAAGAGATGTTTGAATCCATGAAATACCAACATGCAGGTGAAGGAAAATCTAGTGAACATGAAGAACTCATGAAGGAGGTCCATGAGGAAGACCAAGCCAAAAGGATGATGACTACTATACAAACCAAGGAGTTTAGGCAAGACTATGATCAAGGGAGACAAGAAATTGAGCAAGAAAGTAAAGAGATGCCTTTGAAGGCATATAAAGATGAAGAAGCACCTCCACAGGATGTCAAGCAAGAATGGAAGCAAGACAAGTACAGTCAACACAACAAAAGAAGCAAGAAGAAGAGATAATAGTAACTTTATACAAAAGGCGAGATAAAGAATGCATGATAGAGAAGAGATCTCAAGAACAAACACAATTTTAAACAGCCCAAGAATAAGGAAACAAAGGAGCTATAAATGAACAGGACATTACTTTTGAAATATTTGTACTTCTTTAATTATGGGAGAAGATTAATGTACTAGTGGAGTGGAGAAATCATTTACAGTCAAGCAAAAAACAAGTAGAGTTACCCCTTGAAGAAGAAGACCAAAGTTTTAGTATATGCAGGTGTTCAATCAAAGAGCATAAATCAGTTGTGAGCTATAAGAGGACATATTCGAATTCTCAGTCTTAGAACCATACTATGCCCAAGTAACTACTCAAGGACATTTAATTAAAATCCAAACTACTATGGAAAAAGGACACAAGTATGGAATGGAAAGCATAATCTCAGTTTGCAATGAAAAATTCTTTGGTCTAATGAGTAATTATTGTGAAGATTTGAGTGGAGAGAGGTTTGTAAGAAGACATTATAGCATCATACACAAGAGGAAGAGCCAAGAAGTGAACATGGAGCATGATCTCAAGGAAGGAATAAGGTATAGAGTGGAGGAAAAATTCAAGGTGAAGAAATAATTTTTAGTGAGAAGCAATACTTCATGCATTCCCTACTAGAATTCCATTTGCAAATGATGAGAAGGAAGGCAAAAGTAAAGTACAAATGTGGAGCTCAAGAGTACACTCACATGTATGAGTGGGTTGTACAAGCCTTTATTGGATTTAGAAGGATTAAGAAGACATGAAAGTTGACATGGCAGAAGAAAGGCATAAAACATCATCAAGGAAGGAAAGTGAAAATAAAAGAAGTTCAGTCACTAAGAAAAATCAAAGAGAGCAGTCAGGGACAGTCAAAGGAAGGAATAAAGAAGGGATTAAATCATGCAATCTAGATGGAATTCAGTCAAGCAAGAGCCTATGTGACAAGAGAATCATGGGAAATGAGACAAGAACATACAAGGAAAATAAATACAAGAGTAATCAAACCTTAAGCATGAATACAAGGAGTATATGCAATCTTGGAGAAGAAACCTACATCTGGACACGCAAGAAAGAAGCCAAAAGAGGTGATCAACAAACATCATTTGAGCTAGAATCTCAATTTTTCCTCTCAAGGGTAGAATGATGCAGGTGCATCAGTAGGATGTCATTGAGGTGGTCATATTTTGGTGGGATCCTAGGTTTTTTAGGAACAAGTATTGTCATTTCCTCCAATTTTGTATTCAAATATTCAAACTTGGCAATTTGTGTGTAAAAGCCTAAATAAGGCCTATTTGTTACATGAAGGCAAAAAATATGTAGAATCAAACTTGGAGATCTTATTCCCATGTGGAATCAGTCTATTAAGTAAGGTTTTAGAGTTGCTAAGGTATTTACTTAGTCAATAAGTTGTTAACCTATCTAGGGAAGTGGTTGAGTAAAGATAGGAATAGTGGTTTTTGGTGTAAAATTAGTATTCTTGGTTTCAATATGAATATTCTCAAATTGAATGGTTGTATCTAGAGAGGATGAAGGAAAATAAAGAGTTTTTAAATTTTGGAGACAACTTATGCATGTTACTTGGCTAAATTTCCTTGTTTTCCCTATATTTTGGTAGACCACATGCAGGGCACCGAGCTTGAAGATGACAGTCATCTCCATGAGCTTGATAGCTCGAATGTGAAGGATGGAACAACTAGAGGGGTTCAAGTAAATCTGAACATAATTTATTTGATAATTTGAAATGATCTAAATAAGGCCTGTAGACCCAAATTTACATCCTCTGTCCCTTAACTAAGGCTTTTGGATCTTCTAGACCGTATTGTGAAAATTACTAATTTTTGAAATCACCATGTATGTGACCTCATCTAGCATTGTCCAAGAGCTTAGAGTTAAATTCCATTTGAATATGTGGTTTGCATGAAATTATATGTGTTAGGATTTCATTTTTACCAGTCTAGATTGTACGGTAGTGTTTTTGTGAGGTTCTAGTGCAAATCATTAATCAAAATTTTTGGGATAGCTTTGTAGGGTTTGTATAAGCCTCATGCAAGTGTTGTGTAGTCTCATCCATCCCTAAAACCCCAGTAGCATCCTCACACAGTCCTAAGAAAAGGACCTAATTAAGCCTATAAGAGTACAAGGAACAAAGTAAGGAAAAACCAATGTTGAATTGGTGAATAATGAACACTTCATGACCTGAAAATGGTTCAAGTAAAGTCATGGTGATATAACTAGGTGTGGGTAAGGTCCTAGAAGAAGTTATAACATCCTCATAAGCTTCATAAGCATGGATTTTTTCATAGGTTATTGTCAAGGGCATGAATTAGTATTGAGAATATAAACAATGATGGTATTGCTGATATTTTGGAATATTCGAAGCGGGGTTTTGACATGATAGGCTATGGAGAGAATCTATAGGTTATGAATTTGAAGCATGTGTATGAGGGAGTGAAGTATTGAAGATAAGGTATGTTTGAGTGGAGATGAAGTATGTGCATGGGTATGGTGAAGTTGAGAGGTATAGCAACAAGAGGATGAAGTAAGAATAAGTAGGGAGCATAAGTCGGGTAAGAAGTGTGATAATCTCATGATGATCTCATTGTACATCATATCTCACTATACACCAAATGTTGCTTAGTGGAGAACATAGAGAGAAGCATAGATTGGAGTGGAGTGGACCAGAGGGATAAGGAAAGATAAGGTGTAACATTCATAACGAGGAGAATCTCGGCATATATGAGTATAAATATAGGGAGGATTTATCAAGTCGGCAAAGACATGAATTCCATGTTCTTCTCCACAAATTTCTTGAACAAGTCTATATAGTGGATAGTGCATATAAAATGTCCTTTTGAATATATATATATATATATATATATATATATATATATATATATATATATATAACTTATGAAGTTTATGATCAAAACAAGTGGACCACCTAGGTATATCCTCGGAGAAAGGGTGATTGATTGGTGTCATGAAAGCTTAAGGAAGTTGTGACCTACATTGTGATAATAAGGAGAAAGTAAGAAAGACACTTGCACCATCTTGATTCATCACTTTTTCAAAACTTGGTCCATGGATGTACACATTTTTTCTAATTTGAGAGTTCAATCCTAAGATTTATGATCCTAAATGTTTCATCATTTTTATATTCTCGTACATACTTAAGGAGACATGTGAAATTCACCCAATAAGTAGTAAGACATATCTCCATGTTTGATGTTTTGGAACTCAGGTAATTTTTCCATCAAAGTATAGTTGAGTTAGCCAACTCTTTCAAAACAAGGACACAAATTGTTCCCATGTGGTGTTCTCAAAAGTTATTTCTCTTTTTTGTCTCCGAAAACCGCTTTTTGTTTTCCAAGTTAAATTCAAAATTTCAATCTCTCGCCATCCTAAATTATTTAAGCGAAGTTGAAAGTTCAAAGAGATAGAAAAATTCATTCCCTAGAGTTGTTTCAAATCCCCAATCTATTTTTTTTGACAAATTTTCTGTTATCCTTTACGGGCGCGTGAAAATTTTACTATTTTCCTCATTTGAATGAAATTTTCAATATTTTTATGACCATGGATCGTCGAACCTTGTATTGTTTTCAATTCCTTGGTTCACGAAAGAAAATTTGAGGATCGGGCATGAAATGGTGGATTTTTCTTCTTCTCTGCATTTTTCCACAGTCGGGAATGACGGGCAGATCTTCCCATTAAATTTTTCCTCAGCATCCACGGATAATACGTGGGTCTCTCTGATTAGATGTGGTTCGGTCATATTTCAAGGTCTAGCGGAAGCCTCCATGCGTCCAAACGACATAACTCCAGAGGCAAGGTCCAAGGGACAATCTTCAATTAGGCGCAAGCTTTCCATGTGTCCCAGGTACAAAATGAAGGTAAAAAGGATAAAATTGGCTAAGTATGGAAGGCTCAGTGGACGGCTCCACGTGCCTCATCGGCACAGTTTCAAGATTCAAAGCCGGGCAGTCCTCAAGCTTGCGCTAGTCCTCCACGTGTCCCAGGTCCAAAAGGGACAGAGCCGATCGTTGAAATTGACTAAGTATGAGCGGGTATGTGGGAGCCTCCACGTGCCTCAATGGCACATTTCGTAATCAAGATGAAAGGGCCAACATTCAAATAAGTTTTGGCTTGCCACATCGGGAATCGGAAAAAGGAGACACGCGTCGGCAGGCACAATTTCAGAAGGCACTTCCAAAGTGGAAACTCAAATCAGCACCAGCTCTCCACATGTCTAGGGGTCAACATGAGTCAAATAGAAACAGAGCCCAAATCGGCTAAGTATGAAGGAACTAGTAGATTTCTCCACTTGTCAACCTAGTGTAACTTAAAAGACAAAATCTAGAGGCAGGCTCCAAATGAGCGTTGGTTAGCCACGTGTCCAGAGGTCGAGATATACGGCCCCGCCAAACAACAGTAGGTAGTTAAAGCACTGCAGGCCCATTTCAATCAATTCCTTCCACGTGGGTGGCCCAAATTTAAAGTTGTAAAATCAAATCAAATGGCCCATGTTTTAACTAGAAAAATAATGTAACGACCAGTATTTTAAAACTATTTCTTTCCACCATAAGTGTTTCTCTATGAATCAAGAATTTGAAGGGGCATGAACAGTTAGAATAGGTTGTAATGTTTCTTGTTGGCTCGAGGAAGTGTAACCATTTCTTGCGGGCTATATCATGGACTCTAAAATTCATTGTAAAGGGTTGGCAATTGATCTTGAAAACTCACGAGTGCATTGTACCGAGAGAAAGCAAAGGAGACAACCTTTTTCTTCTAATTCCCTCCATTCTCAAATTTCTTCCATTCCCACATTATGTACAACTTCTGTTTAAGCATCAATACAAGAAGAAGGATTTTGTAGCCTCTTTGATGAGGAGATTTTAGAAACTTTGAGTTTGCAATATTATCTCGTCTTGTTGCCATTTGCAGGGTTGTTTCTTCTCACAAATGCATGTGTTAAAGTTTCTGACTAATGTGTGCAGGAATCTGATTTCCTACCTACAACATTAGTTTCCCTATCTCATTTCTCACTCCCTTTCCCACCTTCATAGAAAATTCCTCCCTTGCAAATAACTGCAAGCATTTGTCGTAGGGTCAGTGGAGTGCCCCTGTTGATCCCAGGTCAAAAGGCCACCACATTAATCCACATTTTCTTGAGCATGCATATACAGAAGTTGCACTGGTTAAGTAGAGGGACTTAGATTCCTAGAGCATTGGCAAGGAATTCAAAAAAATTCCACCCAACAAATTTCCTCACCAACAGTTTTTGGCACCCACTGTGGGGCAGATTTAGTAGCATTTACACCTAAATGCAACCGCAAGGTCAGAAAATTCAAAAAAAAAGAGAGACAAAATTTCTATATGAGCCACATGGATTCAAATCATGGCCACTCTAGGAAACCCTCATGTTGAAAGACCCGAATCGCTCTTCCATATCCAAGAAGACGTTGCTTCAAATTTGAGGGAAGCTATCTAGTATAATAGATAAAGTGCCAATCACTACTTCATTGCCACGAGAATTCTAGACCTTGAAGAGGAACGTTGCTTTGAATTGGAGAGGCAAAGATGAATTCCAGCACCGTGAATAAGAACATATATTTTCAAGTTGGCGGATAAAAGATACACCCGAAAATAGAGACAAGGAGGACAAAATGATCCCATTTTTGAGGAACTTCAAAGGAGACAAGAGCTACTCGGAATCCAGAGGCTTCCTTCTCAAGCAACCAATCACGTTGGGAACTTGAGTGTTGCCAATCCTTTGGACGGTGAATTTCCATACATCAATGAGAACCTTGAATATTTCACCAACGTAGAGACCGAAGAAGAAGCTAGAGAAAGAGAAGCAAGAGCGGAAGAGGAAATAAGAGCTCAACTCAAAGAAATCGAGAGACTTCAAGCCGAGGCAGACAAAAGAGCAGCTAGCAGAAGCCGCAACCTTAGCAAGGCTGGAAAATAGAAATAGACATAGAATGAGGATCATGATCATGATTGTGAACATGATTGTGATGCCTATAGGCCTAATGTACCATGGGGAGGAAACACTAGTTCACTTGATCTTGCTCAACCACTCTATGAGCTACCAAGAGGATCGAGAAAAACTTCCCAAAATTCAGAGGGGATGGTTCTCAACTCCCTGAAGAGCATGTAGCAACATTTATCACTTCTTGTGGTGTGTTGGGTGTTGAGGATGAAGATGTGTTAGTCTAACTCTTTGTGGAGTCACTTCAAGAAAAGGTTGTCGAATGGTTCTACATGTTGCCCCCAGGTCTGTCACTTGTTGAGAGAAGATATAAGAAGTGCATTCGAACATAGGTTCAAGACCACGGAAGATTGTCAAGATATTTTGGTCCAATTGGTACAAATGAAGAAAGAAACCTCTGAGTCAATGAGGGACTTCATAGCAAGATATGATAGAGTGATAAGAAGGATCCCTGAAGATGTGGTGCCTCCCAAAATAATTTGAAGAGGTTTTTCATCAATGCTTTGCCATCAGAAGTAGGTTTCTTCCTCAGAAGAGCCCAACCAAGAACATTGAGGCAAGCCCAAGACTTTGTAATAGAAACCGATGATGATCTAATCCTTTCTGGAAAGGTGAAAGGCCCCAATGGGAAACAAAAGGGTCAAAATTCAAACTTTGTCACCATAGATATGATGTTCTAAAAAATGGCCAATGACTTGGTTTCCTTGAAGAAGCAGCTATCTCAAATCACAATGTGGAATGCTTGAGGAGGCCAAACCCTCCGAGATAGGCCAAGGATTGCTCCACCTCCTCATCGGCTTGCTCTTGAAGTACCACTAGTAAATGCCATCTGTGACACCAAAGAGTAGATGAGGAAGCATAAATTGATGAAATTGAAGAAGAAAACATGGAATATTATGAAAACTATTTTGAGATTGAGGAATTTGATATGCACAATGGCCTGATTGAGTATGTTGATGATGAAGATGAAGGTGATGAAGAAGTTCCAAGTTTCTCATGTGTTGTTTTCACTCGTGCTTAATCTAAGAAATGGATTTCAGCCCCAACAGTTGCAGTAGAGGATGAGAAGAAGAATAAAGAATTTTCCTCCAAAGTTTACACAAAATAAAATCATTAGCAAAGGATCACCATTACCACCTTCTTTGGAGTCGGCCAAAGAAAAACTAGACTCACTAGTTGCCAAAGAGCATGCTACTATACCAAGTAAGTCATTTGATCCTTCTTCCAGCTCAAAATTTGTTAAGAATAATTCTCTTCTAAATGTTGGTCCTGCAAAAACATCTAAAATTTAGTCAAAGGCTACACCCTCACCCCCTTCAAGCCAATTGTTACATCTAAAAAGAGAACCCAACACCAAAATTAGCAAAAGTTTCTACCATGTAGATCTTCCTCCATTTCAGATCCTCTTCCTCACTCACCATTTCCCCATTTGAATTTTTAGAACATGCAAGCAAAACCAAAGTCCAGCTCTCTGAAATAGAATACCTACAAACACATCCTACCCAATTTGAGATTCATTAATATAGTTCATGGCGGTATCCCTATATCCTCAAGTCCTAATTCTAAAGGCTTACTACCCACACCATCCACACCACCTTCCCAAAACATGTTAGCCCTCAGTGCCTCCCAAACCAATAGGGTTGAACCTTTCTACCTGTCACTCCTCATTAAAGGCTTCCAGCTAAATAATTGTATCATAGATTCCAGAGCCTCAGACAATGTGATGCCAATCAAAGTTGCAAATGCTCTAGGCCTCACTTTGACCTAGGTAAATGGCACATGCTACTCAATGGAATCCAAACAAGTTCCATTGGTAGGAAGAATCAAGGATGCACAGGTGGCACTAGCTGATTTTCCAGACAAGAAGGTGCTCTTGACCATACTGGTAGCAGACATCCCAACATCCTTTGGTATGCTTTTGAGCAGAATTTTTTGCAGAGACCTAGGTGGAGAAATAAAAATGGATTGGTCATCTGTAACTATCCCAGTAAAAGGAGAGATGAAGAAGTTGCTACTAGTAAGAAAGATGAAGTTCATAGTACAAAATTCTGATGATCTGAAAGAAAACATTCTCTTTCAAGATTGTGGGCTAGGAAACTACTTCCTCACATCAGAAAAAGAGGAGAACTTGCCACTTCTCATGGAGGAAGAGGAAGATCAAATTTGGACAATGGAATTTGATGGTAGTCATTCCATAGCAGGTTCAGGAGCTGGGGTAGTATTGTACTCTCCTTCCAATGAGGTGTACCCTTTTGCCTACAAGCTGCAATTTGATAATACAAACAACATTGCAGAGTATGAAGCATTGCTCTTAGGCATGAATGCAGCAGAGGACATGGGAATCAAGAAATGAGATGCCGAGGTGATGTAGAGGTTGTAGTAAAGTAAGTCCACCAACAATATCAGGTGAATAATCCAAGACTCCGGCATTACAAAAATAGGGAGTGAGACTGCATTGAATCTTTTGATGCATTTTCCATTAAAACTATTCTGAGGGAAAAGAATGAAAAGGCTGATTCTCTTGTAGTGTCAACTTCCCTAGTGACATCTCATCCTTCTTTTGGTAAAGACAAAGTGACCATTGAAATGGTATTTAGGCCTAGTGTACCAAAAATACAAACCATTGGCAAGTCTTCAATGATGATAACCAAATTCTAGCCTTTTTAGAGAAAAGGGATAATTTCAATAGTCTCTTCTTCGAAGGAGGTGAAAATCCACACCGAGAAGCAACCCCAAAGAAGAGAAAGAAGGAATTGAAGGGATTGATGATGAGGGAGTAATCAAATTGAAAGGGAACAAAATTCCCAAAGGCCTAGTCTCTTTAGAAGACCTCTTTGAAAAACATGATAGATTCATTCAAGAGAAAGAAAAGTAATCTTCTCGGTGCCCAGCTGATTTTGATAAAGAAAACATTGGTACCTCGGAGGAGCCAAGGATGGTCAATATTGGAAAATGTTGCTCACCTAAAGAAAAAATAAGGTTTGTTGCTTTACTCAAGAAATACTCAGATGTCTTGGCCTACTCTTATGATGAACTCAAATCCTTCCAGCCAAAGGAAATGCACCACTCAATTCCTTTGAAGCAGGGTGTTAAGCCCTTCAGGTAGAAACAAAGGTCGTACAACCCAAAGATTTTTGATACCATCAAGGAGGAAGTAATGAAGATGCTTAATGCAAGGATCATTTTCCCATCCACCATTCAACGTGGGTAGCTAACATCGTGCCAGTGAAGGGAAGAAGAATGGTGAAATAAGGATATGTGTAGATTTTCGCAACTTTGAACCAAGCGTCACTAAAGGACAATTATCCTCTTCCTATCACGGACCATATCCTACAAGAAGTCACTTTGATCTGAAATTCTTTCATTATTGGATGGATTCTCAGGATATAATCAAATCAAAGTGGTAGAGGAGGACCGCACCAAGCCATCCTTCTGCAACAGCTTGGGGCACTTTTACATACAGCAGAATGCCTTTCGGCCTAATCAACACAGGAGCTACATTCCAAAGGGTGGTGGATTTGGCCTTTAAAGATATGAAGCATTATATTGTCATATATCTAGATGATCTCATAGAATTTTTAAAGAAGAGGGGATATCATATCTGTCACTTGGAGCAAGTACTTAAAAGGTGTAGGAAACATGGCATATCACTAAATCTAAAAAAGTGCATTTTTGGAGTCACAAAAGGCAAGTTATTGGGGCACATTGTGAATAAACATGGAGCACACATTGATCCTGAGAGGGTTAGAGCCATTCAAGCATTATCCCTATCCACAAGAAAGAAGGGATGTCATTCATTCTTTGGAAAGGTAAACTTTCTTCTTCGTTTTGTGCCTGAGTTTGCTGAATTGACAAAACACATCACTTCCATGATGAAACCTCAAGAAAGTTTTAAATGGAACAATGAAGGGAAGGTAGCATTTGAAGAGATCAAGAAATCCATTTCCGAGGCTCGAACCCTTGTGTCTCCATTTTTTAACAAAGATTTCATCATGTATTTCTATGCATCAGAGCATACACTCTTTGTTATTTTTGTTCAAAAAAATGATGAAGATGTTGAAGCACCTATTGCTTTCATGAGTTGTCCTTTGAAGAAGCATGAGCTAAAGTACAGCCAATTAGAGAAGCATGCCTATGTAGTGGTCAAGGCCATAAAAAACTTCAGATTTTACATCCTCAATTCTCATGCAGTGGTGATGGTCCCTGACAGCGCAATCAAGTTCATCTTGACACAGCAGGATCTCGGAGCTAAAGAGGAAATTGGATTGCAAAGACTTAAGAATATGACTTGAAGATTCGACCCTCCAATCTGGTAAGGGGAAATGTTTTGCAAGTTGATTAATGAAGATGAAACACTCAAAGTTCAACATGGTGAAGAAAATTGTGCCTGCTCAACTTGTTCAAAAGACAACCCACAGGTTCTCTTTGTCACCACTACCGATGAGTGGTACGCTGATATTTCCTAATACTTGACTTATGGAGAATTCCCTCCCCATCTTGATTACAAGCAAAGGAGAACACTCAAGCTGAAGGAAGCTAAATTTGTAATCTGGAATCATGCGCTCTACAAAAGAGGCCTGGATGGTTGTTTCCTCAGGTGCGTAGATAAAGAGCAACAAGAAAAGTTGCTTGAAGCATACCATAACCAAGCATGTGGTGGGAATTTTTCAGCAATGGTCACTACACAAAAGATCCTCCAAGGAAGGTATTATTGGCCCACCATCTTTGCGGAAACTCAAGATTGGGTTTCTAAATGTAAAGCATGCCAACAATTCGTTGGAAGACCACGACTCGCTGCATTACCACTCAGGCATGTGGTTATTGAAGAACCATTTCAACAATGGGGGATGGACTTCATTGGTGTTTTGAACCCTCACTCAAGCACGAGGCACACCTATGTACTCACAAAAACAGATTACTTCACCAAATGGGTGGAAGCCATTCTGGCCAAACAAGCCAACACTGAAATAGTATGCAACTTCATCAAGGAGAATATCATAGTCCGTTTTGGAGTGCCACAAAAGATTGTAGCAGATAATGCTACCTATTTCTCTTCAAGAGAGTGACCGAGTTTTTTATAGTTACTGAAATCTCCTAGCTCATTCTTAGACTACTATCCATAAGGAAACAGGACATGCTTTGAATCAAGCAACAAGAACATTGTGACCATTGTCCGCAAGCTTGTGGATGAGAATCAAAGGAATTGGCACAAAAGGTTATACGACGCATTGTGGGTAGATAGGATCACTCCCAAGAAGGTGATAGGTATGTCTCCATTCCAACTACTTTATGGAGTTGAAGTGAAATTCCCCTCATAATTTAGATGCCAACTCTCAAGTTTCTATGGGAAATAGAAGATGATCAATACAAAGATTCCATCGACAAAAGGATCATTTTTCTAGAGAAGCTAGAAGAAAATAGATTCCGGGTAGTGGATCGAATCAAAGAACACCAATTGAAAGTGAAGAATATATTTAACAAGAGGGCCAAGGCAAGAGAATTCAAGGTTGGAGACTTTGTCCTATTGTGGGACAAGAGAAAAGAACCAAAGGGCAGCCATGGAAAGTTTGATTCATTATGGCTCAGCCCATTCCAAATTCATGGATCTTGTGGTGAGAATGTTTTTCTCCTCTCATACTTGGATGGAACACCATTGGAATTTCCTCGAAGTGGGAAATACTTGAAACTGTATCATTGAAAGCGGGTTGTCCCCCGCCCTATACCATAGGTGTTTTCTCGGTGTGTTTCCCTTTCCATTGTGTGGTTTGTTTCCCCTTCTTTTGTGTGCCGTGTGTTTCCTTCCTTTTGTGTGCTTGTGTGTTTCCTTCTTCTGATCTTTCTTTCTTAGAATTGTACATGACTCTGCAAGGCCCAATGGATAAGGCACTGGTCAACGTTATACGGTTTAAAAATTGAGATTCTGGATCCTCATACCATGTCTTCGCTATGCTTAGTCCATGTCATGTCCCCAAGCTAGAGCCAGTTGTTGTCTCCCGAAAACCGCTTTTCATTTTCCAAGTTAAATTTAAAATTTTGAGCTCTCGCCCTCCTAAAGTATTTAAGCCAAGTTGAAAGTTCAAAGAGATAGAAAAATTCATGCCCTAGAGTTGTTTCAAATCCCCAGTCTGCTTGTTTTGACAAATTTTCCATTTTCCTGTCTTGATGCGTGAAAATTTTACTGTTGTCCTCATTTGAATGAAATTGTCAATATTTTTATGACCATGGATCATTGAACCTTGTATTGTTTTCAATTCCTTGGTTCAAAAATAAAATTTGAGGATCGATCGCGAAATGGTGGAATTTTCTTCTTCTTTGCATTTTTCCACGATTGGGAATGACGGACGAGATCTTCCCGTTAAATTTTGCCTCAAAATCCACAGGTAATATGTGGGTCTCTCTAATTGGATGTGGTTCACCATATTTCAAGGTCCAAATGAAACCTCCACGTGTCCAAACAACGTAACTCCGGGGCAAGGTCCAAGGACAATCTTCAATTAGCGCGGGCTTTCCACATGTCCCAGTACAAAATGAAGGTAAAACAGGCTAAAATTGGCTAAGTATGGAAGGCTCAGTGGACAGCTCCATGTGCCTTATTGGTGTAATTTCAAGATTCAAAACCAAGGCGTCCTCGAAGCTTGCGCTAGTCCTCCACGTGTCTCGAGTCCAAAAGGGACAGATCCGATCGTTGAATTGACTAAGTATGAGCGGGTCTGTGGGAGCCTCCACGTGCCTCAACAATGCATTTCAAAAGTGAGATGAAAGGGCCAATATTCAAATAAGCACTGGCTCACCACGCTAGGAACCGGCGGAAGGAGACATGTGTCAGCTTGGCACAATTTCATAAGGCACTTCCAAAGTGGAAACTCAAATCAACGCCAGCTCTCCACGTGTCTAGGGGTCAACATGAGTCAAACAGGAACAGAGCCTGAATCAGCTAAGTATGAAGGAACCGACAGAGTTCTCCACGTGTCATCCTGGCACAACTTAAAAGACAAAATCTAGAGGCAGGTTCCAAATGAGCATTGGCCCGCCACGCATCCAGGGTCAGATATACGGCCCCGCCAAACAAAAGGTAGATAGTTAAATCACCTCCAGGTATGGTCCAATCAATTCCTTCCACGTGGGTGGCCCAGATTTAAAGTTGTAAAATCAAATCGAATGGCCCATGTTTTAACTAGCAAAAAAAATGTAACGGCCGAGTATTTTAAAATTGTTTCTTTCCACCATAAGCGTTTCTCTGTGAATCAAGAATTTGAAGGGGCATGAATAGTTAGAATAGGTTGTAACTATTTCTTGTTGGCTCAAGGAAGTGTAACCATTTCTTGCAGGCTATATCATGGACTCTAAAATTCATTGTAAAGGGCTAGAAATTGATCTAGAACTCATGAGTGTATTATACTGAGAGAAAACAAAGAAGACAACCTTTTTCTTCTAAATTCCCTCCATTCTCAAATGTCTTCCATTCCCACATTATGGACAACTTTTGTTTAAGCATCAATACAAGAATAAGGATTTTTTATCCTCTTTGATGAGTAGATTTTAGAAACTTTGAGTTCGCAATCTTATCTCGTCTTGTTGCCATTTGCAGGGTTGTTTCTTCTCATAAATGCATGTGTTAAAGTTTCTGACTAATGTGTGCAGGAATATAATTTCCTACCTGCAACATTAGTTTCCCTATCTCATTTCTCACTCCCTTTCCCACCTTCATAGCAAATTCCCCCTTGCAGATAACTACAAGCATTTGTCGCAGGGTCAGTGGAGTGCCCCTGTTGGATCCTCGATCGAAAGGCCACCATAGTAATCCACATTTTCTTGCACATGCATATACGGTAGCTACACCGGTTAAGTAGAGGGACTTAGATTCTTAGAGCGTTGGAAAGGAATTCACAAATTTTTCCACCCAAAAATTTCCTCGCCAACATATTTCTAATTTCAAGTTCTCCCACCATTTTGAGGCATCTCCGGAGAGTTGGTATACGCCCAAACTGCCTTGGTTTCCTTGGATGAGTTACAAAACTAAAAATATTTTCCCATTTATATAAGCCAAGATTCTACACCATATTTGATTACCATCCCATTGTACTTTTATGGAGCTACCCTCTTCAAGTCTCGAGCTAGTTCTATCTCAACTCGTTCCCTCTTAGGTGAGATTACATTTTTGTCATTCAAATTTTCTTGGTTCTAAATCATCTAATTTGGATTTTCTTCGTTCAAATTTCAATTTTTCTGAGGTTGATCTTGATCTTGTCCATTCCCTTGGTCATATTCTTGTGTCAAATCATGTATCCTCCATTCGAGGACACTTATCCTATCCTGGGTGTTAGATACCAAGGTTAGGATTTGATCGACCTTAATTTGAAGTTCATCTCCTTGATGGTCCTCCTCCCCATTAGCTCATGTCCTATCCATCGCTACCTGAAGGGACCAATGAGACACAACTTAGAAAGTAGTGGGGCCATTAGGATCGAGCGTTGAAGCTACTCTCTGATACCAAAATGTAAGAACCCCTTAGTAGGAACTAGAAAAAAACACATTTTAAAAAAAAAGTATTATTTATATAGATTTTGTCATGTGACTTTCCATATAATTCCACCAAGGATGAGAATCAAATCCCTAGTTCTTAACTTAAACTATCCATGATGTAGAAACCAAAGGGAACAACTAATGCTTGTTTATTGAAGGAAAGTACAATAATCAAAGAGCATCATCTATTTGTAATTTAATCAATTGACTAATATTATTTTAATCAAATAAGATAATTACATAGGAAAATGAATTCATTCCACCTCATTCAATTCACTAAGCATAGAGAGCATACTAGCATATGAATGTAATGACATAGGAGCTAATTCATTACCCATTTCCTTTTGCAATAAATATACTAATGGTATGAAAGATTTTGTGTTTTCAACTTTGTACATAAGAGTTTTCAAGTACACTACATCTTCATTATGCTCAACATGATTGTCATTGTTTTATAATACAAATTACAATTAAGAACACAATATTTTTCTGAGAGACATTGATATGGAAGAACATAAGGATAATTCTTAATGTGAGCACCATCGAGATAACATTGGAGATCATGTCGAGGTCGCAGTAATAAAGCAGGAGAGGGAGAACATCATCATAGCACTTTTCCTCCAACCACAGAGCTAGTTTGGTTCCCCACATAACTCTCGTATCTTGAGAGTGGCCCTACCCTTCACAAGGAAGGTAGATATGAAAACTGATACCAAAAGAGAGAGTGTTCCATGTATACAAATCCCTATAGCATATGACCTAACCAGTCATGATGTAATACATGATAGTGAATTGGAAAAGAATAATTACATTCTTATTAATACTAAGTATTGGTTTTTATGGCCATAAGACTTAGATTACAAAGGGTGACCCCCAATGTATTACAACTCATATACGGGAATACCTAGTAACCCTAGACATTGAGTCAATCTTTGGTAACCCCGTAGAAGGACCCATACTCGTTCCTACTGAGTCATGTTGAAGACTAAACTAATTCCCTTATCCTTTTAGTCTCACTTTCCAATGTTCACTATACATTAACTCTTAGCTACTAATTCTTCTCATCCCTCCTAACCCCATATTGGATGATAATTGATCTCCACATAACAAGACTTATCACATGAACAATATTTGGTGGGTTGTGATAATACATTGCAATAATGACCCATACCATTGGACAAAACATTATTACCACACACTTTTATAGGGGTTGTTAAATTTAAAAGAATCAAAGACTCTAGGGATCCATCTAGAAGTTTTATAAAAGTAGAGGGTTTAGTAATTTTGTATCACTCACTTAAAGGTAAAAATAAAAGCAAAGGAGGAAGACAGATCCATAAATTTCAGTGTGTAACACAACATAGAGATGTTAGATAATTTTATTTTATAATAATACACATGTCGGGTTTGATAATTATCACATGTGACTTTGATCATAGATTTATTTTTGAACTAAAACCCTTTATGTTTAATAGATTACTTACAATTGTTTATCCAAGGTGGCCTTTCTTAAACATAGATTCTCTACTTGTGAGATTTTTTTACATCAATTTACTTATAAACTTAAACCCTCATTGAGCACCAAATCAAGATGTGTGACAAGAACACGTATATATTTACACCAATATGGTGTTCTTAGAAAGGGACTTACAAGTTTTGATTTTGTGTAATTAAATCCATACGAAAATGTCAAACAAAAAGTCTTTAGTAAGATATTTACAATTTCTTAATTAATGAAGTGATTCTCTCAAACATAAATTATAAACATATTTAATACATTGTCAATATATATCTAATTGTGAGATTTAATATTATTTTAATTAACTTGTAAATGTAAATTCCAACCGATCCAAACTACTTATAATTAAGTGCAATCATATCCTTATTGTTTATTATTTATACTATACAAAATAGTATATTCTTATATCAAAATCTATTAGAAAAAGTGATGGGATCATTAATATTTAAATTGGCTTTTGCTGAAACGTCTAGAAGTATTTAATATATATAGGTATTAACCCACTAAAGGTGTAATTTTTCATTTTATTACTTTAAGATGAAACTAATGTTTACCATCTCTTTCCATTTACAAATACATAATATCTTCTAATATATTTATATAATCATTATATTAATTTTTAACTAAGAAAACTTGTGGTGGCTCGCACAACACAAATTTTAGACATTTTTAAGAAGGGTGAATTTCTAAGACATTACTTGGTTAATCTTTTGGCCGAATTTTGAGCGTGGAAGTTAATTTTAATAGCATAATTATTCTAAAAATATTATTGACATAAAAGTTGATCCTCAAATTAAACATAGCTTAAATCACTATACAAATAATACTTTGAACACTTCTTCTTATAAATAAATACTTATTGCAATCCTAATTTAAGACAATAAGGACAAAAGAAAGAGCTAGAGAACTCCGCTAATTACAATTGTTTTATTGAGGCTCCTCTAATTCTATGTGCTTCCTCTACACACATTATCTCTCCCTCCCTTACACACACTTGTCTCTTCTCTTATTCTCTTTTATGCTCTATCACTTGCAGATTTTCTCCAAAATAATATGTTGTTAAAAATTACTTTCTCCCATATTTGCTTCTCCCAAAATTTCCAAAAAGAAAGGCTGCCTCTTCCTTTATTTGTTTCCATGTTTATAAATTGAGAATTTTATTATATCGAGTCTCTAATTTAAAGGAATCTTTTCTTTTCTTTTCTTTTTAATTTTCTTTATTTTTTTATTACAACATGAGAGTCTCCTTTTCTTAATGAACTCTTGAGAGAGTATTTAAAACTTCTCGTACATATTAATTGAAGGGGTTCACCTTCCAACCTCATCGTGAGCCTAGCAACATTTTTTTCATATTTCTTTTCCTTTATTGCTCTACTCAATAGTTAATGCAATAAATTTTTAAATGATGGCCATCCATCTTTGTCAAATAAATTCTTTCCTTTTTATTTTATTTATTTATACTATTGACATTAATTTTTCTATAATGTTCTTCCAAATTTTGGAAATTCTCATTAGAAATAACAATTCGTTTTAATTAACAATATACATGTATTGATTTATTTTTAAGTACATTTAATAATATAAATATAAATTTATATTATAAATCAAGGAGGAGATGGTTAGTTCAAAAATTTATAAGTACATTATGGTTAATAAAACATGGAACATACAATGCGATTTTAAATTATATGTGAGGGTGGACTTATAGCAAACCCAAGTTAAGATGGAGACTCAAACTCTAACAAGGTCACCTAAGTACTCTTTGGTATTGTCACATGCTAAGAAAGTACAAAGTGTCCTAATAAGAGAATTCATAAAATGACACAAAAAGACTTACCCTATTCCTAGGTGGTATAACTATCTCACTACTAAGGTTTAAGGGTACACATTTTTCTCTTTTTTTGGTACCAAAAATTTGCATCTACTCTCCTCTCTTTAATGATGCTCTCCCTCTAACTTGAGGGAATTTTATCCTGCAACCAACTCATGACAACAACACATAAGTAGTTAACCAAATCATGATATAAAATCCACATGGTCTAATATAAATAGTGTTAAACATGTTGATGCCAACTTGATGGTATTTTTATTTCAAAAACACTTCTAAAAGTAAAATTAAATCCTCCAACATAATAATAATCCAAATTTCCACACATTTCGCGACATATGTCAATTATTACATCATAAGTTTGGTACTACAAAGAGAGATGTGACATTGAATTTTTCATGTAGTTCCATCCATTGAAAGGTTACATATCAATTAATGACTTTCACATTTTCCAAAAACTTTTGGTTGATTAGTTGTCAATGGCTTTAATCTAGTTACACCACTCCATTGGGTTCAAAAACCTCCCGAAAAAGGGGCTCCAAACTCTAATGTATGCCCAATCTATCATGATTTTTCAATCTCCCATGTTACGATGGTCAAATATATGTCAAACTCATATGCCCAAGATATCATGATATTTTCATCTTCTCTTGACAAGAATAAAAATTATGTTATAACAATCAAATAGACATTAAATTTAAGGTTTGTCATTTTCATTAACATATTAAATTATAAAATTTAAACTTCACCATCACTACTGGAAGAGACTAACTCTCACACAAGTTAGCAATGGTGCAAATGGACAAAACTTGAACCCACGACCTCCCGTCTACAAGCCGATACCCAACCATTGTGTTGTATTGAATTTTGTTGAAATTTCTATCAACAGATTGACCATATTGTCAATTGCTAACATGCATGAGAGTTAGGTTGCTCGTTCGCAACCACCCATTTAACTACTATCAGTACTCATGCGGTAAGTATAGTGTTCTAGTTAATTGGCCGATAGAATTTTCTAAAGTCAAAATTATTGAAAACACATATTATAATCATCTTCATCATTCATTATATACCTCGTTGCTTTTAATCATCCCCAGCTTGAACTCCCTCTTCCCTTAAATTCCACATCCTTTCACCTCCTACAATTTTGAATTCCTTGTCTTTCCATTTCCATGTTGATGTATAAATGGTAATCCTCAACTAAAGAGATGCTTGCACGGGGACCCAACCATTCCCAAGAGTTGTGAGTTGTTCGGACATGAATTCTCTAAAAAAAATTGAAATCAATACACGATCATTGATTTAAGCTTCGATTTGACTTCCAAGAACCAACACCCATATGAAGTTTTTACGGCGATGACGACTGGTGGTGAGGAAGAGCCTATTAAGATAACGAATGAAGAAGTATCTACACCAGGTGAAGAACAAAATCTTGTACTTTCTTCCGGCAGAGAGCTAGCAATTGTGGCTTCAGGTACCCCTTCCACCATCACACCTCTTCAATTTAGTACTGATAACATGAGGATCCTAAACATCACGTAAGATTGTAAAACGTAATATGGTCAACGTTGGGTAGAAAATTACATAAAAACAATACAACGCAGCTTGGTTGGGCATGTGCATTGTACACTTACATGATGTTTAGGATTCTCCCCGATAGCATTGCTTCTCCTCTTCACCAACTGTCTTCCTCTTCCTTATATGGCAATCGATTTCTATAGATGTATCATAAGAGTCGCTTCAAATCCATCTCAAATCACACACCAACCTTTCCAATACCTCATTCACTCCCAACATTCATTAAATAGTATCCCATCTCCATCATTATCCATGAAACCCCAATTTCATGCCAAGTTGGAATATCTAACCCATCTCAAGCTACCATCCCCCACACCGAGATCTGCCCTATGGCTCTAGGAATGCATCATGAGCCCAAATTGTGCTTCACAGCCTATTAGGATCAACCTCGACTCGATACAGAACAAGTTTATAACGATATCTTCCCTTGTGGGTCTTTTTGTATCATGGGAAAATTTTGAAATATCCCTAATAGGATACCACTTTAAAATGCACAAAAGATTGAAAACTTGCATCCACATAAAATATTGATTTTACCAGATTTTTACAGTTGGGATAGCGAACTAAAGAAACTTAATATTTGCCAAAATGTCCACCCGACATACTTGAAAATTTAAATAGATCTTGATGTTATTATAAAGGACATAAGGAAACTATTTCAGGACTTTAACATAAATTAAAATGCTGCCGAGAAAATCACAAATGCGTGCTCTGCTAGGCAGTGGAGACTTCAAAGGCTCATAACTCTCCAAAAACAAGGGTCTTTGGAAATAACAGTAATAGATACAGGAAATAATGTTTCCACCTTCGGATCTGAAATGACCAACTGAAAAACCCCAAGTAAAGGCTACAGGTCACCATGCTTGGTGAAGGGGTCGGAAAATGATGGACGCGCCTTAAGCATGCTTTGCCACGCCACCCAAAATGCTGATGTGAATCTCGATCAAGACCCATCTCGCTGACTTCCCAAACGCCCCCAATACCCGTGAAATCCTTCACAAGATGCCTCTAACGAATTGTCCCACTCTGCTCAAAGGATTCTCGTGAATCGATCTCGCTACCGGATTCGGATCTAGAGCCCACTGATTGTCCTCTCCCAATGCCACCAAATGTCTATGAAATCCTTTCTCTGAGACGTTTGATATTGTCTCTACCACACAGCCTTGAAACGGATCCGGAATGACAGACTAGGGTAGATCTCTCACTACCAAAGAATGCCCTGCTAGCTAGGGATGAGTCTCTCACCACCAAAGCTAGGGTCCCTGTGGGATTTGACTCCACAAGTTGTAGATGCGCGACAGCGGTAGCTACACGTGAAGGGGTCAATAAAATGTATGCAAAAAGTGTCTTTCCTTACTCTCCTCGCTCCTTATATACTTCCCACGGAAAAGAGCCCCAATAGACCCTAGACACATTGCTTTCCATGGAGGGGTCAATAAAATAAAAGTCACTAAAGTCACTCTTTCCCGTTTAAGTCGCCAAGGTCCAAAGTGACCCCCAAATGCCAAACATGACTATTAGTACCATGCAGCCCCTTCTCAGTAGCCCCAAAATCCCCCACCCTTTGGATATGACCATGGCTTGGACTCGCTTGATCCTTAAATCCTTTGGCGCAGGAAAAGGGGACATTACAGTCCTCCCTTCCCGAGAAATGCTTGACCCCAAGCATTAACCTGTCTTCTTCTGCACTGGAAACCGTGCCATAAGTTTCTCCACCTCACCCTGTCATCCACCAAGGATCCGTGTAATCCGAGGTAACCACGAAACCGTGAAATATAATGATACCCAAACCATCTCTCCACTAGTGCCCACACCGAAATTTCCAATCAGTCCAATCCCTGCCAATGCAAGGTTGTCATCACGGATCACTCACGGCCTCTCCAACCAACTCTTGGGTATGAAATTCCACTCTGAATCCTGTAGAATCCCCATATCAGCCTGTGAAACAACCTGTTTACGCACAAATGGTGCTAACTCTCCTACCTGACCTGCACTCGTGTGAGAGCTAGGCTCCTCATATTGTATCTCGATGTGTCCCGTGGAGGAAAAGTCCCAAGACTCCAGCAGACAGTCAACCGACAATATCAGCTCCATATAGTCCACCTCCTTCTTGAATGTGAACCTACTGAATAACCATGGGTCACTTTCATCTCTCCACTGATTAACACGTGGGTGAGGTGCTCACCGGGCATAGAAGCAGCAAAAAGCATAGGAGTGTTGTCCCATGTTGATTCAAAAAAACATGGTCCCGTAAGCTCAGACTTGTCATAGTGACAAACCGTATATGCCTGTATAAAGTTGAGGAGATCCTCCCTCAACCTCTGCCATATGAACCTCTCAGACATGAGCCTGTAGGTCTCATCAAAGCTCAAGCGCCCAGTCACGGAAGAACAATGCACATGTCACAATATCTCCATCCTCCACCATGAATCTGACACAAGGCTCCATCTTCCCCGAGAGAAGATCATCTCATCCTCCAATCTGCAGCTGTCATCCTATATGTGGCCATCTAGAATCTCACAAGAGTGTCGGTTCTTGGAGTACTCAACAAGCAAATGAGATCTCCAGTCTACCGAAACTTCAGATGACCAACATAATGATAAACTCAAACGGTCTGAACATGTAATCCCAATCTCTGTAATTGTCTCATGTGCAACATTATTGGTTACACCCACATCCATGACTCCACTCACCCCATCTAGAGTCAAAGTCTCCATCCTATCCAACTCACTCCACAATTCAACATCATCCAACTCACTCTCCACATAAGTCATTATGGTGTGCTCTGTGCCTGCAACAAACAATCCGTCAGAATAGGATTCATCCAACATCCCACTTGTCTCATTCCTTGTGATGTCACCATGATCCACAAGATGTTGAGTTCCTTCACAATTCAACCACTACAACGACATGCTTCTTTCTTCACCAATCACATCTTTTGCAATTTTCCCTTGCATACCATGAAATCTGATTTCTTTGTTTTCCTTGAAAATTTTTGGTTTATCCACATGAGGGATGAATGCAAATTTCCCAAAAGATGGAAGCCTATATGTCCAATGAATGATTCCCACTTGAAATAGCCCAAATGTGCAAACACATTCAAGTACTTCACATCTCTTAATGACACTAAACAAATGAGTTACCTTCTTAGTGCAAGACATGTCTTTCCATGGACATAATTCATCAATCCCTTATATGTTGGGAATACACATGGCTGCTCCCTCATCATACTTTATCCTCTTTCCCCATATTTTCATTTCATCGTAAATGCAAGGGAAAGGGAAGTCAACATTAGAACTCATGCATCCATAAACTTTATCATAAGGAACTTCATACCTCTTGTTGTACCCATTGATTCTCGTCATGAGAGAAGACAACACATCTGAAATAGCATAATTGGGGCTGCTCATCATACCTCTGCAACTCAGAATTTCTGATATAGGATCAGCATCTTCATTCTCCTTTGGTTTTTCAACGCATGCATCATCATCTTCCTTAACAACATGCAACCATTGCATCCCAAAAATAGTCTTACCTCTAGCAAATTCAACCACAATAAATATACCACATACCTCATGTCCTTTCACTATCATGGGCTCCTACATTGTTTTCTTTGCCAACATATGCTTATTAGCTGAATCAAGAGCAATGTGAATGGAGGATGTGTTTACCCCATCTAGCATTCCTTGAGACGTGATTATGAAATAGTCTTCCCCAATCATCCAAGCATATAAATGTTGTCCCAAATAATAGAGACATGGAAACAACATAGGAGAAGTCAACAAGCTAGGAAAATGGTAACCATTCTCATACCTTAGGATGCTAAAGTCATGAATGCACCTTGAATTCCACTCTTCTTTTTTAATAGCAAATTGCACCTTGATTCTTTGAGCACTTTGAGGACCAAATGCCCCCACTAACCCTTCCAAGGGTTCCACCATGTAGCTGGTATAAAAATCAGTCATGGGCTCTATTAATAAAGCATTTTCTCCTCTCTTGACATCAGGTACCATGACTGGTAATCTCTGAAAATCTGCAATGTACTGATCCAGGGGACCGGTTTGTCTCAAATGAGTCCACTCCCTAAAATACCTGTCAGGGTCCCTCCTATCAACTCTACTCACCAGCCTCTGCGAGAAATCTTTATGAGTCGTAATGTGTATGTGTCCCTATGTAATTAGCCCATGATGTCACCCATCATGAACGTCTCCCTCAAGATGTGAGCTTGCAAACTTAATTACACCTTCCTCACGCATAGGATTCAAGTCGGAGTATGTCTTCAGCTTCTGGACCCAAGACAGTGCAATACACTTCTTAGAACCATCGAAGTGTGGAATGGAGATCTGTCCCAATCTCCTCTGTAACTCTAGTACATGTTTCTGATGATCTCTCTTGGGTCGACTACCAATCTTCATTCTGCAATATTCTTGGAATGGCATGTCGTTATGAAATCCCTCACTCCAGATCTGGTTCCTCTCCCAAAAATACTCCTCACCCAAAATATCTACAGGCTGTTGTACCTGTGAAACTTCGGATCCTTCAAGAAAGAAGGTTCGTGAAGCCCCAAAGGCTTGGCAGATAGGGGGAGGCCGCTACCCTGACTGTCCACTTTCGCCTCTTTGACCCTGTTGTCCCATATTGTTATTTTTTCTTCTCCTTATGACTACTGTTATACACAGTCCAGTAGGATGAAGATGGTTAAAAAATATTCTCTTACCCCTTTTAGCAATCATAGAACCAACACTAGTACCTTGAGAGGTACTCTCCCTTCTTGCACCAAAGTCCCCAATGAAGAAAACGTGCTTGCCAACACAAGACACATTTGAATTCTTTCTTTGGCTTATGAAATCAGTCACAAAGTTTTCAACATCGGAATTGTTAGTTTTGGATAACCACTCACATATTACCAGGATCCCATAGCTTATAATGCCCCCGAGCCCTCAGATCATTAAGTGAGCTAAAACTTGCTACCATATATCTATTGGTGTGTGTGACTGTCCAGGTCATCGTCCACATCACCTAGGTGATTCATCTCACTTGCGAGTCATAGGTCTTAGGAAGTCAAATGACAAGTGTCAAATTCACATAGAATCGACATTGTCATTTACGTCAATACGTCATAGGAGTTACATTCCTTATTTGGAATTGTAACTCCTCTTCTAGTGGCGTCATCTCGCATCGATCCAACGTCATATGAATCAGTGGCATCATTGAGTTCTTTCCATGTTTAGGCATGGGGGTTACACAGCACCCCTATTTGTACTTCCTATTTTTCGATCTATGAGCATGAGCAGACCCATTCTTCTTACTTGCAATCTTCTTTCCATTGTTTCGAATCTTGCGTATTGCGTTGGCTTGACGTTACCATCGGAGTGCAACTTCATTGTGGTGCATCACTTTTCGACATTGGTTCTCACGAATCCCTCTTTCATGGTATCAGAGTTGGTTTCGGTAAACATGCACTCTTCGTTTCTCAGTTGTTTATTACTTCTGGTTTCTTCTCATTTCCTCGTGTGCAAGTTTTTTTTTATTATCATTTTGGAATTATTGCTCACCTCGTATTGAGGTTTTAGTAGTTGCAAGTTAAGGTATTTGGTTGGTTTGCTTATCAGCTGAGTTCATATTTGGATATTTCTAGATCTTTGTGGTTGTTGTTTCTGGGTTGTTTGTGTGTTTCTTGTTGGTTGTGTTCAGATTCAGTGCCTGCAGGGTAAAAGAAGAGCTCATTTTTTGGCGTGGACCTATGATTACTGGTTGGAATCGTTGTTTTTTCTTCACCGGTGTATACTCAGACTATTCCGAGCTTTTTCCTCATCGTTGTGGTTCCTTGCTGTCTCGAAGTTACCTTTGCCTAGTCTCTCACGTTTTTGGGAGCCTTCTCACGTTTTTGGGAGCCTACTCACATTTTTTCCTGGTCTCTCACATTTTTGGGAGCCTTCTCACATTTTTTCCTGGTCTCTCACATTTTTGGGAGCCTACTCACATTTTTTCCTGATCTCTCACGTTTTTGGGAGTCTACTCACGTTTTTTCGAGCCTCGCATTCCCACTTTAACGTTCAACCATCTGTGACTTCTAGGCGTTTTTGCACTGTTCCAAGAATTTTTTGAACTGCTCTCTGTGTTTTCCTCTGTCCTCAGGCGTTTTCTTTTAGCTGGCTGCGTTTTTGCATGTTGTTACGCGTTTTGGACTGCTCGCATTTTTTTGGACTGTTAAGGTGTTTTCTCCTTCAGCTGGCATTTTTTGGACTGTTTTGGCATTTTTTACAGTGGACAGTCATTGCATTATCTATTTTTACCTGCCTTTCATCCCCACGTGACCTTCTCGTCCTCACGCTGTGTGGAATATCTCTCTAAAAATACGTTTTTTTATTCACTTTTCTTTAAAAAAATGTGTTTGCATTCTTTTTACCTTATCACTCTTCTAAAAAAATGTGTTGTTTCATTACTTTTAAAAGGTATAAGGTAAAAACATTACATTTTATTGGCATTGTAAGTTTTTTGGCTTGTTTTATTAACCTTCCGTCGAGTGCCGAAGACGAAGGGTGAGGTCCGGATTGGCAGGTGGCTAATCCCCCCTCGCAATACAAACAAACCCTATCTCAAATTCTCGTGTCATTTCCAACGGGCATACATACGACACCTTTTGCATGCGTTTAGGGCACTTTTTTAATCCGTTTGCAGGCTTATTGGCTTTTTCTCATCAATTGCGGGAATTGGTTTTTGCTATAACTTTTGACTCGTTGCTCGGTTTTGAGCACTTCTTTAGTCAAAGTTGCATGTTTTTTCACACTCTAGATGATGGGATCATTAGTTTTATAAATGCACTAATTTTATAAAGTGCCGCATTCTGGGGGGTGTCTTTGTATTGCTTAATTCAGCTCATTTTTTCTTGAGCTTTGTTCTATTCCTTTTTGTGGACTTGTGAGCACGTCCGCCATAGTCTTACGACAAAGGGATTCTTTCATGTGACGTGAGACGCTATTTCTCACAAGGCTTTCTCTTCCCCTTCTTGTTTTCTCTCGTTCTTGTGCTTGCTTACAGTGTCGATCTGTTGCGCCCTACGAACCTTGATTGTTGTCTCCACCATTGCGCGTTATTACGCTAATTACAAGGTGAGTGACAAACTAGTTCTCGGAACACAGTCGCATCTGGTTGTAATCAATGCACTGAATTATAAAGTGCCACAAAAAGGGGGTTAATCTTGTGTTCCTTGGAGGCTCCTCTCGTCATGGACATTGAATTTCATCGCTCCGTTGTTCAACTAGGACCAGGAAACTACCTACAATGGAAGAGTGGGATACTCGATCATTGTATTATGTACAATTTGTTACCACATCTTCTTGGGTTGGCACCTGAACCTATTGACCGCATTCATCACCAAAATTGGTTGAACGAGAATGATATGACATACGGATTCTTTGTCTTACTATACCGGAGGACCTTCAACGTCGATTAGAATTCACCGAGTCTGCGCACAGAGCTTGGATCTTCATTCGAATTTTCATGGAGATTTTGATCCTCCTTCATCTGGTTATGGATCTTCTGATGATCTTGCATCCATGGAGGAAAGTGAGTTCACTGATACTTTTTCTTATGAAGGGCAGCCCACACATATTTCTGTGCATGCTCCTTCAAAAATTAGTATTGCTCCTATCATAGTTTCTAGTGACTCTCCTCCACAAGACTCTTCGGTTGAATTCTCACCTGTGCACCATGCTACCTTGGATCTCAGGTTTTCCCCATCACGAGCATCTACTGATTCCATTGATTCTAGCCTAGAGATTCTTCCATCCCCTGTTGCTTCCAGAGACTTCGAGATTGCTTCTTCAAAGGGTTCTTATAATCCTCCACAATAGGACATTGATCTCCTTGACTCAGACTTGGATGATATGCTCAAGGATACCAACATCATAGTGCAACATCTTCTTCAACCTACTGCCTCTTCCGAGATCAGAGTTGCCATCCCACCAGCTTCCACTGACTCTCCTCCACAGCAGGTTCATTTTCCCCTTCAGGGCTCTCTTGATGATATATCTATATTTGCGGACTCTCACCTTATGGAGATTGACAGGATTGTCACCACTTCTCTTGATATATTATCTCCTTCTCATATTGGGCCACCTTCTCGGCACTCTCCATGTTCCTCCTCCTTTTGATCACAGACCTTTGGTCCCTTCAGATTCATTAGGAGTCCATCGAAATCATCTTCTGGGGGAGCTGGATAGCGCTCCTTTTTTTCTTCTCCTCTTCTTCTTTTCTTCTTCTAGAAATATGTTGTTTGTACATGGGCACCTTATCAGGCCTTTAGTTGCGGGGCCCATTGACACATCTTTCTTAGTTGTCTAGGGGAGTCTTCTTTTCTATTTTGGCTTACCTTGTCCTCTTCCGTGGCTTCGATGAAGGGGGGGTGTTGGTGTGTGTGACTGTCCAGTCATCGTCCACATCACCTAGGTGATTCATCTCACCTTGCGAGAGTCATAGGTCTTAGGAAGTCAAATGACAAGTGTCAGATTCTGTCATAGAATCTAACATTGTCATTTGTGTCAATGCGTCATAGGAGTTACATTCCTTATTTGGAATTGTAACTCCTCTTCTAGTGGCGTCATATGCATCAGTCAACATCATATGCGTCAGTGGTGTCATTGAGTTCTTTCCATGTTTAGGCATGGGGGTTACATAACACCCCTATTTGTACTTCCTATTTTTTGATCTATGAGCATGAGTAGACCCATTCTTCTTACTTGCAATCTTCTTTCCATTGTTTCGAATCTTGCGTATTACGTTGGCTTGATGTTACCATCGGAGTGCAAATTTATTGTGGTGCATCACTTTTCGACACCGGTTCTCGTGAATCCCTCTTTCAATATCATCCACCAGATGCTCATATACACATAGTTGGAGCAATGGTCCAACAAGCCCCATGATGAAGACTTCATCATCTACCTTACCATGCATCTCATGATGGAAATAAATGGGAATAGGCCACCATAAACAAGACACATTAGTGTGCTCTTCGTACCTTTCAAGGCCATCAATGTCCTTCGTGTGTTCAAGATAGACATATGTTGAGCTGCCCCCAACATTGTTGTCTGAGTGCCTGTTGAAAGTATCTGAAATTTGATCAATAGTTGTTGGTTTGGAAATTACAAAGCTACAATTTTACACCAGTGTCCATGTGAGGCTCCTCCTCATGTGCCAGCTGCTCCATAGAGTCTTCTTTCATGGGTGTAGGCTTCCTTGCATCATTTGCCCACATCTTTTCCTTGAACTCTTGTTGGTGTTGTCTCACTTGGGCGGCTATCAATCTAGCAGCTCTAGCTCCGCTATTCCATTCCTCACACCATTTTAGAGTTTCTAGAGAAATTCCTTCTCCTAAGCTAGAATAATTTCTCCAAAAAGCAAAGTTTCACTAATGCATTTATTTTTATCAATGGAAATCATACCCTTTTGTTTAGAAGCTTCTTCTACAAACAAGTTCTTTTGTGATTTAGGTACTGGCATATGATGACCTCATTTGGGTTTGCTACCAATATTCATCATGCAATAATCTAGAAATGTCATATTATCTCTAAAACCCTTACTCAAAGATTGGTATTTCCTCCAACAAGAATCCTCATCTATCACCTCTATTGGCCGCCCTTTATCACTATTCTCACCATGTCCCTTATTGTCCCTAGGTTTTCTTTGATTCACCTTCTGAGTGAGCTGACTCAAATAAAGGTTAGTGGCTTCCTGCATTTCACCATGTTGGTGAACATTTCCTTCATAAAACCCCCTTTTAGATCTTTCCAAAGTGTAATATTTAACCAACACAGGCTGGAGGAACAACAGCTCTGATACCACTGAAATATCCCTGATAGGATACCACTTAATAATGCACAAAATATTGAAAACTTGTAGCCATATAAAATAATGATTGTACCATATTTTTACAGTTGGGACAAAGAACTAAAGAAACTTAATATTTGCCAAAATGTCCACCCAAAATAATTGAAAATTTAAATAGAGCTTGATGTTATTATAAAAGACAAGGAAATTGTTTCGGACTTTTACATAAATTAAAATGCTTTGCCAAAAAAAGAACAGTGCCCTAGACAAATGGAGACTTCGAGGCTCGTAACTCTCCAAAAACAAGGGTCTTTGGAAATAACAGTAATAGATACAGAAAATAACATTTCCACCTTCAAATATGAAATGACCGACTGGAAAAACCCCAAGTAAAGGCTGCAGGTCGCCACGCTTGGTGAAGGGGTTAGAAAATGATGGACGTGCCTTCATGTGCTACCATGCCCAGCCCAAAAGGTTGCCGTGAATCTGATCGGGGCCCCTCTGCTTGTCTTCCCCAAACGCCCCCAATACCCACGAAATCCTTCACAAGATGCCTCCAACGAACTATCCCGCTCTGCCCAAATGGCTACCATGGATCTGATCTACTACCGGGATTTAGATCTGGAGCCCACTGATTATCCTCTCCCAATGCCACCAAATGTCTCGAAATCCTTTCTCTGAGATGTCTGATATTGTCTCTACCACACAACCCTAAAATGGATCCAAAATGACAGACTAGGGTAGATCTCTCACTACCGAAGAATGCCCTGCTAGCTAGGGACGGGTCTCTCACCACCGAAGCTAGGGTCCCTGTGGGATTTGACTCCACAAGTTGTAGATTCGCAACAGTGGCAACTACACATGAAGGGGTCAATAAAATGTATACAAAAAAAGTGTCTTTCCTTACTCTCCCCGCTCCTTATATACTTCCCATGAAAAAGAGCCCCAATAGACCCTAGACGCATTACTTTCCATGGAGGGGTCAATAAAATAAAAGTCACTAAAGTCACTCTTTCCCGTTTAAGTTGCCAAGGTCTAAAGTGACCCCAAACGCCAAACACGACTATTAGTACCATGTGGCCTGCTTCTCAGTAGCCCCTAACATCCCCCGCCCTTTGGATATGACCATGGCTTGGACTCGTTTGACCCTTAGGCCTTTGGCGTAGGAAAAGGGGACATTACACATTTCCTCGGCTATGTACACACATATATTACCAAAAAAATTAAAATATTGTACAAGTCGTCACGACTCTTGAAACTCCAAATACGTTGAATCTTAAGAAAAAATAGAAAATGATGCTCGAGCATTGAATTCTTACAAAAAGCAAAAATTGTGCTTACAATCATCTGCATTCTGAATTTAAAATGGAAACATAAATCATGATTCAAAAACTAAAACAAGCTTATGGTGTCAAAACAAGACGGCGCAATGATGATCCTTAGTATAAATCACCATTGAAAAAATCTTGTATTGCGAGCTATTGTTATTACAAAAAGTAGGACCCTAGGATATTTGGCTACGGATCCCTACTTTTTCCTAACATGGGACCATCTCTCAAGTTGTGGGACTTGCAAACTTGACATGGTCCTCCAGAGAAGGTCATCTTCCTCTTCCTAATCTAACTACTACAACTACTCCCAATGCAAGAAACAACTATCTACGCCTACACTAACACTTCCAAGGAGACATGAGAGAAATTACATGAAAAGGGAAATCCTACACTAAGGGGTGATAGCACCAGAAAAAGGGGTTTGTTGGACAGTCCACAATGTATGAAAATGGAAGGGAATGAGTGTGGGGAGGATGGTCAAGCATCATAGACCATAGCTGCACTCAATACCATTTTCAAATAAACACAAGATCTCTAAAATCCTACAATGAACACAAGTGATGCACAGTATACCCGAATCATGAAGAGAGGCAAGTTAGAATAATAAAACATATGCAAAGGATAGATAAAATATCACAAAACATCGATTTATTGCTCCAATATATTTTTCACAGTACATCATGGGAAGGAAAGAGGCATGCATTTCATTGCAATGTTTAGGGAGGAGGTTAGAAGCTCCACAACAACCCGTGAGTTGGGAAGAAGGGAGGGCGTAAGACGAAAAAATGTCCAACTTTTGTAAATGAGCCCCCCTTTACATTTTAAAGAAGAAAGGATGAGAGAGAGGGAGATAAATTTGAAATATTGCTTTAGCCACCCACCAAATTCATCATTGTTCTATGCAAGGATTGGGAATCCTGCAAATCCCATGCTCTATTATACCTTGTCTTGTGGAAGAAGGAATGTGAACCCATACCTCCATTTACTTCATTTCTGCACCTAGGTATGGCCTCCATTTACTCGGATTTCATCCTTGATTTTATCTCACCTAATCCATAAATTTCCATTTTTATGTTTTTTTGATGAGGGCCACCAAATAGCTTTCAAAGACCTATAAATTTGTGCAATTATGAGATCCTAGGAGGAAGATATCTCGCCAGTATGGGCTGGTTTTTAGTTTTAGGGCTCTAATTCCTACCAACCATCGAGCTACCCACCGAGCTCCTTCAGCACACCACCTACCGTCTTTAACTTCCCACCTAACTCAACGGTCATCCCCACCTACCCTTCCATTTGAATCGGTTTCAAACTCAAAGCACCGACTCATGTTTTGCGGAAGTGGGTTACGTTTCACATTCGCACTTAGCTCGGTGGGGTGCATCGTGTTGATGCGACCCCCAAGCCCGACTCCATGTTGGTCGCTCATGTCTTACTTCCCGAGTTCTCTAACACTTTGCATGCCCCGGAGAGGTGTCTTCTCTTCATGCAAACCCGACATCTACCCCTAATTCCTACTCCCGACACACGCCCGCACCACCCGAGTCACTTCATCATGTCCCGTGGGCACGAACTCGCTCGACACCATGCACCTCACTCGCTTTCGTATGCACCATGTTGGTGCATCTATGATCTCAGTTCTAAAAAACCATGTCGACTTGAATACTCTCTCACTTTGCATGCAATGTGGGCATAGAACCCACCGCACATTTGCATCTCCCTCGACTTGTCAGGATGCATTATGTGCTACGCCCTTAACCTATTGCTTGTATTAGGATATGAGTAGCCAACTTGTCGCTTACTATATCACTTGATCATATCATTTATAATTTCTCATGCTTAATAGGTTGGCCTTGGTGATGGCCATAGGATATGAACAATATATATAGGGGATTGTATGTAGTAGTTCATTATCATTTGAGCATTTGAGTCTTATTATATGGTTTGGAGGTTGCCCCTCGAAGTGGCAAAGCTATTCTAATTGCATATTGAGATAATTATTTTGAAATATTGTGTTATTTGGTGTTATATGGTTTCTCATCATCTAAATTATACAAGTAATTTCATTACAAGTGGTATCAAAGCTACGATCTGGGCCAAAATTAGGCAAAAACCTAATTTTTTGTTTCCACCATATATTGCGAACTAGAGCAAATTGGTGGGAGATATTTTTACCAAAGTTGAAAAACATCAAATAAGGTTCCCTGAAAATTTTAGAATTTTTGATTTATTTTGCAAAATTTATTACAAAGTTAGGGTTTTTCATAAAATCCCTCCTTAGGGTGAAAATTGTGGAATTGTTTCAAGTTATTTACATTTTTGGAAATCTCTTAAAAATTAGTATTAGTATATTCTCTATGATTTTTCCTGTTCGGCACCTAATTTGTATCTAAAACCTAAACCCTAAGGTTTGACATCATGGCGGGGCCTTCCACGAGAGAAAAAAAAGAATTCACTTACTCCTGGTAAAACCCCAAATAAAGATGCGTAAGTGATTGAAGACATGGATTCAAAAGGGGTAAATATAGATTCCTCAGCACTAGGGTTTACCTCAGTTGATCATAAGGTGAGCCAACTTGAGTATGAGCTACGAAATGTACAATCTGAGATGGCCTCTAAAGGAGACATAGAACAAATCAATCAACGGTTGGATGATATCATGCAACATGTAAAGGGTAAACAGTATGGCCCAAATCCACCCCATATCAACCAAGGAGTATCTTCAGTTCAAAATCATGGAAAAAATAACCATGTTGGATCACTTTTCCAGCCCAATCAGAATCCAACTTATTCGCAACCACGGAACATGATGTCAAAAGTGGATATGCGCAAATTTTATGGTAAGGATCCCCTAAATTAGATAAATCAAATGGAGAACTTATTTGAGTTACATCAAACACCATCAGGACAAAAGGTGACATTGGCATTCCTGTTTCTTGAACCGACCAATTTGTTTGGTATTGATGGTTATGTGCTCAGAGGCAGAAGAATGGTCTCGGTGTCACTTGGACAGTTTTTACCGATGAGTTGCAATTGCACTATAGTTCTAGTGTTTCAGAGAACTACTTTAGTCGATTAGAAAATTTACAGAAAATAGAATCAATTAAAGATTATGTGCATCAATTCCAGAACCTATCCTTAAGGGTGGAGAATATTCTAGAAGAGAATCTAAATGACCTATTTCTTAGGGGTATTAAGGACCACATCAAGCATGAGGTACGTATGTTTAATCCACTCAAGCTTTCTGATTCTATTATCATGGCACGTCGAGCAGAGGAAAAAGTTCTTTGTAGTAGGAGGCCGCCTTTCATTAACAATAGAGACCATAGTATCTCTTCCCCTTCATTTTCTAGGCTAATTAGTCTGACTCCTCAACAAATGAAAGAAAAGAGAGCAAAAGGATTATGTTTTAACTATGATAGAAAATATGGACCGGGACACAAATGTCCTGAGAAGAAGTTGTTCTATATTGATGGAGGTAATGATGATGATGAAGAAGCTGAAATTATAGGAGAGGCTGAGGAACCAGTAGAAGATGAAGTAGAGGATCACCAACCTACAATTTCTTGCCATGCATTGTCAGGTATTAGTACTCCTCAAACACTCAAGGTTATTGGCTATCTCAAAAAACAGAAGGTGACGGTGTTGATTGACTCGGGGAGTACTCATAACATCATAAATAGTAAGTTAGTTGCTCGCCTCAATTGTTTTATTTACCCAGCTCTAGAAATGTAAGTTATGATTGCGAATGGTGGGATAGTCAAGTGCATAGGAAAGTGCCATAGTATCAAGCTTTCCATGGGAGACTACATGTTAGATTCACCTATGTTTGTTATTTCTATGGGAGGGGTAGATATTTTTTGGGTGTCCAATGGCTCACAACCTTAGGTATTATAGAGATGAATTTCCAAGAATTGTTCATGTGATTTCATTCAAATGGAAGGACAATACAATTGAATGGGATGGTAGCTAAGTCTCCACAGATTATTAGCTCTCATCAGATGCAGAAGGTTCTCAGAAAAGGAGTAGATGGATTTATAGCAAAGTTATTTTCCATAGAAGTACAAAATATAGAGTCTTCAATGCCACCCGATCTTCAAAAGATTGTTGATGCTCACTCATCTGTTTTTGATGCAATTCCAAAGGGACTACCACCAGTTAGGGATCATGATCATGCCATTCAGTTGATTCCAGGGAGCCAAACACCTAACATCAAACCATACAGATACCCATATTCCTAGAAAAGTGAGATCGAGAAAATGGTTGAGGAAATGTTGAAGGCATGTATCATTAGGCATAGCCAGAGTGCATATTCTTCACCAGTGGTCATGGTACGTAAGAAGGATGAAACATGGAGGATGTGTCTAGATTACTGAGAACTCAACAAGTACACCATCAAAGATAAGTTTCCTATTCTAGTAATTGATGATTTACTTGATGAATTGCATGGTGCTATTTATTTCACAAAATTAGATCTTCGTTCGGGTACCATCAAATTAGAATAAAAGAGGAAGATGTTCATAAAATGGCTTTCAAGACTCATGAGGGCCATTATGAGTTTTGGTAATGCCTTTTGGTCTTACAAATACACCCTCAACCTTTCAAAGCTTGATGAACACTTTTTTAGGACATTTTTAAGGAAAATTTGTATTAGGTTTTTTTGATGACATATTGATTTACAGTAAGACATGGGAAGAACACTTACAACATGTAAATAAAGTGTTGGAAGTTTTGGAGAAACATACTCTCTATGCAAAGTCATCCAAATGTTCTTTTGGTGTACAAGAGGTAGAGTACTTGGGTCACATTGTATCCCATGAAGGTGTCAAAGTTTATCTTCGAAGATCAAAGCTACGGTGGAATGGCCAAATCCCAAAATCTCAAAACTCTTCGTGGATTCCTAGGACTAACAGGTACTATAAACGCGATTTGTGCGGGGATATGGTAGAATAGCAACCCCACTCACCGCATTGCTAAAGAAGGATGCCTTCCATTGAGCAGATGTAGCCACTAAATCCTTTGAGTAGTGAAGGAAGCCATGTGCAAGACCCCCAATTTTGGCTACTCCCAACTTCTAAAAACCTTCATTGTTGAATGTGATGCTTCGGATCGGGATTGGGAGTAGTTATAATGCAGAAGGAAGACCAATTTCATTTGAGAGCCACCAATTCAAAGGAAAATATCTGCTCAAACATGTCTATGAGAAAGAAATGATGTCTATTCTTCATGCACGAGTCAAGCAATGGAAGCCCTATCTTATGGGTAGACACTTCAAGGTAAAAACTGATCATGATAGTCTCAAATACTTTTTGGAGCAAAGCTTATCATCGAGGAACAACAAAAGTGGGTAACAAAAATATTGGGTTATGATTTTGAAATCATATTCAAAAAGGGTAAAGAAAATGTAGTAGGCGATGCGTTGTCCAGAAGGATACATCCGCATATGCCTTGTTATGCGGAATGTCCATGTTGACGGCCGATTGGGTGGATGAAGCAAGATTGGAATGGGATCAAGACAAGAATATAAAATCTCTAATACAGAATATCAAGTAAGGATCTATGACATCTAACAAATTTGAGTGGAAAGGTAATGCCCTATGGTACAAGGACAAAGTTATACTTGAGTAAAGATTCGAGTTAAAGCATAAAATTCTTGCGAGCTACATGCCTCACTTTGTTGGACGACACTCTGGGTTTTTGAAGACATATCATAGAATAAAAAGAGAATTCTTTTGGGAAGGACTCAAGGGGATTTACAAAAGTTTGTATCATAGTTTTTAGTGTGCCAACAGAACAAAGGGGAAACAATTAAGACACCGGTGCATTGCAGGACCCTTACCAATTCCTATCCGAGAGATGGGAGGAGGTCTCCATGGATTTCATCACCAGATTTCCTTATTCAGAGGGTAAGAATGTTATTTTCGTGATTGTGGATAGGCTCACAAAATATGCCCATTTTTGTGCCCTATCACATCCATTTGCAGCCAGTATAGCCGCAACTATTTTTTTGGAGACAATTTAAAGGCTACATGGAACCCCAAAGATAATTGTAAGTGATCGTGATCCTATTTTCACAAGTAATTTTTGGACAAAATTATTTTCATGTTTGGGTACTCAGCTAGCTCATAGTTCATCTTATCATCCTCAAACTGATGGGAAAACAAAAGTGGTCAACAAATGCTTAGAGGGTTATTTATGTTGTTTTGTATCAGATAAGCAGGAAAGGTGGATTAAATGGCTACCACAGGCAGAATGGTGGTATAACACATCTTTTCATACCTCTTCTCAAATGACCCCATTTTTAGCATTATATGGTTACCATCCACCTTTTATCACTTCCTACTTGAGGGTGCAAACTAAGGTTAGAGATGTTGAGGAACACATTCAACATCAACAACAAGTTTTGGCTAGTTTGAAGGAGAATTTAGCATTAGCACAAAACAGGATGAAACAACAAGTAGATCACCACCATAGTGAAAGACATTTTAAAATTGGTTCTTGGGTTTTGTACGTCTCACCTTACAAACAAATGTCCCTAAAGCAACAAAAAAGGAAAACAAACTTTCTCCTAAATATTATGGCCCTTATCGGGTTCTACGAAAATTGGTAGTGTTGCTTATAAACTAGAGTTACCTCCATCTTCACACATACACCCAATTCCATGTTTCATGCACGAAGAAGAAGTTATTGGACATAAATTTGAAGCCCAGACAGAGTTACAGGAACTTGACGAGGAAGGAAGAATCATTTTGGACCCGAGAGAAGATTCTACGAAACACGTACTTAAGAGGTGAGAACTAGAGACATTAAGGAATATATGATCAAGTGGAAGAATCGAGCATAGAAGACGCCACCGGGAGGATGAAGGTTTTACAGTAGCAACATCTAGGATTATTCAACATTGAGGACAACGTTGGTTTGAAGGGGAAGGGCATGCTACGCCCTTAACCTATTGCTTGTATTAGGATATGAGTAGCCGACTTGTGGCTTACCATATCATTTTATTATATCATTTATACTTTCTCATGCTTAATAGGTCGGCTTGGGTGATGGCCATAACATATGAATAGTATATATAGGGGATTGTAGGTAGTAGTTCATCATCATTTGAGCATTTGAGTCTTATTATATGGTTTGGAGGTTGCCCCCTCGAAGTGGCGAAGCTATTCTAATTGCATATTGAGATCATTATTCTGAAATATTGTGTTATTTGGTGTTGTATTATTGCTCCTAATCTGAATTATACACGTAATTTCATTACAAAATGAGTCCAAGGTCGTCCCTAAGAGAATTTTATAATATAGAGGAAAATTGAAGACTGTGAATTTGATGAGGATATTCTAGAAGGTAAGGTGATGGGTAACCAAATACATCCTATAGGAGGCATCATCGAGAGATCGTATCCTCGACAAGTGGTTCATGTGGATTTTAAGTTATCGATAGAATAACCGAAATTCTTAAAAAAACTAATAAGGCCAAAAACATGTTGGATCCTTCATCAATAAGAGCATGCTAAGGTTAAAGTAGATCAACACCCTAGTGAAAGACATTTTAAAATTGGTGACTGGGTTTTGTATGTCTCGGCCTTACAAACAAATGACCCTAAAGCAACGAAAAAGGAAAACAAACTTTCTCCTAAATATTATGGCCCTTATCAGGTTCTACAGAAAATTGGTAGTGTTGCTTATAAACTAGAGTTACCTCCATCTTCACACATACACCCAGTATTCCATGTTTCATGCCTACGAAGGTTATTGGACATAAATTTGAAGCCTAGATAGAGTTACTTGAACTTGAAGAGGAAGGAAGAATCATTTTGGAGCCAAAGAAGATTCTACAAACACGTACTAAGAGGCTGAGAACTAGAGACATTAAGGAATATCTGATCAAGTGGAAGAATTTGAGCATAGAAGATGCAACCTAGGAGGATGAAGGTTTTCTGCAAAAACATCTAGGATTATTCAATGTTGAGGACAATGTTGGTTTGAAGGGGAAGGGCATGTTACGCCCTTAACCTATTGCTTGTATTAGGATATGAGTAGCCGACTTGTGGCTTACCATATCATTTATACTTTCTCATGCTTAATAGGTCAGCCTTGGTGATGGCCATAGGATATGAATAGTATATATAGGGGATTGTCGGTAGTAGTTCATTATCATTTGAGCATTTAAGTATTATTATATGGTTTGGAGGTTGCCCCCTCGAAGTGTCGAAGCTATTCTAATTGCATATTGAGATAATTATTCTGAAATATTGTGTTATTTGGTGTTATATGGTTGCTCATAATCTAAATTATTCATCGATGCATAATTGTGTTATCGAGCATCCCCACTCTGCTTCCACCCATCCTTACACTGCAGATGACCTCAACTCGTCGAGTTAGCTTGGTGACCCAACTTTCTCTCCCCGCACCGACCTACTCCTATGTAGCTCACCCAATCGAGCTGCTAGGGCTCCCAACTCGGCCCACTCTAAAATGAGCTCGCCCAAGCTCCTTTTCAACCCCCTTGTGCATCATGCGAGCTCACCGAGCTGGTTGGTAACCTACTTTTAGCTCATCCCCCTCTAAGCCATTTTGACATTTTTATCCATTTTTGCATTCCTCTCGAGAATTTTTTTGAATTTCCTCATTGTAAAGGCCATGGGGACTCTGCTAAAAATATTAGAGATTGGATTTTCAATTTTGTCTGTCTTCTTCCCATTTTGATCAAATGTGGGCCCGGTGAGCCTATTTTCACTCTGTGGCGGAGTTCTGAATCTTAATAACCCAGAAGAGGAAAAATTTGATCTTAATGGATTGATTAGGCCCAAATCTTTGCGGAAACCCTACAAATGCTCCCGAAGCTTGAATTACGCTTAAAACTCCCAAATTCCTCCGTGGTGGCCCTAACCATTCTTGGTTCAAAATCATCCCCCATTGTCCATTTTTTCCCGGGGGAGCAAAATGGATAACAATTACCATTCCATGCCCACTTCTTTAGGTGGAACTTACATGGATCGGGCCAAGATCAGGTCGTACCCATCAAGAACATGAACACCGGGAATCAAGTGTTTCACCAATAAGTTTTACGCTTTCTAGGATGAAATAGATAGAAGGTAAATGGTTAAGGAGGAATACCTGTGAGGTGAAGGTGGAAGGTAGAATGCGCACATTGTTGACGTTATCCAAGTTGATCATAGAGAACTCTTTTTGTCTAGGAAGGACTACCTGTAGATGCAAAGCAAGACCACAAAAGAGTATTAAATAACATATGACAGTGGATTGCCTAGCGTATGCTAGATCTAGGAAGCGTGGTGCTTCCTAGAGAGGTTGTCAATCCATTGTTTAATAACAATTCAATGTGAATAAGAAACTAAAATAAATAGGTCATATTACGCAATGTAATGATTTAGGTTTCTCATACACACAATACACTAGATTTTATGCTAGATATCAAAATAACACTAAATCTAATTAGAACCGGGGTTTGTTTAGGTCAGACAGGTCTATCAAAGGTCTAGTAAGGGTCAGGGCTGATTGGTTGAGGTCTGGGTTAGTTTTGGGTGAGTGGGAAGCTTGTTGGTTTGAGAATATAAAATGGCACAGAGGCCCGATATCGGGCGGGTGACCGATGTCATTTCAGGGATGAAACCGACGCGTCGGTAGGGGCAATTGGCAATAACTTAATAAAAATGGTTTTGGGATTCTTTGTGATTGCACAGAGAGTGAGGAGGGTGTGGTTAGGTTCGTAATATAACTGAGAAGACTCAAGAATACTTGATGGAGAGGTCACAAAGGGTGAAAGGGCTTGGGTTGGTGGATTGGTGAGAAGATGGAGATATCCAAATAACAATAGAAACTGAAAATAATGGAGGAAAGAGATCTGCAATAAAGGAAGCACAAATGATTAAGATCATGTTACTTACTTGTTGCTATGAAGATCTCATGGCTGGATGGAGGCTGGTGATTGATTGGTGAGGTGGTAGTTGGTTCAGTGTCGTGGTAGTATGACCTATGTGTTCCCGTGAATGCTCCAATGATCTAGAAGGGAATCCTTGGCCTGTGTTGCTCTCTCTAGTGGTGTGTAGACATTGTTTGGATGAAGCAATGGCTCTAAGATCTTCGCTTGATTGCAATAGCACTCTCAAAACTCAAAATGACCAACCCGGGTAAAAGGTTGTAAAATTGTATATAAAGGAACCGATGGCGGTTTAGGTGACCAACATCGGCCGAGGATAAACCGCATCGGTTAGGGTGAATTAGTCCAAGTTACCAAAAATAGCCTGATCTTTACTATTTTTGGTGTGATTTTGATTGCTAATCCGGGTCTCAAGTGAGGGTTGATGCTTAGATAAGTGGGAGTGTTGTTGGAGAAGGAATAGGACTTTAATTTTAGGGTTAGACTAAGTCCCAGTTGGTTGGGATAAGTAGGGACCTAGTCTTAATTAATTAATAGGCTAGGAATAAGTCCATGGTGAGGTGTCTAGGTGATGTGTAAATTAACTTAATTAAAGTAATTAAATTAATTAATAATGTGAGGATGAACATTAATTCAATTGTAAGTAATTAAATTAATATGAATGTGGGGTAAGGGGTCATGGTTAGGTGAATATGTTACATTAATTAATTAAAGGGGACCAAGGGGAGTGTGACCCAAATTTGGTGTCTACATTAGGAACCCATGAAGAGCAGGACCAGAATCAAGCACCCATAAAGAACAATACTAGGAAGTGTAGAATTAATAATGTGAGGATGAACATTAATTCAATTGTAAGTAATTAAATTAATATGAATGCGGGGTAAGGGGTCATGGTTAGGTGAATACGTTACGTTAATTAATTAAAGGGGACCAATGGGAGTGTGACCCAAATTTGGTGTCTACATCGGAACCCATGAAGAGAAGGACCAGGGAATCGCACCCATAAGGAACAGTACTAGGAAGTGTAGCAGCGAAACGAGGGGTGATAGGAATAAGTAGCCATAGAGATTTGCCAACTCCCATCTACCACACAATTCTAATTTCCTACCCCATGCTAAGCTTATTTATATCAAAAAAATTCAAATTAAACTGGTTTGTTAGCTCTTATACATTATGTACTTCTCAGATATATCTTCCATTGTTCCTCATTAATAGAAATGTTATGTACATTATGTCGAAATTCTATGTAGACAAAGATCTCTCTCATGACCACTACGTTGTCACCGTGGGTGTCGCGTCCACCATTTTCTTGGTGTTGTGGCAATGTTTGTATTAAATACAAAGTTGCTTCCTCTTTCTCAGTTCCATGTTAGTTTTCATATTAATATGTGACAACGGAGGAGGAAAATCCAAAGATAGTTATAATTCTAAAAGGAAAAAGTCACCACATGGTGACTGTGAATTCATTAAATAGCCCGGAAATTGGAAATGGATGGCGCAGGGCAAATTTAGTCGTAGCATCCTTTGGTACAACTGAGAAAAGTGTGAATGACGTTATTGGAAACCAGGAAGTAGTGGCGGGAGGTGTCAAGATTCAGGAGGAGATGAGTCTGTCTGAGAGAATTGTGGGTGAATATAATGCAAAAAGCATGAGGATCAAAAATTGTGCTACAACATCTCAACTTTATATATTACATCTTTCTTAGGTTCATCATCTACTAATTGAAACCTAATAAATTTAATTTTGATTTCTTGTTAGTCATTCATTGCATCATACAACTTGGGCATGGAAAGTCATGGAAATTCAGTGTGCCACATGTTTGAAGCTTATTATCTTGAGCCAACACCAATTATAAAGAATATTATTTTAAAGGTCATAAGAAAATGAGAATTTTATCTCACACATTATTTCACATATTCACTTATTCCAACTACATACTTCATATCACATTCCCTTTTGATATTGTTTTTACAAAGTATATAACATACCGCCATTACAATATATTACATATGCCTATCGGCCTCTCCCATATGCATCTATAAATGCATTTGCTAGTTATAAAATTCTTATGTGTTTGAGGTCTAGACGATTAACAAATCTTGGTTCCAATCGACTCCTCTACATGGACAATTCTTGTTATGCGTGGTTTTATAATAAATTTAACTTAAAGCAAGACCATCATTATGTTCGGAGAATTATATTGATAGTTGAAAGTTGAGAGAAAGGTTAGCTTCAAGAATAAAATCTAGCTTTTAAATAAAGGAAAACTTTTTGTGCACCAAAAATCATTTTATAAAACATTTTCATTCATCTTGCCTGTGTAAGAGCATCTGTTACCATGAAGATGTAAGATGGGGACTATAAAACATGGCACAAGGCAGTTTTACTGCAATAACATGTATCCATATGCCATACTTGTGAAAAATAATTAAACAAAAAAAGAGATTAAACATGAATTTTCAATCAAGATGTATTCTCCCAACAAAACACATGGAATGAATTATTCCTTTAGATATGAATCCTATTTGGATGTAAGTTAGTTAATTTCCTTTTAATTCCAAAACAGATCTGGAATGAATATATTTCCATCCTTCTCAATATTTCAAACAACATTTTGAGGGATTATATTCAAGTGATCAATACTGCATCATTAGCAGTAATTAGAAGGAATTAACTAGATAAACAGGCACCATAAAACATGATCAGCTTGGCATATTCCAAGGCTCTCATCAATACAGTGCTAACCCAAAAACAACACAGTAAAACATTATTTGTATCCACATATATACAGATCTGAGCAAGAAAAAGAGCAATTGGACTAATAACAAAACAATCTGAGATGAGATATTACCTTTCATCAGGAATGAATTATCAGCAAAAATTAAGTGCTGAGGTGTGATTGAGAGAGATGGGCAATATATGCCATCGCTTGCACACCAAGCTACGTTGTATTCAAACAAGTTAACAGTCATAGTTCAGTGTGCAAGAGATGGAATACATTGGTCATCCCTTCCTTTAACCAATATCTCCCTTCCCACATCTCCTCAAATCCCATGTAACCACAATAAATACTAAGTCAGCAGAGCAGATTCTTGTTATATATAAAACCCTAAAACCTTGACTATGTACTTTGGATATGGAAGAATCATGTACTGTTGCACACATGGGTAGTTGGTGCTTGCTTCAGCTTTAAGACTCAGCAACAAGAAATTTCTGCACAAACCCAAAGTAAATAAAACCTACATCAGAACAGTAAAACTCTACCTAACAAATATATATATATCCCAAGTTGGTGCAGGTGGATCTCCAACACCTTACAAAACACGGCGCAGTTTTATTTTTTCATCTCTGTGCAACTGGAACTTAATAAAAAAACTCACTGTATCAACATTTGACATGGCTCTGTTGGTCTTTTTAACTTGTGAAGGTATCTCAATATGTAGATCAAGGGAGTTCATTCTGGCCAGGGAATCTTGTCTTTCAATCTTATCAGAATGTTTTGATTTCGACCCATTTAGTATGATATTGGGTTATGTGTCAAAACTTGAAAAAGTGCAGAATCAACATCAGAGGTTTGCATTGCATGGATCCATGAATTATGAACACTATGATGAAGATAACCTTCCAAGTCAATATTATCAATATTCTCTCTATTATTTCCCACAAGGGGTTGATGTGATAAAAGTACATGGTGTCATTGATCTGTTATTCCTTATGCACTTCTTTTTGTGAATAGATTGTGATATAAATACTTTTAAACACAAAAGCTTTTACTGTTAATAAAATGCATTGTTGGACTCGTTCAACATAGATTTTATATATGTGAATGAGTAAGAATCAAATCTTGTATTATCATTCATAAATTGTCCATGTTTTCTATTCTTTGCAATCAATATAATAGATTAGAGACATCATATTTTCACAGTCAAAACTTTTGAAAACAGTTATTATGGAGAACTCTTTGTATCAACCTATGGGATCACATACCCTATCAGAATTAATGAAAAGATGAAGTACATCAGCCTAATAGTAATCTTTAGCCCTGACAAAGCTAAATTAAAAGCAATACAAAAGAAAAAGATAAAACTATACAGGACCATTAAATTTCTAGAAAAAAACATTTAGCAATAAAATGTGTTGATGTGAAGCTTGATAATTGAAAAAGTATCATGATAGCATGGCTTCCATGTGGGTGACTGAGCTTTGAGTAAAGGCATCAGTTGGGCCATGCAGCAGAAACACTGTCGGTTGGCTTCTAGTTTGAGAAACATTTTTGTACCATCAAAGCATCCAGTCTTCATTACTATTGACTCAAAGAAGCTCCAAAGGAATCTTAGTTTAGAAGCAAAATAAGCCTTTTTCAGATGATTTTATTTTAGAACATTTCTGGTCTTCTCTGATAAAGTTTTTCTTTCTGATATCTTCAAGAAAGATACCCAAAAAAATACCATATTTCCAATAGTGGTTTGATTGAATTAAAAATCCCAACACTAAACAGAATTTTAGGCCACACCCAATTATAAGATTCTCCTAGCTATACACAGTAACTTTGAATTTTGATAGCATGTAGTATATTTTCTCTTATATCTTTTTACTAAAGACCCATATCAATACCATTTTTAATAGTGTATGTAAGTTTTATATCTAAAAGATAGTTAAATAAGGAGTCTCATATATTATAAGTCATAAATTCAAAAGCAAATTGCTTGTTAAAAACTATAAAACTAAGTATTATATAAAAATAAATTGAGATTTGAATACCACCTGTCACCAATGACCATTTTCCATGTTTTTCAACATTTACTAAAAGCATTGTCCAACAAGCATAAATGGAATAATTCATAATTCATAAAGGCATCTACTTTGTACTCTTTTTTTTTTAATTGAAATACTCTCTACTCTTTTGATGCGTAACGTAGGTAAAGCACTTTAAAAAAGAAATTAGCCATTTGCTGGCTGGAAAGTTTTCAACAATATGTATATAGGCCAAGTTCTTTTTGTTTTCAGTCTTTTTCTTGCCTAGAAAGAAGACACACTTTAACTTTTGTTGAGTGCTTTATGACACGATCAAAGAACCCTTGGTCCCATGAGATAAGGTTTACTTAAAAACACAAAGTTACTAAAAGCATATTTATTCTTTACCCTTTATTGGTAAGGGGTAGAGATGGAATTCCCAATTTATTGGTAAAAACTGCACGTTTTGAATTTGCAATTTGCAAGGTGTTTAAGTATTTTGAGTTATTTTAGATGTCAAAACGGGTTATTTGTTAAATATTTTATTGTCAATGGTGATATACTACACATGAGTTGTAAATTACGCTAGATAAAAAATAAATATTTATATATTTATTTTGACATGGGTTTCCTCAAGAGAGAATCATCACTTTGCCGTATGCAACAAATGGGTCTCCAACCTGTTTAGACAGAGTACTCCCAACCTATGCCAAAATATGAGCTCTAGAACATGGTGTCAACATCCATCAAAGTATAAAAGAATGGAGGATTTTTTTCAAATATTGCAGTTGCAAATGCTCTGGTAGACGTGTGTAAATTGTAGAACCTTACACAAGGCACATAAATTTTCTGATATCTTAGGGGTATTGAATGTTTTTTTTTTAAATAATAAAATAAAATTTAAAAATTTAAGATATGTATTTACTATTGTTTAAAATGGCCCATATAAAAGCTTCCCCCAAACTGCCCCAAAGAGAAAAATGGAACAAATTTTTTTGCAACATACTAAAAAAAAGCCTGCAAAAGGCTTTATTGATGCAAACATTTACACCGTATGAAACAAGCCTATGGAATATACTGCTACTCGGCTCTCAGAATTATGACCTACACTTTACACAACTTCTAAGCTGAATATATACAGACATGTTTAAAACATAGGAACCCCCTTTCTAATGTACAAACACATTTCATTACCAAGAGGCGAACATGTATACGCGTGCCTGGAGCAGCTATAAAACACATCCTCCATCTAACATGCTATCTACAAAATTTCGATTTTGTCTTTGCGGCTCAACCCTTCTTTGAAATCCTCCCCCAGGTGCTGATCCTCCTTCCTAATTTTTATCACCTGGCTTTGCAAAGCATGCCCTTCGGCTTCCGCACAGGCCATTGAAATAATCAGGTTTATTTTCACTCCGTACTTGGAGCCCTCTTTCATCATTTTCTTGTAGGTCTCGGGTTCGAAACTCGGGGAAGAGGCAGATGAGGCTACTTGGCTTGCCATAGGAATGAATATATTATATTACCTCCTATCTGTAAAACTATATTTCCCAACAAAGAGATGGAAACAAACTGTCATGGACTTGGGCACTCTGCCTACAACGTGGAGAGCATTAGCCAATCCAGAAAGTTCAAGAAACTCAGTCCACTTCCATTATATAAAGCCCATCTGTAAACAAAAAAGAAAATCAGTATATAAATCAAAATAGTTAACCTAAGGTCCTTTTGTAACTGAAAAAATTGACATCAAACAAAAATTTTAATTGTGAATAACTCCCCTACCATTTGCAGTCCAAGGAATCAAACAAGGTGAACACTGGAAGGGTAAGGAAGTCACTCAGTGCCTATGACATTAATCACGACAGGCACACCACGCTCCAATTTTTTCTTCCTTTTCTGTGATGTGTTTCAATTACAACTGTCTGCTTCAGGTAAAGCACTACATTCTGTTTTTTGTTTTAAAATAAAGAATGCACTGTGCATCTCTGCAAAACTGCAACTACGAAATGATTTCTCTTATTACCAAGTCAAGAATGGCCAATCTGATTTAAAGAATGTATAGTCCAAAAAGTAGATAAACATTGTAGCCTAAAAAAAATCCAAAGTAGAAAATCAGATTGTTAGATATTATTATAGGAAATATCTAAAATCTATAAATATCTAGGATAGTAAATATTTAGGACTGAAAAAAATATCTAAAATCCGGCAACTTTATTGAAGCCGCCGGAATTTGGCACTTTCCAGTCAAGACATATTCAAAGGTGGATGCCTATCGGCGAATTAAAATGTCAATTATTTTTTTAATTTTATAAGTTTTCAATAATTATGATTCAAAAATGTAATTATTTTTTATTTAATAATTGTTCTATAATTTTGTTGAGAGGTATTTTATAATGGAAAAGAAGTGGAAGGATATGATGTCATATAAATAAAAAAAATTTATTTTGAATATTAAATTCGACATTTATTTGATCATGAGAGAGTAATTTTAATCTTAAATTTGGTGTTCATAAGGATTTCACCAGGGTTCATTTTAAGAGACCTCCTAGAAATCGGAGGTGGAGAATACCTCGCGAATATCCCTGAACCGGTTTCACTGGAAGGCGAATTTTTGGGGGTTGTAAGAAAAATTTTCACCGATTATCAAGCAACATCGCTGACAGAGAGGTCAGCAGACGCGCGACGGGAGATTTTGTCACCGCGCGTCAAAGCACCCTCTCGGTGATGCGCGTCAATAGGTCTATTGACGCACATCACTAAGGTCTATTGACGCGCGTCACTGCATTTTTGACGCGCGACAACAAAATCTCCCGTCCACGCGTCTGCAGCCTCCGACCTCTGCTTTCTCATCAAAAAATCTCCGTGTCGCGCATCAACAAACTCTTTGTCGTGCGTCTGCTATGCGTCAATATCTGTTGTACCTCCTTGTCGCGCATCAAAAAATGCAAAGACGCCGTCAACAGCCTTAGTGACGCCGTCGCGTCAGCCTATTGGCGGCGTCTACTAAGGCCTATTGACGCGCGTCACTAAGGCCTGTGACGCGCGTCACTAGGGGCTGTTGACGCGCGACAGTAAATATCCTGTCGCGCATCTGCAACCTCTGCCCTCTTCTTGCTCATCGAAAAAAACTCCATGTCACTCGTCAACAAAATCTTTGTCATGCGTCTACTATGTGTCAATATCTACAGTATCTCCTTGTCTGCAAACCCTCCTTGTCGCGCATCAATAACTTACCCCACTTGTTGCGCGTCTATAATACGGGATATATCATATTGTTGAAAAATGTGAAGTAGAAGTGTTCTACCTGGCGAATAATCTAGGTTTATATAGGGGATATTTTTCAAGGGTAGGCGAAGCCGACCCCTAAAAAAATTAAAGTGTAATTTTTAGGCGAACAGGTCACTGACCCGTGCCAAAAAATTCGCCTTTTCAAAATTTTCAAAAATGGAATATTCGCCATATTACGAATATTCGCCACTAAAATTTTCCCTAGATTTCACTTAAAGCTTTTTCCTTCCATTTTGAGAAGTCAATTGGAAAATACTAATATTTTGGTCACATGGTAGAGTATGGGGACTATTTTTTCTTGATAATATTTTTTTGGGACAAATAAAATAGTGCGTCTACAATTATGTCATTTCTCAACAATAAGTGGAATCATATATGAGAATATAATAGAGTCGATAATCAAGGTGATATGAGGATCTCGAGTTATCATAGCATTTTCAAAACGCAATTAAGAGACATATCCAACTTGGATTAGTATATGAAAATTTTAAGATAAGAAAATATTGATATATCTCAATAAATTTCAAAAAGATATATTTAAGATATCTACACTAGTTTATAAAATAAGCTTAATTTTAATTTTAATATAAAATATTAGGACCTTTTTAGATGTTAATTTGCGTTAAAATTTTAGCTATTAATTTAAAAAGTTTTTTTACCCCTTTTATCTATCAATTTGTATTAATTTTGTTTTGCATTAAATTGCATAATGTATTTTTAGGCTCCACACTAAATATATGTATTTATTAGTTATATGTAATAAAAATTATAATGAAAATCACATATAATAGAATTTGAAGGTAGAAAGGAAGTTATTATATAATGATCATTCAAATTCAATTGCCTAGTTTCAAAGCAATCTACATTGACCCATATTTTAAGGGGAATGGTTTAGAAGAACCTATCGCTCAAAAGGATAAATGGTCCATTTGGTGCTCATTGTATATAGGCAATGCTCATAAGGTTGAAGCATTTCTCATAAGGTTGAAGCACTGCAACTAGAAATCACTCATCCTAATACTTGCTCCCAACTTAAGCATGTTTAACTAAGATAAGTATTGTTGGTTTTGCAACTATATTATTGTTCACATGAAATATATTTTGTTTTTCAAACATAATATTTTCAATTATTTTATGTACATAATGAGTTATATGAAGAAAAATATTAATAAGACATAATCAATATAAACTATTTTTATATAAAAATTTATAAAGAAATTGTTTATTTATTTTATTTATATTCCATATTTAATAATTATTGATTGAAAATTTCTATATTAATATGAAAAGTATATACATGGTTAATTGTACAAAAAAAGATGGATAGTATGACTACACATCCTTGAATGTCAAATCCATCAAGATAGACCATCACATGGATAGGGTAAGTCGCATAGAGTTCATATCAACAATGATATTTCAACCAAAAAGGAGCAATAAATAAAGAGCACAAAGAAATTAAGCGGTTATGTGCAAACTTGGTGGTTGACTTGAGGAGGTGGAGGATTGTCGAGCTTGTTGCCCCACCTAGAAAAAATCAATATGCCCCTAGTCTAGGATGTCTTCCTAGCCATCATGAGCTTCATCCTTATCCTCCTATATAGGGAAAATACTTATACCAAGGTAAGGGAATTTACCAAAAGAGGTGATGCCTCAAGTGTCATTGATAAAACTACTAGTCTTGTCACCACCAAAAAGGACTCTTGATAATTCTCATAATATTAATAACATATTTAATCATTTTAAATATCACATTATATATAAGTTTTGTTCATGTATTTATATCAGATTATTTTAACCCAACATGTAATATATAAATTAAAAATAAAAAACACAAAATAGACCGGTCAAATTTAAACTTGAAATAAGAAGAGAAACTTAGGTATTGATATGAAATTAAGGTCTATATCTCTCTATGTTGTACTCTCCAATTAATAATCAAACGTCACTATAATGTTTTTAATTGATGTTCATCAATGCATTACATATAAAATTCAAATTAAAGCATAGGTTATTCCCATTATCTCGTCTAGTTATTAATCTTTCCTCGTGGGCAAGATATTTGATTATTGCTTTTATAAAAGTATCCCACCTTTTATATTTATCTTCCCTTTAATAATGGAGCACGGTCATATAAATTATTTCTTTTATGTGGTGTACTTTTCATCTCGTCTTAGAGAATAAGCCAATAGGAACTGGTCCATATCAAGATGACCAAGCTTATTTATAGAGAACATTGGGTAGAGCTTACTTATGTATGAACTGCAATCATGGATTACACCTTTTTGTTTCAAAGTTGGATAGAGCTTAGCTCATTGTAGATGTGAAATTTGAGGAGAAGGTCGAATGATTTAGGCATGAATTGTAATTATGGGTGGTGTTAATTTTTAATAAGATAGATGGAGTTGAGTTCAATTATGGTGGGAAATTTTTCGAATATATCTTATTAAATGTAGTTGTTTCAAATTAATCAATCAATCAAACGAAATATTGTTGACAAAAATTTGAGTACTTTGATTTTGAAAATATTTTTAAATGGTTTAATTATTTAGAATTGTAATTTTATATGTGTGTGATGTATTTGTTTACAATGAGTGGTTGGTTTAAATTTGACATAATTCAAAATTGTTATGATGGTTTTAAAAGTTTGAAACTCTCTTTTGTGCATCCCCATACAAACCACTATAGTCATCTTATGATTTTCTTATTCCACATGTGGATTATCTATACAATGTTTACATGTGTTATGACCCTCTATACAACCATAGCCCCATTGTTTGTACCTTCATTTTGAATGGATATGCCCCTCTCGCCCCTTTATGCATTTCATGTTTTTAATTGTTGGAAGTTGACATATGTGCAAATCTCACCAATCTTTGAATTCAAATCTTGTATAAATAGAAAAGTGATTAGATTCATTTGATCAAAAACCATAATCTTTGCAAGCATAATTGTTGGTGTACTCATGGAGCATTTTAATTGAATTATTTTTGTTATGTGATTTCTATTTCACAAGTTGGGCAAGGCTAGCTAGTACATGCTAACAACTAACCCTAATCCCCAAACCAAACCCTTATCCATTTCAAATTGGAAAAAAAAATCTAAAGGATGTAGTTCAATCAAAGCTCATCTATGGAGAAAGGTGACAAAAAGGTGAACAAATTTGGAGATTTTTGTCACACTTCAAAGACCTATCATGACCATACAATCTCGACTAAGATTGTCCATACCGTCCCAAGCAACATGCTCTATCTAGTTCTAGATTTCAATGCAATGGGTCGATTAACATTCAATTCACATTTTTAGGTTAATATCATAGTATCGAATTTAACAAAAATGCCTAAACAATATAAGAGTCTTTTATCTCCCTCAATTCGCTTGAATGTTTGATTGAGCAATTTTTTATTCATAATAGTTTTGACCATAGATATGAATTGGTATTATAATCAGTCATGCAATAAACATCATACGACTACAACCAACCTAAATGCACCTCAAACAACTCCAACAACAACTTCAAACCCATATCATACATCTACAACCAACCTAAATGCACCTCAAACAACTCCAACAACAACCTCAAACCCACATCATATGGATACAATCGGCCTCAAATGCCCAACGAGAGTTAAAGTAGGGATGGGCATAACTAACCCACTTAACCACCCCATGAAAACCTCATCTGCTTTTAATTAAAAAAATTAACCATCCAATGTATACTTTAATTTACATGTTTTATTATTATTACTTTGATATACCTATGTATTTATTTGGATACAATAACTAAAATATAAATATAATGTATGAGAAACTATAAAAACTTGAAAATAATTTGATACTATTAATCAAACTAGAAACATAAATATTATACACTTGTTCCATATCAAGCCTAAAAATGAGATAATGTTGACAAAAGTATCGAGCTAGAATAATAACTAAAAAGGAGATTATCAAAGTTAGTTGTTAAGGGTCTAAAGGAATATGATCAAGAAAATAGGTTGACTTGATTAGGTAATAAAAGAGATACTAAAAAATTGGACAATATTGCAAGTTCATTTGAAATGAAAAATAAGTATTGTTATCTTTGTTGTAGTATTGGCCTCCAATCCCACAAATTTTCCTCTTGTAAGGTGTTCTATCATGATATGTGCCCATTTATGCTATAACCAATTATAGAGTCCATGAGATTCTATATTTTGGCTAGCATATTAATCTTAATGTGGGGTATAGTTCCCATGTGTCATAAAGTTGGGTTTTTAATCCTAGCCATCATCATGTTTTTGGACATGTAAATGGAGATTTAGGGACCAAAAAGTGGCTAAAAATCCACTTTTTGGCTATTTTGAACATAACACGCTTGTGTTATGGTTCGGTCATGTTATAATGCGACAAAGTCTACTGAACGAGCGCATTATAATACACTCACATTATGGCTCAATTTCCAAACCATAATGTGCTCGTGTTTTAACATGTTCACATTATAACACAACCGCATTATAATGTGCTCGCATTATAATGTGAACGCATTATGACTACCAAAAAAGTATACCGCCTTGGCCAAGACCTCTCATTTCATTTTTCTTAGCAAAAAATGATTTTATATAAAAATGCAAGCAGGAATAACATGAGTGGGTTTTGAGTTGAATTCTTGTTTGGTGAATGAATCAACCATGGAGGAGAGTCCAGAAAGTGAGTTCTAATTGAATTTAGGGTAATTTTAGTCATTAAACTTATTTTTCTTGTATTGTTCCCGATTTATTTATTTTTTTAGTTTTCAAGTGGATCCAATGATCTCTTCACTGAAACCCCTCCTTCACCCGTATACCAGGTGAACAAAACCTATTTGAAACACCTCCTTCAATTCCTAGACATCCTTCTAATACCCAAGAAAACATTTTAGGGGAGATTTAGAATTACAAAGATTCAAATTGAGGTTTAACAAATACCCTAAAAAAACACAATGCCACGAGTACCCATTACCAAAATCATGTGTCGTCTTTAGAGTCATTAATATATAATATTGATAATGTGATGGGTCAATTAAACACATAGGAGGATTAAAAACCAATTTTCGTAATTTTTGTGTAGAGAAATTATCTTACAATGTGGTGAAGAAAAACAATCACCAAAGACAAGTTGTGTGCTTTATTCACTAACCCTAAAACTAATGCACCCTTACTATTGAGCTGCAAAAATTCTTGATCCATTGGTGTAACCATAAGGGGGTCAAAAACAATTTTTGGGATAGATGGTAAATGGTTTTGACCAACCACCTTGCAATAATTTTGAGGTACCAGAGTATTTCTTGAGGAAACTCTATTATGAGTTCATCCTCAATGAAATACCAAACTATTTTGATATTTGAGAGTCCTAAAGTAGAGGAAAAGGCTTTGCATGGATAGATTGGGGGCTCAATGTTTGTAATGAAAGAGAAGAGAAAATGTACACAAACCATCTTCATTATATTTCATACAAAACATATTACATATTTATAGGTCAAGTTGCTCCTAGAAATAAGGAGTTAGCTTTAACTATTCAACAATATCCTATTCATGTGAGTTCGGTCAATAACCGAACAACTCACACTAAACTAATTTATCTCTCTTATAATTATATCAAATAATAAACCACCCATATAATGTGAGTGCTAATGTGATATTCCTAACATTCCCCCTTACTACAAACATGGGGAAAGCTCCTTGTACTCACACTTGCTCATGATCTTGTGATTTTCACAAGATAATCACAAACCCTACGGATGGTTTTACAAATGGTTGACCACAAATCGAAAATGGTGGTTTTACAAGTGGAGTACCACAAACCAAAAATATGATGATTTTGCAAATGGTTTACCAAAAACCAAGAATGGTGGTTTTACAAGTGGTTTACCACAAACCAAAAATGAAGGTTTTCAAGTGGTTTACCTATAACCACATCATGATGTGCCAAGCACTATTATCAGCTCTCATCAATATCTCACTTTGCAGGGAATAACATAGGAAAATATACTTACACATTACAAACTAAAAAGTGGAAATGGAATATTGAACCATGTTCCCCCTTAATATGAAATTTCCACTTATTCAAACAGAACACTACAAAATAAAGCATACTTGAAACAGAACACCGAACACAACAGAAAGCACACCACAAAAATTGAAAGAAAATACTGCACCAAAAAAATGTCACCACAAAGAAAATGTGGCCCCATCGTTGGCGAGTGACGAGAGGTCGTTGATCGACCTCCAACCTTCATTTGCCTTCATCCTCTGGTTGATGTGTTGCTAAATCATCTAGATTTGAACATGGATCTCAACCAACTCGACATCGGCTACCCCGAAAATGCATCCATGAGGGAATTTTTTTACTTTTGACATCGTGAATTTTACAAAGACACTTTTTTAACGTTGATAAGACAATAGAAATGACCATAATAACTTGACAAATGATGACGACATACAATTAACATTAAACAAACTTAATGAAAAATATTTTCTTGTTGACACACAACAACTTTTAACTCTTAAATGATAATACAACAAAAAGACACTAGATAAAGATTATAAAATGAACGTGCATACCCTTTAACACTCAAAACTACACACCAAAACCGATGTATTGACACTTTTGATTTTAAAACCTAAATATGAGACTCAACAAAAGCTATAATATCTAAGGCCATTTTAATATTTCAAATTAACACAATATAGACTTAACATAACTAGCAATCGCACGTGAGGTGTGCGATGTTAACGCCGAAAGTGAATTACGGGAGAGGAGAAAAGGTAACTGAAAAACATAACAAATAAATATGATATTTATACCTGAAAAATGAAGAACATAAGCAAGATGAAGGAATGGGAGGAGTGGAAAAGATTAGGATACGACAAGAAGAGGCGAACCATGAAAAGGAAGAAAAAGAGGGGAAAGTTAAGGACCGGTAACATCATTTACGAGACCTATTTCAATAGATAAAATTGTAGAAAAGTGTGATTTTCAATGACCGAATGAAAGGGGCGGTGAAAATTGAATGGCGGACAAGCAAGGAACTTTTGATATAGCTATGAAGATAAGCCCCTTTCATTTGGAGCCCTTAATGTCAATACAAGCTCTATACAAAGTAAGCCCTTGAGATTTGTGGATGGAAAATGCCAAAGCCATAGGTGGAACTAGAACATGGAAAGGGTTGAGGTTGTGGTTGTCCAGTAGGTTGTTGTTAGCAAAAAGATGGGGAGCTTCTATGAACCTCAACCATCATCAGCGATTGCTTTTGGAAACCAAATATCAGTTTCCCCATCTTTTCTCTTCTTCTTATTTATATTGTGGCCAACATATCGAAAACTTTACTTAATTTTTCTGCTTCTTCTACGAGGCACAAGAAATAATAACCATGGATACCAACATCAGTCCTACAAATACCATTAACGCAAACATGCAACCAGGGTTGGATAGGGAGGACACTAATGGAACATTATGTATATACTAGATTATATACATTTTATTTTTAATTTTTTGTTAAGATTTTAAGATTACAAGGAAGAGTGAGTGGCATTCGAGTATTGAAACCATATTCCTCCTGGGCCTTGTCCAATAAAACATGAAATACCAAATGATTTAAATGGTTAACTCTATGTAGATCTCGTAACAAAATTAACATGAATGCTCTTACATGCAGTTCAGTCTTCCAATGGTCAATCATAAGGCAAGAAAATGTATTTCACAACAAAAACCATATATTAGAATTCGATACCTCTACCCGTGTTGTAAGTGAAGTGATATGATATGTTGTGTCTACGAGCGAGGAGAAAGTCCCAATAGACTTTCCACCTGGAATCAACTATTGTAGCTTCTTTGTACGCCTCTTAACCAGCCCATAGGTTTGATTCCCTTAGAAGAGAATGATCTATATAATGATAGCTCCACTCTTTTCTCGAATCCAAAAGAATTCATGAGATGCTTGTCTCAATTTAGACTATAATCTCAAATGAGATTGGTGCCTAGCCCTCTTTGCTTATATTTTTCCCAATTTCTTAGTCCCCCAAAAATTTATTAAAGCAAGCATGTTTTGCACTCAGGGCAAGTGATAGATCGACTGATAGCTTTATATTGCAACTCGAACATGTGACATCAACTTTGTCATCACCTTGGTTACTCGTGGGTTTGCTAAGGGCTCTGCATAGTTTCAAATTTCAATGCTGATAATAATGAAACTAACGCGAACTGTGACCAATGTGGGGTCCACAACCTTCATGCATAAATCTTCCCTCTCTTTTCCTAGCCACGGTAGACGTTGCATATACAATAGACGAAGTGTACGGTAAGGATTTCAAAGTACATAGTCGATGTTAACGCTGAAACATAAATATTGCTGAGCGGAAAAGGAAATTGAAATGGAGAACAAAACACTGTGTTTTGATTGAATTTGAAGTTGAGAAGTAAAGGCAAACCAAGCGGGCACACCTCATACCATTGAACTTGACATCCACATTCTCCCCACTGTGATAGGATTTGCAGAATTTACTTCTCCACCATTTGTAGAAATGAATCTTTTATATGTTTGAGTCCAACATGTTTTTTCCCTTTTGTGACATGCTCTCTAGATCATCTTCATTATCTAGCTTATTCTTTCTGTTAAGCGACAACATAGCATCAAAAAAGTAAATCAACATTTTCGTTGGACATATGGATGTCCAAGCCCTTGATTCGGTGCCCCTAAATAGAGTATATATCATGTTTCCACTTTTGTGTACCATTTTGTGTTTTCCCTCCACGCTTATGCTATAAAAAACATTACAATATAATTACAATAAACTCTAAAATTCGCAAATCTAATTCAAAGGTCTTTTCATGTTTGTGGCTATTAAGATAAATTTAATGTTTAACAAAAAATACAACCACATTCTCCCCAACATCCACCCCAGAGCAACACGAAATCAGTTTCTCGCGGCATAGGAAAACACATGAACACGTACATGCATGAAGAGGAGTGGGACTCACATGACTGTTGGCTCTGCTACTTAATAATTCTCCCCTACATTCACAGTCCTAATACAAACACATCACAAGAGCTTGCTTCCTCTTTACCTATATATCCATCTCCATCACAATCATATATACACAACACAACAACAACAAAAACTTATATAATTCCATAATGGAAAGTAAAAGTATTTATGGTCATGACAATAGTTTGTGTGATAGTAAGGGGAGCCTATGGTGTAGGTGTAGATTCAGAGAGCCCATCACCTATTCCAGAAGTAGGTGGTGCAGCACCATTGTCTTCACTGCCCTCCATTCTTGCCCTCTCAATTTCTTCTCTCTTTACCACTGACAAAAGCATCTAGCGTGGAAAAAATCATCTGAACGAAGGAACATTATCTAAAAAATAGAAAAGCTAGTAGAAGTGCATAGTTCTACGCTGGAAACAGGAAGCAAACCTTATTACTTATGTTGCGCATCTCCCAAGGAAAATCCCATTGCAATTGAAGGTGGTATGGGTTTCTTTAATTTCAAAATGGGAGCCCCATGCCTTGTCATTGCAGAGCACTCACCATAAATGAAACACTCATATGTAATTAATCTTGTATGACTTTGTAGTGGTTCTGCTCTAGCCTTCTGATCTGTGTATGCCGGATTTGACGTGATTAATCAGTACAGAGCTGAACAATAAGGCCATTAAGGGACTGTCAGTTGTTATGTACAACTTAGCTGGTGTTTCACGAAATATCAAATTTCTTGGATTCCTTGTCGTGGGTGTGAGAAGCAGTGCAGCTCTTGCATTCCTTGTTTTGGATGTTGTTTGAAACATTAATACCAAAACGATGAACACCAAAGCGTGTAACGATGGAAGCACATTCATGAGCATGCTTCTAAGATTGGAGAACAAAGACAATTTAAGAAATTATTATGAAAGGGATATTCTAGTGCTGCCATCATATAAACCTTTTGGCGAAGAGGCAAAGAAAGTAGTAATGGTAAAGATTACGACTTTTAAGGGAGAAGGGAAAATACGACGTCCCATACCACTTTAACTGATTGTATAAAAACTACTTATTTGTATATTATTTAGTTACATAGGAGGTGTAGAATAAACGTGTAATACAATACTGAAAATAATTGAGAAGGAAGCTTGCAGAATTGGTGGAGGATTTCAACTGATTATAGAAAGCAACAATTTCTATGAGGGGAGGGACAAAAAATTAATGATTAAGGAAGAGTTAGTGAAAGTAGACTATCTCAAAATAATTGTTATGAGTGAGTTGCAATTGATTCTGGCTACTGTGTGGTGAAGACCGGTGGGTGATTTCAAAGTTTTTGCAAAAGAAATTGTTTTCAAATGAGTTTTTTATAAGATTTAGATTTTTTATTCTAACAAGTATATCACACATCTGCATGTGCATGTGCAATATGTGTGTTTATATATATAATAATTCAAATTTTATTTATAAATATAAAAGACATAGACAGACCACTAAGTGCAACAAAAGTTTTCGAGTTAAGAAAAACTTAAATTTGACCCTAACTACAACTGGCCAGGAGATACTATTAATTCAGCTCGAAAAGTAGACGCCAATGCCGGGGAAAAACAAATTTAATTATGTAACTAAAAGTAGTGTTTTAAAAGCAGTATTTTAACAATAAACAATCATGAAATTTATATTTTACAAGTATTATTTTGACATCTAAAATGACTAAAAAAACGTATACACATGTTGCAAATTCCAGCACATGCCAACATTTCACATGAATGGTTGTCATATCCTCTATACCTACATAGTAGACTATACGGAAATAAATATGTTTCTCCAAATTTTCACACATTTCAAAGATTTTCAATGTTGTTTTGAAATACAGAAAGTATCATTGACAAATTCCTTTCTACAATTTATTTTCTAAAAAAAATTAACGTATAATAGCTAGATTGGACTGTTAAAGCATAATTACATCAAACATACTCATTGGTTTTAACGAAGTTCGAAAAAAGTGAAATAAATAAAAAACTCAAAAATGCCCCGCATAATGGCAAAGTTTGAGCTTTCGTGGAGAGACGAGAAACAAAAATAATTTAACGGTCAATATCCACGCATGGCGGCCACCGAGCAGTTTCTAAATGGGTATGGAAGGTTGCCTCTGTCCAAACCTCTGCCGCTTTTTCCCAACGCCCACACAACATTTTTTTATCAGTAAAGTAGAAGTTGCAGGAGTCGTTCATGGCTATTTGGTGAGAGGAGGTGTAAGACATGTGAAGTGGAAGAAGGGTCCAACACTACAAATTCTTCTCATAACAAGTCTGAGAGTGATCAAGTCAAAGGCGATAATGTTGGTAATGCCAATGTTGATAATGTTATTAAATCCAAAGTTGCTCATGATGCACTGGTTCAGGGGGAGAAGAATAAGATGGTTAGTCCTCCCCATCAGGAAGAAGAAGAAAAACACTATCAAGTTGAGGAAAACAAAATGGGAATGAAAATATTTTGATAGAAAATAACCATTGCTTGGATTGATGTTACGGAGGTCCGAGGGTGATTGATGCGAACAACAGGGGATTTGGCAAGAAAAGGCAAGGTCATGAAAGAGCACATCCTCCTTACGACTCATGAGGTGCAATATGGGTTGGGCATGAGGGAAAATGTTGTGAAAGCACACAAGAATCATATTACCGAACTCACATAACAACGGAGAAATCAAAGGATTGTAAGGCTCAAATGTTTATCCTTCAATCCAAACCAGGAAAAAACCTTTATTGATCTAAGGCAATCTTGTAAATAGGGCAGAAATTCACAATTTATTAACTTTTATTAAAATGCTATTATGTTTATTGACCATCAGTTGGCGATTATAAATGAAAAGGTTGATTGTAAGAATAACAAAATTAAAGTTTGATCGCTCAAGTGGACGACCAGGATTTATTTGATCGACGACATGTACAAGTTATAATAACAACTGTTGATTTTCCCTATGCATGTCATAGAGAGGCCGGGCTTTCTACCGGTGACAACGCCTTTTGCCATAATGAAATCATGGAGAAAAATAAAAATATAGATGCGTCCGAATAGAGTTGAGATTCAATGCACGTGTTTGATTTTTTTACCTATTTTAATCGTATTTTACACTTTTTAAAATTGTCATCCCATCCCTATTTGACATGAAAGAACTTGGTAAAACTGCCATAATCACTATGAACACATAAATATAAGTGTAACATTACATAGATATTTAAATAACATATTTTGTTGAAAATGTGTTTATATCGAGCATATAATCCCTAAACTCTCATGTCACTTATAAATACATCAAAAACAAATCATATATTTTTAAAATTATTAAATTAAAAAAAGATATTTAACAATTATTCAAAACCTGAATTTCTTGTAATTTGAAATTTCAAAACTGACCATTATTTTATATAACATTATTTTTAAATTTAATCAACATAAATATTTATTAGAAATTGTTAAAATAATACAAAATTTCATTTTTAATTAATATTATATTATTCTATATATTTTGAAAATAATATTAAAATATAGTAGTCACTAAAAAAAATTAAACCGAGAGTTTAAATTAAATAGTACCCTATATTTTTTATACAATTCTTAAGTGACCTTCAACATTACTTTTCAAAACATATTACTAATACAATATTTTGCAAATATAACATAGTTAATAAAAAATACAGATGTCGATGGCTGGAGGAGAGAAATATTTCAATAGACAGGTGTCTCGAGACATGCGATACGCATGCAAAAGAAGCCTCCTCTAATCAAGCATATACATCCTCTCAGGCTCTACTCAGGCCTAGGCGCAAGATCATTTACATGGATGCATTGAATTTCTGGGAAACTCGAGCTGCTCTTGGTTGATGACAGAAACAGGGTACAAGTAGTAGAAATCCACGAGAAGCCCATGATGAAGGCAAAGCATGTTTCTCTTCCAACGCAGCGACCTCCTTTTAAAGCATGCATCTCTGTTGATGGCTATTTCTTCGTTCAGTTCAGGCAATTCCAATGTTCTTTGAGAATCAGGGCTCCCAATCTTAGTTATATGATTTTGGTAAGTTGCAGTCGTGTAGAATCCTTGACAGCAGACTGTCCACAATTGCTCCAACTCCAAATAAGAGATCGCTACAGCGTGGCTAAATTGCAGCTGAATTCTTTTAGTTTGCATGAGCTCGAGTTAAGAGATTGCTACAAATTATCTACGTCGCATTTAAATTCTTGCGTGTTTTTGAAGGAGGGTGGGTCACTTGAAGGACTGTCAATCAAAGAACATTCAAATGTGAGATCATTGAAGAAACTGTCCCTTAAAAGATGCTCATCAGCACACTCAGGTCTCCCTTGTTCCACCCTCTTTGGCATTTTTCCTGACCTCGAGAATAATTTTTATTTTATTCGGCTTCTGCCTGTGTTTTTATTGTTGGGGCGATATGTGCTTCTGCTGCAAGCAATATGGAGGTTCGAAGTTAAGCCACGGCTGCAGGATGTCAGTTCCTTCAGAATGCCGCCTGCACCATGTCAGACAGTACCCCCGTTTGCACCGAAAGTGACTGCCTACTAGTGCGATAGCTATCATGAAACAACCTTGCTCCACCGTTAGATGTAATTAAATTATATTATGTCGACGATGTACTTATAAAATCATAGCCGCTAATGTGTTATCAGTTGTCAGAGCCCCTCGGGCTTTCTAACATAGAACACGCCTTTCGGCGTAACTATGTTGTATTATTAGCTTGAATCGCACACGAGCGTGTGCGATGGGAACGCCAAACGGTTTTTGGTAAAGAGGAAACTAAGAATTGTATGAAATGAAGAGAAGAAAAAAGCACTGGATGACACGTGGCACGCGGCCCGATTGACGAGCAAAGTCTTCACTGTCGGGTTCGGGATTCTCCTCTCGCATTTGCATCGGGTTTGGGGAATGGCTCGACATGCTTCCGCTGCGTGTTTTCCCGTCGTGCCTTCCCGACGTGTTTCTCTGCTTCCGAAACCCGAGTTGCCTGTTGGTGGGTTTTGGAGGCCTGAAAACATATTTCTTTGTTGTCGGGTTTTGGAAACCACCCGACATGTTGTTCCACCGTGCTATTCCGCCCCGAAACCCGATTTGCCTTGTGTCGGGTTTTGAAGGCCCGACGACATCTTCCTTTGTTGGCGGGTTTCGGAGATCCGAAAACATATTTCTTGCTATCGGGTTTTGAAAACCACCCGACATGTCCCTTTGATGTCGAAACCCAATTGCACCCGCCAACACCGACGCCCAATGGTGAGGACACGTGGCAGCTTCTCATTGGTTCTCGGCCCTTTCGGCTCCTTCGGCTTTTCGCGTCCCACGCGTCCCTTCGTCCCATTTTTCCTTGTGCTCCTTATGCTGATTTCGGCCGAACCGGCCGGTTCACGTCCATTTGTCCCAGATGTCCCATTTGCTTTTGATTGTTTGTTCCCATTTCACCCGGTTGATCGGTTCGCGCTTTTTCGTCCCACTTGGCCCACTCTGTTTCGGGCTGCCTTGACTCTTTTCGCCCGGTTCGGCCGGTTCGCGTACTCGCGGCCCAAATGTTCCAAAGCGATTAGTGCGAAAGTTCTCTTTTTCGGCGATCTGTTCTTTCTGCGTCCGTCGCGTCCATTTGTCCCACATGTCCCTGTTGCTATTTGGGCCGCCTGGAGGCTTTTCGGCCGATCCGCGCCTTGACGTCCCAATGGTGAGGACACGTGGCGCTTCTCATTGGTTCTCGGCCATTTCAGCTCCTTCGGCTTTTCGCGTCCCACGCGTCCCTTCGTCCCATTTTTCCTTGTGCTCCTTGTGCTGATTTCGCCGAATCGGGCGGTTCGCGTCCCATTTGTCCCAAATGTCCCATCTCGCTTTTGATGTTTGTTCCCATTTCACCCGGTTCGGTCGGTTCACGCTTTTTCATCCCACTTGCCCACTCTGTTTCGGGCTTCCTCGACTCTTTTCACCTTGGTTCGGCCACTGTTCGCGTACTCGCGGCCCAAATGTCCCAAAGCAAGTTAGTGCGAAAGTTCTCTTTTTCGGCCGATCCGGCTTTCAAGCGTCCGTCGCGTCCATTTGTCCCACATGTCCCTGTTCTTATTTGGGCCGCTGGAGGCTTTTCGGCCGATCCGCACCTTGACGTCCCAAATGTCCCGATTGCTCCCTAGGACTAAGACTTATCCGATTTTCACAAATTTTCTGGATCAACCTACTTGCCTTCTCGCAACCTTTTTCCGCATTTTCTCGAGCTTGCTCCTTCTTTCTGACCTCGACAGAGAGTTAGAAAAATATCGAGGGAACCTCGAAACATGATGTTTGCTCAATCAATTAATATGCAGGACTTGAACATTCGATGCATGTTATCAAAATTACCCCGGGGTGAATTTTGGATAACAATTTAGCGACTCAATGGGATCATCTCACTGCTAGATGAATGATCGAGTAACTGAAGCAATCCATTGGGCATGGAGTCATAAGTAGTAGCTGAAACTGATCTAAACTTTGGAAACCTCCCTCTGAGCCACTTGGAAACCCACCGACATGGAGTTGTTCTCACCAAAACCACTGAAATGAACTCAGTGCAAGAGCAAAACCAGCAACACCAAAAACTATGTACAAAACTGAAAATCATACATGCCCCAAATGGAACATGCAGAGTGTGCACAAACACTTCTTCTGCTGAAAGAAAACCTACCTACTCTATTCTAATCGGGAAGCAAAGGCAAGCTAAACAAACCCCCGAATCGGTTGTGAGAAATAGCTTGCTTTCTTCAAAATTGGCAGCCATGCAATTGATTTGGCATCGATCATGGCTGTTTGGATGGATGGAAAATCAACAAGAAGTCGGTCTTCTATCCATATCATCAAGGTATCAATGAAAAATCCAATACCTCTTTTAGTTGCTCTGCATTTGGATTGAAGAGGTATGGCAGCTGATCCTTGGTACTTTGTAGCTCACCCTCATGCCCTGAAGTAGGCATGACTGGTTTTGGCTTCTCCCTTAGCTCCAATGAAGCCAAGTACCTGATTGGGCACGGTCTGATCCTTTGGATGTGCCCATTGCTCTGATTTTCAACTCCAAGAATGGAGTTCTCTTGTAGACCCTCCGAGATGAATGATGAAAGAGAGAATGGTGAAAACTCAACCGGCTCCTCTCCATCAAAGCAGTCCTCCAAATCCGACAGGTAAACTGCCTCATTGTTGTCCTGCTGCTCGTGTTGATGTGAATCCCATGAAGTCATGATTGCACAACTTCATGGAATGGAAAAGAATGAAAGGGGTGGAAAGAAGGATGAATGAAAATGGATGAAGATGAATGGAAAGGAAGGTCTGCAACTTTAGAGATGGGTTGTTGACCAGATGGAGTCGCCAGATGTGTTTGCAAGTGCCTCCAAAGGCTGAAATCTTCACGGAACACACCAACCTGCAAAAGATGAAGTGGAAGACCTCTAAGGTCCCACCGGCATGCCAAAAATCATGTTAATGCAGCGCACGGTGGCTTAAAATTTGCTGTTGATAATGAGACACCTCGAAAGATGAAACTCTTAACTTCGTGATGTCCCACCGTCGTGCCAAAACCGTTAGGGCAAAATCACAGCACCCCGACGCACATCGGGCTTCTAGGTTGATGTTCGTGCATCCAGGTGTGATTGCACAACATGGAAACCTCTCTCCAAGCGTGGGACTTGTAAAACCGAGAGAGGAATCTCCAGAGAAGGCCGGTTCCTACTCCTAAACTACTCACCACAAGCTATTCCAGTGCGAGCAAGCTAATCTAATCCTAACCTAACCACCAAGGGGACAGGGAGAGATAGGGAGAAAGGAAAAGAACAAAAGCCTACACTAAAACGGTGATACACCAGAGAAGGAGAATGTCGGACATCGATCAAAACTGTCATGGGACAAAGAGAGGTGAGCTATGGGAAGGATGGACAGAAGCATCACGAACCGAAAGATAGATTTCACACGGAAAATGTCCCAAAACTCCATGAACACGGTTCCAGATCTGCAATGAACGTTCAAACATGCACAAATACCAAAAATGAAGAGAGGAAAGAAGAGAACAAGCAAAAACGAGCAAGGATGGACAAATGCATCACGAAACATGTTTTGTTGCTCCGAAGTTTGCGGAACATCATTTCATTAGTAAAAGGCAAAAACGCCATTACAGAGCAAGGGAGGAGGCTCGAACTCCATTTTCAACCCTAGAGAAGAAAAGAAGGGAGGGCGAGAGCGAAAAGAATCAACAACTTTCTATTTATTTATTTTTTTATATTATCCCCCGTTTAAAATAAGCCAAATCTAGCTTTATACAATGCATGGGTCGAGCCCAGGAGACAGAAAACATAGGAAAACGAGTAAGCCCATTCCTCATTGAGTGCCAGATGCATTAAAACGGCATGGGATACCTTACCAACCCATACGCTGTTACTCGACTCAGTTACATGGAGAATGCGACCCATTGTCACTTGTGGCCGTCTTTGAAGAAGAATGCGACCCATTTGCATTAAACTCGGTTGTTGGAATGTCACTTCGGTCATTACTATGCGCCAGAGACGTTTTCTGAATTTTCTCTCTCTAGACTGCACCAAAACTTGATATTAGCCCCAGAATCATGTAGAGGATTTCACTAGCTTTCCATTGATGTCAAGAACGTACAAATCCGAGCTCTGGGTCAAAAGATATGATGATCTGAAGATTTAGGGCACAGAACAGACCAAAATGGATTTTGAAATATTTCCCGCACTCCGCCACCTGGATGACACGTGGCACGCGCTGATTGGACGAGCAAAGTCTTCACTGTAGAGGTTCGGGATTCTCCTCTCGCATTTGCATCGGGTTTGGCGAATGGCTCGACATGCTTCCATTGCGCGTGTTTTCCCGTCGTCCCTTCCCGACGTGTTTCTCGCTTCCAGAAACCCGATTTGCCTGTTGGTGGGTTTTGGAGGCCTGAAAACATATTTCTTTGTTGTCGGGTTTTGGAAACCACGACATGTTGTTCCACCGTCTTTGCTCGCCCAGAAACCCGATTTGCCTTGTGTCGGGTTTTGAAGGCCCGACGACATCTTCCTTTGTTGGCGGGTTTCGGAGATCCAAAACATATTTCTTCTTTGTCGGGTTTTGAAAACCACCCGACATGTCCCTTTGATGTCGAAACCCGATTGCACCCGCCAACGCCGACGCCCAATGGTGAGGACACGTGGCAGCTTCTCATTGGTTCTCGGCCCTTTCGGCTCCTTCGGCTTTTCGCGTCCCACACGTCCCTTCGTCCCATTTTTCCTTGTGCTCCTTGTGCTGATTTCGGTCGAACCAGGCCGGTTCGCGTCCATTTGTCCCAGATGTCCCATTTGCTTTTGGTGATCGCTTGTTCCCATTTCACCCGGTTCGGTCGGTTCGCGCTTTTTCGTCCCACTTGCCCACTGTTTGGCCGCCTCGACTCTTTTCACCGGTTCGGCCGGTTCGCGTACTCACGGCCCAAATGTCCCAAAGCAGTTAGTGCGAAAGTTCTCTTTTTCGGCCGATCCGGGCTTTCCGCGTCCGTCGCGTCCATTTGTCCCACATGTCCCTTTGCTATTTGGGCGCTGGAGGCTTTTCGCCGATCCGCGCCTGACGTCCCAATGGTGAGGACACGTGGCGCTTCTCATTGGTTCTCGGCCATTTCGGCTCCTTCGGCTTTTCGCGTCCCACGCGTCCCTTCGTCCCATTTTTCCATGTGCTCCTTGTGCTTGATTTCGGCCGAATCGGCCGGCTCAAGGCGTCCATTTGTCCCAGATGTCCCATCTCGCTTTGATTGCTTGTTCCCATTTCACCCGGTTCGGCCGGTTCGCGCTTTCGTCCCACTTGCCCACTCTGCTTTGGGGCTTCCTCGACTCTTTTCACCCGGTTCGGCCGGTTCGCGTACTCGCGCCCAAATGTCCCAAAGCAGTTAGTGCGAAAGTTCTCTTTTTCGGCCGATCTGGGCTTTCCACGTCCATTTGTCCCACATGTCCCTGTTGCTATTTGGGCCGCCTGGAGGCTTTTCGGCCGATCCGCACCTTGACGTCCCAAATGTCCCAATTGCTCCTAGGACTAAGACTTAGCCGATTTTCACAAATTTTCCTGGATCAACCTACTTGCCTTCTGCAACCTTTTTCCGCATTTTCTCAGAGCTTGCTCCTTTCAACCTGGACAGGAGAGTTAGAAAAATATCTGAGGGAACCTCAGAAACATGATGTTTGCTCTGAATCAATTAATATGCAGGACTTGAACATTCGATGCATGTTATCAAAATTACCCTGGGGGGTGAATTTTGGATAACAATAATGAAGAGCGGCAAAGAAGCTAAAATTATTTAGTATAACAAGCCAAATATTTACATAGTTGTTAGATGCGAAGAGGAAGTGGAGGGGAAGGACCGAGAAAAAGGTGAAAAGCAAATGGCGAGATTTCTATGCGTGGAGGATGTTACGGGGCGCTGTTTGAGACGGAGAAGGTTATAGGGGACGGTGGAAGGGATCGAGGCGAAGCTCTTCTTGTTTTCGGAATTGCAGGAGGGAGGCTGAAGAAATTCTTGAGTAACGGTCAAACAAGAAAGCCGGGGAGATACAAATCTTTTCCAAGGAGGGGACGCGCGAAAGAGCAGTAAAAGTAAGGCCTGGTCTCTCGGTGGATCCAATGTCTATGGTGGCATGACCCGTGGTGAGTCCTTGGGCTTTGTGAATCGATAACCCCGTGCCATTTTAAAAGGCAATTGTTGTACGGGAACCTCTTGAAATGGGGGGAATGGGGATGTGGGTGGGATTTGACGGATTCCATGGTGGACCGGAATAGAGTTCAAAGTCGACAATTACAAAAGAAGGCAAAGAAGGCGGAGCCGAGGAAGGGGAATAAACAATGTCAACGATGCTGCCGATTCCAAGGCGCCATTAACAAGCCCGGTAGAATCCATAAATTAGCGGTGAGCATGATTTTTTGGTCTTTGCAAAGGAGCACTATTTGTTCTAGCTGGTCGTCATCAGGATCATTGTAGTCACTTCTTCTTGTATTCAGAGCAATGGACAAGGCAACTGGAGAATTGAGTTCCTTCAGCATTTGTAAATTGTGTTTTTTAACAAGAATATTTGTTGAGAAGAGGTGGGGGGCATTGTGGAAGTATAGAAGTTCTTGTTGTGAGAGGCAAGAGTCGGTGCGAGACATCAAAGTCTCCCAATCTGGAAGGGTGGCCACACCATTTCGGATGTTGAGAAGCAAATTGCGAAAGGAAATTTGAGCCGGAGCAGAGCCTTGTTGTCGGAATATAGACGTTAACGAGATTGAATTTAGAAATTTGCGCCAAAGGGATCCACCGTAGGAATTACTGGCATATAGTGGAATGTCCATAACGGGTGGAAGTTGACCAAGGTCTCCAACAAGAATCATTGATCTATTTCCGAAGGGGGAAGTACGGAAGTGCGGGAAGGCCTCACGCAGGCGGAAGTCAATTTTTGCAAGAAGTTTAGGACCAATGAAGCTCATTTCATCAATCAAAATGTATGTGACATGTTTCAAAGAGTCTTGAAAGGAGGTAAAAGCTTGGCCTTCAGGGGTTTAAATCACGAACGGAATCGGAGGTGGAATGAACGGTCGATGCGGAAATGTTAAAAGCAGCCACACCAAAAGGGGGCAAGCAAAAGAAGGGGTGAAATGGCAGGGGAAGCAAGGGAGGAGAAGGCGGACTCGAGAGAGTGGATAAGGAATGACTTGCCTGTTCCTGCAGTTCCTTGAATAATGAGAAGAAGGGGTGGTAGGGCGTGTGTTGAGGAAAAGTGGTGGAGTATTGATCTTTGAAGGCTAGTTCTGGTTATCGGAAAAAGTCGACAAAGAAGGCAAATTAGATGGATTTGTATGGTCAGGGCAATAATTAGCCCTACCATTCTCGACAAAAGAGGGGCCGATGTCAACCAAGTGAACCGGAACGTTGTTTGAGGACCAAACATAGCGGGAGTCATATTCTCGGAGGCCAAGCATTTCCAGATGGTCAAGACCTTCAGAATGTCCTGGACAGATGCCTGCCAAAATTTTCCATTCATAGATTCTCTCACTTTTCTCGCATTGGAGTGCGTGTCGATTCAGACGAAACATCTGGAGATGTATCAGGTTCCGTGTCTGTTCTTCTAACATGCCACGGTTTGTATGAGCTTTTGAATAGGTGCCAATTAGAAGTAACAACATCTGGCGAGGAACCAACATCTGAAGGAATGTTTCGGAAAGGCCTGTATAGCAGGAGCTCAGACCAACAGAAAAGGTGGAAAGCCTCTGTATTAGTTGGTGGAATGATGGAAAACCTTGGGTACACGCGGACAATTACTGGTGTAGTGCGTTGTTTCCATTTCTCTTTTTTTCGGTATTTGCTGTAATTCCACCCTCGAGCAATTTGGATAAGGGAAAGGGACTCCATTGATGGTGGGCGGACAAGGTACGCATGAAGAAGCTGTGATGTATCTTGTTCCTGAGTAGCCGATGCAGAAAGGCGCCTAAGTATTTTTTTTCCCACATTTAAATAGACAGTCTGCCAGTTTGGACACAAACAAGAGGAAGTTTGAGAAGCAAGTGACAAGTTTCTTGTGCACTTATGTCATGTTCAACAACACTTTCTGTGAGCATCTTTCGTATTGCAAAAGAGGAAGGGAAATGCAGGCCGGCATGCGAACAAAGCCTAGACAACATTTGGTGGTATGTCTCGAGCGTTGCTCGCTTTAGAGGCATACTTTGCAATGTATTTAAGAACAAAAGTCGTGCCGAGATAGTCAGGTGATACCAATGTTGGCTCTCCATATAGCTAGCATGGCTTTATTGTGAATGTTTAATCTGTCATCATTCCTGAAAGGAAGGTATTTAACGCTTTTGTTGGCATCAATGGTCAAGGAAGAAAAAGCCTGTGTTTCCCAAGGAGCACTGTAACGACATATAGTTCTGGAACCTTTTTTTGAAGACATGTCTGTGTAGAACATTTGGTGTGGCGCTGAACCCGGTTTATAAGTTCCTCGAGGTCGTGCAGAGGGTTGGAAGCCAGAACCTCTGAAGAGGAAAGCAAGCAGGGATCATCCTCGAGAGATCTTTGAAAGAATGTAGGTCTACATGCAGGAGCTCTAGGGTTCCATGTAGAAACATATTGATCAAAGTACAGTCTTGTTGTTTCAACAGAAGCATTGTCATTCCAATCTATTGTGTCAACATTGGGGGCGCCATCAAGCCAAAGGAAACCGTGAACATGTGCAGACCCTCTATGCTGCCATTCGTACCTAGAGGAAAAAGGCGGTTAGAAATAAAGAGAAGCAAAAGAGTGGCAAACGAAGCATTTAATTTTTTGTTTACTGTACTAAGAGTCCTTGGCTCCAAGGTGTTTCTATAGCAGTACCTCCTTGCGAAATATTGTGAACCTCAGTGCAAGTAACCGAAACAAGATGGGGTGGTCGATAATCTTGTTTGTTCTAAATCTTTGTGCGAACCGATGATCGGGAGGCAAAACACCGGGCATATAGCTATGCAAATCGTGGCCATTTAGTATCTGCAGCACTAAGAGTGAAGAAGAACGTAGGCGCACCCAATTGTTCAACCATGTCCGATATCTCTCCTCTGTATTTGGACCAAAAGGAGCGTGTTCCGCGCAAGTTATTTCCAAACCGCATCAAGGTATCCTGGCGAATATGCAGGGTCTTCAAGCAATTTTTTCGAGGTCTGCTATAGTTGGCGGTATGTCATTTTCTAGGTTTTGTTGCATGAAAACGGCTGCTGTAGATTGGCTCCTATGCCGCATGATGAGGTTAAGCAAAAAATAGCGAAACCGGGGGTGGGAACCGAAGCGGTTATCATGGAAACGGATTAAATGGAGGGCATATTCATGAAAAAGTACCTCTTTCATGCGAGGTTGCCTAAACATAGCCTTACCTTTAGGAAACAAAGTTGGGAATGCCATGGAAAATAGACCCTCAGTGGTGTATTCATTTATGGGAGAAAGACTTATGTCTGGCCAAGGCATGGTGGAAGGCATGTTTTGATCATGGGAGAGAAGGAACTGTGAGATATGCTCGTCTTCGGTGCCGGAGTTGTGGGCAGAAGGGACGAAAGAAGAAGAGCGGGCGTCAATTAAATTGCAGAGAGAAGGATCATCACCGGAATCAGGCGCGACATCGTCTGAAGAGGCGGGGATGTCCATCGGTATGGAGTTGAGGGACGAGGAAATATTTGTTCGTTGTACAGGAAGAGCGTCGAGGGCCTCATTATCAACAAGAACATCCTTGTAGTATGGGTCATGCAAAATTTTGTATTGAAGTGCCTGCCATACACGAGATCTACTAACATAGAAATCGTATTTTGTTTGCTAGGAGCCTGCCTTTTACACAAGAACCAGATCCAAATCACCGAGTCATCGAGGGAGGTACTTTGCTATGGTAGAGATATCTTGGGGAAGCTTATAGTGTGCCCAGAGTATTTGTATTGTCCACCACGTGCATGGGTTACTTGAGAATTGGGTTAACTCTAAAGAATCAACATTTCTTCAACTTGTGTCAAAGATTGTAGTACAGAGATGGTGGACGCCAGGGTCCATGTTGTTCCAAGAAGAAAACCGGTGTCCTTGTTTCTCAATCCCGCACTGGAGCAAAGGATAGATCCCGAACAACACCTAGTTTGAATGCCGGGTAATTCTCCAAACAGAGATAGTGCATGTGCTTGCGCGGAAGGGAATCCACCTTTTGCGGAAATGCCTTTGTGCATCTGCGAAGGAGGACGAAGAAGAGGCGGATGGCTCGGAAGGGAAAATTCTAGCGAGAACAAAACTCGTCAAGGTTTTGGCATGTATTGGAGGCGGGGAAGGCAACGAGAACGAATGCGAAGAGGTCGTGAGAGCATCAACAGGGAAGGGAGAAAGTGGAGGACATTGGAGAGTATGCGGTCGACGGGGGAAGAGGAATGTGTCGCTCGAGAAGGGAAGTGTTGTGTATCCCCGAGTACACGGGCCCCATAGAAGGGAAGGGCGGAACTATTTTGCGAAAGGAAAGGGCAAAGTGGAGCGGATGGCGGGAGAGAATAACATTTGCGGAGTTGGACGAGGAGGCATCGCGAGAGACAGAATGGGGCGATGGAAGGGCAGTCTTTGGGACCGAGTGCAGGGGGAAGGGGGAAGAAAGATGTACAATGTGTGCTTTTTCTAGCATGGTAACGGCAGCGCTGATCCGCATTTATTTGCTCTTTGTTTTTGGCGTAGATTTCTCTTCGTCCGAGCTAATCGTTGCTCTGCAGACATGGGGAATCTGCACGAATGCTTTGCGCGAACAAAAGTATGAGACAAGTAAAGGAAAAAGCTGTGCATCTAGCCATACATGGAGTAAAAGAAAAGAATACGAAAGTTGTTTTGCGCATGTATATTGCAAGTAAAGGAACATAGCATTAGCAAAGATCATTCAACGAAAGTTATGAATACGGAAAGTGTTGGAAGGAAAGAACATGTCCATACAATATAAAAGACCATCACTAGTATTTATTTTTTAAAGGAAAAGGCTTAGGAATTCCAATTATTGATATTCAAGAACATAGAGAGTGTGACAAAATTTACAAAACAAAATGTATATATATCGGTATCCATTGAACCCGAGTTTACATAAGCAAAAGTAGAGCAAAAAGGAACAACTAGACATTCGTTTGTGCAAGAAAGAGTTACTGGAAAGGGTGCTATCATATCAAGAGGCCAAGAGAGCTTTAGAAGGGGGAACACAAATGTAGTGAAGCTCGTATATTTTTACGCAAACGTAATTCGGGAAGGGAAGCCGAAGCTTCAAGTTTGTGCGACTTTATAATGACACATTTAAACTGCTTCTTGTCACGGTATGTTTCAAGTTTGATGGAAAGCGTAAATTGATATTCGCGGCCTTTGGTCTGCAATTTCAGTTGGTGCACCATCATCTATGCTCAAAAATTGCAAGTAAAGGAATATAGCACTAACAAAGCTCATTCAACGAAAGTTATGAATACAGAAAGTGTTTGGAAGGAAAGAACATGTCCATACAATATAAAAGACCATCACTAGTATTTATTTTTTAAAGGAAAAGGCTTAGGAATTCCAATTATTGATATTCAAGAACATAGAGAGTGTGACAAAATTTACAAAACAAAACGTATATATATCGATATCCATTGAACCCGAGTTTACATAAGCAAAAGCAGAGCAAAAAGGAACAACTAGACATTCGTGTGTGCAAGAAAGAGTTATTGGAAGGGTGCTTTATATCAAGAGACCAAGAGAGCTTTACAAGGGGGGAACACAAATGCAGTGAAGCCTGTATATTGTTACGCAAACGTAAATCAGGGAAGCGAAGCCGCAGCTTCAAGTTTGTGTGACTTTATAATGACACATTTAAATTGCTTCTTCTCACGGTATGTTTCAAGTTTTATGGAGAGCGTAAATTGATATTCGTGGCCTATCACTTGGTCTGCAATTTTAGTTGTTGCACCATCATCTATGCTTAAAAACTGCAAGTCTTCAGCTTTGACGCCCATTATATTTTCAGCAGTCTCATCAAATGCAATTCGGATTGAAGTTCTCTGTCTATCTATCTTTTAAAGTGACACGGAGTGCATACTTGTAGTCACATTTTTGGATAGGAATATTACATTTCCCACAAAACCAGGACCCGTTTTCCAGTTCTTGCACTTTCTTGCGACACTGTGTACCATTTTTCACTAAAGGGCATGCCAAGTAATAAAAATTGTCCAATGAAATGTCTGTGATTTTTGCTGTAATTGTAGCCCATTCATTTTTATCTGTGTTACCCATTTGCAGGACCTGAGCTATTGTTGCCGGAGAGGACAAGGCAGATGGAGGCCCTAGAACCCTGTTTGTGATAGATGGTGCAAGGACATTGAAAGCATCAGATGCAATCCATTCCTGCAGAGGGAGGCTTTCAGGAATCATTGGATTAACAAACCATTTTGTAGTGGATATAGTATCAAGAGATGTTCCGTTGAAGCTGGAAACACGAGTTGTTTTAAGAGCAAGAACTGGTTTCTGCGGAATCGAAAGGAATTCTTCTAGCTCTTCTCCAAGTACAGTTGAATGTTGACCCCACAAAGTGATGGAAACACTAAATCCGGACATGTCTTCAACTCCGCATGATTCGCTTGAATGTTTCGTCCCGATCACGTCTGTGAATGGTGGATCGTGGAGAAATAACAAGAACAACACCAAGAATGTCAACAAAAGATCCGGCAGGTCTTCCAGGTATGTCTTTGATGGGGACAAAGTGGAAGTGGTGTAAAGGTATGATTTCATCGTTGACATGTAGAGGCCGGACAATAGATGCTGCCGAAAGGAAAATTTTGAGTGTGCTGTTCAAGTTGTTGAACTTTTCTTTTGCTTTTCCAATTCTTCCGTTAGAGATGGTGTACGTTTGTTCGTTTTCTATTGTGCCATAGAACTTTTCCGCAATCTCATTGAAACAGGAGACGCGGATTTCACCACCTCTGCTATCCACGAAGTCGAAACCAAAGAAACAACCATTGCCGTTATCATTACTATATGTCCGCATGGAGTTTTTCGACCGCTCTGCCCTCTATGGACCAAACACGCATGGTTGTGTTCAAGTCGTTTATGAAAATGGCCTTCGATGCTGATTTCGAGGAAGCATAAATCTTTTGAGGCGGTGTTTGCGGAAACAAAGTTTTGGGCACACCCTCAGGGTGGTCAACACAGGCTTGTTTGCCCCGAATAACATGGCTAGGGATCCGGGAAGGAGAACCAATTTGTGGATATGTTTCTTTCGCTATATCCATATCGGTAATTAAAACGGTCCTGCACGCATGCAATGCAAGGAAAGAAAATGTCAGGAAACATTGTGCGAGATAGAAAAGACGAGAGGGAAGTCAAAATATTGGCTACTTACATTTCATGGTCGACCATCCTGCAAACGGTTTTTTGCAGCTGAATTATTGTGCCTTCTATCAACGTTTTGTCTGTAACTAGTTTTGAAAACTTGGAGGGCAACAATGCCTTCTGGATGTGAATACCGTCAGAAAGGTCAAATCGATGCTTTGGGTGCCACTGTTCAACAGAGACCGCACAGGAGATATGTTGAGGAGCCGAACGTGGAACCCGTCTCCGAGCAACCGGACATTAGAGGCGCAATACCTCCTTCTGTTAAAGTTGTGTCCATGGTTGCAATGCAACAACTAGAGGAGAATGGATGCGCTGCACAACAAATGCAACGATCAATGAAGAATGTGAAAGAAAACACCAAAATAAACAACCAAACCGAAAGCTACGCCCCACCTAGAAAATTGAAGGATAGTTCGGTTCGCCCAGTAAAAGCAAAAGTGGAAGGGAAGGTCGAAGTGGTTCAAAAGAATGATGCCGGGGTAAAGGATAGTAGCTTAGAGTTCGCACAAAAAGGTAAAATGTAATGCAATCCCACCAATCACAAAAGCCCATTTTTTCATGATCTCAAAATGGATAGAAAGCCTCCTAACGGAAAAAGAGCCTCTCCTTACAAGCATCGGGATATGCCTTGCGATTTGCATGTTTCGTGTCTCATGTTTCCCGAAACCCGAAACCCGAATTCATTTGTGTCGGGTTTTGCGATCCCTCCGACATGTGCTTTCTTTGCGTTTGTGTCGGGTTTTGTGACCCTTCCGACATGTCCTTCCTGTCGGGTTTTCTAACCCCTCCGACACATCTCTTTGCTGTCGGGTTTATCCGCTCCTCCGACATGTTTCTGCCTGATGTTTCTTCGCCTCCGAAACCCGCCCTCCCTTTGTGTCGGGTTTTGAAGACCCCCCGACATGCTTCTTTTTGCTTGCTTTTCCACCTTGTTTCCGCGCCCTATAAACCCGATTTGTCTTCATTTATCGGAAAAAAAAAAATTCCTTTTTTGGCATTTTTTTTTTTTGGTGGAAAAATCGCAAGGATGGAAAAAAAATTGCCATTTTTGGAAAGGGTCCGGGAAGATGTAGCAGCAAAAAGATTTACATTATTTGTGAAGAAATAATATCTCGACATGGAAATGAGTGATGTAGATGGACATTACTCCTTTTATGATTTTATCTTTTCCTTTTATCTCGATCAGGCTTGTCCCATTTTGGGTTTTGATTATCCGACCGAATTGCTATATTGATGTAACTTTCAGGGGCTCTTTCTTTGCTATATTGAAAATATATAGATGGAATTATAGGGAAAAATCCAAGGTGGTGCAGTGCAAAGGTAACTGTCTTGGGAGCAAAGACATAACCCGAGTTCAACTCACAACTGAAATAGCTTGACCCATAACTCCAGCAAGGTCGTGTATAAACATTATGTGGTACATACACACGAGGCATGTTTAAAACCTTCAAAATGTTACAGGTGGCCGGAAGCCTCAAAAAGGTTTTTCGGCCAAAAAGATCATTCAAAAATCGGGGAAAACAAATACTCAAAATAAAACAAACCTCATAATCAAACCCAAAACAACCGACACTAAAAACTAAAAAAATCGAAACTCGCCTTATTTAGCTCATTATTGTCCGCCTCGCTTTTACGTCGCTCAGGGCTCACCCAATGCAAAGCTATCGAGCTTCTTTTTCCCACGGCCAGTCCAAAATCATATAAAAACTCCAGTCGCTCCTGTTTACTGCCATTAAAACCCCAAAACATATAAGTGAATATCAATAAATAAATATATCTCCATAAAACACAATACTAATTTTTATTAAATCTAGAGTTCTAAGATTAAAAATCGGGGAAAACAAATACTCAAAATAAAACAAACCTCATAATCAAACCCAAAACAACTGATACTAAAAACTAAAAAAAAAATGAGAAACTCGCCTTATTTAGCTCATTGTCTGCCTCAGTCTTCTGTCGCTCCGGGGGCTCACCCAATGCAAAGCTATCAGAGCTGCTTTTTCCCACGGCCAGTCCAGAATCATATAAAAACTCCAGTCGCTCCTGTTTACTGCCATTAAAACCCCAAAACATATAAGTGAATATCAATAAATAAATATATCTCCATAAAACACAATACTAATTTTTATTAAATCTAGAGTTCTAAGATTAATGTCAACCACATAATGCCTCAGTAGCATGATAGAAAAACTCGACAAGTACTCCCTTCTGCAAGCAATTCCAATTCCAAACCTACCCACGCAAAAGATTTTCAGGATCTGGTTTGATACGGATTTCCAAGTTACCCCCTTCTGCAAGCAATTCTGGCTCCGTCACACTAAAAAACCACAGCTTATCGAGAGCATCACCTGGGTTACTGTCGAAGAACAGTCCAACCATGAATTATTTTAGACGAATGTAGATGCAGGCCTCTGAAGCACGCAAACCCCAAACCTACCAAAGCCCACGACAGGAAAAGAAACAACTGTGTTAGCTGCCATACGCGAAGGGTTTTATTCATTCACGAAGGCAACCAGAATTCCAAACCTACCCACGGAAAAGAGCAACAATAGCTACCCTTCACATAAATATTTAAACCTAGTCTCGTTTTTGGGATAACAGCGGCGTACCTCCTCCGCATACCTCCCCTTCGACGCAGCCATGCTTCAGCGTACACCGCAAAAAACCGTGCAGCAGATATTTATCAAGTAACAGTTCTTTTGCGTATCAGGGTTTACGATCTCTGGGCAGGCATGGAGGTGTACAAAAAATACACCGAACCCTTACTGGCGCGCAGGTGAAATTTAACGACTAACAGTGCCTTCGCCTAAAACAATTTATGGTCTCTGTCCAGGCATGGAGGTGTACAGCGCATGGAGGGCCAGATTGCATCCGTGATCGACGTCGTCCTGACCGACCTCATCTCGGCCGTCTCCTCTCTGACATGCGTCAGAGAGCCCTCAGCTCGAACCCAGCTGAAGGAACGCCTTTCTTCGCGTAATTAAATAATACAACCTAGAAACAAATTATTCAAATAACACTATGTGCCTAATACTAAAGAAACACCCTATAGCATAATTTAGAAACTAAATGTGCCTTTAGTCACGGGAATCCGAAAGGGGAACTTCTTAGATGCTTGAGCATGATGAATTTATTTGACCTCAGATGACCGCATATTAAAAATAATTTACAACACTCACACGCCAAGATACGGTTCACATCTCGCAATAATCACCAAAACTACGAAGGATCACGAGAGATAAAATGGAAAAATAAATATAGAACAACCATGTGAATTCTATCTTGTCACCCCAAGTAATGTAGATGCAAATAATAAGTGTGTTTCAATGCACATAGATTCCAATATCACTAGATCAAGATGCATATGATGGGGCAATAGATGATATGGAAACCCCTTGAAAGTAGCCTAAACATCCATCACAAACCTTGTTTACCTCCCAGGATTGTACACGCTTTGATACCGGATGAAAGAGAAGAGCATATGTACACAAACAATCTTTGTTATATTTCTTACGAAACATATAACATATTTAAAGGTCAAGCTGTTCTTAGAAATGTTTGTTCAACAACTGAACAACTCAAAACAAAATTAATTTATCTCTCTTATATTTATGTCAACTAATAAACCACCCATATAATGTGAGTGCTAATATGATACTCTTAACACGTAAAACCGACAACTTAGACCCTTGCTCGTTCGTCTATTCATCATGTTTCGGTACCTTCAGTTGTGAAGTAGACCATGGAGGTTGAGACACTCGATTCTATTAGTTTTGTGACGCATTCATTGTTTCAGCATGGCACCTATCAAAAAGAAACTTACAAAGAAACCTAGGAAATTATTAACTATTTATAATTACAAACACATAAACATGTGTCAACAACCCTCAATGACAAATATTGGTTGGAATCGTGACCACAAAGTCTACCTCAAGTTTTGTTGGTTTTTAGTGTAGCTTACAAATGAACCTAATAGATATTATCCTCTATGCATCTTCTTTCTTATCTATGAGTATCATGATTCACTTCAATCATAACATGGAGTTGTGGATTAAGTTTCTTTGGTGTGGAGATAAAATTCAAAAAAGAATGAAAAATATGAACCAATCTCAATTGATTTTATAAATGTATGTATTCAAATGATAATTTTCTAAAATTATCCTTAAAATAATAAAATATTATCCTTTATTGGATTTTATAAATCCTTTGAAATAATTCTTTTCTATTGAATATACATATCATTCTTTCAAATGCACCATGAAAACTTGTCATCATAATCTTATTATACTTTAACACTAGCTATATTTCCTTATGATGCCTTTTTGAAGGAAAAGCTATTGGATATATTTCTTTTGTGTTAGATAAAACATACAAGGAAAATTTGAAGTTTTGAAAATATATTTGGGGTTTAGTCAATTAATATCTTAAATGAAATGTCATTATACCGACAAAAAACATGATTATAATGAATGTGTCTAGCGGCCTTTCACAAGCACCTATGGATGCTTTTGCTAGTATATATTTTTAAAAATAAAAAGAAGGTAAAATGTTAAAAGTATAAATATATCATACTATATGACTTAAAAGGAGAAATGGAAAACGAGCCCACTTGAATACCGAAAAGACAAAAACAATTAAAATTCTCCTCACCCACATTCAAAGATAGAAATCAAAGCATTTTTGGGATTAGTATTCTTAATCAAAGATAGCATAAATAATAATCTAACCATTTATTATTTGCTAGCTATTTAGTGTGAGAAAGTCTTTAAATTGGTCGAAATTTCTCTCCTTACGAAAAAAATTGCCAAACAAAATATTTTACATTCTTTTTGCCAATGAACAAGGAAAAGTTGGATTTGAGTGGGCCTCCCCACACCTTAGGAATGGATAAATGCAACCACGGTGATAATTTCATAGAAACCAATTGATTTTTGTACTAAGATGGCATTGGATTCGGAGTTGAATTGTGACGAGACTTCTCCCAAGGCGAGATAGAGTTGTTTGTGTTCTCCTAGGAAACTCACGAAGGCTTCTTTCATTATAGGCTCCATCGATCTTCCTCTAACCGGTGGGGAAAGGGGCCCCCGTAGAACCCTTTACCTATTGTTAAACTCCCTTCTCCCTCAAGGTCTCTGGAAGCTTTGTGGAGCAACATATTTTACCTTCCTAATATAACCTACTAATTCCAAAAACCCATCTCAAATTTCTCTTCATATTAATTGTTGCGAATAATAATATGTGTGTGTTATATATTTTACCTTGAATCATTTTTAAGTTGGCATAGTTGGTGATATAAGCCGATGTTGTCATGTTCTATCTTAGCTAGTGTAAATTTGTATGTTTATGGTGAAACTAAAATTCATAGTTATGTAAATCATTGATTGTCATGCATAAATGCAATCAAATTCCTTAATGGATTCCACTTTAATGTGGGAGGATTTTTTTAAAGGGGGCGACCTAAATATAAATGTAGTGCATTAAAGCTACTTCAATAATATTTAGCAAAATGCCCTTGAAAATGTATATTCTCGGTCAATTCATGATATAATGTTAATTAAAAATTTGTCATTATCCATTGTCTAATGTATTGACTTTGAACTTGAATGTGATAATCAAATCGATGTTGTTTATATTTTTCTCTCTGCTTTCATGGTTTTTAAAAATAAATATCATGTTGCAATTCTCAAACTAGTGATGGATGAAATCTTCTACTGGTGGAAAAGTTAGGGAAAATATTTTGAAGCCCCTTTTAATGTGTTGTCAAATTCTTAGACTAAATATTCAATTGTCACATATCTTTGCTAAATGTTACCAAAGTCATTCCTTGTAGCTCAATTTGCTAAGTATTTGGGCTTTCCTTAGGCCCACTATTGACATAAATCTACCTTACTCATGGGTTGTTCTAGTGGTTGTCTAAGTACTAGTGTTTTATAGTATTTGTTGAAGATACACATTTCCAGGCTTTAATAATAATCATACAATACCAGTTCCATCCATTTCCCATCTTAATCTCACTACACCATTTTGGTTGGTGTAGAAACAAAATCATGCACTTGGGTACATTTCTAGGTCCTAAAAGCATACTTGCATTCATATAATTCTTAAGCAAGAAAACTAGTAATTGACAGCTATCTTTGGCCATTTTGTTTTGTTTCTCGTCTTCTTTCTAGTATTTTACACCCTACAACCCGGACGATATTTCACTTGCTTATCTTTTATGGCTTCGAGACACCAGCGCCCAAACACCCTCGTCCCCTTTGGGCACCCCTGACCTCTTTCCACCTTACTCATTATTTTTGGGCTTCTTTTATCTTTTAGGCATCTTATTTTCTTATGGGTTGGCCTTCTAGTTTTCAATTACAAAATTCAACCAAGGGAATCATATAAATACAAAGCTATGTGACCAAAATAAAAGACCAAGCTCTAAACATATATTATCATCACATAAGCTTACATCCAAAGGCATCTAAGATCATCAAAGGCATCCATCTAGCATCCATACAAAGGAAAAGGGATTGTGTTTTATGTATACACTACATAGGAAGGGGAAGTTCATTTTTCCATGTACACATCTATTTACATTGCCACATCTAGCTCTTGCCCGATATCGAGTGCACTTACGCAAGGACACCCTATGACACGATTCTTTCACGCACACATAAGAACTTCATGGAGTCTGAGATATAATGTAGCACTCGTCATAAGTTCACTTAGTCGGTGACTATCCGTGGTCATTTCAACTCACCATATTGCATCTTTCTTTTTTGGATTTGATGTGGTATTATGGGTTTTGCAGTGAATCTTTCTTTTGCAGGTTATAGGTACATTCGGTGATCAAGGTGCGCAACATACAAGTGACCAATAACGACTACCAAATGACACTTGTGTGACACAAAAAAATCAAGTTCCAACCACTTTCATAGTCACAGTGCCCGTAGCATACTCTAGCACCCAAGTCCCCCTAACCCAATCTAGGTGCCCTAGTCTAGCCTCATCTGATAGCACCAGAATTTACGATTGCTTAATAACGACACATTTTACCTCTTGTTCAACAATTTTCCCACCTTGAATCGGCCCCTGATCAAGTGTAAATCAACTAAGTCCTTTCCTCCCTCTCTTGCACGTTGGATTTCATATTTTATTAGCTTATTGTTTGTGTCATAGTGTATCTAGCACTTATATTTCATTGTTTTCTATCAGTTACTCTGCAATCGTGGTTTAACATAAAACTATTTTTGTTAAATCATTTGGTGAACTCGCATTCAAATACTCTAGGATCCTCTCACCATGGATATTTCAATTCAAGCCTTCTTCCAAGCTAATTAGGATTGTAAGGCTAGAATCAACACTCTCATGGATAATACTTACATTTCTTCCAATACTCCTCCGACCATGTCTATCGGTTGTTTATAGCTGCATTTCCTAAACAACTCACTTTCCCATTTGCTATAGCTATTGAGTTTTTGTTTATGACAATGATCCTCCTCTTTATATTTAGGCTCACATCTTTAACATAGGCATTAGGCGAGTACTAGTTGATAATGGATCCAAGATCAAACTTTTTAGTCTCACATTTATTCAATAGATGGGCCTTTCCTCACTCATGTCACTCCAACATCCATTTCTATTTGTAGCTATGATTCTTATGCACTCTCGTGCATGGGCACTATCACCTTACCCCTCACAATTGGGCCTAAAATTGTTCCTATTGTATTCCTTGTTCTCGATGCCACGCTTCAGTTCAACTTCTTACTTGGTAGGCCATGATTTCATGTTATGCAGAAGTACATTCTATAGTTCATCGATGCATTAAATTCCTACATGAGGGTTATGCATATACTATTGTTATTAATCATAGCCCATTCAAATATTGTCGCCTTGACCCACTCATTTCACTTCTTACTCCGCTTCTATATCATAATGTTGGTCATCCCTATAACCCTCCTACGCATCTCACATGTGATTATCAACTCATGAAACCTCTTGCTCGTACCACTAACATGCTTCTTCTCCAAGGATTTATTTGTGCATTAGACATAGTGCCATCTACTTTGTCACCCCAAAGATCCCTCCGTGTTGGCATCTCCTTCTTTCACATGCACTCTTTTCTTCCATGACTCTTATTGGCCTCATATCCCATTTGATCCCACTTTTTCTAACACTCTTTGCACACATAATGACTTATCCCGGCTTGATTCACACTTGATGATCTCCGTCACCACCTCATTCTCCTTGTCTTTATCGGGATGTGTCTTTGTTACTTTTGTTTATGGCCTCTGAGTCTTCCATTTATCAAGATTCCTTGCATGTACTCCTCGCCTCTCCCACTTACACTTGGGCGGATTGGATTTACTATATTGGTGTCACTTTGGATCATGATCACACTAGTATCACATTTCCCATGCCTTTTGGCCGCATTTCTATTTGCAATAATTCATTTCTCGGCTACACTCAAAATATCACATGCTAGTATGCACACAATTTTCCGCAACCACCTTTCACTAATGAAGAATATGCTATGGGCATGTAAAATTTACGTTGCAATGGATCTTTATATGATCAACCCCACACTATTTCTTACCAAGTATTTGATCCAGGTTTAATTATCTAAGATCTTGACAATGAAGATCTTCTATATGATGTTACTTGATTCGTATACACATCACACACTTGGGGGAATCCCGTTTATTCTCCTCCCTCCTAGCATCATCAAGTGTTTATAATTTCTACTCATACGCTCTATACTTCATACTTTGTATTTCTAAACATCACTACACAACCTCATACACATTTTGTATCATCACTTCCCTATGATGAACTCTTGTGATAAGGTTCACACTTGACTATTAAGGGCACACTACATCCATGAACCTCACACACTACACATATCAAGCTCCGCACTTCATGATACATATTTCTAGCATTCAATTCTCACACGTCATATTGCCCTATGATGCACTTTAGTTACACGGTTCATACTTGATTGTTGATGGTCTAAATCTAAAATGAACCTCACCACATTCACTCTTTATGCTCTACGCTTCATGATCTATCTTTCTAGTACACATTATCAAACCATTTCTCGATAACACACTCTTGTTTTATGGTTCATTCTTGATTATTGAGGGTCTTTTATAAATGAACCTCATCTCATACTCATACACATCCACTGGGGGCATGTTGCTCATATCACATTCACGTTGCATACCACTCCATCTCACTCATACACAACCTTTGTTAAATGTTACCAAAGTCATTTTGCATCTTTCTTTTTTGGATTTGATGCGGTATTATGGGTTTTACAGTGAATCTTTCTTTTGCGGGTTATAGGTACATTCGGTGATCACGGTGCAACATACAAGTGACCAATAAGCGACTACCAAAGTGACACTTGTGCGACACCAAAAAATCGGTTCCAACCACTTTCGTAGTCACAGTGCCCGTAAGCATACTCTAGCACCCAAGTCCCCTAACCTTGAGTCTAGGTGCCCTAGTCTAGCCTCATCCGACAAAGACCAAAATTTACGATGGCTTAATAACGACACATTTTACCTCTTGTTCAAAAATTTTCCCACCCCGATTCGGCCTTGGATCAAGTGTAAATCAACTAAGTCCTTTCCTCCCTCTCTTGCACTTTGGATTTCATATTTTATTAGCTTATTGTTTGTGTCGTAGTGTATCTAGCACTTATATTTCATTTTTTTCTATCAGTTACTCTACAATTAAGGTTTAACATAAAACTATTTTTGTTAAATCATTTGGTGAACCTGCATTCGAATACTCTAGGATCCTCTCACCATGGATATTTCAATTCAAGCCTTCTTCCAAGCTAATTAGGATTGTAAGGCTAGAATCAACACTCTCATGGATAATACTTACATTTCTTCCAATACTCCTCCAGACCATGTCTATCAGTTGTTTATAGCTACATTTCCTAAACAACTCACTTTCCCATTTGCTATAGCTATTGATTTTTTCGTTTATGACAATTATCCTCCTCTTTATATTTAGGCTCACATCTTTAACATAGGCATTAGACGAATACTAGTTGATAATGGATCTCCAATATCAACCTTTTTAGTCTCACATTTATTCAATAGATGGGCCTTTCCTCAGCTCATGTCAGTCCAACATCCATTTCTATTTGTAGCTATGATTCTTATGCATGCTCGTGCATGGGCACTATCACCTTATCCCTCACAATTGGGCCTAAAATTGTTCCTATTGTATTCTTTGTTCTCGATGCCACGCTTCGCCAACTTCTTACTTGGTAGGCCATGATTTCATGTTATGCAGGAAGTACATTCTATAGTTCATCGATGCATTAAATTCATACATGAGGGTTATGCATATACTATTGTTATTAATCATAGCCCATTCAAATATTGTCGCCTTGACCCACTCATTTCACTTCTTACTCCACTTCTATATCATAATGTTGGTCATCCCTATAAGCCTCCTATGCATCTCACATGTGATTATCAACTCATGAAACCTCTTGCTCGTACCACTAACATGCTTCTTCTCCAAGGATTTATTTGTGCATTAGACATCATGCCATCTCGCCTGTCACCCCCAAAGATCCCTCTCGTGTTGGCATCTCCTTCTTTCACATGCACTCTTTTCATACATGACTCTTATTGGCCTCATATTCCATTTGATCCCACTTTCTCTAACACTATTTGCACACATAATGACTTATCCCGACTTGGATTCACACTTGATGATCTCCGTCACCACCTCATTCTCCTTGTCTTTATCATGGATGTGTCTTTGTTACTTTTGTTTATGGCCTCCGAGTCTTCCATTTATCAGTATTCCTTGCACGTACTCCTCGTTCCTCTCCACTTACACTTGGGCAGTATTGGATTTACTATATTGGTGGCACTTTGGATCATAATCACACTAGTATCACATTTCCCATGCCTTTTGGCCACATTTCTATTTGCAATGATTCATTTCTCGGCTACAATCAAAATATCACATGCTAGTATGCACACGATTTTCCGCAACCACCTTTCACTAATGAAGAATATGCTATGGGCATGTACAATTTACGTTGCAATGGATCTTTATATGATCAACCCCACACTATTTCTTACCAAGTATTTGATCCGGGTTTAATTATCTAAGATCTTGATAATGAAGATCTTCTACATGATGTTACTTGATTCGTATACACATCACACACTTGGGGGAATCCTGTTTATTCTCCCCCTCCTAGCATCATCAAGTGTTTATAATTTCTACTCATACGCTCTATACTTCATACTTTGTATTTCTAAACATCACTACACAACCTCATACACATTTTGTATCATCACTACCCTATGATGAACTCTTGTGCTAAGGTTCACACTTGACTATTAAGGGCATACTACATCCATGAACCTCACACACTACACATTTCACGCTCCGCACTTCATGATACATATTTCTAGCATTCAATTCTCACACATCATACTACCCTATGATGCACTTTAGTTCCATGGTTCATACTTGATTGTTGAGGGTCTAAATCTAAAATGAACCTCGCCACATTTTCTCTTTATGCTCTACGCTTCATGATCTATCTTTCTAGTACACATTATCAAACCATTTCTCGATAACGCACTCTTGTTCTATGGTTCATTCTTGATTATTGAGGGTCTTTTATAAATGATCCTCATCTCATACTCATACGCATCCATTAGGGGCATGTTGCTCCTATCACATTCACATTGTATACCACTCCATCTCACTCATACACAACCTTTGCTAAATGTTACCAAAGTCATTTTGCATCTTTCTTTTTTTGGATTTGATGTGGTATTATGGGTTTTGCAGGTGAATCTTTCTTTTGCAGGTTATAGGTACATTCAGTGATCAAGGTGCAACATACAAGTGACCAATAGCGACTACCAGTGACACTTGTGCGACACCAAAAAAATCAGGTTCCAACCACTTTCGTAGTCATAGGTGCCTAGAAGCATACTCTAGCACCCAAGTCCCCCTAACCCAGTCTAGGTGCCCTAGTCTAGCCTCATCCAACAGCACCAAAATTTACAAAGTGCTTAATAACGACACATTTTACCTCTTGTTCAACAATTTTCCCACCATGAATCGGCCTGATCAAGTGTAAATCAACTAAGTCCTTTCCTCCCTCTCTTGCACTTAGGGTTTCATATTTTATTAGCTTATTGTTTGTGTCGTAGTGTATCTAGGACTTATATTTCATTTTTTCTATCAGTTACTCTACAATTAAGGTTTAACATAAAACTATTTTTGTTAAATCATTTGGTGAACCCGCATTCGAATACTCTAGGATCCTCTCACCATGGATATTTCAATTCAATCCTTCTTCCAAGCTAATCATTATTGTAAGGCTCGAATCAACACTCTCCGGCTAATACTTACATTTCTTCCAATACTCCTCTGGACCATGTCTATCAGTTGTTTGTAGCTGCATTTTCTAAACAACTCACTTTCCCATCTGTTGTAGCTACTTCTCTTTCTATTTATGACAATGATCCTCCTCTTTATATTCAGGCTCACATCTTTAACATAGGCATTAGATGAGTACTAGTTGATAATGGATCCAAGCTCAACCTTTCTAGTCTCACATTTATTCAATAGCTTGGCCTTTCCTCAACTCATGTCAGTCCAACATCCATTTCTATCTATAGCTATGATTCTTCTGCACGCTCATGCATGGGCACTATCACCTTACCTCTCACAACCGGGCCCTAAATTATTCCTATTGTATTCTTTTTCTCGATGCCATGCTTTAGTTCAACTTCTTACTTGGTAGACCATGACTTCATGTTATGCAGAAGTACCTTCTACGCTTCATCAACGCATTAAATTCCTACATAAAGGTTATGCATATACTATTGTTATTGATCGCAACCCATTCAAGTATTATCACTCAACCCACTCATTACACTTCCTACTCCACTTCTATATCATAATGTTGGTCATCCCTATAACCCTCCTACGCATCTCATGGGTGATTATCAACTCACGAAACCTCTTGCTCCTACCACTAACATGATTCTTCTCTAAGGATCTATTTTTGCATTAGACATCATGTCATCTACTTCGTCTCCCTAACAACCCTCTGTGTCGGAGTATCTCCTCCTTTCACATGCACTCTTTTCATACATGACTCTTATTGGCCTCATATTCCATTCAATCCCACTTACTCGACACTATTTTTACACATAATGGCTTAACCCGACTTGGATTCACACTTGATGATCTCCGTCACCATTTCATTCTCCTCACCTTTATCGGGATGTTTCTTTGTTACTTCTACTTATGGCCTCTAAGTCTTCCATTTATCAATATTCCTTGCACGTACTCCTTGTTCCTCTCCACTTACACTTGGGAAGTCTTGGCTTGACTATATTGGTGGAACTTTGGATCCTAATCACACTAGTATCACATTTCCCATGCCTTTTGGCCACATTTCTATTTGTAATGATTCATTTCTCGCTATACTCAAAATATCACATGTTGGTATGCACACGATTGTCTACAACCACCTTTCACTGATGAAGAATATGCTATGGGGCATGTACAATTTACATCGCAATGGCTCTTTATATGATCAACCCCACACTATTTCTTACCAATTCTTTGATCCATGCTCAATTATATATGATATTGACATCAAGATCTTCTAGATGATGTTACTTGATTCTTATACACATCACACACTTGGGGGGGTAATCTTGTTTATTCTCCCCCTCTTAGCATCATCAAGTGTTTATAATTTATACTCATATTCTCTATGCTTCATACTTTGTATTTATAAACATCACAACACAACCTTATACACATTTTGTATTGTCACTTCCTATGATGCACTCTTGTGATAAGGTTCACACTTGACTGTTGAGGGCATACTACATCCATGAACCTCACACACTACACATTTCACGCTCTACGCTTCATGATACATCTTTCTAGCATTCAATTCTCACACATCATACTACCCTATGACACACTCTAGTTCCACAGTTCATACTCGATTGCTAAGGGTCTAAATCTGAAATGAACCTCACCACATTCACTCTTTATGCTCTACGCTTCATTATCTATCTTTCTGGCACACATTATCAAACTATTTCTTGATAACGCACTCTTGTTATATGGTTCATTCTTGATTATTGAGGGGTATTTTATAAATGAACCTCATCTCATACACATACACATCCATTGGGGGCATGTTGCTCCTATCACATTCACATTGCATACCATTCCATCTCACTCATACACAACATACTGCATATCTTGGTTGCACTTATTCTTGCTTGTTTATACTTACATGTACACTTTGTTTCCCATGCTAGAAAAATACTTAGTATGTCAATATATTTTCTATATACACATGCGCGTTCACTTGGTCTTTAGTTATGAATGTAGAATTCTTACAAATACTTACACGCAACAATGATGCTTGGCACTGTACCTCTTACCAATCCCACCAAGGATCTTATGGGCATCTAAATTTATACTCTTATATATCACAGGTGTTATTTTTCCATTATTTACTAGGTTCTTTTCTTACTACCACACTACTCTCCATTGATCTTTACATGTTTTGACATATTCTTTATCTTTCTAACATGCTAACAGGTGTTTCATGTGCAACATTTGCTTTGCATGAACTATTTGTCAATACATTTTTTTGACACTTTGTTTGACACTATTTTCCATTGCCTTCTCCTTGTATGTTATTGTTTACGAGATATGCCCTTTGTCTTGTATGCACATTGTATGCTTTTGGCCGCTTTGGCCTTGATTGTCTTGTGACATTGTGAGTGATGTCCCATGTTTGAAACCCATTTTTCACGGTATATCTTGTATGCATCTTTGTTTGTTACATTATTTCTCTATGACATGCTTGCTAGTTTTTTCTACTAACATATGTATCTAGCCACTTTGTTTTCATGTGCCTTGGTTTCTACCATGCACATCTCCTCCTCAGTAGGGATATAGTTTCATATCGCATCGTCCTCTCTTTGGGATGCATTCTCCTAGTGACGTCGCATGCACCCCAAACAAGGGGGAATAAATTGGGTGAATCGGTCACCCCATACATGAGCTCGAGCTACGCGATCGAGATACGCACGAAGACATAATCAACACAGCTATAGTTTTAGAAATGGCCCAAAATCTAACTTGGGTCCTTAGTTCAAAGATAGACTCCAAAGTGCCAATACGTACACTAGCGTCTAAGCGCTCTTGACCTCTCTTTGGGGCCTATGTCCTGGGGGTAGATATAACTACTTTCTCATATCAACTCAGTTTACACCAATTCACAGATCAATTTTCACAATACAGAAAGTCCTCCAACAAGCACAATGCATTCTTTCTCCATTTCTACAGAGAAAAAATATGGAACTAATACGGTACAACTTAGAACAACATGGATCACACCATCTACAATGCTGTATAATTTGGGAAGCAATCATGGAAGGAGAGTAACACTAGACCTCTCTCCCCAACACTCTTCTTTCATGGCATGAGATAGCCCTGAAAACTCGCACTTGGTCTGAGATCATCCAAAAAACTTGTTCTTGGTGCGAGATCACCCAAAAACTCACTCTTGGCATGATATCACCCAAAAACTCACTCTACACAACATTTTTAGGACATATTTCTATCCTTAAACACTCATGATCATCAGGTGCACAATTTTCGTTTACTACTTTTACACACATTTACGTACTTTTACAGAGTTTTCATAATACATAACTTTGATTACTCTTTCAGTCTTATTTTACAGGTATGTTCTTAATACGCGATAAGAAGCAGGCATACATCAAGCATAACAATAGGTACAACATAATACACTTCACCCCTAGGATCACTTCCTCTTTCTTATTTTCCACACTTCATGCTTTCACTTATTTTTTTCGCACGTTATAGCCTTCACACTCCGCATGGTTATTAGGTATGCATCTCTTATCTACTTTATGTTATCAAGTATTCACTCAACAACATAAAGTGGGGGCAAATGTAGACACAAAATCATACACTTGGGTACATTTCTAGGTCCTAAAATCATACTTGCATTCATATGATTCCTAAGTGATAAAACTAGTAATTGACAACTATCTTTGGCCACTTTGCTTTTTTCTTGTCTTCTTTCTAGTCTTTTACACCATGTTGGAGCTCAATCCAATTCCTTGGATTGATCTGGTCTTTTTCAATGATTCCCCATGTATTTAACTATTTTTGTGTGTTTCATATTGTTCCCCATGCCTTAAAGATTAGTTTGAGTCAAGGAGACGCATCATTTTGTAATATATTTCATGCCTTAGCCAAGAAAATGAGAAGATTCAGCAAAAATGTTGAGGTTTTGGTTTAATTGTCAAGTTATTCAAAGAAAAATCTTTAGAAAAATGAGTGATGGGTACTATGTCTACATCTTTCATAAGAACCTACAAATCAACACCAAAATGATCCAAACTGCTCCCAAAATCTGAAGCTCTGAAGGTCCAAAAGCATGCAACCCGATCAAAAAGGAAATGACTACGGGAATGGTTTAAAAACTCGAGTTAGAATAGACTTAGTCATTTTAACAAAGATTGGAACGCTCAAACGCCCTTCAATTTTCATTACCTGAAATCAATGGCCATTGGCATTTGAAAACTCACAGAGGCTCACAACCGATTATTTATAAAATCCTGTGTGATGTTCATTTGGTCATTAAATTCAATTCTAAGTACCTGACAGGAGCTACGTGGTGACAGATCAATGGTTCGAGCAAAGTGAGACATGTCACCATTCTGGCACTTCTCAACATGATGGGCCTTGGCGGACATCAAACCCCTAAAATGAGCCAAATTTTAAATATTTTCAAGTCCACGGCAAGGTAGGTTGGGTCAAGGTTGCTCAACAAGGATGAGTGGAAAAATAGAGACCAAAACATGACAAAGATCCAATGGTTGTCAAAGGGCACACATCACCATTTTGGTGTAGGGTGAGCAGATGAACCACTGACGGACCTCAAGTTCGTGGAATTGATGTTGAATAATATTTTAGGTCTAGAAGTGGGAAAGTGTAGTCAAACAGTCAAGAAAGTAACACGTAAGTAAAGCCCGACCTCACAACCAACCAAAGACCAATACATGGTGAGCGAAAAGTAAAGCACATGTAGGCAGAGTCAATCTCCAATGCTAATCGAAGGATGCCATGTGTCAATCTCTTGTTCATCCCGACATGTAAAACTTTAGAATAACATATCTTTCGATCTAGAGCTCCAAATCTTACAAAATTTATATCGTTGGAAAGGTCTCTTCAAACCCTTTACTTTAGCATCATCAGATTCAATAATTGATGACATATGGTGGGAGAAAAGGTAGAAAACATATTTTACATTTAAGTTGTAGTCCCAGTGTTGGGTACCACCTGAATTGATGAAGTATGGTGTCTTTCTCTTCTCTAAACATGCAAGATAGAAGGAATTAATGATTTCATAGGAAGCTCGTGCTCCTTTGTAGAATGTTATTACTTATTGTTGGTGGTTGTAGAAGGAGATCAAATTTTTCTTCTCTCTCTCTAATCTGCTATATATTGTAAAGCCTTTCATTTTTCCCGAAGAGGCGATTGGGGGTAGCTTTAGATTTTTTTGACTAAGTTTAGTTTTTCTGCTTTCAATTTCTAGTTTCTTGCAAGACCGTCTCGTGTCTAGTTACGTGAGAAGGAGATAAGTTGGTTGCGTTCTATAGCCATTAGTAGTTTTTAGGGCATTTTTTTATGTCCCCTTGCCAAAAATTACATGAATAAATTATGATTTTTTTGATCAAGCTATACTTTCCTGTTTCTTATGTTTTGAATGAATGGATGATGCAATATAGTTCTCTATCTATCTTTCATTAGTTTTACATTTTCAAGTACGCAAGGGTCTTTCTTGGTTATTGCATTCTTCTGGTCACTGTGGGCATTGCAGAATAGTGTGTATTTTGCAGTGGTTCATCTCAGTTGTAAAATCCTAAAGGAAACATCACTTTTGAATATATTTTTTATCCCTTAAGGTTATTTTGGGTGTATAAGACAAATACAACAAGTACTTTATCTCAACTCTAACTCCATGATTTTTAGTTAGGATTGTGAATATTGTAGATGACTTTTGTGCACATTGAGTATCAATGAATGCAAATGTTATTTCACAGATCATGTTAAATTGATTGTTCTTTTCAAAGCATCATAGTTAAGGATGGATTCATTCCATGGGAACACTATTAAACCAAAGTCATAAAATTAGTTTCCCTCATGTTATTTCACGATCATGTTAAATTGATTGTTCTTTTCTAAGCATCATAGTTAAGAATGGATTCATTCCGTATGCGATTACTATTAAACCAAAGTCATAAAATTAGTTTCCCTCCCCCTTCAAATCCTAATTAAAAACAACCATTTATCCTTATACCTACTAAGCATATCATACCTATAAACCATACATATGTTTATCCTGCAAAGTTGAGCTTAAAATTTATCCATTACCAATAAATATTTGCCAAAAATCCCACCAATTTTGTGATCCAATATCATTTAAAGTAGCCTTGGCCAAACAATGTTATGCAAATGCAATATTTGAAGTTGTTTATTATCTTCCTTTAGATCTATGTTTGATTGTCAAGTGCTTATAATAAATCAAGTGACAACTCTTTTGAGAGAATTATTGTATCTATGGTTACACTTGCTTCAAATTTATTTACACCAACCATAAAGGAAACCAAGCCTTGAGAGATTTTCCTTTATTCAGATCCCCCAACTAGGTCCTCTCACCTTGGTTCAAAGCAGATCCAAAATTAGCGGGGTAAAGCCATCCTCCTTGATTTGAGTCATTGATTTGAGTTTTGAACAAACACCAACTATCAACGACAAGAAATTTTCATTGTTTATAACTCTCTCAAAGTCAACCCACTCAGGTTAGTTGCTCATCTCCTAAGGGTGTTATTTTGGCATCCAACACCAAATTGGCATGGTTGTCGGGGATCATCTTCGGACATTCTACATGTTTAGAGTTTCTATCTATTTCTATAATTTTATATTCTAGTGGTGACTCCATAAAGAAAATTTGGGACAGACTAGTTTCATCCCATTGTAACTATTGGTATGATTTCTATTTTTGCACACTGGAAGGATTACGGTCTTCTTTCAAGTCTGATTCAACAAAGAAGTTGCTTCCTGAGTTAGATTTTGTTTGGAAAATAAAGCATATATGGAAGCTTGTAACTAATAAAATTTCAAAGAGCAACAGCTAATCAAGATAATAAGCCTAATATTCCACTGGTTGAGGATTGCTCTAGTGCATCGACATTTTTGAAGCATCTAGTAAGCCTAATCCTATCCTTTCATTTATTAAGGAGAACCAGGAATTTGATCTAGAATATATTCCTTCCTCAAGCTTTCATCATACTTTTCAAGAACCATTTGAATAACAAGCTCCTATTCAACATTGGCTACAACATCCTCTACCTTTAGTTCCTATGAAGAATAACATGGTTGACCCCCTCCTAGAGAACCTTTCAAAATTAACACATATAAACCTATTAATTTTGATGACATAGAAGGTTATCCAAATGAGGTCCCTAATGAGATTAGAATGAGATTTCCCAAGTTTCAAGGAAATAATGTTATCAGTGGTGATCATCATTTAAAGCTATTTCATAATCTAATGGAGGACTATGAGGTTGAGTTTGAAGATGTATGTGTAAAGTTGTTTGTACACACTCTAGAAGAATATGCTCGTGATTGGTTCAAATCCTTTCCTGATGGATCAATTGATTCATGGCAGGAGATGCAAAATGCATTCGAGTTTCATATGGTAAAGAAACTGATCCCAAGCTTCTATTGTCTGAGTTTGAGAACATTAAAAAGAATCCCAATGAGTGTGCCCAAGACTTCAATACAAGATTCAATAAAACCTTGACAAGATTGCCTAAAAGTATAAGACCTAGTGATGAATCTTGTCTTATTAAGTATTCAGATGCATTTGATAAGAAAGCAACATACTACTTAAGAGATAAAAATCCTAGAACTCTGAGACAAGATTTTATCATGGTTATCCAGATTGAAAATAATATTAAAGTTGTTGGAAAGCCACCAAAAAGGGAGGGTGTGAAGTTGGTTAACCCAGAAAATCCTCAGACTAGCAAGACAATTGACCTTGAGGAAGTTTTCAAAACTTTGGTAGGGGTTGTTAAAGAAATTTATTATAAATTAGTAAGAGTTGAAAAGGGATTATCTCTAAATCCTCATAATCAACATCGAACACTAGACATAATATATTTAGCAATCAAGCTAGAGGAGAGCACCAGGATGAAGATAGAGGAAAAGGACCTATGGGTCATAATAGAAAGCAACAAAATTATAGAGATAACAAAGCATTCCCTACCCTTTAGTGGGAAGAGTAGTTGTTATTGAAGAAGAACATGTCATTGATTGGTGTGACAAATGTTTGTTGCCCCATGTGCCTTGTAATCCACATGCCGATGATGACACCGATAAAGCTCATTTTAGCTATGTATGCATGTTGCAATGTTAATCAGAATGTGAGAAAATTGTATCTTCTATTGCATGAACTGCACTGATTTATGAACTTGTATTGAAAAGATTAAGTCTCTACCTGTTGAAATAAATGTTGAGGCTGATATGGCCCAAGCTTTTGAATTTCCTAATAATGATTTTGAGTATTTAAGAGCTTTGATGATCAAGAAATATGATGGTAATGTTCCTTCCAACGAGGATAGAAAGTTATTAATCAATGTTGCAGTTGCTCAAGAAAAAGAATACAATCTTAGAAATAGACAAATTAAAGGACCAACTCCTGTAACTAAAGCGCATATGCCTATTCTTTCTAACATCCCCAAAGGTGCTCCTCAGAAAAATGTGTTGAATAGAACTCCTATAATTCATCTTGAACCAAGAAGTTCTGCCCCAAACCCCACTAAAAAGAACCTTTTGTCGTCTGATAAAACTATAACAATGTCTTACAATGTTCTTCTTCCCAAGTGTAATGTATGGGATATGGCTAAGATTTTAAGTCAAATAAAGATTACAGATCCCATTGTAGAGTTTTTAAGGATCTCTAAGCATTAAAAAGTGGGCCTTTGAGTATTTGGGCTTTAAAGAAGATGGATTGTTACAAATAAAAAACCTGATAATGAGAAATCGTCTCCTACCATTGCTGAAGCTGAGGTACAAGAAACTAAAGAAGATATGGAAAATCCTCATGAGGTATATTTGGGAAATTCTTTAGTAGAAACATAATTGGATGTTGACCCCTTTTTTACATCACTTATTATAAATGGATGGCTTTTGCAGAATTACATGTTTGATTTTGGAGATTCATGTAACATCATGCCTCTTGCAATCATGAATGAGTTAAATCTCAAAATAATTGTTGCTTTTGGGAAATGTTATGCTATGGATTCTAGAGAAGTACATGTGGTGGGCTATGTGAAAGGATTGATTGTACAATTGGCAGCACATCCAGGGAAGTACTTGACTATGAACATTGTCATTGTTGACTTGCCCTACCAAATGGGGGATGTTGTTGTCAAGAAAGTGGGCAGCTAGTGTGGGAGGTAGTGTCCAAATGGATATGTCATATGCTTCCATACCATTGGAAGGAAAATTGGTCAAGTTATACAGAGAAGATAAGATGTTGCACCTCATTGAAGATCCTAATAACGCTTCTTATGAAGTGTTTTTACTTATGTAGACATGGATAATTTTATAGGCAATGCTGATTTTGAAGACTCGATGTATGGATGAAAATGCTCAGTTTGAAGACTTCATGGTCCCATGGACTATGACCTTTGATGGAGCTTGCTCAAGTAGTGGTAATGGTGCAGGAGTGGTGTTGAGTTCTCCAAATAGTGAGTTTTTCAATTTTTCTTTTAAATTGAATTTTGAATGCACCAATAACGTGGCTGAGTATGAAGCACTATTTCTAGGATTAAGAATTTCTTGGAGACATGGAATAAAAGACCTCATAGTTAAAGGGGATTTTGAGTTAGTGATTAAGCAAATCAGAAAATTATATGTAGCAAAAAATCAGAGATTGAAACAATACAAAAATGCAGTATGGGATCTCATTGAATGTTTTGATTCATTTAATATTGAATATCATGAAAGAAATCAAAACATAGTAGCTGATAGATTGGCAGTCTTGGGTTCACTGTATGACAACCAGATTCATCCCCTTATTACAAATTTGAAGTAGAAATATTGGTTTGACCCTCTATACCTGATAATATACAACACTGGCAAGTATTTGATAATGATTCACACATCAACAGATTTCTAAATTGCCAAGATGAGTTCACTGACCAGATCATTGATTTGGAACCTATGGTAGAGGTGTGTGATGAGAAAGAAACCCTCTTTGGTAAGGAAGTAATTCAGTTAAAAACTAATGTAATCCCAAGAGGATTGGTTAGTTTAGAATTTTCCTTTGATAGTGCTGATAGAGTAGTTTGCAAATCTACTACTTTTCCAAGATATGTTGTGGAGATTAATTTGGGTTCAGTTCAAGATCCTAGAAATGTGTGGTTATGGAGTAATCTAAATAAGAATGAAAGAGGATCTTATACCAAGTTGTTAATAAAGTATCAAGACTATCTTGTTTGGTCTTATTCTGAGTTGAAAGCTTACAGGGAGGACTTGTTTCAGCATGAGATACCCTTGGCACCCCACACTAAGACTTCTGACAAGCGAGGGCCTATTACTATTATTATTGCAACCAAGATGCAATAAGAATTGACAAAGCTAAGGGATGGTGGGATAATCCAACCCACTAGATACTCTTCATGGGTAGCAAATTTGGTACTAGTCATAAAGAAGAATGGAGATATAAGGCTTTTTGTAGATTTTAGAAATCTCAACAAATCCTCACTTAAATATAATTATCAATTTTCAAACATGGAAAATTTATTGCAAAAGGTAACAGGATCATAATTGTTACCTACATTAGATGGAATTTTTGGATATAACCAAGCAAAGAGTGAAAAATCAAAGCAATTCAAAATCGCCTTCAATACCCCATGGGGAATGTATGTTTATGCCAGGATGTCATTTGCGTTAATGAACGCAAGAGAAAATTTTCAAAGGGCCATGGATGTGGCTTTCTCTAGTCTTATCAATGACTTTATTATAGTATATCAAGATGATATAATTATTTTCTCTAAGAAGAGGGAAACCGCTTAGGGAACCTTGAAAAGATTTTGTTGAGATGTAGAGAGTATGGGATTTTGATAAATCCGAGAAGTGTCATTTTGGTGTGCAAAAGTAATTTTTTTAGGGACACATTGTGTCACAAGGAGTCGTGATTAACCCCGGAAGGGTGGAAGTAATTAATAAGGTTCTCATCCCTATGTCCAAAAATGCATTCAATCCTTATTTGGATGGATAAATTTTGTGAGAAGGTTCATCTCAAATTTTGTTGAGATTACTATCCCCATCACTAGTATGCTAAAAAAGGATCAAATCATTAAGTGGGAAGAAGGGGTTGTCCAAACATTTAAAGGAATAAAAGAGGCACTCAAAACTACCCCTGTGTTGACTAGCCCTGATTATAGAAAGGAATTTCAGATGTTTTCATTTGCCTTTGAATTCACTATTGCCTCTGTGTTGTTACAAAAGAATGAAGAAGGTCATGAAAATCCTATTGCCTTTTTAGCAAAGCTTTGCAAGGATCTGAACTGAAGTATTCTGTCATGGAAAAGTAAGATTTTTCTCTTGTCAAAGCAACCAAGATCTTCAGACCTTATATTCTTAGCTCAAATATTATAGCTTATGTGCCTCACACAATGGTGAAGGATGTCCCATCTCAAATGGAAGTATCCAACAAAATATGTCGTTGGGTCAAAAATTACAAGAATATGATATGTGATTAACTAAAATATGGATTTTAGAATTAATGTAAATATTACATCAATGAAATAAATAGTATAAACTCGAAATGTGAATGCTAACTAATTAGCTTGATATTTTAAATGAATTGAAATAATTGAAATATGAGGGAAAAGATACTAACCTAGAAATGACTTACCTCGTTGTCATCTGGAACTGTCGAGATGATGTACGAATAGAGAAGAGTATGAATGCACACCTCCAAAATTACAACAGATAAAGATTTGGCTAGACTAGAGCACTTGTGGGTGCCCTGGTCTATAGTATGGGTGCCCCGGTTTACAAAATAGCTTAGAACACGAGTCCGAGTTGCTCACTAGATCTTCACAATAACTCGATCTTTGTCGCATGTATACTACTTTAGCTTTGTTGATGTCGTTATATATCTCTGATGAGTAATCTCGTACAAAACCCCACACAAAAGCATCAAACCCTAAAAAATAAAGATGTAAATGAATGGGTCAGACTATCCTTAGTTGTCAAATGGATGGACTTACGATTGAGCATTACACTACATCTCAGACCCGATGTAGTTCTATGTGCATGTGTGTGTAATTATGTGCCTAAGGTTCCCTAGTGCCAATGACACCAAAGTAGTGGGCAATAACTAGATGTAAAATGTAAATGGTGGATGGAATAGAATGAATATAACCCTTCCTATGTAGTGTGTGATGCAAAATAGTGCCCAAATGTAGTCCATTGCCTTAGTAGATAGCTAGCCCTTAGTATAAGTAGTCTTCCCTTAAGATAATGTGTATGTTGTGTTTATATAGGGATCTCTTGCTCAAATTTTGACACTAATGACCCGACATGCCGACTAGTACCTAGGGGAATGAGGGGAAAACCACAAAGACCGACCTCGAAACTATAAATGAGAACCAAGTGCAACCGAGATAGGGGTGCTTAAAATAAGGACCGGGGCACCGACGGTGCCCCAATCCCTTCCTAGGTGCCCTAGTCAAAGACTAGAGACAACCACTGAGTAAATAACGACAATTAAGACTCTATGAGAGATGGTCGAATTGTGTGATTGATTGATGACCGTGTGTAAGACACTTAATGACAATGACCGACTAAACTGACAATAAGACTAGGGGATGAGCCATTAGTGAATACTTTTCTTACGTGAGATCCATATATAAAATAACATACTTTTTAGTATAATTATAGTAGTAAGTGTGTGATTTTGTGACTACATTTGCCCCCACTTTATGTTGGTGAGTGGAAAGCTTGGTAACATAAAGTAGATAGAGATGCGTACCTGAGAGAAATCCAGAGAATCCCATGTTGTAGTAGAATGCATAGATGTGGTAGTAAAATTGTGCCAAAAGAACCATATAGCATGTTGAACCATGGATTAGCATGTTGATCCATGTAATGTAGTGAAAAGCATAATAGTGTGATGAAGTGCACTAAACGAGAGTGATGATTGTAATGTTGAATGATTGATGATTTTGAATGTGTATGATGATGATAAGATGGGGTAGGGAGTGATCAGTTCCCAACCCAATTGTGTGTATACAAATAATCGACCAGAGGATTTGGGCATCTTGCCGCCAGAGGAAGAGTGTAGGGAGAAAAGTGTGTTATTCTCCAATCTCTAACTACATCCTCAAGATCTAGTGCTTCTAAAACGAACTCAAATTAAAATTTTGTGGTTTCGTATCCGTAATTTTGATCAAATAGTATAGGAGTGGTATAGGAAAGGAACTCTTGTCCCCACTCCATGGGTGTCACAATAGTGTGATGGCTTCCAAGTTAGGTCATCTGAAGTAAATGCCAAATATAGAATAACTTCCCAAGTTAGGTCATCTGGGAAAGTAATGAATGTAACTCCCAAGTTAGGTCATGTGCGAGGCTGCATGTGTTATATCGTTTTGATGATATGATATGATTTGGATTGTTAAACATGTTAATTAATTGATTGTATTGATTGGTTACTCATAGAGAGATTTTATGTTGGTTGCCCCCAAGTTATGTCATTAGGGGCAATTGATAGAAATTGATGTATGGAAATATTTTAATGCTTGTTTCCCCAAGTTTAGGTCATTATGGGGAAGTGATGAAATGTTGCATAGGGAATTTGTATGTTTTTTTCCCCAAATTAGGTCATTAGGGGAATTGATGGTGAAATGTCACGCGATAAATTAGTAAATGTTTGAAAATAACAAATTGGTAGTATTGATCAAACTCATAGTGATATAAGGGGAATTATAGGATGACCCCAATGATATGACCCCCTTTCAATGAAAGGGGAAGTGATGATAAGAACAAACACTAAGTCAAAAGTAAGCATCGGATAAATAGGAAGTGTGATAAAGATTGTTGAAATGTGTGTGTATTGATTGAAGGATAATGTGAAGGAGAGATAATACATGTGTAATGTGTATGGTACGATGGTAGGTAAAATTATAAAAATAACATCGTAAACGGGGTGTAAATCAGAGTAAAAATGCTCAAGATATGACAAAAATCATGTAGTGTGTATTAGTTGCGAGAATAAGCACAAAATAATGACTATAGTAAAGTGGGTGATGAAAAGTAACTATAAATAGTAAGGTGAAAAAGTGATTAGTCACTTCATTTGTCTTTTGTGTGAGTGTGATAGTGAGCTTTGATTAAGTAAGGATGTCGTAAGTGAGAACAACATGACCTAGTTGGTTTGAGAGAGTGGTGACCATCGTAGCATCACGGATGGCGATAGAATTGGTCGGTGTGGTGTTTTTCAAAAATGTATGGTGTAGTAGTCATTTTTGTTGAATTTTTGCAAATTTTAGATTTTATATTTTCTTAGCACTTTAGACCTGGACAAGAGTGGTGAGGGTGCTAGTGACCCTAGGACAAGAGCACCCAAATCCAGCAATCCTATCCTACTCTTGGGTGCCCTAGTCCTGCATCTGGGTGCCCTTGTCTAGAAAGTGTGTATGTGGCCTAGAATGGTGAAAATTATAATTCTATTGTATAGTAATGTGATAAGAAAGTGTGTTTGGATTTGTATAGTGTTCTAACGATGTGTTTGTTGTTGTTTTATGTTGTGTAGAGGGATATTCACTCAAGGGAGTTCTGCGGTGGTTGTCATATGAGTACTTTTCTTAGGTTGGGCTTATCAGATGATGAGTGGGATGTTATGGATCGTGTTGTCCTGCAACACATAGCACGAATGGGGATGTGCCCCATAATATGCCTATGTTGACAACATTATGTGAGAGGTGGTGTGTGCAGATACATGTACGTTTTGGTTTCCTACGAGCGAGATGACAATTACTTTAGGAGATGTATATCACATATTGCGATTGCAGGTTGTTGGGGAGAGATTACATGTTATGCCATTGGAGAATATGGAGAGACAGATGCAAGTTGCTAGATGGTATTTTGTGCAGACTTGAGTACCTACCGATGCCCACATCAGTTTGGATGGTACCTTGAGGTTTGGGGTTCCACATTTGTGGAAGTTCATAGCCATTGTGATTTCTTTTCTATAGTAGTAGAGGGAGGAGGTGTAGGTGTCTTGTATAAGATGCATGATATATGTCACGAATAGAGGAGGAGAGCACTAGATATACGTGGGAATTGTGTGTGTTGGCCCACCTATACATGGATCTATACAGGTTTACTCATGATGAGCATGGTGGTGGGATAGGAGCCACCACATTATTACATGTATGGGAATATGAGAATATAGTCATGTTGAGGATAGTTGGAGGTCCACGAGGAGAGTGGGCCAAGCTAGAGATATACGCGAGGAGGTGGATTAATTTTTGTGGGCATAAGATGGATACGATACCTACATGACATTGGGATATCGTGATTATGGAGGATGGCTAGAGGATGCTATAGAGTTGTGGTGTATATGTAGGACCATGTGGTTGGAGGACCAATTTCTAGGGGTGGCTGAGCTATTCCAGGTGGAGAGAGTATCATGATAGTTTGGCATGGCTTAGGACCTTCCCCCAGATCCATATATATGGTTGAGAGCTATTAGAGCACCTAAGAGGGTTGGAGCCACCCGGGGCCCATGGGAGAGCAACTAGTACCTCTTAGGCTAGATGAGGTAGATGTGATGATAGAGTCGATGACTCGATGATGCAGGTTGTAAAGGAGTATAGTGCATGGTGGACGACACATCGATGAGTATTGTTGTTTCCATTTTTCACGAGACATAGAGGGGTTACCGCAAGGAGGAGGAGGAGAGGAGGACTCCCATGCTCCCGAAAATGTAATAGCAGATTGTAGTTGAGCATAAGTATTTGTATAGTTATGTTGTGTACTTTGTTGTTTTCCTATGTTATAGTGTTGTTGGTTATCTAAGTTGTTGTCTTATTTGTTTTGTAGGTGATGTGTATTGGTCCCTAATAGTAGACACGTCCATTTGCAAATTGACACGGAAGGTGCCAATCGATGTACTTAGTGGAGGGATACTTGAGCATGTGGACAATATCGCGAGTGAGCATGCCCATTTATTTGAGCCACTAGCCATATCAATGATGACATGTAATGTATTGATAGGTGAGAGGGATGAGGCATGTGAGGAGACTCAACGAGCCAAAGAGGTATTGGATGGTGGTCCCTTAGTGTAAGATGTATTTACACGATACGTGGATTTCTAGTGTCAGTTTTCAGAGCAGTCTATGAAGAATACCTTATTATGTAGGAAAGTGGAGAGGTATCAAGGCTGCGAATAATGGCGCTAAGTTAGTGGTGAGGCATCTAGTTATAGGGCTCTCGTAGTACCCGAGAGCAATAGTGATGATGATGCTTGATTGGTATTATTGTATATGATGTGGGGGTTTCCCCCAGCGATGATGAAATGCTTTTGTGTAATGATGAATCTATTCGATATATATATGGATAGATGGTATTGATATATGATGAGTTTATTTCGTTATGTATCGATGTTGTAATTTGATTGATGATGTATGTTGTTGTTAATGTGTCATATATCATTTTTGAATAGTGATGTAGAATCATACTATAATGTTGATGTGTAATGTGAATGATGATAAACAACATATGTGATTTGATTGACGAATTGTGTAAGATGTATATTTGTTGAATGAAACTTGCAATACATAATTAATGTAATGATAATGGTATAATGTATAGAAAAATAGATAATGTATGATTACTAAGCTAAATGTGGTCATGAATTTGATAATAGAATATGATTGTATTATGTTAGTGTAGTTAACTAGAAAGGGAGGGGAAATAAGTGATGCCCCTAACATGTGAGTGAATAGGTTCATGTAGTTAAGACCCTTATCAGTCCAAGGATGAGTTGTAGAAGCACGAGTGTGTCATCGAAATGATTGAGTGCTCTAGATGAATTGACAAAGCGCATGATGAAAGGTTCTTAAAGTGAAAAATCTCAACAATTGTGTAAGAACCGTAAGAACACAAGTGTGTCATTGGGGGTAAGGTGATAGTAATCACCTACCATAGACCAAGGCAACGTAAATTGGTGGAAGTATGTGGGATGTAACTAGTATGAGTGTATGAACTAAACTGAATGTCATATGGAGCTGCGGTGGGATTGAAAAATGTAGAGGGATTTGGCAGCCGATGTGAAGCAATAACATGATGTGATAGATGAGATGGATGGAGTGGATGCAATGGATGCAATGGTGTAGCGATGGATGGATGTGGTGGAGATCACGCATGAGTGACAACCTGAGGTGGTAGATGCATAATAACCTTAGCATTAGATGGAGGAGACAAGTCAATGTGGGTAGAAATGCGTTGACGAGGTAGAGGAGATATAGACCGCTCACGTGAGCAAGAACCAAAGGAAATGATGCCCTTATCCTCTAATTGTTGCAATCTATCATGAAGAGCAAAAAATCATTGTCCCTATGGCCATTTATGCGATGATAATTATAGGTTTGATCACGTTAACACTGTAATCGATGTTATGGATGATGTTAGTTAGAGGGAAAGTGAATTAATCGCTCATTAAGTAGAACACACAACACATCATGTGGTCGAGCATGATGAGAGAAATGTAATGGCTCACATGACATAGATGGAGTAGAAGGAGAAGAATCCGGTCGCGGAGGAGGAAAAGAAGGATGCTTGTGTGATGGAGTAGGTTGAGCTTTCTTGTTCAGTCGAGATAGAGACTGTGTAGGATGCTCAATGAATGTCAATGGAGGAGCTCTAGATGGTACAATATAAGTGGAGGTATGTGGAGGAACAATGACATTTGTCAAAAGAATAGCTTGTTCTAGGTCTATGAATTTATAGCACGAAAGAGTAAATGACTCGCATGTATCATATTGCAATCTTTGCTTAAGCGCGGGAATCAAACCATTACAAAAAATGAATTGCTTTTCTAGATCAATAGGTTGGAATATTAGTTGATGTATATAAGCATTGAACCGTAAGATATAATCCTTGATAGATTTGGATTGTTGGGGTGTGGAGCCTGTTTTTGGTCTTCTGGAATCAACATTGAAGTGTTGGAGTTCAAAATGCTAATTTTGGAGACTTCAGGACCATTATGCAGTCGTCTGTTGTTTTTTGTGTTGTGACGTTGTTTTTAAGTTGTTGTTAACTACGACAATTTTTTCCAATCGTCGGAAGTTGAAAGGTTACGGATTTCAAACTTATAGGATTGGCTTTCAAACTTCCTAGAAGGACTGTAATCTTATAAGTAGAGGTGTTAGGGGTGTCCTAATGTATTAAGAGTAATCTTGAGTATCTTGAGTGATCAAGGTTGAGCAATTGGGTGTCAATTGTGTCTTAGATGTGGTTTAACATCTTTGGGAATTCTGGTGTGAGTTCATGAGTGATTGTTGTGCAATTGTAACTGAGAGAAGATTGTAATAATAAAATATGAGAAAGTTCACATTGGGTGAACCACGTTAAATATTGTTTTGTCTTCTTTTATGCATGACTTATATATGTTGTTATATTTCTACAAGTTCATTTATGCTAAATAGTTTCCCTCTTTGTTGTGATTTCGTGAAATTGTTTCCGCATATTTATTCTCTAATTCCTAGCACGAATGAACCTTGATGTAACATAGGTAGGTGGTCATAAGTAACTCTAGGGCCATTATTGGTGATAAAAGATGGAGGAAAGTGTCCTCCATGTCATAGTAAGTACTAATGGACCCAAATGGAAGATGAGTGTACCATTGTAAATCCTCATCAATAAGACTGTGTCAAAATTCCTTAAGCAATAACCTATCATTAGAATAAGAGTCCATAGCCATGTGGTAATGTTGGAGATGTGAATGATGGTTGTTGGTATCATTAAAACATGTGAATGTGGGCATGATAAAGTCCTTAGGAAATGCAAAGTTATGAATCTTCTTTGGAATAGGGTTACCGTGTAATGAGTTGTCAATAGAATCATAGTAAGCCCTACTTTCTAAAGTGAGAGACTAAACTTGATATTGTAATTGACCTACGACATGCATGAGAGAGGATATCATGTGAAGGAATAGTGGAAGATGGCAATAATGTATTGAGTGGTTGTAATTTTCCATTTTGAGTGATCATGGGAATATCAAGAGAAGATAAAGGAGATTCTGATGCTAAAGGCACACTAGGAGTAGGCATCGAAGAAGTTATAGTGGATGCTATAGATGGAATACTCATAGCAGTGGTAGGAGTAGCATCAAAAACATCCTTAGGAGGTGAATCCACCAATGGAGATACAGTGAGAGAAGGAGATGGAGCAACAAATGTAGATGAAGTGATAAGAGAAGATGAAATGGTAGGAGAAGAAGAAGTAATAGATGGAGGTGACTCATGCACAGTGCTTTAGATGCAATCTCAAGAGAAGGTAGTGATGGAATAGGAGATTCACACCGAGTGTGTAAAACAGAATCTTAACCACACTATCTACTTTGCCTCATTACCTTCAGATAGAGACTCAGAAATGAGAGTTTTGCTAAGGATGTTATCAATAGGATCATCAACATAATATGAAGGAGTATGCAAGCTAGTATGAGATGTATCATGAGAAGTAAGATCAAAAGTAGGAGAATCATGAGATGGAACCATAGTAGTGAGTGGTTAGAAGAAGAATCGACATGCACATGTGAGAAATTTTCAATACCAAGTATGCAATTGATAATAAAATCATCTAGGACTTCCTTATAAATATGATAAGGAGGATCACTAGCAGCCATATAGCATGGTGTACAATGAGTAAAGGCTACGGGGTCCTCAACAATGCTAATTCCAAGAGAAGAATTTTCAAAGCTAGTAAGCATGTATTCTTGACCATCTAAGAGTTATTGTTGGATGTCATCTGGTAGAGTAGGATTACTATAGAGATACGTGTGAACTCAATGATGGTAGTGTCATCATAGATAGGGTTGATGCTAAAAGGAAACATGACGGATTGAAAAGAAGATGAACTATGCCTAGTCATTAGGGTTTTAAGAAAATCTTAGGGAAATAATGTTCTAAAGTACAGGTTCACCAAAATGATTAACCAAAATATGGATTTTAGAATTAATCTAAATAGTACAGCAATGAAATAAATAGTATAAACTGGAATGTAAATGCTAACTAATTAACTTGATATTTTAAATGAACTAAAATAATTGAAATAGGAGGGAAAAGATACTAACACAGGAAATGACTTACCTCACCGTGATCTCGGGACTAGTCGGGATGATGTACGAAACAGAGCCAAGTATGAATGCACACCACTAAAAATTGCAACAAATGAATATTTGGCCATACTAGGGTGCCTATGGGAGGATTAGGGCACCTATGTGTGCCCTAGTCTGCAATATGGGCACCTTGGTTTGCTGAAAAACTCAAAACACAGTCCAGTTAGTTCTTTATATCTTCACAATAACTCGGTCTTTGTCGCATGTATATCACTTGTTTATTTTGATGTAGATCTCGATGAATAATATCCTATAAAACCCCATACAAAAGCATTAAACCCTAAAAACATAAAGATGCAAATGAATAGGTCAAACTGTCCTCAGCTACCAAATGGATGGAATTACAACTGAGCATTGTACTACATCTCAAACCCGATGTAGTTCTATATGCATGTGTGTGCAATTATGTGCCTAGGGTGCCCTAGCGCCAATGATGCCAAAGTAGCGGGCAATAGCTAGATGTAAGATGCAAATGGTGGATGGAATAGAATGAATACAACCCTTCCTATGTAGTGTGTGATGCAGAATAGTGCCCAAATGCAATCCCTTGCCTTAGTAGATAGTTAGCCCTTAGTAGAAGTAGTTCGCCCTTAAGATAGTGTGTATGTTGTGTTTATATAGGGATCTCTTGCTCAAATTTTGACACTAATGACCCGACATGCCGACTAGTACCTAGGGGAATGAGGGGGAAAACCACAAAGATTGACCTCGAAACTCTAAATGAGAACCAAGTGCAACCAGGACCAGGGCACCTAAAATGAGGACCGGGCACCTACGGAACCCCAATCCCTTCCTAGGTGCCCTAGTCAAAGACTAGAGATGACAATTGAGTAAATAACAATAGCTGAGACTCCATGAGAGACAACCAGAACTGTGCAAACAACTGACAACTGTGCAAGACACTTAATGATAATGACTAACTAAATTGAAAATAGGACTAGGGGATGAGTCATTAGTGAATACTTTTGTTACGCGAGATCCATATATAAAACATCATAATTGGTGGTATAATTATAGTAGTAAGTGCATGATTTTATGACTACAATATGGATATAAAAACTACCAAGCTAGTGTGGGGTCTAGGCCTTACAAAAGTAATGGCATATAGCAATCTGCATATTGTTGAAATTCACAATGTTGAAGAATATGGGTTGCACCCTCATAAAAAGGTAAGCACTTCACTGGTATAGAGATATTGTCTATTACTTTAAAAATTTAATTTTCCTATGCACTTAGATAAAAATTAGAGGAGGACACTCAAGTTAGTTTCCCAAAAGTATATTTTGACTGATCATGGGCTAGCTTGGAAGAACCCAGAGGGATTTTTCTAAGATGTATCACTAAGAAGAAACACCTAAGATAATTACTGAGAATTCCATGGGGGAGTATGTGGAGGTCATTTTGTTGGGAGAGTCACTACTCATAAAATTTTGAGGGCAGGTTATTGGTGGCCTTCATTGTTTAAAGATACTGCCTTGTTGGTTAGAAGGTGTGAGAGTTGTCAACACTTTTCTAGAAGATTGAAAGCATATGGGGCCCTACCCCTATAGCCCGTGTCTATAGAAGCTCCATTTAAAAAATGGGGATTAGAATTTATTGGTGAGATATCAAACCCTTCAAGTGTTTGTCATAAATGGATATTAGTAACTATTGACTACTTTACCAAATGGGTTGAAGTCATTCCTACCATAAGGGAAACTCACCAAGTAGTCATGGACTTTATTCTTAATAATATAATTTACAAATTTAGAGTTCTGCCAAGATAGTTCTTTATACAATGCCACTAGCTTTACAAATAAACCATTGGCAAAAATGTGCAAGGAATATGGGATTAACTTGGCTTATGCAAAAAATTATAATCCTCAAGGAAATGGCCAAGCTGAGTCAAGCAATAAAAACTTACTTAAGATCCTCATAAGAACATTGAAAACAAATAAAAGGAAATGGGGTGAGCAACTGAAGTTTACAATATCGGTTGATAGAGTTACAACCAAGAGGTCTACTAGAAAGAGTCCTTTTGAGTTAGTTTATGGACTTCAAGCCCTTTTTCCCTTGCACTTACAACTTTCTACATATCATTTCATGCAACAATTTGAGGATGGAGAAGAAGTAAGTCCCTATGAGACAAGGATTAATCAGATTATGGAACTGGATGAGGAGAGAAGAGAGTCCCATCAAAGACATGTCAAATTTAGAGAAAAACTCAAGAAAATATTTGAAAAGAAGGTCACTCCAAGAGTTTTTAATGTTGGAGACTTGGTCCTATTATGGGACAACAAACATGAAGACAATGGAAAACATGGAAAATTTGATGCCCTATGGATGGGACCATATTCTATTGACATTAGAATTGGTGAGCACACTTTCTTTCTGAAAGACTTAGAAGGACATTTTCTCGGTTATGCATTAATGACAGAATCTTAAACATTTCTTGGACTAAACTGGAAGGTTAAGTATGATTTGTACAATGTACAACTCTGTTTTAGTTTTTCGCTTTTGTTTGTCTTGTTTTTCCCTTTTTGTGCTCTGGTTTATAGTGACCAGGTTTTTGTAGTTTTCTATTTTTCCCCCTGTTTTGCATCTATTCTGGAAGCCCTGTATGTTTTAAACTCGTGACTCCTTTCCCAATGAACTAGGCATTTGGTCTTTGTTCTTATGGCACCCACAGGGGGTGCCCATCCCCAAGTAGGAGCCATTGTTGGAGCTCAATCCAATTCCTTGTATTGAGCTGGTCTTTTCAATGATTCCCTGTGTATTTAACTGTTTTTGTGTGTTTCATATTGTTCCTCGTGCCTTAAAGATTAGTCTGAGTCAAGGAGAGGCATCATTTTGTAATAGATTTTGTGCCTTAGCCAAATAAATGAGAAGATTCAGCAAAAATTTGAGGGACTAGTTTAATTGTCTAGTTATTCAAATAAAAAGCTTCAGACAAACGGGTGATGGGGACTATGTCTACATATTTCATAAGAACACAAATCAACACCAAAATGATCCAAACTACTCCCAAAGTCTAAGCCGTGAAGGTCCAAAAGCATGTAACCTAATCACAAAGGAAATGACTGCAAGAATGGTTGAAAAACTCAGTTAAAATAGACTTATTCATTTTAATGAAGACTAGAACGTTCAAATGCACGTTAATTTTCACTTCTCGAAATCATTAGCCGTTGGCATTTGAAAACTTACGGGAGGCTCACTAATGGGTTATTTATAAAATCCCACGTGACGTTCATTTGGCTATCAAATTTAATGTCAAGTACCTAATAAGGGCTACACAATGAAGGATCAATGGTTCAGGAAGTGATACGTGTCACCATTCATGTACATCTCAATGCGATGGGCCTTGGCAGGCATCAAACCCCCAGAATGAGCCATATTTTAAAGAGTTTCAAGTCTGTGGTGAGGTAGACTAGGTCAAGGTTGGTCAATAAAGACAAGTGGCACAAATAGATACCGACATATGGCAAGGATCCAATGGTCATTAAAGGACACGCATCACCATTTTGGCGCAGGTGAGCAGATGGACCCCGACGGACCTCAAGTCAAAGGAATTAACTATGTTGAATAATCTTCCGGGTTCAAGTGGGAAAGGGCGGTCAAAAGGTCAAGCAAGTAACACATAAGAAAAGCCCGACCTTACAGCCAACCAAAGACTGATACATGGAGAGTGAAAATTAAGGCACACATAGGCAGAGTCAATCTCCAAGGCTAATCAAAGGTTGTCATGTGTCAAGCTTTTGTTCATCCCGACATACGCAAAACTTCGAGGGCCATATCTTTTGATCCAGAGCTCCAAATCTTACAAAATTTATATCGTTGGAAAGGTCTCTTCAAACCCTTTGCTTTGAAATTATCAAATCTAGGAATTTATGACAATTGGTGGGAGAAAAATTTAAAAAAACTTTTACATTCAAGTTAAAGTCCTATTGTCGCTCAACCACCTAAATTGATAAGTATGGTGTTTGTCTCTTCTCTAAACACACACGATAGAAGGAACGAATGATTTAGCAATAAAACCATGCTCTTTTGTAGGTTTTAAATGCTTGTTGTTGGTGGTTGTAGAAGGAGATCATATTTTCTTCTCTCTCTCTCATCTACTATATAATGTAAAGTCTGCCATTTTTCCCAAGGAGGCGGATTGGGGGTATTTTTAGAGTTTTTTTGACTAAGTTCACTTTTTTTTGTTTCTAGTTTCTTGCAAGATTGTAAGTGTATATTTCTATGAGAAGGAAATAAGGTGGTTGCATTGTAAAACCATTAGCAGCTTTTGAGGACATTTGTTTGTGTCCCCTTTCCAAAACTTACATGAATAAATAATGATTGTTTTGATCAAGCTATACTTTCCTGTTTATTTTGTTTCGAATGAATGAATGAGGCAATATAGTTCCCTAACTATCTTTCATTAGTGTTACATTGTCAAGTACACAAGGGTCTTTCTTGGTTGTTACATTCTTCTGGTCACCATGGGCATTGCAAAATAATGTGTATTTTGCAGTGGTTCAAATCAATTGTAAAATCCTAAAGGCAACATCACTTTTGAATAGCTTTTGTTATCCCTTAAGGGTCTTTTGGGTGTATAATAAAAATGTAGCAAGTGCTTTATCTCAGCTCTAACTCCATGATTTGTAGTTAGGATTGTAAATATTGTAGATGACTTTTGTGCACATTGAGTATCAATGAATGCAAATTTTATTTCACTGATCACATTACATTGATTGTTCTTTTCAAGCATCATAGTTAAGGATGGATTCATTCCATGGGAGAACTATTAAACCAAATTCATAAAAGTAGCTGCCCTCCCCCTTCAAATCCTAGTTAAAAACAACCATTTATCCTTATACCTAGTAAGCATATCATACCTGCAAACCATATATATGTTTATCTTGCAAAGTTGAGTTTAAAATTTATCCATTACCAGTAAAGCTTTTCCAAAAATCCCACCAAGTCTGTGATCCAATATCATTAAAAAAACCTTGGCCAAACAATGTTATGCAAATGTAATATCTGAAGTTGTTTATTATCTGCCTTTGATATGTGTTTGATTATCAAGTGCTTACAATAAATCAAGTGACAACTCTTTTGAGAGAAGTATTATTTTTATGGTTGCACTTGCTTCAAATTGATTTACACCAACCATAAAGGAAACCAAGCCTTGAGAGATTTTTCCTTTATTCAGATCCCCCAACTAGGTCCTCTCACCTTGGTTCAAGCAGAGCTAGAAGTAGCAGGGTAAATCCATCCCCTTTATGAAGGTGCCTCCTGATCACCTCCTTGATTTGAGTCATTGAGTTAAGTGTTGAAAAAATCCCTAGCTATTAACGATAAGAAATTTTCATTGTTCATAACTCTCTCAAAGCCAACCCACTCATGTTAGTTGCTCATCTCCTAGGGGTGCTATTTTGGGACCCAACACACCCTACAACTCAATCGGTATTTCACTTGCTTATGTTTTATGGCTTTGGACACCAACGCCTGTGCCCCCTCATCCCCTCCAGGGAACCCCCGACTTCTTTCCACCTTACTCACTCTTTTTGGGCTTCTTTTATCTTTTGGGAATTTTAATTTCTTATGGGTCATCCTTCTAGTTGTCAATTATGAAATTCAACCAAGGGAATCATATAAATACAAAGCTATGTGACCAAAATAAAGGACCAAGATCTAAGCATCTATTATCATCACCTAAGCTTGCATCTAAAGGCATCTAAGAACATCAAAGGCATCCATCTAACATCCATACAAGGGACAAGGGACTACATTTTCTACATACACTTTGCATAGGAAGGGGAAGTTCATTTTTCCATCCACACATCTATTTACATTGCTACATCTAGCTACTGCTCGCTATCAAGTGCACTTACATAAGGGAATCCTAGGGCATGATTCTTTCACACACGCATAAGAACTATATGGATCTTGGGATGTAGTGCAATGCTTGGTCGTAAGTTCACTTAGTCGAGTGACCACCGAGATCATTCGAATCCCCATATTGCATCTTTATTTTTTTGGATTCTATATGGTATTGTGATTTTGTAGGGAATATTTCTTTTGCATGTTATATGTACATCTTATGATCAAGGTGTGACATACATGTGACCAACAATGACTACCAATGACACTTGTGTGAGTCGGAAAAATCAAGTTCGAGACCACTTTCATAGTCATATGCACCTAGAAGTAGACTCGGTGCTTAGGCATCCTAGACCCGGTCCAAACGCCCTAGTCTAGCCTCATCTGATAGCTCTAGAATTTATGATGCATAAGAACGACACATTTTTCCTCTTGTTCAACAATTTTCCCAGCTTTTATCGGTCATGGATCAAGCGCAAATTGGCTAAGTCCTTTCCTCTCTCTCTTGCATTTAGGGTTTCATATTTTATTAGCTTATTGATTGTTTCATAGTGTATCTAACAGATTGTATTTCATTATTTTCTATCGGTTACTCTACAATTAAGGTTTAGTATAAAACTATTTTTGTTAAAACAGTTGGAGAAGGTGATACACATTCTTATTACTACTCATAATCCCCATGTTAAATCTTATCATGTACCTTGAAATATTATAGGCTTGTATTGTCAAGATTGCAAATCAAGACCCTTAAAATATAATCCTTAATAGAAATCTTTGAGAGAATTTCAAATTTTTCTATCAACCCACATAGACAAAACTTGGTTAAATGGACGGAAAGGTATCCATGCAACATTTTTTTATAATGTTGGACTAAAAAAGAAATAACTCACCCCACACATGTTAATGTTTCATCTGCCATCATTACAAGCATTCTAGAAACGTGTAAAAAATTACAAGTAGGAGTTATGGGAAAGGTGGGGAGGTACACTTCCACCTGAAAGTAACATAATTACTATGAATTTGTGCATATAGTCAAACTATAAAGTTCTAAATTTCAAAAATTCATGCCTACGTGTAAGAGGTAATCCATAATATTTGATGACGTGTAACAAATTATCTTGCCACAATGGTACAATCTAACACCGAAGTGCTTGATACTAATGTTTGATAATATATGTGTCACCAAAATAATTGCGATGTATTCTTGTTGGTGGGAATTTTTTCATTATCTCTATCGTATCCTTGTTGGTGGGAGATTTCATGACTTTTTGGACTACTCATTCGATAGGTCCAAGGTGAGGGAGACTTTGTGGTCACGATTCCAACCTATGTTTCTTGCCAACATAATGACATTTCATTTAAGATATTAATTGACTAAACCCCAAATATTTTTTCAAAACTTCAAAATTTCCTTGTATGTTTTATCTAACACAAAATATATATATCCAATAAATTTTCCTTCTAAAAGGCACCATAAGGAAATATAACTAGTGTTAAAGTATAATATGATTATGATGACAAGTTTTCATGGTGCTTGTGAAAGAATCATAGGCATATTCAATAGAATTTTTGTCTCTCAAAGGATTTATAAAATCTAATAAAGGAAAATATTTTATTATTTTTAGGATAATTTTAGAAAATTATCATTTGAATACAAACACTTATAAAATCAATTGAGATTGGTTTGGATTTTTTTCATTTATTTTTCATTATTTTTTGAATTATATCTCCACACCATAGAAACTTAATATGTAACTCCTTGCCATGATTGAAGTGAATCGTGATGCTAATAGATAAGAAATAAGATGCATAGAGGATAATATCTATTAGATTCATTTACAAGCTACATTGAAAACCAACACAACTCACAAAATAATATTTTGTCTAAGAAAGGCCTTTGTAGTCACTAAATCACGCACTTTGATTCAATATTTAGTCCCGATCCCATACTACTATTCATAAGGTTCTCAAGTGGAAAGAGTAATAATTAACCCATGTCTTTGGCCATTTTCATATTTCTTTTTGTTGTATTTTCAATCTTACACCTGCCCTTTCCTAGTCTATATTGTCACATTGTGTTTGTTCTATTTCTCTCGATTGGGGTACCCAACCAGGACTAGGTGCCCCGTGCCCTGGTCCCCTCTGGGGTGCCCTGATCCTCTTTGCACTTTACTCTCACCTTTTGGGCACTTTCTAGTTGTTTGAGCTTTCTATCTTTTTGGTGGTCGGCCTTTTCGAGGTTAATTATGAAATTAAAGCAAGAGAACCCTATAAATATAAAGTTATGAGACCATAATGAGGGACCAAGCACTAAGCATCTACTATCACCATCTAGATTTGCATCCATCAAAGGCACCTAAAGCTACATTTGCATCCATCTAGCTCCATCACAAGACACAAAAGGTTGGTTCATCTGCATCACACTTCATAGGAGGGGATTCTATTGTTTCCATGCACACATTTACTACATTATACATCTAGTTATTTGCTCACTACTTCACAAAGTGTGACTAACACAAGAGCAACCTAGGGCACGATTTGTGCACACACACACCTAGAACTACATTGGGTCTGAGATGTAGTGCAACGCCACTCGATTAATAAGTATGTCATTCGACCACCGAGAATAGTCCAACCCCTTCATATACATCTTTATTTTTTTAGGGTTTTGATGCTTTGTCTAGGATTTTGTAGGTGATTCTTTATTGTAGGTATTACAACGACATTCTAATGCAGCTTCAACAATTTTAGTGCGACAAGAAGTAAATTCAAGCGAACATCCAATAACACCTCATAGGAGGTTTTGAGCAATTTTCAAAGACCGGGGTGCCTATATATTAGACTATGGGGCCCACAGACTCCCTTATCCCTTTCTAGGCACCCCAATCTAGTCAGAGAGCTTAGATCTATACTTTCTTAGGATTTTGTGTGGTCATTTCCTCCTCCTGTTTACCTGGTTCACACTGCGACATAGTCCTGCACCTTCATCGAATCAGCTAAGGACTTCTTAACCCTCTCTTGCACATTAGGGTTTCATCTTTTATTTACTTAGTAGTTTAAGTAAGGTTCATTTTAAGACCCCCACCTAAATATATATATATTATAAAATGGGTGGCAAATCGATAAAAATTCATTCACATTGTAGGCAAATGTATGGAAATGAGTTTCGTGATGGTCGGGAAAGGAAGCCATTTTTCAAAAAATGGTGGAAGAACCAAAAGTTGTCTTTGTTACCATCTGGAAAGCACGAAACAACAATATGTTACTGTTGGCCGAAAGTACAAAGGTATGCTTCACCGACAAACAACAAAAAATGTCGTGTCACCAACCGTAACACATGTTTACCAGCAGGAACCATGGTGTTACCGGTTAGTGACATAACATTGATTAACCGGTGATAGTGCAATCGATTGGTATCATGGTTTTTTCGACCAATAACATATCGTTACCGGTCGGTAACATGCATTTTTCCATACTTTTGCTTTTTGTTGTCGATATTTTTGTTATCGGTCGATGAATACAGCTATCGTGCAAACATTATTCCCATACGGTAACATATATATGGTGTTCTGACAAAGTGACATATATGGTGTTCCAACATTTAATATTGTTGGCATATTACATTGTACAAGTGTCACTTGACCTTTCATCTCCCCTTGTCCATTGGGATTCCATTCCCTCTACTTCTTGTATAAATAATGATGTAATCTCTGATTATGAGTATCCAATGCAATTTAATCTTTTTATTTACCGGATTGGTATCAAAGCAATGAGATTTGGATCTAGCATAAGAGAAAATCATCTTGGCTAGAGTGATCATTGCTTGGTGTGGGAATATCTTTTAGCATATTTTGTTTTTGTTTTTCCAACAAAGTGAAAACCTTTTGCGAATAGCCTAGACATGGAGCATAGATTTTTTCATTGGTTTAAGCACAACATTTCATATTTTTTCCAGGAACAAGATTCTCTATTAGCGCCAAGTTATTCCTTTTCGAGACTTGTATGTTGGCATTTCAAATAAAATACATGTGTCATTCCTCATTGATTATTGGCGGTACAACATGGAGCTGATGCATTGATTTATATTTTGAAGCATTGGAACTGTACTATGTTATTTTGGTCGTATTGTATTTTTGCAAGCCTTAATAATTAGAGAGTCATTTTGAAATTGGTGTGGAGGAGCCTTTGCAGGCATCCAAGTGACTGCGTGGTGTGACTATTATGATACTGCGTGGTGTGACTATTGGCATACCTACATGGATTTTGAAAAAGGAGATCAAACATTTGTTATTCCTATTTTGGAAACACAAGGGATAATAGCTAAAGCAAGACATATTGGTCACGAATTGGATGAGGATGTATTTGTTGCAAAAAGACCTGAAATCGTTTGGGTTTCCTATTTTTGATAGGCCGAGAGAAACCCCCCAACAAAAAAATAGTGGTATTGAAATTTGTAGTGTCTATCTCTCTTGGTGGAGCATAATCTGCATGAGAGCATCTATTTCTCTTACTAGAGCATGCATATGAAGTTCCGTGAGCCATTAGATTTGGGGAAGAAACTAGTATGCATTTGAATTATCTTGTTATAATTTATTTCGATAAAAAGGCATATGATCGTTATATTTTCGCTATTGATATCTGAAAATGGAGATATAAGTATGCGGCACCTATGATTATTTGATAAAATTTATCTGAATGGAGGAGCTTTGCAAAATGGATCAATTCACAGCATATAGGAGATCAGAGATGTGTGGAAACTATTTTTAATCAATGAGCCTCAAAGCTATATCCGATAATTAAGTAGCGTGTTACTAGAGGTTGGAGGATAGATAGATAGAGGTCATTGACATCCTCTCATTAGTCACCTATGACAAGGTCGCAGTATGTCTTTGGTGAGATTTTTGCTTTTGTTGAGCTTAATGTGTTTCTTTTTGTGTGTGTTGTTCAATAAAGGTGCAAAACATTTTCCAGTTTGGTACCTCCTAAATGAAGGACATTGTGAGGAGAAAAAAACACTAAGTAGCACTTGTTCTTGTGTAAAGGGTTTGTGGAAATCCGAGAAACCACCGAAGTGTTCAGTTGAGGCATCAGGTCACCTCCAGGTTCGTGGTGAGCCTACAGTTGGAAAACCATATGGGTTCGTGGTAATCCAGGGAAAATAGAAACCACCAAGGTGTTCTCAAGGTTGGATGTGCTCGGTCACTTCCAAGTTTGTGGTAATCCTGTGGGGAAAAACCAAGGTGTCACCAAGACCAAGAAGCCAAAATGTTGGCATGCCACCTCAAAGGTGAGCAAAGGCTACATGGAGAGTGTAATAAAATTTTATTGTGTTTGGAATAAGGGGGTCCATTATCTGGAAATTTTATGTTTGTAGAAACAATGTAATAAGGGGGAAAGTTGGCATATTACATTATATGGATGTCACTTGACCTTCCATCTCCTCCTATCCATTGGGATTCCATTCCCTCTACTGCATGTATAAATATTGATGTAATTTTAGATTATGAGTATCAAATGCAATTTAATCTTTCTTATTTACCATCAAATATGACATGTGTCTTTTGTTGCCCTCATTTAATATGCTTTCCTTTCACATATATATATATATATATATATATATATATATATATATACCCATCCCCATTCATTTTGTCCCATTTTCACGTGTAGGTTTCTCCGAGATAGAATTTTTCAGAGAGGTCTAGCCTTCTCTTCCACTTTCTAGTCTTCTAGTATTAGATATAACTAGTGTCACCTGCCACACAATTTTTCTATGATCCTCAAGGCTCATATACATGTATCTTTATCTGTCATTTGCCAACCTCTTATTTTTTCAAGAAATCAATGTTCAAGAATAATGGCCCCAAGAAAAAGACCATTAAACCAACTTCCTATGTTTACCGAAACATTTTATATCCCCAATTGCTACAAATTGCTCAAAGACCCTAAAATAATCAAATCAATCTGATTGATTCCTAGAAAAGCTTCCATGGACTTATTTACATGCCCCAGTATCAGACAAACCACAAATTATTAAATAATTTAATGCAAGTGTATAATACTTCGGATGGCACTTTCATAGTTCAATTACCATCCCACCAATTTCACATCAAAATAACACCTGAAGATATTTATCATCTAATAGGCTTGCCCCAAGAAAATGCAATACCTGTAACCACCAAAGTTGTTCTTTTTTATAAGCAAAATAAATTCTTAAAGTCTCATTACAATATCTCTGTTGAAGCCGAGGTTAATACTCTAGCCAAAAGACGCATTAATTCTCAATCTATCAAAGACCCCTTTCTCCTGGTCATGGTGGAATTTTTCCAGTCCCGTATTGTTCTACAGGGAAGATCCACCGACATTCCTCGAAAGGCAATGTACTACCTTCTTCAAACCATTATTGGCATTAGATTCGATTAGTGCTCATATAGTGCATCAAAATTTGTTCGAACTTAACAAAGCCAAATTGAATACTTCTACATTTATCCGATCTTCTTGTTATTTTCTTGCTTTATATTATGAGGGTTTTTATAGACTCAAATCCACAACTATTCCAACTACTCTTCACAAGAAGATGGATAAACATGGAATTCCTATGGATGAACAATTGGTGAGTATTTTGTTTTAAAAGAATTTAATCTTGATTCCTTATAAAAAAATCATTTTTAAATTAATTCTTATAAATATGTAATCTGTAATTATGTTATGAACAGGTAAAAGTAAGCGAAACACTGGAACACCGTCATGTGGCAATTTGCTCGCATAACCCTGTTGGGCTTCGAGGTCTGGTGATAATAATCTAATTGATCATGATGTCACCATATCTGATGACTCTTTAGCTACAAATTTAAGACCACACAAACGAGTGTGTGGTTCCTTGGATTCCTCTCGCTCGGCTCGGTCCCAGTAAGGAGACAATGCGCTCGCTTCTAATGCAGAGGAAAATCTAGGTTTTAAGTTTTACATACTACACAATCGTTTCAATTTTATGAAATTATTTTACAGACTAATGATAATCTGAATCTCTGATTCTTGACAATGACATATTTCTAATTTCATTATCCTAATGTGCAACCTTTTCCAGCATATCTACATCGACAAATCCAAGAGTATCTGTTCATACTGGTGGCGGTGTAGACATGACATACATACCTGAGCAAGAACAAGAAGAGTATCAATCTGCACCGCCAACATATCATCACCCAGGCCCTTCAAGTTCTAGTATAAAGCAACTAATAAATAGTGACTTAAACTTTATTTATATTAGTCTTTTGAATTGCTTTTACAAATTTATCATTCTTTTTAATTGGTTTTCATTAAATTCAAGATTTTTCATGCCATTGCCACCACCACCCTTACACATATTGCCACAATGACATTCTATTGAGTACGCATAAACTTCACAGTGTAAGAAATCTCTATTGATTTTAATCTTATTAATTTGAAGTTCTTATGTTCGCTTTGTCTTCTTAATTTTAAATTTTCAACATACTAATTATTGAATCTGATATTGTTAAATTATTTATGCTCACAGATCTTTTGAAATCTGAAATTGATCCCGTGGCCATGCCCATGGCCATCTTCTTTGCTCCGACTCCATCTCAGCACACAAGGAGTACATCAGCCTAACATCCCTTTCTACCTTCGTCATATGCTTATGGTAGGGGAAAAGGATTGTGTTCCCTAACCCTAAAACAACTACGAGTAGGGCAACTCATAATTTCACAACATCTGAGTTCCCTAATTTTTTAGTTGGCGGTGTGCCAAGTGCCAGAGGAACTTTTGTTTTAAATAATATAGAAATGGATGAGGAGTATCTCGGGTTTGACATCTTTTTAACATGGCAACATCATGGAAGCATGCCAAGTATCGACATAATTTTTCGTAAGCAAGTTTCATAGCCGATGAGTCTCTTCAAATCCTCCTTCCCCAACAGGGCATGAAAAAAATGGATGATGATGCAAAGACCAGGTTTTCACTTGACATCCTTGTGTCGGATAATGTTACAACCCTTGTCATGGAAAATATTATTCCTAACATTAAGGAGTTGAAGATGTGGGAGATCGAGTGAAATCTCTGATAAAAGAAATCAATGATAGATATCATAATTTTGAAAACAAAGAAAAACTTTTTCATTGGTTAAAAATCAACTGGTGACGATTGACGTTATACTTGCTCAAACACAAAAAGGAAGTGCAATCATTGATAATGTTTACAACAAGGATGAATTTTTAACAATAATGTTGAACAGATTGGATAATTTGAATGCCGAGGTGCAGTCTTACTACAACAAGTGGAATCGTGACAAGAACCTTGTCACTATTGTTAATGCAAAGAAAGACTTGGCCGTGGTAAGTTCTAATTTTTTTGTAGATTGTTAGATAAATATATAGTTATCCTTTATCTTATTCTAAATACTAATTATGGGATTTTTTAATTGCATTCAAAATACCAGAATTTGAAGACAGAGGTGCAAGTGTTAAATGAGCACCTTAAAAAGTGAGAGAGAGAGAGAGAGAGTGTCTGCGGGGCTATTAGTTTTAAAGAAAAACTTGTTCTATTAAACAAGAAGAACAATACTTTGCAGAGGATTATCAAGGAGCATAGACTAGATCTGAAAATTCTTCTAAAGAAAAAAACTAATGAGGATCCTTCTATCCTTTCAATAGGAGATGCAACTCGTGAAGATAGAGAAAATTTAGAAAATATTAATGTTGTTGCAAAAGAATTAGTAGAGTCTAGTGTAATCCAAGATAGTTCAAATGTTGTAGTTGTTGTTGAATCATTGAAGGAAAAGGGTCCAATTAACTTCAATTAAAACTTTAAACTATGTTACTATTGATGTATTCAGTATTTGACAAATGGAATTTGAAAACATTATCTTTATGTGAAATTGTTGATCTTTTTATTTCTCTCATGTGAAATGGTTTATTATCTTTATGTGAAACAATTGATGAATAGTACACATGGATTCACGAATATCTTTATTATCTTTATGTGAAATAGTTAATGAATGGTTTATTATCTTTAGTTTCAAATATGTATGAAATCAAAAATTAAAACTTGTGTCTTGAATGTGCATGTTGTTGTCGATCTTGATAGTTGAATCTTGATTCATCATGTAAAGATTATCTCCAATAATCATGATGGGATGTAGTCGTAGATTGCTATGTTTTTTATTAATCCTAATAATCACGATGTTATATATCATATATGGATTATAATATATTTGTGAACAATTGTTCCTGTGGAATTGATAGTGAGAAATAAAAGATTGAACATACTTTATTAGTAATCGAACTTTAATTTTATTACATCATCTAGTTTGCATATTACACAAATATGAACTGTCTACCATCTATTATTTGCAAACATTATTAAAAATATAGAAGGGATTAAAAAATTCCAAACATTATATGCGCAATATATGTAAATGAAAAAATATTGAGTAATAATATATATTTTAGAAAATGAATACAATCAACTATCTAGTAGTTGAAGCAACCCTATCCTGGATGGTCCTCCAGCACTTCTTATATTTGTTACAGTTTCTTGTCTAGTAGAGTCCAAGTCAATTTCACCATTATTAGAGACTTCATTGTTTTTATCTGATTAATAGCTTTGCACTCTACAAGAGATGTCCATGTAGCTAGTGATCTTTCATATGGAAATGTGTCCACCATATATCTTGAAACATAGATTCTCAAACAAGTTTCCAAATTCTTGTCCAATCTATTGTGAAGTTTTGATTTCACAAATGTAAGTGCACTAAATACCCTTTCATCTTCAACAGACCCAAGAATCATTATCTGTATGAGTTCATATAGTTTGAAGTATTCACTTATATTTTCTCTTAGAATGCTACTCTGATACATCTTTCTCCACAATAGTGTGATAACTCCCATTTTTGTTGGGTCAACAATAGACTTATATTGATCAGACATTGTATATGAAAAATGTTGTGACTGTGATATGAGTAATTTTCTGTCTAATATACCATTTAATTCCCTCCATCAACATCTGAAGATTTTCAAAACTGCTCCATAAGTGTAGTCATGGATTTCCCGAAGTTTGTAGCTCTTTGTTCTTCATTAATCATTGAATTCCAAAAATGGGATTTACAAATCCCATGGCCTCAAGTAGATCACTATTTTTAAAATGCGCTCTAGTCTCAGAACATAATGTTTCAGATATCTTCACCAAATTTGTATGTGTATCAAAAACTGCAACATCAAAAAGACAACTTGTGACTGGTACTTCCTCAAGTTCATAACCTATTACATAAGGATATTTGTATAAAGTGTGTATTGGAATATTTTTCCCATCAACAAAAATACAAATATGACCACTAATATTGAACTTTAACTAGTTGTTTGATTCCTTGGTATCTATCGAAACCTTGAAGTTGCTAAAATTGGCTTTTGAATCCAGTCTTGGGTGCAATATAAGGTATCTAAAATCATACATACTTGTCTCCTTAATTTTATAAAATCAACAATGTATATGGATCTTTCCTAAGCATGTTTCACTAAGATGTTTATTTCCTTCAGCATTGGAAAAATACCACATAAAGATAATAATGTCTCTAAATCACAAGTGATACAAAAGATCTTTAGCCTTGTCCACTTCTCTTTGATGCTTGAACATATACCCTACTAAGGACATGTATTCCTCAAAAATCCTGCAAGCTGGTTCATATAATGATATCCATCTTGTCAACATCTTTTAGCAATTTTTACCATTTGTTATTCCAACGAGAAAATATCCGAACCTCCAAAAATATTTTATGATTGTTTGACATATATGAATGCAATTCCCTTATCATCTCCCGATTAACTAAAATAGGGAAATGTTTATTATCATGCACCTAGTAGTTAATATAAATAGAAACAGAAATGGAATAACGATATGAATTGAAATACTAATGCTAGATGATATTTTATTTACTTTTAAATGAAGTAAAGTAAATGAAATAGAGGGAATGAGGTACAAACCTAAATATAACTCACCTTACCATGTGTTGGACCTGGATAGGCTAATGTGCGGGCTGGATTGGATGTGAAGACGCGTTGTTCGAAAATTGCAGAAGTTGAATATTTGAATGAACCGGGGCGCTTTTGTGTTACGAGTGCCCCGATCTCGCAAAAAGGCTCATGATCTAATTCGACAAAGGTCATAAGTTCTTCGCAACACCTTTGTCTTGGTCACCTACTCAGAGCAATATCCTCCTTGCCAATGTTGTTGTAATGATGTGAAGAATATCTACTTGCAAAACCCCATACAAAGCATCAAATCCCCGAAAAGAAAGATTCAAATGAAGGGTTCAATCGACCTTAGCCGCCACAATGGTGGACTTATGACTAAGCATTGCACTACATTCCAGACCCAATGTAGTTTTGTGTGCTTGTGTGTATAATTTTGTGCCTAGGGTGCCCTAGCGCCAATGACGTAGAAGTAGGGGAAATAACTAGATGTAAAAATGTAAATGGTGGATAGAATGGAATGAATACAACCCTTTCCCCCTATACTTGTGTGATGCAGATGTAGAAGATGCCCAAATGCAATCCCTTACCTTAGTAGATAGTTTCCCTTGATAGTAAGATGTCCGCCCCTAATGTAGTGAGTATGTTATGTTTATATAGGGATCTCTTGTTCAAATTTCGACACTAGTGACCCGAAACACCGACTACCACCTAGGGAATGAACGAGGTAATGACAAAGACTGACCTCGAAGAAATAAATTAGGACCAAGAGTTACGGAAACTAGGGCACCTAAAATCACCGACTGGGGTGCCCCAATGTAGGACTGAAGATGACAATCAAGCAAATTATGACACCTAAGACTCCCTAAAAGACACCCAAAACTGTATAGACAATTGATGACTATACCAGACACATAACAATGACGACCGACTAACTGACGACATGACTAGGGGATAGGTCACTAGTGAATACTTTTATCATGCAAGATCCATATATAAAATAGCATACCCGGTAGTATAAATGTAATAATAAGTGCGTGATTTTATGACTACATTTTCCCCACTTTATGTTGGTGAGCAAAAAACTCGGTAACATAAAGTAGATAGAGAAATAAAAAGTCGAAAAAGCCCATGATGTAGAAGAATGCTTAGATATGTAGTAGAAGCATGCCAATAGGACTATAAAAGCGTGTCGAACCATAGATCAGTGGGTTGATCCATGTAACGTAATGAAAAATTGTAAATGTCATGATGAAATGTACTAAATGAATGTGATGACTAGGATGTATGATGATTTCGAATGCGGTATAATGATGAATAGGTGGGTAAGGAGTGATCAATTCCCAACCCAAATGCTTGTATACGAATGAATAATTGGAGGATTTGGGTGTTCTATTGCCAAAGGGAGAGTGTAGGGAGAAAAGTGTGTTATTCTCTAATCTTTAACTACATCCTCAAGATCTAGCCACTTTGGAAACGGACTTAGATCAAATTTTGTGGTTTTTGGATCTAAATGATTTTGATCAAACAATTGACCCATATAGGAGTGGTCTAGGAAAGGCACTCTTGCCCCCACTCCATGGGCGTCGCCGCAATAGGATGGCTTCCAAGTTAGGTCACTTGGAAGCAAGCCCAAAATAAATGATGCTTCCAAGTTAGATCATCTGGAAGCAAACGTGAATTTGTGACAGGGCTTCCAAGTTAGGTTGTCAGGTCTGGAAGCAAACACAAAATGTAGAATAACTTCCCAAGTTAGGTCATTTGGGAAAAATGATGAATGTAATCTCTCAAGTTAGGTCATCTGAGAGGCCAATTGTGTTGAACTTGTATTGATTAAATGATGTTGATTTTTTAGAAATTTTGAACGTGTTAATTGATTGATTGATTGTTTGATTGGTTACTCATGGAGAGATTTTACGCAAGTTGCCCCCAGGTTAGGTCATTAGGGGGAAGTTGATAGAAATTGATGAAATGTCACGTGAAAATATTTTTAATCACTTTTTTCCCCAAGTTATGTCATTAGGGTGGGATGATGAAATATCACATTAGAAAAATTTGTATGTTTATTGCCCCCAGATTAGGTCGTTAGGGGGTTGAATGGTGAATGTCATGCAGTGAATTAGTAAATGTTTGAAAAATGGTGAGTTGGTAGGTTTAAATAATCATGTGTAATGTAAGGGGGATTATAGGATGACCCCAATGATATTCCCCCCTTTCAGCAAAAGGGGAAGTGATGAAAAGAACAAACGTTAAGCCGAAAGTAAGCACGAAATAGATAGAAAATGGTAAAAATCACTAAAACGTGTATAAAGTGAATGGAAGATAATGTAGAAAAGAGGTAACATGTGTGAAACATGTTCAATATGGTGGTAGGTGGAATTCTAAAAAGAATTCCACAAACAGGGTGTAAATCAGAGTAGAAACACTCAAGATATAGCGAAAACGGTGTAGTGTGTATTAGCTGTGGAAATAGACGCGAAATAATGACTATAATAAAGTAAGTGATGAAAAAGTAGCTATAAGTAGTGAAGTGAAAAATTGTTGAGTCACTTCATTTGTTTTGTATGTGATTGTGAGAGTGAGCACAGTGGGTGAAAATGCCGCAAGTGAGAGCAACACGTCCTAGTCGGTTTGAGAGGGTGGCAACCACCGTAAGATCACCTACGACCACAAAGTTGGTAAGTGCATCTTGTTTTTTTCAAAAAATGTATGGTGTAGTATTAATTTGGGTTAAATTTTTACAAATTTGATATTTTTATTTTGTTGGCGTTTGAGACCTGAGACAAAAGCAATGAGGGTGCTTAGTGACCCACAGGACGTAAGCGCCAAAATGGGCACCAAGTGTCTTGCTCTTAGGCACCCTGATCCCGCATCTGGGCACCCTAGTCCAGGATGTATGTAGTGGATGTAGAATATTGCTAAACATGGTGCTAGTATGATAATTGAGTGTATTTGGTCTTGTAATGTATTCTAATGTTGTGTTTGTTGTCGTTTTATGATGTGCAAAGAGATATTCACTTGAGGGAGTTTCGTGGTGGTCAACATATGAGTACATTGCTTGGATTGGGTTTGTTAGATGAGAATCGGGATGTGATGGACTGTGTTGGCCTATGATACATAGCACATATGGGGAATGTACCCCTTAATACGACCATAATGACTACCTTATACAAGAGATGGTGTGCGGATACATGCACATTCTGGTTACCTATGGGGGAGACGACTGTGATCTTAGAGGATGTATATTGCATACTGCGATTACTAGTTATGGGGGAGAGAGTAGGATTCATGCCAATGACAGATATGGAGTGGTAGATGTGATTCGTGAGATGGTATTTTTTGGAGACTTGAGTACCTATCAAGGCCCATATTATCCTAGATGTTATTTTGTGGTCCAGGTGTTCCACGCTTACGGAAGTTCATATCGGTTGTGATTGCGTCATGTATAGTTATGGAGGGAGGAGGTGTAGGCATCTTGTATCGGTGCATGAGATATGTCAAGGATCGAGGAGGAGGGTGCTAGATATGTTTGGGCACGGTGTGTGTTGGCCCACCTATATATATATATATATATATATATATATATACACCCGCTTTACGCATGATGAGCATGGCGGGGGATATCGCTTATCATACGGCTACATGTGTGGACATACGAGCATATAGTTATGCTAAGACCACTTCTAGGTCCACGAGGGGAGTGGGCTAGGCTAGAGATATTTGTGAGGAGGTGGGTTGACATTCGTGGCAGGAAGATGGATACAAATACCTTCAAAACACTTATAGATAGGATGGGGCTCGAGGTAATTATATGGAGGCCATATCATGACTATGGGGGATGGCTAGAGGATGTGACATAGTTGCGATGTATTCAGAGGACTATGTGGCTAGAGGATTGCTTCCCAGGTGTGGCGGGGATTTTTCAGGTAGATAGGGTATCACGACAGTTTGGTACGGCTCAGGGATGTACCCCCAGAGCCATACATATGGTTAAGAGCTATCAGAGCACCTAGGCGGGCCGGTGTTAGGCCAGGGCCCACAACAGAGCAACTAGTTCCACCAGGGACGAATGAGGTGGATCCAGCGATAACGGCTATTGATGGAGATGACGTGGGTTACACCGAGGAGTACCGTGCATGGTGGGTAGCTCATCGGTGGGTATTGTTGTACCCATTATTTACAGGCACAATAGAGTTACCACCGGGGAGGGGGTAGTGAGAAGCACATGCCCCCAATCCTATAACAACGGCCATAGCTAAGCATAAGTATTTGTGTATATATGCATTGTGTGTGTTATGGTTTTCTAATGTTGTGTTGTATAGTGATCTAACACGTTGTTGTGTGTGTGTTTGTCGGTGATACCTATTGGTCATTGATTGTGGACACATCCATCCACACATTGATGTGGAATGTGTCGACTAATGTCCTAGATGGAGGTATACTAGAGTGGGTGGATGATATAACGGGTGAGCATGCCCATCTATCTCGATCCAATAGTCGCAAAGAAATGCGACATGTACATTACTACTATGCGAGAGGGATAAGGCATGCGAGGAGACTCGGCGAGGTAGAGAAGCTGTAGGTGGTGGTCCCTTAGCCCAGGACATGTTTGCATGGTACGTATATTTGCAACGTCATTTCTCGGAGCAGTTTAGAGAGATGAATTTATTGTGGAGGTAAGTTTAGCGATATTAAGGCCGCAAACAATGCATGGCATCGCATTGGTAGAGAGGCATCCAATTCTAGGGCTCTCGTAGTACACGAGAGTGATAATGATGATGAGGTTTGATTGGGACTATTGTATATGATGTGGGGGCCTTGCCCCCAATTATGAGAAATGTTTTGTGATGATGATTGTACTAGTGATATATGTATGGACACCTATTTTTGATATATGATAAATCTATGTTGGAATGTTTTGTTGTTGCGATGTAATGGATGTTGTATGATTCTATGGTTATTGTCCTAGTATGTGTATTGTTCGTGTTTTTGTGGATATAAATTCACATTATAATGTTAGTAATGGTAGATAACGTGTGTATGGTAAATGAGAATAAATATCAAATGGAATGTGAGTGATGAAATGTTTATTGAATAGAATGTGTAGTTGATATAATGATGCTAGTAGAATAGGTGAGAATGTATGATAGTAAAATGAAGATATCATAATATGTTATTATGATGAAAGGGGAGGATTAATGATGCCCCCTAGTGTGTGAATGAAGAGGCTCATGTAATTAAGACCCTCAACAGTTGAGTATGAGCCATAAAAGCAAGAGTGCATCATCGGGAAATGATTAAATGTGCTAGATGAGATGACGAAGCACATGATGAAAGGTTCTTAGAACAAATCCCTCAACAGTCGTGTAAGAACCGTAAGAACACAAGTGCATCATTAGGGGGTAAGGTGATATAAATCACCTACTAAAGACCTAAACAATGTGAAGTGGTGGAAGCATGTGGAATGGGAGAAGCGTGTGAATATGTGTCAAACTGAATATCATATGGATTTGTGGTGGGATGCGTGAAAGTGGAGTTCTATGGTGGCCGATGCAAAGTAACAACATGACGCGGTGGATATCGTGAATGTGATGGGTGAGGTGGATGCAATGATTATGATAGATTCAGTGGAGAATACACATGAATAGCAGCATCATGCAGTGGATACATCATAGCCAAAGCATCATATGTAGGAGAAGAATCAATCATAAGAAAAATCTCTGTTGAGGTAGAGGAGATATGGATCACTCACGTGGGTGAGAACCAAAGGAGATTATGCCCTTATCCTCTAATTTTTGTAACCTATCTTTAAGGGAAAGACATTCATTGTCCCTATGGCCATTTATGCGGTGATAGTTGCAATAAGGTTGGTCATGCTGACGTTGTAACCGATGTTGTGGATGATGTTGGTTGGAAGGTAGGTGAATCAACTGCTTTCAGTAAGAAAAATACATAGCACATCATGTGGTCGAGTGTGATGAGAGAAATGCAACGTGAATGAGGTGGAGTGGTAGGAGGGTAGCTTGTGGCAAATTTGGAGAAGGGAGTACATTATTGTGATGAAGAGGGTTGAGTTTGTTTGCTTTATTTGGGAGACAAAGATGGAGACTATTTAGGATGTTCAATCATAGGCTCAGGTGGAGAACTAGATGAGGCACCAGTCGTAGCGGTGTGTGGGAATCTATGATGTGTATGAAGAGAATATCTTGTTTGAAGTCGATAACCTTATAGCATGGGAGAATGATGTTGATTCAAAGAATGTGGGCGGAAGCTTTGATTAAATTTTATTAAACTTAATCAACCAACATTACAATGAATGGGCTGCAATATTTATAGATATTGCACAGCCAAATACAAACAGGAGACTAAGTTACATAGGTGCAACTATATTCCCAATTACATTAGCTTCCAATAACATCCGGGAAGCACAAATGAATAAATACAAATATATTGTTAAAACTATAACAACATCCGTGAGAAACAAATATGGTTTAGAAACCATATAACAATACATAACAAAAATATGGTTTATATTATAACCATTATTATTTAATTAATAAAATTAATTAAATAAATATACTTGTGCATAATTAACCTAACATTCCCCCCCTTAATTGTGCATTGTCTGAAGAGATGAGGAGAGGAACTCTCTGAACAACTCGAACTTGTCACATGCAAGTGACTTTGTGAAGATATATGCCCGTTGTTCAGCTATTGGACAATATTGAAGTTGGATGTTGTGCTTCAACACATGTTCACGTATGAAATGAACCTATACCTCAATGTGCTTTGTTATCTCATGAAAAACTAGATTGCAAACAAGTTTGAGAACACCTTCATTGTCAACATACATGGTAGTTGGTTTGTCCTATGGTATTCCAAGTCCTTCCAATATGCGATGTAGCCAAATCGCTTCACATACAACTTCTCCTGCAAAATGATACTTGGCTTTTGTGGAAGAATGAGAAACAAAGTGTTGTTTCTTGCTTCCCCATGATATTGGTCTAGATCCCATAAAGAATACAAATCCAGAAGTGGATTTTCTATCATCAATGTTACCTGCATGATCTGAATCTGAATCTCCAGTCAAGAAGAAGTTTTTGTTCTTCTTTTATTCTAGACCAAGATCCACTGATCCTTTAAGATATCTCAAAATGTGCCTTGCTGCTTTCTAATGACAAACTTTGGGTTCCTACATGAACTTGGATAGATAACTTACTACAAAGCTGATATCTGGTCTAGTGTAGGTCAGGTAAATGAGACTCACGATCAACTGCCAATAGAGAGTGGCACTTACCTCAGGAGATGGATCTGAACAAGATAACTATAATCTGTTCTCCATGGGTGTAGTAATTGGTGTGCAATCCATCATCCTAAACTTCTTGAGCGTAGTCTTGGTATATTTCATCTGAGAAACAAAAATATGATTCTCTTTCTACCACACTTCCAATCCAAGACAATAGTGCATCAGCCGAGATCGGTCATGTCGAACGATCAATTAAGATCTTTCTTCATTGCATCGATCATCCTCACTGAACTGCCAGTGATGACTAGATCATCGACATAGACAACAACAATCACCATCTCCCCATTGCTTTTTGAGGTAGAGATTGGGATCGTATGGATTTTTAATAAATCCATGTTGTATGCGAGATGCTCATCAATCTTGATGTACCATGCCCGGGTGCCTATTTGAGGCCATACAGAGATTTCCTGAGTCTACATACCTTTGCTTCTTGACCAGGTACTACATATCCCTCAAGTTGAGTCATGTAGACTTCTTCTTGTAAATCTCCATTTAGGAAGGCACTTTTTACGTCCATTTGGTGAACTTTCCATCCAAACTGAGCAGCTAGAGCAAAGATCATCCTGATCATTTTGATCTTAGTTGTGGGAGAAAATGTCTCCTCATAGTCAATGCCTTCTTTTTGTGCGTACCCCTTTGCTACAAGTCTCGCTTTATACTTGTCCACTGTCCCATCTAGCTTTGTACTTAGTTTTGAATATCCATCTGCATCCAATGGGTTTCTTCCCTGATGGAAGATCGACAAGCTACCAAGTGTTATTCTTCATCACTGATTGATATTCAGAATCCATGGCATCTTTCCAAGCTTTTGTCTGTAGGGCTTCTTGGACTATTGAGGGCTCATATGATTCAATAACTCTACTCATCAAAGCAAAGTTAACTTCTTCTCTTGCTTTACTGTGAGTTCGTGGTCCAGGGGTGGATGTATCCAGGTGGAGCATCCAATCTTGCATCTCGTAATGTACTTGTACACCATTTAGGCATACGCTAAACTGTTCCCATGGGTCGTGGTTCTATCTAATCAACACCATCATCCCCATCATTACTTTCATCTTCTGAGGGAACATCAGCTTCAATTTTTACAACAAGTGAAAAATCTACATCTTGTGAGTCTAGAGGAGTCTCTGCTTCCTTCTTCTCAAAAAACTCAACATCTCTGCTGGTGTAGACTTTTCTGGTCTTAGGATCCATCAATCTATACCCAAGATTCTCTTCACTGTACCCAATGAAGACGAGTTTCTGTGACTTCATGTCCAATTTCTTTCTGTTCTATTTGGGTATGTGCATGCTTGATTTACACCCGAATACTCGATTGTGCAATGGATGGTTTCCTTTTTTACCATGCTTCTTGTGGTGTTATTCCATCAAGAGCAATTGTGGGCACTCTATTCAACAAATACACTTGTTTTTTTTACTTCTACCTAGAATGTCTTTGCAAGTCCGGAATCATCGATCATGCATCGCACCATTTCCATGATAGTACGATTTCTTCTCTCAACAACACCATTTTGCTGTGTGTGTGGAGGAGGCATTTGTCGACGAATCCCATGATTTTTAGGTAGTCTCTGAACTCATCACTGGTGAATTCCCCCCTCGATCTAAGTGGAGAGTTCTGATGTGACGACCAATTTCTTTCTCAACTGCTACTTTGAACTTTTTGAAGGTTTCAAACGCTTCACTTTTCTTGCAAAGATAGAAAATCCACATTTTTCTCGAATAGTTGTCAACACAAAGCATGAAGTACTGGAACCCAGAATGACTTGGCTGCATCGGACCGCAAAGATCGGTATGAACCAGGTCAAGTTTACCATGAGATTGAAATGTACTCCTTTGGAACGAAGCTCTGTGTTGTTTTCTCTTAGGCAAGTGAGGACACTTGTATGTATCCTTCTGAAGAGATGGTAGCCCATGTACCATATTACACCGGTGAAGTGTTTCAAGATATTTGAAACTTACATGACCAAATCTCTAATGCCACAACTGTGCTGAGGTGGAGTTTTTAGCCATAAGTGCTTAATCGTCTCGTGAATGAAATCAAGTTGGAACATGCATCCCACATTGGAGGCTTTTGTAATTATTTTCGAGCCTCTTGATTTATCTCGAATCAAACACGTTTTCTTGCCAGATTGACTATCAAAGTCAATTTTCAGATTGTGATCTAGGAGTTGACTAACTGAAAGAAGATTCTTTGTCAACCCGAGACATAGTACATTTGATAGTCTATATTTGCGTGAACCAAGGGATAGAGAAATGTTCCCAATCCCCTAAATTGTATATGAAGAATCATCTCCCAACGAAACATGATTTTTTGATGGTGTGTCCCTCATTGAAATAAACCAGTCTCTATGGTCGGTCATGTGTCGAGTGGCTCCCAAATCAACATACCAGACATCACTAGATGACGTGGATGGTTCACTTGATCGAGCAGTGAACAAGAAGTCTTCATTGTCTGACTGTTCTTGTTGCTCAGCAATATTACCTTGTTGGTGGGGTCTTCTTTTCCCCTTTTTCGCTCGTGATTGTTGTTAGAATGTCCCTTGTAAGATTGTTGTTGTTGTGGTTCAGAGTTGTTGGATGAACCTTTCTTGTAAGTGTTATACCAACAATCTTTTAAGTCATGTCCTCTTTTGCAAATAGGACATTGCTTCTTCTGTTGATTGTCCCCGTGATACTGATTCTGATGTTGGGACTTCTTATAGGAATTAGGTTTTCCTTTACCTTTTCCTTTCCATTTTTGATGTGAAGACAGTGCCTACTCCTCTTCATCATCCTTATTGTGCATTGCTTCCTCTTGTTGCAGTAGGTTTACCAGTTTTCAAAACCAACTGTCGTATTTGTCACGTTTAGTGTTGTGAAAAAAATGTGGTAAGAAGAGGGGAGTGCTCTCAGAACAATGGGAACGAGAGCATCATCTGTGATTGGTTCTCCCAAGGCTAGAAGTGAAGCCCTTAATTTTGCAACTCTTCTTAAGAAAGCTTCAATTTTCTCATTCTGCTTGAATTTCAGTGTATGTAACTGACTCTACAAATTGAGTATAACATTCTTGTTCTTGGCCTCGTATACTGTGCTTAATTTATCCCACGCTTCTTTTGCTATTTTGGCATCTCGAATGTGGGGTTGCACATCATCGGACACTCCAAACAAGATGATGAGTTTGGCCTTCTGATCTGCTTTATCAAACTGTTGTTGTTGTGTTGTATCAGTGGCTGATCTGGTCAGAGTACCATTCACAACAGGCCAGATTTCTTCAAACTCAAGTTGTGTCTTGATTTTAGTCTTCCATGCAGCATAGTTGTTTCCTCTGAGTAGTTATGAATTCGAAAGAAAAAATTTGGGGGCATTGGTGCCCATTTTGCAGAGATCACTGACAGGGTTTGGCTCTTATCACTCTAAGTATTAGGTCTCCTAATCTATATACCGTCAATCTGATATACCGAACCTTTCTATATACGCGCCCTTCCGATATACCCGTCGGTACATGGAAGAAGCTCACCCTTTCTATATACCCGAGATACGTGAAAGATGCGTTAACGTACGTGAAAGAATTCAATACGTGGTACCAAGACATTACTAATGGGGTCTGTGTGATTATTGACACCGGCTCAAAGAAATATCCTCATACGTGTGTAACTTTTCTATATACTTGGATAATTTCTCAGTCCAGATTTATGTCGATGCAATCATTCACAGACGGATGGGATGGTTCATAGTGTGTGCATTGTGACCTTATTACTCCTCGTTGATTTATAGGGACGATGCCCAAACGACGTTGTTGCAGCTATATTAGGTGTTAAGTGAAGTAGTAGTTGTGACGACTTTACCCGTAAGCACTTCCTAGAGGCACCGTATATATCGAAAGCTTGCGAATGAGATCTAGGATCTCGTGAGTGTTACAGAACCAATTTTTTTATTATTTTTATTACAATTCTATCGGTTTAAGCGATTACAAATTTTACAGGACTATGGCAACTTGAAAATTAGTACAATATAAAGCAGTATACAAATTACATTCAAAAATCTAGAAAATTTGAATGGCAGGCAAATTTTTTTGTTTTGTGGGCCCTGGTGGCCTCCTGAGCCCAATACGACCCAAAATGCAAAGAATTGCAAAAAACCAGCTGAAAATGCAATTTTTAGGTATCCCCTTTTGGAGAAAGTTGCCCGAGAATGAAAAAATAGGCTAAATGGGAGAAAAAAATTTTACCCTAAATTAGGGATTTCTCCACTAAATTTAGTTAGTTATAACTAAATTTGAATTTTTCCACTAAATTTAGTGGTTCCACCAAAAAATCCACCAAATTTGAAAAAGAAGTTGGGGGTGGGATTTGAACCATGCACCTCCCACTTCTAAGACTTTCCCTCTATCCAACTTGGCCACCTAAGGGCGCTTGATATGGAAATGAACAAACTTGTATTTAATGAAAGGTAAAATCGACTTACCTTTTGAAAATGTGACCTGACAGATGCAAGAGTCCACGTGGCTGAGTCGAGGTGATTTAGGGTTTCCTCGAAATGAGGATCTGAAGCATTCTTTATTCCTTAGCCACTGCCCCCCTTTTTTTATTTGTTATTCACTGTTGAGCCGCTTTGATGTATGCCTTCGCCTTTTTTATTTTCTTTGTTTAGCCGCCTTTTTTTGTTGTGTTTTTGTAATAGGTCGAGGTTTCTTTCTTCCGCTTTGTTGTGTGCGAGTCCCCGTGCATGGAGGGAGTTTTTGCATGCTTGTGTTGTCATGGTGCGGAGTTCGGCGTGGAGCAATTGGAGGTCTTCTGCCGCCGTTTGCGTGTGCGCAGTCGAAGGGAGCGATTTGTGTTAACTCCATCACACTTTGATCAACACTGTAATTGCATGGACTTCAAATTGGCTATGGGTGCTTCTCATTTGCTGTTTTTTTTTTACAAATATAGGTCGCAGAACTTGCTGACAGTTACGAGAGGACAGCCGTATATGCGGAGTCGATCGGGCGGCTTTTGTGTAGTGGTTGATTTGACTGATCCATCTAATGAATGGCTCAGTCTGTGTGGATGTTTTTACACAATGTTCAACTCAGCCCACTATTCACCTATGGGCTCTCCTCCATTGATGTCTTGATTTGCATTCACCGTGTTTGATTTGCATTCAACTCTTTGCCTTTAACAAATACAACACGACCTAGGCTGTAACCAGCTCGCCTCCAATGTTGATGAAAAGCTCGATCAGGAGCTTGGTGCAGAGCTCAACTAATATGGCACAATTACCTCTAAACTTGGTGCACTGATAGTGTTAGTTGTGGCTAACAATGTCACTAACTTTAGTGAAAAAACCCCTAATGGGGAAAATGGATTTAGGGCACCAAGGCAAAAAAATGCTTTACTTTTACCTGGAAAACACACAGGAGATTGTGAGTCTATAGGGAGATGTGGGAAGTTGTTGGAGGCAACACTGGCTCTCTAATGTTGTAAATTTCTTCTCCATGAATCCTTCTTCCTCTACAACCTTCTCCAACCTTGTTAGGAGCTTGATTCGCTCTGGTACCAAATGTTGATTCAGCAATAGGGCCAGAAGCCTGATTAAATTTTATTAAACTTCATCAACCAACATTACAATGAATGGGGTGCAATATTTTTAGATATTGCACAACCAAATACAAACAGGAGACTAAGTTACACAAGTGTAACTATATTCCCAATTATATTAGCTTCCAATAACATCTAAGAAGCACAAATGAATAAATACAAATATACTGTTAAAACTATAACAACATCCGTGAGAAACAAATATGGTTTAGAAACCATATAACAATACATAACAAAAATATGGTTTATATTATAACCATTATTATTTAATTAATAAAATTAATTAAATAAATATACTGTGCATAATTAACCTAACAAATGAATGACTCACATATAAGAATATTATCCTTAACAGGTTATGAGGAGCCCTGATATAAAGTATGTAACCGATCATAAGTAACCTTAGGGCCATTGTTGATTATAACCCGATGGAGCAAGGTGTTCTCCATGACATAAAAAGTACTAATGGATCCGAAGGGGAGATGAGTGTACAATTGTAACACCTCATCGGTAAGACTACAATGAAAAGCCTTGAGCAGAAATCTATCATTGGAATAGGAAGACATAGCCCTACGATAATATAATAGATGAGCATGAGGGTCACCCATATCATCAAAGCATGTGAAAGTAGGCATGGTGAAGTCATGAGGGAATGTTGAATTATGAATCTTCTTAGGGACCAGATTTCCATGTAATGAATTATTGTCAATAGAAGCATAATAAGCCTTAATTTCTAAAGTGAGAGATTAAACTTGTGATTGTAACTATCTTATAGTGTATATGAGAGAAATGATATCTTGTGAAGGGATGGTAGAAGATGGCAATAATGTGTTAAGAGGTTGTAACTTTCCATTGTGAGTGATCATATGGATATCCAAAGGTGGTGGAGAAGGATCTTATGTTAAAGGCACACTAATAATAGGTGTCAAAGAAGGTATATCGTGTGATGTAGGTGGAATAGTTAGACTAGCATCAACAACCTCCATAATAGGTGAAGCACTTAGTGAGGAAACTTGTACATAAGGTGTACTAAGAGGAGATGAATGAATAGGTGAAGATGAAGTAATAGATGGTGGTGACTCATGAGTAGCACTAGATGCGGTCTCAGGGGAAGATAGTAATGGAGTAGGTGAAATACACTCGACAGTATGGAAAGAAGGAGACTCGTGACCCTTATTTGACCCATCAACAGTAGATGGAATAAGGCTACCTCTAAAAAGACTATAATTTAATAACAAACAAAATCATGCACACATGATCTAAACAATTCCCCAAAATCTACAGCAGTGAAAGTATAAACTAGAATAATCCAAATCAAGACAAAGTACACACACATAACACAACATGTACCATGGTTCACCCAATGTGGGCTACGTCCACCAAAGATAGAGATCTCATATATATAATACAACAAGATTACAAACCAACTCTTCAATATAAGAGTATAATGAATCTCTCCAAGAGTATCTCATCTCCTCTAGATCTCTTAACGGATCTCCATGAGTACACTACAACTGTGCCTCCAAACACCACCAGTAGATCTCACATAACCAGGAACTACTGCATCTCTCAATTTCTACCAAGCTCTCTGTGGATCTGCAAACAAGACCTCTTGCATGGGTCTACCAATGTGCAACCATGACTGTGCACTAAGAAGTAAGTATGTCTCTCCATCACTGCATGCATAACATGTGCAAACATGAAGACAACCTCCTCTATAATATCTATATCTACATGGATCAAAAATACAATATGATCTCATGGATGTACAATACAAGACTAGATCTACATAGATCTATAATACAAGATCTCACCAACATGTGGATCTACAAGAAGAAACTCTATGTGCTTTGCATACTATGCAAGCCATTACAATGAGAAAATAACTATATAAAGGAAATACAATAGAAGACGTTACCCTCTTCTCACCATTCAGATGTACCTGTTATTTCCTTATGTCCAGCTCCTCTCCATGGAGACTCTGTCTTCATGTAACCTGTTCTTTCTTTCTCTTCTTCTTCTTCGTCTTCATCCTCTCAATCTAGGAGAATCAAGGATATAATTCAATCCTTCTCTTAATTCTACTTCTAAACCCTAGCTTTCATGCTTATATAGGCGTATATAAACTTAGGGCACTTAGTCATGCAATTACAATCAATAGATATGCTTTAATGCTAAAAATAGATATAATTCTTGAGAGTTAATTAAAACACAATCGCACAGGTAACCAACGACCGGTTAGCCTTAACCGCGGTTCGGTTCCTACTTGCTCTGACCGATGTCGATCCTGCCTGACCGATGATGATTCTGGGTGACCAATGTCGGTTCCCTCCTAACCGATGACGGTCACTTTATTTTCCAGCAAGTTTCCATTGCATGCTCCAGTGAAGCTATTTAGCTCCACAACCTAACAAGATAGTAATGGAGTAGGTGAAACACACTCGACAATATGGAAAGAAGGAGACTCGTGACCCTTATTTGACTCATCAACAATAGATGGAACAAGGCTATCACTAAAAAGACTATCAATAGGATCATCAACATAATATAAAGGAGAATGCGAGCTAGAATGAGATGTAGGGGGGAAGCAATGTCAGAAGATGTAGGGCCATGAGAAGGATCTATATCAATGGTTGGAGTAATAGAAGAAGAATGATTGTCAATACCTAACAAGTAATCAATAAGGGAATCATCTAAAGTTTCTTGTGAAAGGTCAGAAGGAGGATCACAAGTGATCATATGACATGGTGTACAACGAGTAAATGTAATAGGATCATCAATAATGCTAATGCCTATAGGAAAATCTGTAAAACTAGCAAGCACGTGTCGTTGGCCATCTAAGAGTTGTTGTTGGATGTGAGAGGGCATAGTATGCAAAACACTATATAAAGCCTTAAGTTCAGCTATGATAACCACATCATAAATAGGATTAACACTAAAGTGAGACATGATGGGCGAAGAAGATGAGGGATTTTTTTCCATTAGGGTTTGAGTGGATCCTAGGGAAAACTATTCGAAAAGACGGGTTCACCAAAATGATTAACTAAAATAGGAAAATGTTTATTATTATGGGCCTAATAGTTAATCTAAATAGAAACAGAAATGGAATAACTAGATATGAATTGAAATAATAATGCTAGATGATTTTTATTTGTTTTTAAATGAAATAGAAGGAATGAGGTACTAACCTAAATATAACTCACCTTATTGTGTGTTGGACCTAGACAGGCTGATGTGTGGGTTGGACTGGATGTGAAGATGATGTTATGAAAACAACAAAAGTTTAATATTTGATTGAATTGGGGCACATGGGAGAGAATCGGGGTGCCTAGGGCGCCTAGTATGTGTTTTGGGCACCACAGTGCAAAAAGGCTCGGGATTTGATTCTCGACAGTATTGCAAGGTCTTCGTAGCACCTTCGTCTTGGTTGTCCGTCACAATATCCTCGCCAATGTTATTGTAATGATGTGATGAAGATCTACATGCAAAACCCCATATAAATCATCAAATCCCTAAAAAGAAAGATGCAAATGAAGGGGTTGGACTGACCTTAGCTACCACAATGGTGGACTTACGACTAAGCATTGCACTACATTCCAGACCCAATGTAGTTATGTGTGCTTGTGTGTGTAATTTTGTGCCTAGGGTGCCCTAGCGCCAATGATAGCATAGAAGTAGGGGGAAATAACTAGATGTAAAAATGCAAATGGTGGATGGAATGGAATGAATACAACCCTTTCCCCCTATGCTTGTGTGATGCAAATGTAGAAGATGCCCAAATGTAGTCCCTTGCCTTAGTAGATAGCTATCCTTGATAGTAAGATGTTTTCCCTTAATGTAGTGAGTATGTTATGTTTATATAGGGATCTCTTGTTCAAATTTCGACACTAGTGACCCGAAACGCCGACTACCACCTAGGGGAATGAATGGGGTAATGACAAAGACCGACCTCGAAGAAAAAAATTAGGACCAAGAGTTATAAAAACTAGGGCACCTAAAATCACAAACTAGGGTGCCCAAGTGTAGGATTGAAGACAAAAATCAAGCAAATTACGCCACCTAAGACTCCCTAAAAATGCCTTAAAATGTGTAGACAGTTGATGACTATACCAGACACATAACAATGACGACCGACTAACTGATGACATGACTAGGGGATAGGTCACTAGTGAATACTTTTATTACGAAAGATGCATATATAAAATAACATACACGACAATATAAATGTAATAGTAAGTGCATGATTTTGTGACTACAACTCCCCCACCTTAGCAACATTTTCAAAATTACTTACAATCTTGTAAGCCAAATTCATTCGGTGAGCCATACAATGAATAGGTATCATGTAAGGGGCTACACTTGTTTGCAGACGAATAAAAAGTCCAATTTTGTGACCTTGCATGACAGATCGTCATCAGCTCCTACACAAATCAGCTTTGTAGAGATTGAATGATCATCCATACCACTATTTCCTTCAAATTTTTAATAACAAGTTTGTAGATGTTCTTAGCATTGCAATTCTCCATCATTTTGTGCATAGCTAGTAGATGATTTTCCTAAAATGGTTATTGAAACTAAAAGTGTAGACATGCATGCATACCCAAGATGTATTGTCTATTGTTGTGACCTCATCAATCGACAATGCAATAAAATTTACATTTTTACCTTCTCTCTCAAATCAATGATTTCAATTTCTCCCATACACTTTGCCATCTCCCATGCATTGGTATCTGACCAGTGTGTTGTTGGAATATTTGAAATCCATTAGATTGAAACAATATCTTATAATCAATGAGATCTGAAATTGGTCTGCCCTTCTTTAAAATGTGAAATATTGTTTTAAATTGAATGAGTTTTTCTTGAAGACTTACGTTAGTAGCTTTTTCAAATCTAGCCTTTATTATTCCACCTTTCTCAACTAGGTCTTGAAGATGTTTATGATGATTATCATATTCTACAACATATCTCATATGTAAACAATATTCCTCAGTTTTCCATCTAGTTATTTTTATAACTATTCCATCATCTTGCTTTTTAGACTCATATACCTTCCCACAATGCTTCTCTATTGTGTCCAACTTCAATTGCATTTTGTGGTCTCTGCCTAGTTTCCAACTACAAATAGTACATCTACATTCTGTAGGAGTATCAGTACTATTTTCATGTTCAATGAATGGATATTTGGTTGACCATTCAAATTTATAAGTCCTTCCTATAGTCCACTTCCCACTCTTACGTTTTTGATGTGAGTTTCTGGAATGTTTATTAGAAGTTTGATTTGGATGGGAAATGGGATTATCAATACTATCAATTTGAATTGAATTACTCGGTGATTGGAAATTTCATCTGGAATATGCTAGGATTTTCTACATTTGAGAGAAATTGGTTTGCTTATAGCTTCCCTAAGTAAATAAAAAAATAAAGTAACATTATCATAGTAAGAGTGAAAATTACCTCTTGCCACTAGGGTTATTGTTAGTTTAGGCTGAAATATTTTGAAATGTCCATATCGCGTTTTTTTTCCTTGAGTTCTTTTCTCATTTGTAACAGGGGCCATTGAATGGGTGATTTTGAAGTCTAGCACATGCGACAAAAATATAGAAGTTTCAAATATTGACGGCAACATAGCTTTATCCAACCACACGACAACACAACTTAAGAATGATAAATGACAACACAACCGAGTAGTTGAATGACAAAGCAATATGCAGGACGATAACGAGAAAATATTGCTACCATTCGGTAACACATTTAACTATTACCGATTGGTAACATATATAAATGTTACCGGTCGGTAACACATATACATGTTGCTGACCGATAACATTTTGTTGTTGCCGTTCAACTTTGCACATTTGTCTCGTTGTCCGTTATCATAAAATTTATTATCAGATAGTAACACAAATAATTGTTACCGTCATCAACACAAAATAAAACTTGTCATTCTACAAACAGATTTCTCTTTTTCGCTTACCTCTTGAGTCTTTCACTTTTTCCTGAATCCTTCGGCTTCTGGTCTTATACTTTCATATTTTTCACACGCTTATAATGTAAATAATATGACTATACTATGGTGAATTAATCATATATATATTAGAATGTTATAACATGAAGGCAAATATACTAACATCAGTCGACCCTTGGCGGAAACACAAAGGTGAAATTATATTCATTTTTTTAGGACCCGTAAAATTTTGGCGAACATGCTACCGTACGGTAGTACAAAATTCACCAAATTCAAAATTCAAAATTCCTAATATTCACCTTTTCATGAATATTCGCCCCTAAAATTTACCCATTGCTTGAGTGATTTCTATATTGCATTATTCCATTTATTTACTGCTTCTATAACATCATATTAGGCTAGAATATTTCTATTTTAGTTAATTAGCCTCAATACCACTTCAAAGTCAATTTCTCAATTGGGTGAACAATAATCCCAAGAGACATAGGTGGGGCCATGTTATTGAAAAGAATAAATGTGTGTTACGTCACATTAGATAATCCCAATTTAAGTGAACGGGGCCAATTAAAATCATTTGATGGGTAAAAACATAAATTTTCCACTTGATTGTTGTCATATTTATCGAAGATACATGATTGGTGTTAGGATACATGGAATGGAAAGGACGAGAAAGAGAGTGTATTCATCCTGAAACCAATTTCCCATAATGCTAGTAAAAGGGCCATGTCCATTGTTGCATCACACCTATTGGCATAGGGATCATGATCATTGGGGTTCATATGTTAATGTGCACCAAACCAACCAACTAATATGAGATTATTTATTTGATTCAATGAGGATCCTTAGAGGCATAGAATTCCAACTTGAGTTAGTAGGACATATATTTAGAGACAATTTTATATGAGTTTTTGGATTATAAAGCCATAGTGGAGGAAATGAGAATTCCAATCAAACAAATGTACTCATCTTGCAACCAATCTTGTTCGACACCATTATGTTACTAGAGGGCCAATTAAAATACATCATTGCCCCATATTGGCATAAGGATTATGATATATTGGGGTTTATATGTAATCATTGACCAAGTCAACCAATTAATGTGGGATTAATTTTTTGATTCAATGAGGAATTTTATTGTTACCAACCATTATGTTAGTAAGAGAGCCAATTCAATTGTTGTATCACCACATACCATGATATATTAGGATTTAAATGTTAACATGGACCAAACAAACCAACTAATATAGGATTAATTTTTTTAAGTCAATAAGGATTTTTAGAATTGTAGAAGCAATTCTAAGATACATTAAAGAGTTATCTCTAACATAGAGTTGTGGGACATGTATTTAGAAGTAATTGTAAATAGTTTTTTTTTATTATTTTTATCGGTGCTTTATTATGCAATACCATTTATAACAAATACTTATGTATTAATATAGAGTACTCATCCACAATTCATTACCATCGAGATTATCCTAACATTAGCTTGAGAATTATGCACTATTTCACTTCAGGCTAGGTTATTAATAAAATTTTGACAAGATTACTCTCCCTTTGTTTTATGAGAGCAATAGGTAGATAAGTATTTGTTCCTTATGGAAATTCTACCCATTTTTAGACACCATTTGCTAGTTTCATGGCACGTATCAAGTAAAGTATTCTAAATATCACCAATAAATATAGTATCGTTTTTGTTTCTTGATTTTGTTAAATTTAAAATGGATATAGATCTTGTATTGACATTACGCCAAACAAATTATAAATTCAAATTAGATGACAATTTTTACCATAATGTCATCATAATTTGCTAAAATATAAAAAAATCACATAATCAATTATGATTTAACAAATATTGAATTTGTAAAACCCTAAAAAAATTAAGCAAAAATTTGACACAATCAATAAGCTAGATAAAAATGAAACCCTAGGTGCAAGAGAGAGGATAAAAGACTTAGGCGATATTTGCCTAATCCCGAAGTGTTATGGACTGGAAGACTAATGAACAGAGGAGGAGAATGTTACAACCACACTCAAAAAAATTTGTAATTGTCGGATGAGTCGGGACTAGGGCGCCTAGGTGCCAAAGACCTCTTTCAGGCACTTGTGACTACGCAAGAGCTCAGAAACCGAATTTTCTCGGTGTCACAAGGTAGTCACTAACCTTCGTTGTTGATCGCTATATGTTGTTGGATGATCACAGAATTTACCCGAGAGGGACAAGGGTGCCCGGCACCGTGTCCAGAGTCATAAAGATAAAGCAATGAAGATCGATTGGGTTGAGGGGTGTACAAGACCGAAGAGGAAACAAGAAAGACATAAAAGAGGCCAAAGATAGATGTTAATTACTAGTTTTCTCACTCCAAAATCATATGAATAGTAGTATGTGATTACGACCCCAAGTGCATGATTTTGTGTCTACAAATTGTAGTATGATGATTTTAAATGAAATTTAAAGGAAAAAGATTGTGATGCACATGTTAATGAAAACCATAAAATGAGAAACACCAATAGCTGGAGATGGGCACCTCCACGTATTGACAAAGTAGTTGTTGGTTTAACATGTCTTTTCCACCACAACCATATCTTTAAATTACATGCCATTTGCACAATATTTTGTTACAAAACACAAGGACCACATATTCCCATCCTTGTTCAATGGCACAATGTCGTTTTAAGTGGTGAATGATGCAAAATTTTGTTTCGCGCTGCAATTTTAAAATGCAATTCCGCCAACAATAAAAATTATGCAATGCATTATTGTACTTTAAAATTGTCCAAACACACACACCATCAATCTCTCGATATATAAATTGAATATATATGTGTGTGTGTGTGTGTGTGTGTGTGTGTGTGTGTGTGTGTGTGTGTGTGTGTGTGTGTGTGTGTGTGTGTGTGTGTGTAAAAAGTATTGAGATTAAATTGAAGGGTTAGATATAGAATTTTTATTGTATATGATTATGAATTATTTCTAAATTCAAATGTGTAGTATTATGATATAGAAATTGCTCAAATGAAGTTGTCCCTAAACAAGACTATTAAACAAAGCAAAGACATTTAAATGGTTAAGCACGAGATTTGGAGTCTAAATAGGGCCATTTGTTAACCGGTGGGAAGATATAAAGGATGACAATAAAATTTTCTACAAGTATTTTTCAGCTAAAACATGAAAAATGCACAAACGAGTGTCAAATTCACAAACAAAGTTACTGCAATGACATGGCTTGCCGTGTCCTCGCATTTTCCATGCTTTTGACACATTTCTAGCACCCAAACTCCGACTTGTTGATGTCCTGTAATTTCTTGTCATCCGACACATTACGACATCCATCACGGTCGGAGGGACCGACTTCGAAATATGGGTTTTCTCCTTTAAAATAACATATCATCTAACCATATGATATAGATGTTACCATAGAGGGGCATCATAGACCAGACATGAGAAAAAATGAAACCGCAAGAGAAAAAAAGAAACTACATAAACAAAAGGGAAAAAATGAAACAACTAAAGACATTCATGAAAAATTCAATCCACAAGGTCCATTTAGGACCCTACACAAAACCCTTAAGCCCTTTGCCATTAATCTGTTCATTTTAGATCATAATTTTCCACAAATCATTAATTAGGCATTATTATAATCTTTTTATTATTCATAAATACTTGGGTTAACAACTCAATTTCGATGGATTTCTTTTACTTTCTCATCCTTCCCACCACTCTAATTCTCGCAATAATCTTTCTATGGAGATTGAACAACACAACATAATACTACTTTGTCTGCTTGACCCTTCTAGAAAGTCTACTTGGATTGGGAATAGGCCCCACGCAAGATTTGAGCTTATGAAAGTGCTTGAAGCATTGTAATGTTGTGACACAACTCGACAAGGTTGTTATTACGCCGAAGGCGTTCCCCCTATGGGAAAGGCCTCTGCGGACGTTTCTACAACTGTGTTAAATTTGACGTCTTTTTGGACGTTTTTGTAAGATGATTAACTTTGACAGGTTTAATGACGATTAAGATGGCCTTTGTGACGGTTTCATTTTAATACGAACTATATAAACAGAGCTTTTGACGGTTTCACCTCCACATTTTGCTCTCATTCGTAGGGCTCCGGGCTTAACATATTCGAACCTCAAATCTCTAACTCAGAAAATCCCCGTCAACAGGTGGGCCAGGATTAGCATGGAGGCTTTTTATGGCTCGGCCAAGAAATAAAGGAACATCACAGGCTCAGTATCCCCAGGTTTGCGTATGGCTTTTGGACAAGAAAAGCCTTTCGGAGTCGCGGCAGAGGGCCGGTCTTTCAAAAACTACGGAGGATGCATTTCTGGACATAATTAGGGTTGATGCGGTTAAGGCATCCTAGCGTGGTTCATGTCGTTCAGGGTTTGGATGAGAGTAAAGGAGCCATGGCTATGGTCACCGAGCCTATTTTCGCATCAGTGGCAAATACTCTCGGACGGTTTGATAATGTTGCTAAGGTGCCCAAGGAACTCAAAGGATTGGTAAGGATTGCCGATTTTGACCTCTGCTTTGTCTATTTGAGGCTTAATTTTGATAATTTGGGAAAATGTATACTACTTAGCAAATGCTACGGTACAATAAGACGAGTTATATGAAGTTGAGATTTTGGCGGCTGTAAACGGACAATTCAGGGGTGGCTTGTAGGAAATATGCTTTTTGACACACACACATATATGGAATCAACCATGTGTTTTGTTGATTCCTAATGTATATCATCAAAATGTTTATCTGTGGAAATCTTAAAGCGTTAAATTATGCTTTTTTCTTGTTATTGTTATTGTAATACTATGTGAGCAAAAGGGGATTCGTTTAGATAGTTTGATTTTAAATTAAATTTCTAATTTAATTGCAGACTATATTCTATAAATTGTTGGGTTAAGAGAATTCTTTAAATGATTAGATTAATTTCCATCTAAAAAGTTTTCAAATAATTAGGTTAACTTCGATTTCAACCAAATTACTTTTTATAAAAATTATTTTCAAAACTTTAAAAAAATTAAATGAATATACAATAAAGTTCCCCCCTGCATATATTTGGTGACATAGCATGCGACTTTCCCGTTTACCTTGTTGTGTGCAATTTCCCTTTGTTAATGACCTTTGTAATTAACATGCAACGGTTACATTTTCCATTGGTGTGCGCGCTGCAAAATGGACATAGTTTAGACTTCGGGAGGAGTTGCGTAGTTGATGATTTGTTGCTCGGATGTGGGTTCAACGCTCCAGGGTCAAAGCATAATATTGTCCCACACCGTGTCCCAAAACGCGAGTGGGCGGTTGGGCAAGGTGAGAAATTAGGGGTGTTCGCGCGAACACCCTCTTCGCCTGAAGTGCCACGTAGCGCACGGAATTGCCATGTATGACACGGAAAGGCGTTTGCATGAAGGGGGGGCGGTTGGTGTGAACCACCTTCATGCGAACCCCCAACTTATATATTGAGGTGGCATGGAGGATCTCAATTTTCCTCCTCTCGCCCTTCGCACGAAGCCAACGCCGACAAGACAGAGCCCACCAACGCGAGGCGAGCCAGCAAGCCCAAATCACGAGCCGACTGTATGTATTTTTTTGTTAAATTTGTTTTATTTGTAAATATTAGGGCAGGTCTTGTTTTTGTTAAATTTTTGTTCAAGATCCTACAAAAAATATTGAAACCCTACATATCATTTTTTCCATTGAATGTTGGCAACAAAACTACCTACGCAGAACTTACCCCTTTACTTAAATGTCTTGTATCATGACCAGGCTTCTAAAATTTATGTGTTCATTGCACATCAAAGTATGTTATTGTCTTCTTTCAATGCGCTTATTAAGATGACAATTACTATTTTTAGGAACCTAACAGAGTATGTAATGTTCATTTTGCATTGAAAGAAATGTAATTAAGCAACCAACTACCAACTGATTCAAAACACCAATATGAAGTCACCGTCAATTGTTTCTTGGATGTTTGATATCGAAGAGGATCTTGTAGATGTAAATCACTCAGACTAATCGTACATGACCATGCCTTAAATGTGTGTCCCCACTCCCAACAATCCCAAATTATTTTTTTGTTAAACCGTTCACTGCATTATCTAGAGTCCTCTCCTTACAATACGTTTATATTTCTCCACCGTTCTCATTCAAACATTACTCAAGAATGTCTAAAACACCCAACCTTAATTTTTGTAGGAATGGAGAGCTTCGCCTTCAATCCTTTCCTCCCTTCCCCCCATATTGAAACAAACCTCCTTAGCATTCCCAACACCTCTAGACACCATGTTTATTGGGATACTAGAGGTTTCTGATTAGTGACAGAAAAGATATTGCAACGACATTGGCAAATTATTTTCAAAACTTTAAAAAAATTAAATGAATATACAATAAAGTTCCCCCTGCATATATTTGGTGACATAGCATGCGACTTTCCCATTTACCTTGTTGTGTGCAATTTCCCTTTGTTAATGACCTTTGCAATTAACATGCAACGGTTACATTTTCCGTTGGTGTGCGTGCTGCAAAATGGACATAGTTTAGACTTCGGGAGGAGTTGCGTAGTTGATGATTTGTTGCTCGAATGTGGGTTCAACGCTCCAGGGTCAAAGCATAATATTGTCCCACACCGTGTCCCAAAACGCGAGTGGGCGGTTGGGCAAGGTGAGAAATTAGGGGTGTTCACGCGAACACCCCCTTCGCCTGAAGTGCCACGTAGCGCACAAAATTGCCATGTATGACACGGAAAGGGGTTTGCATGAAGGGGGCGGTTGGCGTGAACCACCTTCATGCGAACCCCCAACTTATATATTGGAGGTGGCATGGAGGATCTCACTTTTCCTCCTCTCACCTTCCTTCGCGCGAAGCCAACGCCGACAAGACAGAGCCCACCAACGCGAGGCGAGCCGACAAGCCCAAAGCACAAAGCCGACCAGGTATGTATTTTTTTTGTTAAATTTGTTTTATTTGTATATATTAGGGCAGGTCTTGTTTTTGTTAAATTTTTGTTCAAGATCCTACAAAAAATATTGAAACCCTACATATCATTTTTTCCATTGAATGTTGGCAACAGAACTACCTACATAAAACTTACCCCTTTACTTAAATGTCTTGTATCATGACCAGGCTTCTAAAATTTATGTGTTCATTGCACATCAAAGTATGTTATTGTCTTCTTTCAATGCGCTTATTAAGATGACAATTACTATTTTTAGGAACCTAACAGAGTATGTAATGTTAATTTTGCATTGAAAGAAATGTAATTAAGCAACCAACTACCAACTGATTCAAAACACCAATATGAAGTCACTGTCAATTGTTTGTTGATGTTTGATATTGAGAGGATCTTGTAGATGTAAATCACTCAGACTAATCGTACATGACCATGCCTTAAATGTGTGTCCCCACTCCCAACAATCCCAAATTATTTTTTTGTTAAACCGTTCACTGCATTATCTAGAGTCCTCTCCTTACAATACGTTTATATTTCTCCACCGTTCTCATTCAAACATTACTCAAGAATGTCTAAAACACCCAACCTTAATTTTTGTAGGAATGGAGAGCTTCGCCTTCAATCCTTTCCTCCCTTCCCCATCTTGAAACACACCTCCTTAGCATTCCCAACACCTCTAGACACCATGTTTATTGGGATACTAGAGGTTTCTGATTAGTGACAGAAAAGATATTGCAACGACATTGGCATTACGCTTACAAATCCAGAAAAATATTATCAAAATTTTATTTCTTCATAAACTGTCTATGGGTTTTCATCTAAAGTTTTGTAACCATGACATGTTCTCCCGTCACAATATGAATACATAGTCATTCATGCATATATTTGGCCTGAAAATATTAAACACAAATTTTGTTTGCATTTTCTTTGGAAATTTTGATTTCTAATCATTACGCACATCTCTCTATTTTCTTCCCCGGACGCTTATTGCATTCCTTTCCTCGCCAGCACAGGAAACTCGGTGTGACTGCAAAGCATATGACGCTTCGACAAACGCACCGGCTCGCTCTGCTCTACATCACTCCCTTCCCTTTGCTTTTCATCTACCTCTTGACTCTCACACTAATCGTCGTGTCTCCATTTCCACCTATCTCCGACAATACCCACTTTCTATTCTCCTTACTTCCTAATTTCTTCACCTCCTCCTTCCTTTCAGTTCTCCATTCCCCATTGGCTTCTTTTCCTCCTATATTCTTCTCATTCATAATTGGCACCCCTTTCACCTTGCTCCACCTTTCGGCGTACACATTGCACTGCTCACGTGCGATTGCTAGTAAGTTTACTCCAATTGTGGTGATGCCGATTGGTATTCTATACAAAAATTGAAAACTAAAAGAACGACGCTTAGAACCTATTCATAAAAATAAAATATTAATGGAAATAAATGAAAACATAATAAAAAAGATAACAATAACGACATTTCCAAGAAAGTTGGCTTTACAAAGGTCTATGGGCCAAATATTAGCACCACTCCAAAATAAAACATGAAACCCTAAATAGCACTATTTAGGTTTTTTCCTTTGCACACCTCCATCTTGTTATTTACAATGTGCTTCATTCCAGCCCATTACAATTCCATAGCTAAGCAATATCTAGCTGATTCCTATTCATACACGGACTGGTTTTTGAGCTACTGCGTTGCAAAAATCGAACGCGAGATGCAGCGGAAACTTGTGATCGGCGAGCTACTTGAGATTGCCTCCTCTTTGCTCGCACGGCAGTCTTCCATGGAATCTAAGAAAGGGGGATCCTGAAGGTAAAACTAAAAGAACTCTACAGGTTATACTATTCAATTTATTGAAAGGTTTCATATTAATAATAGGGCTTCATCTTTCTCGGTTTGGTATCATGGAACTCCTAGCATGGCTGCCGTTTACGTATCCTGGCGTTTTTCTTTGGTTACTAATGTGACATTTGTTTGAAGCTTTGCTACCAATGCCATTTTCTGTGTGTTTCTCACTGAACAAGGTTGTCTTTTGTGTATTCTGGTATTTTGTACTTGGCTGCATTCTTTATTTGTTGAAGATTTCGCCTTGGGTGGAACTAAACTCTCTCCTTGGAAACCCTTTTCAACTCTGAAGGCTCACTTGTTTTTTTATTTGTTAATCGGTTTCTTCTTCATTACTTTTGAATGACAGTATTTACTCTTTGTTTCCATTCAACGAGAAGACCTTCAATATGGACACTGAAACCTATTTAGTATTTCGACAAGTTATTCCAGGATCCCCAAATAGAAGGCATTATCACTTGAAGCGTAATTATATATCTACATAGTCTGATACATGGGCGAATGTCTATTTTGGACATCACCTAAAAATTAAATGGTCGTCTGTCATTTCCAGCACCATAACTATACAGATAACACCGGCTAGTGATCCAGTACAGGCCAGTAATACATCTTATATTCCTAGGTGAATACTAACCTTCTATCGATGGCTATTAAATATTAGGACCACATCAATAAGCTCTGCCCCATTCTCTTCGGATCCCCAATAACTATGGCATCTCTGGTACCACCCTTTGACCAACAAAAAATAATAATAATTGTATCTTAAGAGTGTAGATTGGGTTTCTTCAGAGGGAGTTAACACAAATGAATCACGAATATCACAAAATGAAACTCAAACCATATAACGAACGATTACACTGATTTGCATAAGCATCTCACTGCTATGATGCACCAGGCTCATCACTCTCGTGATACACTTCCTAAGTTGGTGAGATTTTTAGTGGCAGATGTTGAATCCCTTTACCTGCCAACTGACATATGTTAGGTATTCGTCTTCTTAGAAAAAACGAGCTTCTTCTGCATGCTCTTCACATTCTTCCGGGCTGAGCAAGCGAACTTTTGAGTTAAATCATAATCTTAGCAAGTTTCTTATTGGGGTTTTAAATACAATCTGCTTGTGAGGAATTATTTGACCTCTTCTGCTAGTTGTGTTGGTTTGTCAATGATGTGGTTTATATAATCACGATTTGAGCAATGTTTCTCACCATTATTTTTGCATGGTTTGCAGGGTAAGCTATTTGGAAGGAAAAGAGTCAATGCAAAATCTCAGGCAGCAAGGAGGAATAAACTTCGTTATGGTTTTATGGCGAGGTCAATCCCAACCTCACTAAGGCACCGAACCATTTTGTTACCCTTATCTTGAATGATTTGATTCAAAATTGGTGGACACAATGTTTTGCATGGTTCCATTTTAAATGGTTGTATATCGCCTTCTTGTTTTTTTCTGCTATGTGTGACAGGTGGATAAAGTGTCTAACTTACATTAAAGTGTTTTTATTGGGTTCACTTCAGTCCTGATTTTCGAAAGGTGCAAGTTACTTTGGCTTTTTTCTCTTCTTACATGTATTTGTATTTATATACATACATATACACACACATATAATCACCCTTTCCTGAATGTGTGTATACAGACTATATATGTTTGAACTTTGTATATATTTATATCTGTGTCAGTGTGTATATACTATATATGCATGTGTGTATACGCACACATATAAATTACAGTGTAGTAGTTAAGAACACAGTCATTGAATAAAAATGTAAAAAAAAAAGAGTATCGATATTGATATAAGCTTCAACCAGATTTGTAGTCATAAAACATAAAAGTTACAAAATGTATTGGGTACGTATGAGGTCCTACAAAATACTCAAATACCAACTACTACGACGACAGGATTAACTAATGGGTTTTCTCAACAAATGATGCATGCCCAAATACATTATTTATTTTTTAACAGTAACTACAGGACTTTTATTAAGTCATAACATTAAGAACAGAGTCCATACCCCGGTTTTTAATGCAAGGTGTGGGATTGTGTTGCAACCTAAGGCGGAATATGTCAAGTTATTGTGGGTAATTGCCATGTACACTAGTTGAAATGGAAATTTGTAGACAATAAATGTAACCGGCAGTAAGAAAGTTTGATATGAATTTGTAATTTCTTATTTTAGATGGTTTTAAGGCTCAATAAAGAACAGATTAGAAGAACTGGACTAATTATTTTAAATAAAAGTTTCTGACAGGTGCGTCCTGCTCTAGAAGATTCAACTGCAATTAAAGGGTTTTGTAATTAACAGAAGTAGTTCATTTTTCAAGAAAATGAATTCAGCTTACTTTTGTATCCTCTGTTCCATCAATTCATATCTTTTTTAGGGGTATTCTAATTGACTTGAATTTTTCGAGCTGAAGTTAAAAACAGGCGTCATTATCTGGTTATCAGGACAAGCTGTGTTGTACCAGCTCATTTCCTTGAAACCAAATTAGTTATGGTCTACGTTCACCCTTAGAAACCCCTGCCACTACACTGAGTTTTGGATGGACGTTAGGCTGATGACACTAGTGTCCATATTATAAATGGGACAATGGTTTAATTTATGATTGTCTGAGCAACTATAATGATCACAATAATTTGAATGGATGCAACTATGATCTAGATAAAAACATCTAAGAGGCTGTATTGTCAATGGTGTAACGTACAGGAAATCATAGATTGATTAGGAACAGGGCAGCCTTGTATGTAATAGGTGTTGATCCTATTTATACAGTTGGTTTTTGTCATTTGATGGGCAGTTTTTATAGCATTTAATGTAATGATCTATGATAATGTACCACTATAGACTTAAAATAACTAGGGAATCAAATTTGAAGTCTAGTCATGTGACTTGAATTTGGCAAGACAGGAGGATGCTTGCCATTAACTCTGCCATATAACAAATTGCAAGTGTGTTTTATTTTGAAAATTCAAATTCTGATTTTGTTGTTGTTTGGTTTAAATGGTTATTTGAACGAAACATATGTTATAATTTTGTTTTAATGAGGTGGATGCCTTTGAATGCCATGAAAAACTTCAAAATTGAGTTTGAGTGTATTCTTGCAATTTTACTATTGATTAGAGGTGTCTGTGTTGATAGACTGTAGGCATTTTGGGTGTAGTTTTATCTTTTTGTTTAACGTTATATTTCGTGCAAGGTGGGGATCTTGCACCAGATAGGGTTTTGGCTCCTTGAGGGTTTTAGCAACGGTCAGCGAGCTGGGTGGTGTTTCCTACTGGATTCATACACAGAGCTAATTATTGATTTGACATCATTCATATTTTCCTTTTAAGATGATTATTCCATTCTTTATACTTTTATTGTGTTTTTATGTGCCGGTCTATTTTACTCTATTGCTGGATCCACAGATCTTTAATTTTTGACATGAAAGTTGGTTTTTGTTACATATACCAAAGCTAAGAATGATTGTTGTGCAGAGGGTATTAAATACTTGGTCATTTTTTGTTTCTCATTCATGAAAGAACTAAGAAACTCGAAGTTCTGTTCATGTTGTAGTGTTAGGATTACAGATGTTTATTGAGTAAGAGGATGCTGTCCTAATTCTTGGCAGCATGCATTGGGAGCATGCTTGCTGTAAATATGGACAAACATTATGAAAGTCTGTAATGGGCCATGGCGACTCTTTAGATGGGTACAAGTGAAAACATCTTGTATTCACAAAGCATCTCCGTACATGTCTCCTGTAATAAAATGCACTTTTAAGGGAATCAGTAGAATAACTTTCTTCATTGTTGTTATCCATTTGTTTTTCTAAGATGATTTGTCAAAAGAATAGTGTCCGAAGTCTTGGGAGCATGCATGCTGTGAATATGGATATAAATGAAAATGATTACGTAGTACGTTGTGGTAGCTTTTAGTGGGTTTTAAAAATAGAAATAAAAATAGCTTTTAATGGGTGCTTGGGAGCATGTATGTTGAGAATATGGTTAGAAATAAAAACGGTATGTATTCTAGTGGGAACTTTTAATGGGTTTTAAAAAATAAGAAAAACCATATGATCATAAAGGATTTCCATACATATCTTTGATTAAAACAGATTACACTAAAAAATTAGGTCACTTGATTGATTTTTCCTTGTTAACGAACTTTGGTATTTTAGGAGATTGGTTTGCTGTTAGATTACATAATCATTCTTTTAACTTTTTGAAGCTTTAGATATGTGAAATGCCGTATTCTTTACGTAAGAGGATTACTGTCCTAATTCTTGGCAAGGTGCTTTGGGAGCATTCTTGTTGTAAATATGGACAGACATTAAGAAGCCTGATTAGGGCCACAGTGACTTTTAGGTGGGTACATGTGGAGGCATCTTGTAACCATAAAGGATCACTGTACACTATCCAAGAAAAAGGTGCTATTAAGTGAAATCTCTTGAATTATGTTTTGGGTTGTTGATGTCTTATGTCTGTCAAATTTGAATGGTGTTTTAAAAGATGATTTGGCAAAGTTAGATTTGACTAATTGTGTTGAGGTTTTGCAGCTTAGTGGGAAGTAGCCCTAAAACCACAAAAAAGTTATCTAAGAATTGATTTGCTATACACATTCTTTGCACTGTTTAGGTGGGTTTTATATAATTAAAAATCATACTTGTAAGTGATATCCATACATTTAACACTCAAACAGAATTTAACAAAATATGAAGTTACTTGACTAGTTTTTCATTGTTAACATGCTTCGCTATTCTAGGAGATTTGACATCTGTTAGATAGTATAATCATATCAGTTTGTTGAAGCTTTAGAGATGTGAAGAGCTTAAACTATAATGAAAATATCAAATTCTTCACATGTGGATTGCTGTCCTAATTCTTGGGCAAGGAGCATTGGGAACATTCTTATTGTAAATATGACATACATTAAGAATTCTCGATTGGCGCTGCAGTGACCTCCAGGTGGGCACATGTGTAGACATCTTGTAACCACAAAGGGTCACTGTACATTATCCCAGAACAAGTGCGTAACTAAGGGAAATCTCTTGAATTTTGTTTTGGGTTGTTGATGTCTTCTGTGCAATAAATTTGAATGGTGTTTTAAGAGATTTGGCAATTAGTTTTCTTAATTGTTCTAAACTTTTGCAGCTTAGTGGGATGTGGTCCTCAAACCAGATAATATTTTTGAGAATCGGTTTTCTTTATGCATTCATTGCATTGTTAAGGTTGGTTTAAAAATTAAAAAATCATACCCATAAAGGATTTCCATATATGTCGTCGGTTAACAGAATATACCAAAAAATGAAATCACTTGATTAGTTTTTCATTGTTAATGTGATTTGGTATGTTTGTAAGATTGGTTTGCAATTAGAATGTATAATCATTTCAACTTTTAGAAACTAGGGAGATGTCAAATGCTCTTTAATTTATAATTAAAATATCATAACTCTTTACACAAGAGTTTCACTTCGTAATTTTTCCAAGGTGCATTGGGAGTGTTTTTGTAGTAAATACAGGCAGGCGTCAAGAAGTCCTGATTGAGAGCATGTCGACTTTTAGGTGAGTGCATATCCTGACATCTTGTTACCTTAAAGGATTAACGCACATCATGCCAAAACCAAGTATTCAATCAAGGAAAATCTCTTTAATTATGTTTTGGGTGGGTAACAGCTTTTGTATGCCAAAATTGAATGGTGTTCTAAAATGTGTAGGCAATTACATTGGTTAATTGCTCTAAGGTTTTAAAGCTTAGCGTGCAGTGGCCCTCAAACTCCAATTAAGATTTTATGATACCCGAGTATCTGTACGCACATTCCTTGCACTGTGAATACTTAGAAAAATATGTTTGGGCTGTTTGTCAATTGTATGATTGAATCCTTCATTCCATGCATTTTTGAATGAACTATGTGCATACATTGACATTTGTAATACTTTGAATTATGTCAGCACTAGGTGCAGGGAAAAAGTATATTAATTCTTTGAACTCTTATAATTTAGTCGATCCTTATAGCATGTCATCATATTTTAGAGTTGTGGCAGTAGTGCTTTTTAATTTCGAAATCTACCAAATATATTTTGTACTATAAAAAGGTCTAATTTCAAATTTGAGGTTCTGAACAATTAAGTGGTCTATACTCATTCAAGATATTTAACAAATCACTTTGCTTTTATCTAGAAGTTGCATATGCCAAAGGAAGAGGATAAAAATGAACACTGAATCAAGACATGAAACACAAGTAAACTTGGGGTTAAAATGAGTGAATTAAACATTAAAAACTTGTTGGGCCCATAGCATACGAATGCCTTTAGTAGCATTTGATTTCTTTTTGGTTAGGGATTTATGTGTGATTGGTTGGACTTTGAAGGAACCTATTTGCTTTGTGGATGAGTGTTGAGGCCTTGTTTCTCATTAAATATTTCCCTTATATATTTGTGAGATGTTCTAAGGTTGGTTGTTATTAGGGCATGGCTTGTAGGAAGGTTGGGGCCTTTGGTTTTCTTGTATAGCTTTGATGTGTTTCCCCTTTAATTGTTAGTGTTAAACCTCTTCTAGGGTGCACTTGTGTTTTCAAGCAATTTGTTAAAGAAAGTTGAAGATGTGTTCACTCTATTATGGGTTCATGGTTGTTGACTACCTTTGGTTGATTAAGTGGATTTTAGAGCCAATTAGCTTGATTAACATATGATGTATTAGTATTATATGTATCTTGTGAGTGCTGTTATGAAATGAATTAAGGTTATCCATGGGTTCATGGTGGTTGATTACCTTTAGTTGTTAAAGCAGATTTCTAGAATTTGTAAGCTTTATTATCATATGATGTATTGTATGAAAAAAGTATCTTCTGTTTTTATTTTATTTTGTCTTCTATATACCTATATATATTCACAATTAAAAAAGCACATGTGTTCATGGTGGTTGATTACCTTTAGTTGTTCAAGCAGATTTCTAGAATTTGTAAAGCTCTATTAACATATGATGTATTAGTAAAATGTGTGTTGTGAATGTTGCTATGAAGTGTATTAAGGTTATTAGTGGGCTTACATATGCACTTTAGTATTTAAGTTTTAAAAAAGGTATCTTTTGTTTTTATTTTATTTTTTCGACTTCTATATAATAGATTCATAATTAAAAAAGCAAAATAAATGAAAGACCCTTTTAAAAAACATGACACTTAAAAAAAAGTAAATGAAATTTGTTGCATATTATTAAAGTAGCCCTTTGAATAATCTAGAGAAGAAGAGGGTGTAATTATTAAAAGTTTATTTCTAAAATGTTGATTAATTTGATGAGTTGAATTGGTAGAAAGACATGATTATGTGAGCGAAACTTTGCTTTTGAGAATAGAAAGAGTTGTTTTCCAAAAGAGTTACCTCTTAAGGCATTCTTAATGTTGCATGTTTTTAAACTAGGTTTATTAGGACTTTGTTGTGTCATGGTGTTTTGGAGTGTGTCATGGATATTCGATCTTTGGGCTCATTGAGAATGTTGTTTTTGTAGGCTTTTATTGGAAAGAGTGCATGTTATAAGACATTCAAGGTGATTTTGGAAAGGTCTACTTGGTTTGTGTATTTGGATAATTATTTTAGATTTTATATGGAAAGGTCTACTTGTTTTGTGTATTTGGCTAATTATTTTTGACTTTATATGGAAATGTTTGCCAATCGTATAAGTTATTTTGATATGCCTAATTTTGATCAAGGATTATCCAAAAATGGTTTGGTGATATTACCAAGCCTATTCTAACATCTTGCAATAATATATCTTGTTCAATGGTTTAGGGCTCCTTCAAGATTGTCAATCCATCTTTAGTAGACATTGCACACATATACAATGGTAACACAATTTGTACATGGTGACATGAATGTACTAGTCAAATATTACGTGATCTTTACCAATAACTTCTTCATGGTACCACATATTATGCAATGTTGCTAGGTTTTGATGTCATTGTTGCCTTTGCTCCAATGGGGATGAAGACCCCAATACGAGTCTAACATACATAATCTCAATTGTTTGGGCTTTCATAATGATTCTTTAAGCCTTCGTGGCTTTGAAATATATGTATACATATTTGTAGCATTAGAGTATAGATGTTAACCTAGGAAGGTAGACATCTTGTGGACAAGGAAGGTCTATTTATGAAATGGTAGAAGGAAATGATTCTTTGACCTTTTCTTTGTTTGTGATGACATCTTTGACAAAAGCTTTTCCAAGGATTCCTTTAATGTTGCATGTTCTTTGTTAGGTTTGCTAGAGCTTCGTTGTCTTATGGTGTTTGGAGTGTGTTATGAGTATTGATTGGTGGACTCCTTAGAAGTGGTGTCCTTATAGCTTTTTGTTGAAAATAGTACATGGTTTAAGGAATGGTAATGTTTCAAGATGAATATGGTAAGGCCTACTTGGTTTGTGTGTTGATTATTTCGACTTCATAAGGACGCTTGAAGGCTAGAATACACGTACTCAATAAGGAGGGAGGAAATGAAAACAGAGGGAGAGTGAGAAAGGAAATAAGGAGAAAGTACAATATAAGAAAAGAGGGGGATTGAGGCAGAAATAGAAAGAGGGGAGAAAATAAGAATTAGAGGGAGATGATTGAGTTAAAAAGTTTTTGAACAATGCCTAATTTTAGTCAAGGAGCATTCTCTCAAACAATTGAGAGATATTGCCAAGCATATTCTCATAACTTGGTGACAATTGAGGTTTGTGGTACTTTAGGAATATATCCAAAGGTTTTCTAGTACATCTTAAGATCATCAATCCATCTCCATTAGATGCTCCACACACTTCTACAAAGGCACAACATCGTTTGGACATGGTGTCATGCATGCGCAAGTCAAATATTATGTTTATCTTAACCAATGGATTCTTTGAGATCTTACATGTTTCATAAAATTTAGTATGCTACAATGGCACGACAATGTTTGTGTGTGATGGGCATGATGCCTTGCATGCATATGTCAAACATTATTTGATTTTCACTAATGGGTTCTTTGAGGTACTACATTATTCAAATATTCTAGTATGATTATGGGTCATTATTATGTAACATTTTAAGTTCCAACAATGTTTGTTTACTTTGTTATAACGGGGATGAAAACCCCAATATGAGTTGAGAGGTTTTTGATGTTCTAAATTATTTGTTTGGTGAAAAGTCACCTATGGGAGCTCAATTGTTGTAACCTCCTATCTATTCTTTTATCTTTCGTGTCTTTATATATTTATATATGAAGCATTAGGTACATATTAGATGTAGATATTTAAGAGCATAAATGTTGCCTATGAAGGTAGAAATCCCTACATCCTTCAAAAGAATATGCCATGTATAAAAGGTAGAAATTAATACTTGAAGCCACATATGGGAATTAATTAGGTGGAAGGTGAGCGGGCTTGAGATCTAACATAAGGTAGGGGATCATTAAAATGTTCATAATGTATAAGGAGAAGGTTAAGGTTTTATTGTGAGAATATGAGTTAAGGGGTTTAAGACATCATACTAACTCCATGGAAGGTGAAGGGTTGCTTTCTTAACGATTTTTTAAACTTTCATGGATTTGTAATGTATGTATACATATATGTAACATTAGAGAAATATCAACTAGTAGGCATTTAAGAGCATAGCCCTTGCCAATGAAGGTGGAAATTCCTACATCCATCACAAGAATATGCCATGTGCATAGAATGTAAAAATTAATGCTCAAAGCCATAGACGAGAACTATTAATATGAAATGTTAAGCGGATCAATTATCTTATTGGATAAAATCTTGGACACGTAAAGTTTATGAGAATACGCCTTCCTTTGCAATAGAGGTGAGCTAATTTTGAATTAGGGTGGGCATGAATGTTGATTATGATATGCTCCTATTGGTTGGTATGAGAGATTGAATCTTTGGAATTGATTAGCAAGGACTCTGAATCCCATACTATATTGTTATTTGGCGGGGATTTGAATATGATTGAAGACAAGATAAATTGGAGGATTGTGATTTTCTTGGAAAGGAAATGAAGCATACTTTTGGTGTATGTGGAAGAGATTGTTGAACTTTGTTGATCCATAATGGAGATATGAGGGTGAAAAGATTATTTGGTTTATTTGGTGTAATAGTTAGCCAACAAGGAGTGTAATATGTTCTTGATTTGATAAAATCATGTTCAATCAAGAGCACTTCGTGGTTAATCCCATTGATGATGCCAATGTGGTTAGTATAATGCCTTATGCTCTCTTTGATCATTATCACATTTGAGGTTTTTTTTCTCTTGCGTCCATATCAATTAAAAGTAAAATTTACTTAAAAGATCAATTGTGGCATTTTTAGCTATGCCATTATGTCTTGCATTGAACTAAATTACACATGCCAAATAACTACACACTATGATGGCATATCAATCAAGATGAAGTCCCACTCAAATGCAAGGAGAACATCATTATGAGATAAATTTAAAGATAAAACACATGCTACACAATACTACGCTAATACAAAACACAACATATCCATAACCAGCTTAAGGATAACACATGGATTTATATCCATGATATATTCAATTTATACAAGAAGAATACAACATACATCAGAGGCCATTATACATCATCTACTTCTTCAATTACACCAACATGCATCAAATCCTTAACAATACTTCTTACCCTAGGCCGACGTCACAAATCTTCTCTTTTTGCTTTGTAAAATGTCTGAATTTCCTCAGACAAAATGTGGGTATTTATCCTCGAGGGCAAAAAGGGCTGTATGTAGGTGTGCCCATCGTTGGTCTGTATGCATGAATCTCTGAAAATCCGAAACTTGATGGCACTAGGTTCGATCTTTATTATCCCTCATTCCAGTTGTGAATAACATAAGCTCGTACATGTCTTCCAGCTACAGCAAAAAAACGTCCACATAAAATGTCGCGGGCTCTCCATCCATGAAAACTTCAACATAAAATTCGTAGCAGCTGAAAGGCTCCTTGCTGTAATGTATTAAGGTTTCTTCCAAATCCATCACAATCGTCTTCTTCTGAATTTTCATGTCGTAGCTTGGCAGATGAATTGGGGTTCCCTGTTATTGTCTTGTTCTTGCTCTGCCAGTTTTAATTTAGGCCAAGGCTATATAATCCGGCGCCAATTCGAGTCATTCCTCTGGAAGTTTTAACACCATTTTATTTGCACCTTGAACTATTTTGGCCACGGATTTGAAACCGTCGACCACATTTTCCACCATTCCCTCATGCTTTCGCTTCTGCTGCCATAAACACGAGATTCCTCACCCCAAACAATTTCCTGTTTCTGCAAACCATTTTCCTCCCTTTTCTTTCTTGGACAACGATTCGATGGGGAGTTCGAAAACAAATTCCACAAATTCTTGAATTTCAAATGTAGTCCAATAAATTTTGTGAAAAAATAGGACAAAACATCGATAAGGGCCCTCACACAACACTCTTTTCCTTTTTATAATATGTGATATTACATAAAGTTTCAATCAAAAAATATAATATTTGCTTTAGTTTTGGTTTTTTTTAATGGGGAAAATTTCTTATTTGTAACGGATATTTTTGTTTACTTTAGAATGCATGTGTACGATTTAAAAGGCCATAAAATCCAATTTGGAAGGTCTAATTATGGAAAAGACATTCGCTAAATGGGATTATGGTGGTTGATTATCACAATCAAATGGTCAAGATTGAGTGTGGATTGTTGTTGATGTCTAACATAATCTTGCACATCCATGTGGTGAACCTAATAGCTACAAGAATTCTCGACAGGGGTCACTTTTGTGACAACCCATGTACTGACATTCAACCCTTAACTTAAGGCCATTTCATATGTCACTCTAGTGAGTACTAACGAGTCTTTAGACAATGCATTTTTCAATGTTGAAGGGTTTGAACTAGTTGGTGCTTGGATAATTGAGTTTTATTGTAATGGAAAATCAATTTATAGAATTGACCGGGTGATAGGTGGTGGAAAATTTACTTTATCTCTAGGGACAAAATACATGACCAAGGTAGACAACATAAGGAACTTATGAGGTCATTTTTACATGGGGTGAAGGACTTCATAGAAGTTGCTACAACTTTTTTTTGATTTTTCAACATCTTGTGTGGATTGATTACATCCATGACACACCAAAAAAGCCTTGGAAGAAAATAGAAATAAAATTTCTTTGGTTTGGGTTTTCTTTTTCAATTAACAAAATGGTGGTTTATGATGTCATATGCTTACTCAACAAACGATTTCATGCGAGAAAAAATGTTTCGATCTAATGTACCATGATGGAAAAGTTAAGTCTAATTACTATTGTTGTTAGTAATCACATTTGGGGGTGCACTGGGAGCCATTGATAGGGAGGTGTTAAAGAAGTTGAAGTTTAAGGATTGAATGTGCAACACTAGATAGGGGATGAAGAAGAAGAGGTTTGAGGGAGGAGAATTTTTAGGTTGAAAAATCTATTAGAGGGAACATATGTGATCCTCTTTTTTTTCTTTATAAGTCACATATGGACCACATGTCAATTTTGTTTACCATCATCACATTATCTATTTAATGCAATGTTTGTTGAACATTAAATCTATCTTAATAGTTGCCAACTTGAAAATCCCTAATTTTTATTAGATTTGCAACTTTTAAGGATTGTTGCAATCACATTATTATGTGTTTTAATAACATAAACATGGAAGGAAAAACAAAACATGGTAAACACAAGTGAAAACATGGTATATACTCCATGCGGAGCACTAACTCAAGGAATTGAACATCCATAACCCCGATAATGTTGATTGGTTTTGTTGATGTTATGTTATCTCTTCATGGAGAGGATAAGTTAGGACAATGAGGATGAACTGGAGGGCACAATAGGTAAGGGCAAAAATGTGCTAGAATCAAACATAAATAAGCTTCCTTTTTCTAAGTAATGGTGAAGGAGGCTCTGTAAAGCCTCTGACGCTAGGGAGAATGTGGATTTCAAGGTCAATGGCCTAAGGTTGAGGCTTTCCTGCTTAGGCATGGGTCATTGCCGTAGCTTGGTAGCCTACAAAGATCTCAAATTATTAATTGAGTTTGACATTTCGAGGCTACGTTACCTCCTCTAATAGGTAAGTGCAACGTGTGAACAATTATATTTTCTGGTGGGAATGTTGGCAAGCTCATTCACAACATCACACGGATTTGTTTGAGGTCCTCCAAGTTTCTTGAGGGATAGTTTCTCCAGCTTCATGTTGTTATGTTATGTGATTCCATCCAATCCTTTTCAGACACGCAATTAACAAATCCTCCATTATTTCAACAAAAAGTAGACACCCTCACTTATATATACATAAAAAATAACATGCCAACAACAAATTACCCACAAAACATATTACACAATGATGGTTGTTGAATTTGTAATGTTAACAAATAATTACATTGATGGTTGTTTTCCAAACTAGACCAATGTGAGCAAATTATGACAATCGATCAACATAGTTATAATCTTTCACATATGGACCTCTTAGTAGGCTACGCCAACTTGAAAAGCATTGGATTTGCAACTTTTAGGGATTTCTGCAATAACATAAATGTGGATGGAATCACGTGACGAGAACAACATGAGATAGTAAGCGTGTGATAGTATCTTTGCTTCATGTTTTTCTCGTCATAGGTTGTCATCTCTTCAATTTGTCTATGAATGGCATCCATGCATTCAAATTTGTTGGCTCATCAATAAATTATAACCTTGAAATTGATAAATCAAATTCTAATCATGCATACTTGATCAATTGAATTATAATCTTCATTATGATCAATCAAATTATAATCTTCAAACTAGAAACGCTCCCTATTTATAATCTTGGCTAAGCTAGATGATCGAAGGAGGAGGACCTAGGTGCACAAAAAAATCATTTTCCTATTTTTTCAATGCCTCAAACAATTATTATGTTGAGAAGCATTTCCAAATGGGAGTCTCAACGGCTATGCACGACACTCATAAGGGAAATTAAAGGCCGAGGTTTTGTGTTGGTCATTGTTGGCGGACAATGTCAATCATTACTATTGGTGAGGGGAAACCTTAATCACTAAAGAGAAGCCTACTCACATATGTGCATGAAATAGACGACATAAGACACCTTGAATACATAGTTTCCACATTTAGATTACGATATTAACACATATGCAAGTTTCCCATTGAAGTATTCATTGACCATGCCTTGGTGTATGAGATATCTCAAAAGTATGATGCCTTAACAACTTGCACACCATAAACCCTTTCTTCTTTTAGACAATTGACAAAAATGACATGTGGTTCATATGTGCTTGGTCATAAAACAGACAAGTTTTACATTGGTTCTCCTTGGAATTTCCCCACCCCAAGACTTCTCCTCCCTCAAACCCTTTCTTCATCACCCCTTTTCCTCCCCCATTGTTTTTCTTCGTCAGGTTTTACTTCTTTAATGCATCCCCTTTAGCATTTCCATCGCACATTTCGCATGCAATTGTTAGTCATAAAATTGAGGAAGTATTTGGGACAACACTCTAAATAAGGCTTTAAATAAGTTATTTGTGTATGTAGAAGCAATATGAAACAAGATTCAAAATAGAAAAAATAATAAAGTTGGAACATAAATTTTTATTAAATTTTGTGCTTTGTACATGGCATAGTCTCGAGGAGATGTATGGTTGTGTTTATCTTGTACTACTTAATTACTCTATATTTTTATAAGCATGTATACATAAATTACAAAGTTACGAAGGCTTAAAGAATTGTTATGGAAGTTGAAGTGGTTGAACTTCCATGTGTGCAACTCTTCATCTTGCATGGTTTGACCTCTAGATGTGCGATATGCTATAGATGTTTTGACACGATGCAAGCTCTAAAAGTATTGGCTAACAATGGCACAATATGGTGCGAATTATCCACGTGGCTTTTTTGTTTGTGTATTTTGGATGTTATGTGCAAGGATTGTGTTGATTGGAATGTTTACGGGTGTTTTTGCAAATGGCCAATATTTTGCAAAGGGTGCGTGCATTTCATGAGTTGGTGCAATGTTGTGTAGTATGTTGCATTGTCAAGAGGACATGTTGCATTGAAAAACATTGGGATTGATGATCAAAATAGGGGTTTTCCCGATTTCAAATGGAGTAATTTCACGGACTATATGGGTGTTGTGTGGAATGCAAAAATGTTCTTGGAATTGTGCGATGGTGGAATATCTAAGTGCTCACGATGGCGAGAAAATATACTTTTGTGGGTTTATTAAAATGTATTATGTAAGTTGATGAAATGGTTTAAAAAACATACTCAATTAGGCTAGTGATCAAGATTAGAAGAACAAATGTTGATATAATTTTCAATATTGATGATCATAAGAAAAATAATAATTAAAAATCACATGCAAAATGTGCGATGGAAATGTTGAAGGGGATTTTTGAAGAATTTAAAATTGAGGGAGAAGCATCGGAGGAGGAAGATGGGTGATGGAGAAGGGGATCGAGGGAGGAGAAGTAAATAGGAGGTGAAAATGCTAAGGAGAACCCTTGCACAAAACTCTTCTTTCTTACGACAATGCACATATGAAGCATGTGTCATTTTTTCAATCATTTGAAAGAGAAACGAGGTGTGAGTGTGTAGGTCATTAAGGCAATGCATTTTGGAGATGTCTCGAAAGCAAGGCGTCATTGATGAATACTTTGAAGGAAAACTTACATATGTCTTAACTTGAAAGGGTTTTGGTGTAGGTCAACATCAATAATAATACACTATAGTGGGTCCATTCATTGCAATATTTTTGGATGAGAGATGATGTGTGAAATTGCACAACATGGTGTTGGTGTTATTTTAGAAAGTTAATAATGAAGTGGTTGATGAGATTTCCACACAATATCAGACATGAAACAATTTCCATACATTAGAATTATGGACAAACTAGTTGTGGAAATTTAAATAAGAAAGGCTCTTCCCATTTTAGACGTGGTTTTAGCCAAACACGCACTTTTATGAACTCTTCCATACCTTCTAGATTGCACATGTATTGTAAATTCAAAATTTTAACAAATTTGCAATATTGATGTAAGTTTTTGGGGCGATGAAGATGAGTACACATGTTTTGTCTTATAGATCTTTGCGTAATAGTAAAGAGGGATTTTGTGATCCAGAGGACACCCATAGGTCAAATGGTTTGAAATTGAGTTGAAACTTCTTGCGAGAATGAAGAGCTCATCGATATCCTTCCAATGCATTTTGAATGGGGTCAAACCGACATTGTATCAAAAGCTATGGCTCACCGAAGTTCTATGGGCAAAAGATGTACACAAGTACAACGTTGATGTAACAATACTAAATGGGCTTGCCAAGTGGAACAATAGGGCATTGACATGTGACAAAGAGAATTTAGGAAAAAAAAATAGGTTTGGTTTTCACCTCGATCCTTAACAATCGAGTGTGGGGCCCACGTCATTTTTCATTGTGGGCCCACATTATTTTTCAATTGTGGGCCCATCACCCGATGGGGTCCACTTTTTGTATGGGGGATCCTACCACCATTCTCACACTACATTGTGAGTGAGTTTACATATAAAATCTTTATCCTACTTCCCCACATTGCATGTGGGACATATCCCCATGTTTTGTCAAAGCCAACTCGGTCGAGCTCAATGCATAGTGGATTGAGTTGAGCGAATGGCGACTCACATGGCCGAGCTCAACGATGGGCTCATTCATCTACCACCGGAGTGCCGAGTTCACATCCAAGCCACCTCACAAAAAGATCAACATATGATTGAGTCACAACAATCATCACTACGCCTAATGTCGAGTTGAACAACTCTAAAAAAATGATGCGTAATACATGGCCCAAGCCACGAGTAAACTCCAACATGCAAGAATAGAAAATGCCTCTCCTTATTTCATACACGATGGATGTGGGATAAAAATCCCATCAAAAGTGTGGATCAACCAAGAAAAAGGTGGGACGTGGGGATTGAACCCACAACCCCACGCATTCAAATATAAGCCTTTTGTTGTTGAGCCACGTGGGCTGCACTCTAAATAGAAAAAGGATATGACATGTATCCATTAATTTTGAGCCTTAAGAACATATAAAAGGATGCAAGTATTATTTGAATGGTAAGCTTAGGAAGCTTTGTGAAACCTGTTTGGTATGGAGCCCTTTTGTAAAAGGAGAATATTGTAGCCACTTTTACAAAGAGAGGTTTGCTTTGCCCTTTTGTAAGGAGAGATAGCCCTTTGTAAGGAGATAGAGAATCCATTAGTATGGAGTACAACAACTCGTAAGGAAAATTAGTCTCTTTCGGAGAGAGAATAAGCAAGTTATAGTCCGTTTATCGCATGGAGTGAAATTGTAAGGCCAAGAGCATGTTACAAAGCCTTCCCACGGACATGATGCGGGAACATCTACGGACAAGAAAAACACCAAAAAAATGGTTTGAAGAATCTTACAAGAATTTTCAAAGGTCAATAGAGGCATTGGTAGGAGTTGAGGTTCTTAAAATTTTAAATTTTGGCTTGTTACTAGTTTTCCCGCCCAAAATCAATTTGAATTCTTCAAACTAGGAATTGGGAAATTTTGTATGGTTAGGTGATGTTTGAAGGGTCTAGGCGGTAATTTTTAGTGTATTAGACATCTTGACATGTCTTTAATAACTTCTAGCTAGGAACATATGGACCAAGTGATCATAATTCCTAAAATCATGCTTTCCCTATGATGTACACAAGGAGATCAAAATCATAAAAGTTAGTTTTAAAAAATTATGAAATGGAAAAGAATGTATTCGAATGGAATTTAGTTAGGGTGTCTTCTCCAGGGAAACAAGTGTGAGAGGAAGCTATTGTGTGGGTGGTAGACAAAGAAAAGAGAGGAGGAAGCTCTGTTTTGGAAAAGACAATCAAGAAGATAGTTGTCCACCTTGAAAACTTCAATAAAAAGTCATATTTGATTGATGAATGCTTATTTTCCTGTGTGAACATCTTGTAGTGAAGGTTTAAAAGGTTTTCTACTATTGTTATTATGGAGGTTGAAATGATAATGCAAAATTTCTTATATTTCCTATGGTTGTGTTTTGCATGCTTCCAAACCTGTCTATCCTAAGACGTGCTTTGTCATTTTTATAAGCAAATGCTTTGTTTTCTTGTGTTGAAATTGCTTAGGAAGGTGGAGTAGGTCAGTATAGCCTTGTGACTAAGAGGGGAAGGTGTGAAATTGAGAAATTTTCCTTCAATTTGTTTTTGTTCCTTCTCGGACAATCTTAAAACCCTAGTTAGGGTTTAAGCCTAAAGGAGGATTTAGAGGCTTAAAACTTCATTTCAAACCCTGAAATCGAGAAGTAGTCTTCTAAGCATCTCCTTTTAACAAAATTTTGAGGTTTTGAGAGGAGAAGTGGCTTCTAATTTGCACTGATCTTCTAACAAGTATGCGGGTGTCATTAGGAGGCCTAATTACAAAATTTGTCTTCGCGAATTGGAGGGGTTAAACTATGAGACATGATCTGAAATTTTGGGAGAAGCACAATTGGCTTAAAGGGTATTCATAATAGGGTTTGGTTCTCTAGGTTTCATTTTGGATTATTAAGGGCAATAAGACTTGTGAGATTCAAGGGCTACTGAGCCAAGAACTAGTTCTAACAAGAATGGGGTAGCAAATTCAAGATATCAAGGATTGTCCTCTTCTTTGTTCGCATCGGGACATTAGAGACTTGTCGCAGATTGAGAGCTCCATATTGGGAGAAAGTTGATGTAAAACAATGTATTTTGTATTGATTTAATTGATTGATTCATACGTTGATGTGGACCTGGAGACATAGTCCACATTGACGAACTCGTTATCAATCGATTTGCATTTCTATGTATTTTGCTCATATACTTGTTTTTATAATCATTGTTAGTATGCTTTTAAATGTTTTAGCCAATTTTTATGTAATTATGGAAAATTATGTAAAATTGAGAAATTCAAGTTTGATGTTCGAAATCAATAGATTAGTGAGTGTTTACATGAACTAATCGGTTGATATCAAATTTGGTATTTAATAAGCCAATTTCCATGTAAAGAGACGGAAATTGAGAAAATTAATTAAGTATTTGGGAATGGAGAAATTGGTTTAAATTACCCATTTCCGAGATAAGGTTTGTATCAACATTGGTTTTTCCAAAGCGTTATTGCTGCGTCTTCCCTTTATGTTAGGTTTTTCCATTCGTTCAGTTTGTAGTTTGGAATTGTAGGTTTGGGATATTTTAGTGGCAATAGAAAGTTAGAGAATGGTCCAAAAGAACGGAAGCAAGAAAAGCTTCTTGAGGAAAAGGGCCCCACCACTAGATCTCGTAAAATAACCCATGCGAGGTTATGGCAAGAATTGTTTTGTCAATACTAATGAGAATATTGTTTATCTGAAGAATGAAAAGGCCTCATATGATGATGGTGAGAAGGAATGCAAGTTGCAATAAAAAAAGGGGACAACCTTCCAATCATGGGAATCACATCCAAAAGAATGTAAAACATCTCCATTAAGAGATGAACATCCTAGAGGAAGATATAACACATTTTCCGTCATTAGACTTTTACAAAGGAAATTCCTAAAAGGTATGGCAAGCATAAGTACTCCAATGTTTTCTTTGATTATGAGAAGAATGGCTCTTAAACATAGAAATTTTGGTATACATATCCATGTTTGCTCAGTGGAATGAATAACCATGTGTTGGAAGAGAAAGTCCATTGAAAGGAAGTCCATGCCCTTGAAAGAAGGATACCCATTGTAAAGAGCACTCTTCAAGTCATAATTTTGAGAATGGAAAGAAGGGCTTGTTGTCCAAGAAAATGGACAAGAATGTTTGCACTCATTGTAATATAAGTGGCCACTAGGTTGACAAGTGTTGGAATCTTAATCCACAACTTCGTCCTAATACTAGTAAGAAGAAAGTTGTTAGCGCCCGATAGTTTAAGAGGCAGCCCATGAGAAAACCCAACTATCCAAAGAAGGTCTCATCAAGAGGGGGCAACACAATATCCATCACTTGGGTTGGTAAGAAACTATTTGGTTTCATGGATAGTATATTTTCATAGCTAAGTTTTGTTTAGCATGTTTGTAGCACCTCCAAATCACTTTTTGGGTTTCCATTGTTGAAGAAGCATGAAGGAAACTAACCCTATTTGTATGAGCAAGTGTGGAGGTAGATCACTCATTGAGGGTGAATATGGAGCAACCATCCAAGTTGAGAAGCACATTATGAGCAACCCATTATAAGAGGTTGTATCATTTTTATTTTGCATTCTCATGTTCATGTTGACGTTGATGTTGATGTTAGCATGTTTTTCTCACCACTTCTTGTAGCATTTGGCAAGATGGGTGAAGAGGTACTTCATTAAGAGGGAACTTCAAGTAAAGGTTCTCCAAGTTACATGGCAAAGAGAGAGACATGTTGATGGGAATCTTATAGCATGCATAGCCAAAAAAATCTCCAAGAGGGAGATGAAGTAGCTTGAAACCAACATGAGAAGTGCTTCCATGGTGAGTAGCGCTAAATTAAGAGCACTATTGTTTTATGTGTATATGTTTAGCATCTAGTTTCTTTCATTGAAATATGTATTTTCAATGTTTATGCAATTGTTTATATGCACATTTTTAAGACCCAACTTTGGGCAATGCTTGTAAATAGAATTGTGTATATTGTATTTGATTGTAAAACCCCAAGAAGGACAAATTGTACAAGTGGTGACATGTTATAACACCACTTATTATGCAATGTATTTTTCTTCCCTTGTTGAGAAGATTGAACAATAAGGAGAATGTAAACAACATCTTAGTTGGGAGAGCTTCATGCTTTGCAAGCAATGCATTACGAGAGGCTAAGAGAATCCATCAAGAAGAAGACCGAGACACCGAGCATGCAAGAAGGTCGGTTGGTGCGAATAAATACGACAAAAATTGCCATGTAGTTTTGTTAATTATATCCCGTAAAATTCTACCCATATACAAATAATATATATCTATATTATATATATATATATATAATAAAAAGGAGAGGTCCTTTTTTTAATCTTTCTTAAAGGTTAAAACAGGGCGGATTACTTATCGTCGAATGGTATAATTTCAATGCATTATCACATTAAATGATAAGATTAAATGAAGGGAAAAGAATGGGTTAGCTCCGATCCGCTGATGCGAGAGCCCGGCCGCTGGAGAAGAGAGCCCTATAGTTCTATCTGGCCGCTGATCGGCTCTCGGCCCCTCTGGCCGCCCCTCTGTATATAGGCCGGCTGATAGGGGAGATCGGATTGTCCATCCCTGTCCAGATCCAGAGCCTATAGAGAGTTCTACCCAATCCCCACAGTCTAGAGTTTCATTGGCCCGGGATTAACGGAGATCATCTCATCACTCTCGAGATCCGGCCGTCGGGAGACTCGACTAGAGAGTGGAGGTTGGTTGGTTCCAGCCCTATCTATAGATCTTTCGTTGCAATATCTAACTATATGGTCATTCAGTTCGATGGGAAAGAAATGACCAGACCATACCTACTGGCCACTATCTATAGTCGTAGGGCGTAGCTTCGATGGATCATGTATACCATTGATTCTACCATATACCCCCATTGTCCTACGACAACCGATGGCCAAGTAGGAAGACCGACATGCCCCTACCAATGAATCTCCTCTACCGTGTGGTGTACTCTCCTCTCCTTGGAGGACAAAGACTCCAGGGGGTTGTATCTAGTATTTACGTAGATCTATCCTATATAGATAGAGAGGGCCCGACCCATCTAATCTAGTCCTCCTAAAAATAGTGTAGATATGGGGCCAAGATCTGGAGGCTAGATATTATTTCAAGACGTTCTGTATATGAACCTCTTCAAACGGGTCTTATTGCTATTGATTCGATGATCCCTAGATGGGAGGGATTCTGAACTCTCTTTGTCACCTAGGTTTGCATGATCTAGTTTGAGCAATCAACCTCCAAGAAAGAGAAATGAAGTACCACCATACATGTCGGTGTATTCTGAGATATAGCCCCTATTTTGGGGAATAAGCATTTGTATGCCCCTTATTAGGAGAAAAGAAAAGCAAGTTTTTTTTAATTATTGTAAGAGTAGCAAGTTGAAGACCAAGAGTCCATTGCAGATACCTCCTAGAGAAAATACATAGAACTTGCAGATTGCAACCTAGTATTGGGAGAAACAACCTAGTATTGGAAGAGACAACCCCATATTGGGAGAAACAACCCCATATTGGGAGAGACTACCCTATAATGGGAAAAACAATCTCATATTGGGAGAAATAGCCTCGTGTTGGGAGAGATAGCCTCGTATTGGGAGATGCCTCTTATGATTGTGGATCAAGGTGATCTTTGTTCAAGTTCCTTTTGTTGATGATTTTTCTCTGAATACTTAAAGGGTTGCATGAAGAGGCTATGGTTTACAAAAGAGAGAAGGAAGATGTAGAGAAAGCTAGAAATGAGGGAGTTGTGCTGTTGTATATATCTCCACCAAAGGAAATATGTCGGAGAGGTCCAAAACCCGACACAAAGGAAATATGTCGAGAGAGGTCCAAAAGCCGACACAAAGGAAATATGTCAGAGAGCTCCAAAACCCGACACAAAGGAAATATGTCGAGAGGTCCAAAACCCGACACAAAGGAAATATGTCGGAGAGGTCCAAAACCCGACACAAAGGAAATATGTCGGAGAGGTCCAAAACCCAACACAAAGGAAATATGTCGAAGAGGTCCAAAAACCCGACACAAAGGAAAATATGTCGAGAGGTCCAAAAACCCGACACAAAGGAAAATATGTCGGAGAGGTCAAGAAACCCGACACAAAGGAATTTCAGGTTTCGGGTTTCGGGAAACATGAGACATGAAGCATGAAAATCGCAAGGCATGTCCCGATGCTTGAGAGTTCCGAAAACCCGAAACACTACCTAGGCAAATCGGGTTTTGGAGTCGGGAAAGCATGGGGCAAAAACATGTTAAGGCACCCTCCAAACCCGATGCAGATGCAAAGGAGAAACCTGAACCCAACTGGAAACGGACCTCGACTTGGGAATATTCAAATGGCCATAACTTTTCACAGGGAGCTCGATTCACGCAAGGTTGGACTTTTCAGAAAGCTCTCGGCATCCTCTACCCAACTATGACTGGATATCTTTATTTGGGTGAGAAAAATTTATTCAAAAATGTAAAATACAGTTCGCCATTTTTGGGTTTGTTAGGGTTCTTACCTACCACCATAATGAGATGAGTTAAGTGCATTCTGGAGGTGGTTGGGGCAGATTTCGAATTCCTCTCTTCTCCCTCTCTTTTTCCTCCTATAAATTGTAAGGAGGGGCTTCTTTTAAAAGGTTGGACATTCTTGTTTTGCCCCTCCCTTCTTCTCTTTGGCAGGTGAATTTGTGGAGTTCAAACCTCCCATCTAAAACTGTAATGCAACTTTACCTCTTGGCATTTTGTAGTTTATTGTATCAATCCTTGGAGCAAATAATGCATGTCTGTGGATGATTCTCAACCCTCTCTGTGTTCATTTGCATCCTTCTGATCTTTCACTGCAAATTTGGTTATTTGTGCATGATCTTGCATTACATTTTAATGGCTTGTGTTTATTGGCAAGACAGTTGTTCTTCATTCCTCGGTGCATCACCTCTGTTAGTTTAGGTTTTATTTTTATGCATCTTCTTACCTGTCTCCTTGGCAAGAGTTAGATTAGGTTTTGAGTAAACCCTCTGCATTTTTACGTGTGCATACGAACAAAGGAATAGGAACCGGCCTTCATCCGAGGAGAGCTTTTCCGATTTCGCAGGTCCACACTTGGGAAAAGCTCCATGTTATCAATCGCCTTGAGAGTCTCAACCCATCGTGTTGCGAGACATTTAGGTCTTGTGATTCGCCATCATTCCACAAGATTTGAAGGAGTTTTGAAAATTGAACTCAAAATCAATTTTCAAGGGCTTAAATTACTCAACAAAAACAAGTCAAAATTTCACCAGTTGGTAGATCTGAGGGTAATCTTCAAAAGGGTATCCTTAGTTTTTTGAGATTTTGACTTTCAAAATTTCATGGTTTTTTGGGTTTCGGGTTTTCGAGGTCCGAGAACATCAAAGAAGACCCAACAGTCATTTCGGGTTTTGGGGGATGCATTGCATGGTCCTATTCCCGACAACAGTCATTTCGGGTTTTCTGGGGTGTCGGGCATGTCCCAAGTTCCGACACATGGCAATTCGGGTTTTGTAAGTTGCATTGCATGACCTGAGTTCCGCCTGTACCTTTCGGGATCCACAGCTGCACAACAAGGCCCGAATTCGGATTGAAGATTGTCTCCTCTGGGTCCTTCGAAGTTTAAATGATATTTTTAATATTGTCAAGTTTGGTGTGTAACTTGGCAAAATCTAGTCTTTTGAGGCTCGTTCTCTAACACATCTGGCGACTCCGAAGGGATAGAATTCAGCGGTGTAGCAGCACAAGTTGCCCAGGCACATGAGAAGAATTTGAACCAGGTCTAATACTCGAGAAGAGGGGCTATTTTTCCACTTGCAACTATCACCAGGCAGAGGGAGGAGAGGAAGGAGACCACAAAGATCACCATCTCCACCTAACAGGACTTTGTCTACACCTCCACCTGGTAGACCTTTTCTTGCATCAACCAGGGTTCTTAGGCCAATCATAATGGCACATCTACCACCGAATCCCTTTGTCAATTTCACGGGCAGTAGTCCACTTGCCCTAAATGCTCAGAATCAAATTCCAGTTGTAGCGCTAAAGAATATCCCCTATTTTACAGGAGAAAATCATACTACTCCTATTGATCACATCTAGGATATTGCTAATGCATGTGCAATCCACGAAATAAATGAAATGGATGTTGCAGTTAAGTTATTGGCTTCATCTTTCAAAGGTAAGGCCTTACAATGGTTTAGGAGCCTAGCAGCAGGGTCTATTACGAATTGGAACCAACTTTGTTCAGCTCTTTGCAACCAATTCGGGGAGAGGGCGGACAATTTATCTTTATTGGAACAACTGACAACAATCAAAAGGGCTCCTAACGAACAAATGACAGATTTCAACTTCAGATTCCAATGGACATGGGACAGGATTCCAATAGCTGTTAGACCAACCGCCGAAGGAGCATTCCTTTATTTCTTAAAGGCTATAAATTCAGACATAGCCATAATGATCCAATCATGGGAGGAACAACGCTGCTGGGGGGCCTACGACACAATTGTATCGAGCAGAAATCTGTTTGATCCAAGCTGGCAAGCTTGCGCCAAGGCCACCAATGCCTCTCTATCCGGATATGGGAAATCCTACAACCAGTCAAGCACCAGAGTTGAATCCCATTCCAACTCCTAGAAATCAAAGCAATAATGAGGCATCGACTTCTTCAAATACTTCAAAGGAATTGTAGGAGGTCATGAAACAACTGCAGAACCTTGGAAATGAGCTTGTGACTATCAAAAGATAGCAAGCTCAAAGTGCTAGATCATATCAGCCTCAAGCACAGTACCAGGCTAGGCCCCCATACCAACAAAATAGACCATCACCTCAGGCTGCAAATCAAAACCAAAACCAAGGACAACCTCAAGCTGCCAGGCCATTTCGACCGTATGATCCAAATACAACGACATCCTCAAGAGCCTTGGTTCCAATGCAAAACAACATGGCACAGGAGTACGACTGGTGTTACCCTTGCAATCTACCTCACAATCAGTCAACGTGTTTCAATGGTGCACTAAATCAAGCCCTGATGGTACAAACCATTGGTGTGCCTCAAGAACCAAGCCAAGAAGGGAATCAACAGCAAGAAACGCAACAAGAAGGACCTCCAACAGAAACCACGTTGGCCAATTGGCAAACGGAAGACTTCTGTGGAATTAACCAACAACCTTTTCAAGGCGTGGCGGCCAACACACGGTCAAAGAAGAGAAACATAGAAGAGGGACAACCGTCTAATCCAGTTGTTTATCAGCCCACTTCCACACAACAAGGGGTCAGTAGACCAAACACAACTCCAAATGTGCAAAATCAGCCTAAGGTACCTGTTGTAGCAACACACGCACCTGTTCAAGCTCCAGAAAAGGCTGTGCCAAACAAGGGACAACAAAAGGACAATTCATCCCCTTTCAACATCATCGATCAAATGAAGAAGACACATGTGAACATTTCCATGTGGGAATCACTTGCGATCCCAGGGCAACGAGATTTATTGCAAGCTGCAATGGCTAATTGGTCTGCCTCAAATGTATCAAATCGGGGACATGAGAAAGTTCTCACTAATGCAGTGCAACATGATGGGGGCCAGACAAGCAAGAATTTGAAGCCTCCACCATTCTATGTGTCATTGGTTGTTGGAAACCACTTGGTACACAACTGCATGATAGATTCAGGGGCAAGTAGTTCAGTGATGCCGAAGCAAATAGCGGATCAACTGGGTTTGAAGTATGAGCCAGTGTTGAAAGGAGTAGTGCAACTAGATGGAACAGCAGTGGGAATAGTTGGGGTCATCAAGGGGTTAAGCCTAACACTACATTCATGTCCTAATGTTACAGTTCTGTAAGATGTGTCTATGATTGACCTTCCGCCACTCTTTGCGTTGTGTCTATCAAGGGACTTCACTGCAAAAATCGGTGGATATTTATCTGTAGATTGGTCACACATGATTTTCAAGACAAGGTATGGGGCCAAAGCAATAATCAGGTCAGAACCAATTGCCAATTTCCATATTGAGCCTCATGTACCAGGTCCTATCAATGCAAATTGCTCAGCTTTTGATCAGGAGGAGTGTTCAAGTGATCTAGAAGCAGGTACTAAGGTCGAGGGAATTCCTGATTTAACTTTGGATGAATGGGCAAACAAGAGTCATGAATTTGACCCATACAAGGAAATTGAAGAATCTGAATTAGGCGTGTATTGTGTACATGAAGAAAATTCACCCATTCCCGACATCATTCAGCCTGAACAAAAGGATGAAAGCAAAGTTTGGAAATTATTTTTCGATGGTTCGAGAAGCAGACAAGGTGCTGGAGGTGGTGCAATGTTGATTTCACCACAAGACATCAAATATTTTTCAGCTTTTCGTTTCCAGTTTTCCTATTCAAACAACACGGCTGAATACGAGGCATTGATTCATGGACTTCATTGGGCCAGGAAAAGGGGCATAAAGAACTTGCAGGTGTTTGGAGATAGCGAGCTAATCGTCAACCAAGTTAGGGGACAACATGCTACAAAGAACGACCTGCTGAAGAGCTACAAGAATAGGGTATGGGACCTCATTGAGGATTTCGAAGCTTTCAACATTGTATCCATACCTAGAAAAAAAAATGAAGCCGCAGATAGGCTCGCAGCAGTTGGAGCAACGTTTGATGTGGTTGACAACATCAGAAGGGAAAAACACAACCACATATCCATGTGATTGTGAGGCCAGCAGTTCCAGATAATAACACAAGCTGGCAGGTGTTTGAGAATGATCAACAGATCGTCAATTTTTTACAAGAAGAGGCTGAATTCTCAGCTAGAAATCAGGATAGGCTAGAGCAGCAGTATGGGGATCAAGTAGTGCAGCTGCGAACAAACAAGCTTCCTAAGGGTTTAGTAACGTTGGAGTCTATCTTCAACCCTAACGACCAGTTTCGTAAGGAAAAGGCTAATATACGAGTTAAGAGAGAAGATTCGAGCCAATTCAGGTTGGGAAGGCAAAACACTTCAAATTGGTAAAGTGGCCACCGAGCGGGAGAAATCAGATTTCATACACTTTGCCAAGAATTTCCGATGTCTTCACTTGGAGCTATGAAGACTTGAGGGGATTGAATCAAAGTTGGCACAACATACCATATAATTGAATCCAGATGCTAAGCCCATCGGGCGAAGCGAGAGACTTGTTAACCCTCACATTGAGCCTCTAATGAAGAAAGAGTTAAACAAGTTAATAGAGGCAAGCATTATATTCCCAATCAAGCACTCAAGCTAGGTAGCAAACTTGGTTCCGGTCAGGAAGAAGAACGGAGAGATCAGGTTGTGTGTGGACTTCCGAGACCTCAACAGGGCATCTCTCAAAGACCATTACCCACTTCCTTCAATGGAACAAATATTGCAAGTAGTATCCGGTTCAGAGAGATTCTCTCTCCTAGATGGCTACTCAGGGTATAATCAGGTGATGGTGAAAGAAGATGACCAATTCAAGATGGCTTTCACCACCAAATGGGGGACCTATGCCTACAAGAAGATGCCATTTGGGCTATCAAATGCTGGAGCCACCTTCCAAAGGGCAATGGATATGGCATTTAAGGGGTTGATCAATAAAATAGTTCTGATATATCTTGACGACATCACTGTATTCTCAAAAAATGCAGCGGATCACCTCTTACATTTGAGGCAAGTATTTCAGAGATGTAGAAGATTTGGGGTATCATTGAATCCCAAAAAATGCATATTTTTGGCTCACGAGGGAAAACTTCTAGGCCATATTGTTTCAAAGGAAGGGTTGACGATTGACCCGAGAAGAGTTGAAGCAATTCAAGCATTGCCATTGCGAAGTCACAAGAAGGCTCTTGAAAGCTTCTTAGGAAGGATCAATTTTGTCCGCAGGTTTGTTCCAAACTTTGTAGCTCTCGTAAAGCCAATAACGTTGATGTTAAAGAAGAGCATGGCATTTAAGTGGACATCTGAAGGCAAGGCAAGTTTTGAGGCAATAAAAGAGGCTATATCTCAAGCTCCAACTCTCGTCAATCCGAGACTTCTCCAGGACTTCGTGCTTATATGCCTTTGGTGGTGGGGACACGATTTACGCAATCTGGTACAACAAAACAAAGAAGGATTAGAACAACCAATTGCTTTCTTCAGTCAAGGCTTGGAGGAATACGAAACTAGGTACTCTTTCATTTAAAAGCATGTCCTTGCAGTAATCAAGAGCTTAAAGAAATTCAAGCACCTAGTCTCAAACAACAAGATCCAGTTATTGGTCTCTCATGCGGGAGTCAAGGACTTCCTTCTAAACAAGGATCTGAATGAGAAACGTGCAGGATGGATCACTCGTGTCATGGAATATGACATCAAAATTAAGGTCACTAAGCTAGTACGTGGAAAAGGACTATGTGAACAACTAGCTTTGAGTCAGAAAGTTGAAGCAGGTGATGAAAAAGAGACTGCCTTGGTACTGCAGGATGGTCAAGAACAAGAAAATGATGACGTGCCTACTCCTTGTTGGACTCAGAGTATGATACACTTCCTACAGATAGGCCTATGCCCTCAAGAAATGAGCAAAGCAAAGAGGAGATACTTTAGATTACAGCTATTCCATATGTGCTTGTTGATGGTGTTTTGTTCAAGAAAGACATCAATGGAGTTCTATTGAGGTGCATTGGGACAAATCAAATTAAAAGGGTGTTACGAGATTTTCATGATGGAGATTCTGGAGGACATTTCACCCCACGAGTAACAACTCTCAAGATAATGAAGGCAGGGTATTATTGGCCCACGGTGTTCAATGACTGTTATACATGGATAAGAAAGTGTAAGAAATGTGCACTCTTCATAGGCAAAGAAAGACTAGCAGCACTTCCATTGCACCCAATTTTGGTTGACCAACCATTTATGCAATGGGGATTGGATTTCATCGGGGTCGTCAATCCAAACTCAAGCCAAGGCCACAAGTGGATTCTCACGGCAACGGACTATTTCACCAAGTGGACTGAAGCAGTAGCGCTCAAAGAGGCAAATGAGTCTAATATACTAGAATTTTATGAAGGAATAGTGACTAGGTTCGGTGTGCCGGCCACTATCATATCAGACAATGCATTGGCATTCGTAGGTTCCAAGATTACAGAATGGGCTGTCAAGAATGGAATCTACTTGAGCACCTCTTCCAATTATTACCCACAGGGTAATGGACAAGCAGAGTCCACGAACAAAAATTTGCTAAGAATCATCAGGAGGACTCTGGATGAAAACCAAAGAACATGGCATACCAAGCTAAAATCAGCATTATGGGGTGTGAATAACACCAAAGAGGTCTACGGTAATTCCCCTTACAAGTTGGTCTACATGGAAAAGAGGCGTGTGCCTATATCATTAGAACCGCCTGCATTGGAGTTCATGAAGCGATTGGAGTTGGCTAAGTTCGAACCAATGGAGGCCGGTATGCAGAGTTGATGGAATTGGAAGAAATTAGAGAACATGCGGTTCAAACAATTGAGAAAGATCGAGGCCTTAGTAAAAAGATGGTTTGATAAGAAAGCAAGAGAAAGGACCTTCCAGGAAGGGGACCTAGTTCTAAAATGGGATGCAGATCGGGCAAAACCAGGAAGACATTCCAAGTTTGATGTCATTTGGAGTGGCCCCTACATGGTCACGGGATGTAAGGATAGTAATGCCTTCCAATTGTCTACATTGGATGGAGAAGAACTCCCGATTCCGGTTAACGGAATCTATCTTAAACATTCCTATTGAAAATAAAAGGTTTACCCTTGTAAATATTAGCCTAGATTTCAATTCCTCTAAGTGCGTATGCACATTGTCTTGTTGTAGTTAGGTTTCAGTTTCCCTAAGTGCTTTGGCACAGGTTTTGTTGCTCCTAGGTTGGATTTCTACAGTTCAGCGTGCTCTCGGAGAAGGAGTTGCGGTATCAGGCTCGGGATCAGATATCAGGTTGGTTTCAAGTTATTGCTTATGACTCCATGCCCAATGGATCGCTAAAAGGCCACTGATCTTCTACCTAGCAGGCAGGTGATCCCGTTGAGTCGCCAAATTGTTGTATATATCTCCCCCAAAGGAAATATGTCGGAGAGGTCAAAAACCCGACACAAAGGAAAATATGTCGGAGAGGTCAAAAACCCGACACAAAGGAAAATATGTCGGAGAGGTCAAGAAACCCGACACAAAGGAATTTCGGGTTTCGGGTTTCGGGAAACATGAGACATGAAGCATGAAAATCGCAAGGCATGTCCCGATGCTTGAGAGTTCCGAAAACCCGAAACACTACCTAGGCAAATCGGGTTTTGGAGTCGGAAAGCATGGGGCAAAAACATGTTAAGGCACCCTCCAAACCCGATGCAGATGCAAAGGAGAAACCCGAACCCGACTGGAAACAGACCCTGACTTGGGGAATATTCAAATGGCCATAACTTTTCACAGGGAGCTCGGATTCATGCAAGGTTGGACTTTTTGGAAAGCTCTCGGCATCCTCTACCCAACTATGACTGGATATCTTTATTTGGGTGAGAAAAATTTATTCAAAAATGTAAAATACAGTTCGCCATTTTTGGGTTTGTTAGGGTTCTTACCTACCGCCATTATGAGATGAGTTAAGTGCAGTCTGGAGGTGGTTGGGGCAGATTTCAAATTCCTCTCTTCTCCCTCTTTTTTTCCTCCTATAAATTGTAAGGAGGGGCTTCTTTTAAAAGGTTGGACATTCTTGTTTTGCCCCTCCCTTCTTCTCTTTGCGAGTGAATTTGTGGAGTTCAAACCTCCCATCTAAAATCTGTAATGCAACTTTACCTCTTGGCATTTTTGTAGTTTATTGTATCAATCCTTGGAGCAAATAATGCATGTCTGTGGATGATTCTCAACCCTCTCTGTGTTCATTTGCATCCTTCTGATCTTTCACTGCAAATTTGGTTATCTGTGCATGATCTTGCATTGCATTTTAATGGCTTGTGTTTATTGGCAAGACAGTTGTTCTTCATTCCTCGGTGCATCACCTCTGTTAGTTTAGGTTTTATTTTTATGCATCTTCTTACCCTGTCTCCTTGGCAAGTTAGATTAGGTTTTTGAGTAAACCCTCTGCATTTTTACGTGTGCATCTAAACAGAGGAATAGGAACCGGCCTTCATCCGGAGAGCTTTTCCGATTTCGCAAGGTCCCACACTTGGGAAAAGCTCCATGTTATGCAATCGCACTGAGAGTCTCAACCCATCGAGTTGCAGACATTCAGGGGTGTTGTGATTCGCCATCAATAGTGCCTTCGATTATTTTACGAGAATAAAATAGCGTTTGGTGGTCCAAAAACATTTTAGTGTGGAGTGATCTAGAGGACACCCCACATGTCAAATGGTTCTGCAATCGAGTTGAAATTGCACAGTGCATCAAATATCTCTTGAAGATATTTGCAACACATTTCAATGGGGTCAAACCGATGTTGTATCACGAAAGTTATGGCTCATTGAAGTTTTGCGGGCAAAAGATGTACACAGGGACAATGTTGATGTCACCATGTTGTTTGGGCTTGCAAGTGGACCAATGGGGTATTGAAACATGATAGGTTTGGTTTTTTTGCCTCTGGTCTTTGACGATAGAGTGTGGGGTCCACACTATTTGCTAGTTAGGGGCCCATCACCCAATGGTGTCCACTTTTTGTATGGGGGGACCTGTCATCATTCTCACATTACATTGTGAGTTTACATATAAACTCTTCATACTACCTCCCCACAATGCATGTGGGATATATCCCCATGTTTTGTCAAAAGCCAACTTAGTTGAGCTCAATGCATAGTGGACCAAGTTGAACAAATGGTGAATCACATGGCCGAGCTCAATGATGAGCTCATTCATCTACCACCGGACCAAGTTCACAACAGCCACCTCACAACAAGCTCAACGCATGGCCGAGTCACAACGACCATCACCGTGTGCCGATGCCTAATCGAACAACTCTTTAAACAAAACAATGCGCAAGGTGTGGCCCAAGCCACGAGTAAACTCCAACCTACAAGGCTATAGAAAGCCTCTTCTTATTTCATAAGCGATGGATGTGGGATAAACATTCCATCAAAATGTGGATCGGCCAAGCAAAAAAAGGTGGGACTTGGGAGTGGGGATTGAACCAATGACCCCACGCATCCAAATATAAGCCTTTTGTCGATAGGCCACATGGGCTTACTACAAATAGCCAAAGGATATGGCGTATATCCATTAATTTTGGGCCTTAAGAACATTACAAAAGGCGCAAGTATTATTTGAATGGTAAGCTTAGGAAGCTTTGTGAAACTTGTTTGCTATGGAGCCCTTTTATAAAAGGAGATTTACTTTGCCCTTTTCTAAGGAGAGATAGCCCTTTTTAAGGAGATATAGTTTGTTATTACAAAGTAAAATAGCCCATTGAAGGAGAAATAGCCTATTTTAAAGAGAGAATAAGCAAGTTATAGTCAATTTATTACATGTAGTGAAATTGTATGACCAAGAACTCATTATAGAGCCTTCCTGAGGACATCGTAGACTTGTATGCAAATCGAGAGCCTGTATTAGGAGAAAGTTGATGGTAAACAATGTATTTTGCATTGATATAATTGATTAGTTCATACGTTGAGATGGACCCAAAGACGTAGTCCACATTGGGCGAACTCTATTATCAATCCAGGATGTCCAAGTCTTTTGTTCATATACTTGTTTATAATCAATATTAGCTTGTTTTTAATGATTTAGCCAATTTTTATGTAATTACGCAAAATTGAGAAAGTCTAGTTTCTGAAATTGATAGATTAGTGAGTGTTTGCATGAAATAAACACTTGAGATCAAATTTGGTATTTATTATCTCGCCAAATGAGCGCTTATATTACCTCACCAAACTTATTATTTTTTTCCCCTTGAAGCAATAGGGAAATGGCATGTGTCATTTTTAATCTGTTCTCTAAAATTTTTAACAAAAATTTGTAAGAATATTCTCTTTTCCTTTATTGAAGAATATTCCACAAAAGCCAATAAATGAATGCCATGTGTATTTAAATAACATCTAGCTAAAGTTTTATGGTGCAATTTTTGTTTTTGCTTCAATTTGATTGGTAAATACCTTTATTGCTACTGTACAAAAGCTTTGATTGCCTGCACTGTGTGAATTACGGCTGTTTGTCAACGTTGGGTGGCTGTCTGTCGGAGATGGGCAGCTCGGATTTCCTGTATGCAAAGTGACCTCGCAACAACCTCAACTAAGTATTGGAATTTTCTGATTAGGCTTCGGATTGTTTTAGTTCTTCATTGTTGTGTGTTTTAGGGCATTGAGGAGAGGAGAAGAAGAAGATGAAGATGGGAGTTCTTGGGTAACCGATGAAGAAACTCATTCCCACAATAACATAGGACAGGATTTGCAAGATGCATCGGGTGATGGGTTTTATGGCTCATTTCATCTGTAAAATGGAAATATCTGTGAGATTGATCTTAATGTGTGTGTTTGTCGAATACTCTCTGCCGGAGATTTGTTTATTTAAATGATTAAAATTGGCTATTCAGAGTGCTAGGTTTATATCTGTTTGATTTGGTTCTTCACTCCTTTGTTTCTGCAATTAATTTCAGTTATGTTTTTCGGGATAGGAATGGAAGAAAAAAGGTGATTGAAACCCTAAAGAAGCGCCGTAGATTATCACATTTGGAAGGCATCCTGCTAATTCTGTCGTATGCTTTTCGACTATTTTTTCTTTGGTATTTTTGAAATGTTTGTTTTCTTCTTAATGCATTAGTTGTTTATTTGTAGTGTTTAGGTTGAAGTTCAATTCTCATGAGATTTTCTCTGTAGATTTTATTTTTGTGAGGTCAGAGACGGTGAGGAATTTGCGCATGATATAATTTTTCTGGGCCTCTCTGTACTCCGGAGGTCAAAGTCTATACATGACAGGGAAGTAATTTGGCAAATGTGCACAGAAAACCTTTGAAGAAGATAAATAAAAAACCCCATGGGAGACTCCGTTTACATGGTTTTTTCTCTTTAATATCTTATTTTCATTTATGGCCTCTGTAATTTCATTTTGTTTGATAATTTTTTGCATGTCCACGCTTTCTATTTTATTTTTATTGGGTTTGAACCATGGTTTGGTGCGTATTCTTGCGTTGGGAATTGGTTTTCAGTATTTTATGGGTTGTCTGTTATTTTGTGTTTTTCCGTTTCGGCTCGAGGTAGCATAGAAAGTATTTGAGACTGCCGTGTCCTAATACAATCATGAGGCATAATAAAGAACATTTAGGTGTTAAGAAATGAAGTGTCTTCAAGTAAAAAGCGGAACATAGCCTTTAGCCGAGGATGCATTTTCCTGATAAGTATAGTTTTCCCTCATTTTGTACGATCTGTTGGGTGCCTTCGGTTCACAGACATTTTCCGCTTAACAGTCTAATGATATTTATAAAAGGAAACAGACTTCAGATCGCAAGGCTTCAGATCCGTTTATTCTGATGTTTAGAATGTTTCAGGGCATCAAGGGCAGGAAGGAGCTCTGCGGCCAACTGATCAAGAAGCTGAGAATGGAGCTCTGCAGGCATCAGATGAGGAAGCTTGTTTCCCTGCTCAAGCCCACAATAACAGAGAGGACAAGATTTCGTCAATGGAAATATTATCTAAAAAATGGAAATATTTGTTGGAATTGATCTAAAAGTGTGCGGTTGCCTAGTAATTTCGCTGACCAAAAGAATTACGGCTGAGTATGATTGCCTGCACTGTGTGAATTACGGCTGTTTGTCAACGTTGGGCGGCTGTCATCGGAGATGGGCAGCTCGGATTTCCTGTATGCAAAGTGACCTCGCAACAACCTCAACTAAGTATTGGAATTTGGATTTAATGAAATGAATCTGGAATCTAGATGCGTTGAAGGAAAGTCGGAAAGACGGTGTTAAGTTAAAGCAGCAGTGAGCACAGGCGTGTCAGGTGTTCCAAATGCCAGCGGCAGCTAAGGCAGGGTTCAGTATTCTTAAGTTTAAGTGTTTGTCAATATGCTTCTGCAGATGGGACGAGATCGGGAGGTGCAAAGTTCCACAACATGAGCAATAGCGGCGCTACGGCCCATAATCTTACAGTGAATATCGGAAGCAAATGCTATATATTTAGTTGCACTTGTGATCTTACCCCTTCTTTGTTGACTGAATTAAATTTCTCTGTGTTAGTAAATATCTGTACAATTTCCTTTTTCCCCTCAACGAAACTTTAGTCATAAAACTAGACCCTTATTCTTTATTTGGTTAATTTTGCAGACACGCTTATTGCAAAACAGAGAGTGCAAGGATTAGACAACAATTTACAATCAATTATAAGCAATTTCCCTATCCAACTACACATTCGACAACGCAACTACCTAATGCCTCCATGATGTGCAAATCTTATCATTATATTAATAAAATCTATTATTGGCAATACCCCGTAAATGACAATACCCTCCTTATTGGCGCAACAGAAGGCCAAAGAAATTCTAAAATTGTATGCGAAAATGTGGTGCAGCTCCCTGTTTTCCCTCCTCATTCAGAATGTTTTTTCCCAGGCAACGAGTTATGACTGATGCTTTTCGATCTACTCCTTTGTATGCAGTTGTGAAAAGGAACAATGAATAGAAAAGCAACTTCCGACGATAATTTAGTATGACTACACTAATTAATTGATGACAATTTATGTGATAAATTATTATCGCTAGAGTTGTGCGTGGAATATGACAGAATGTAAATACTAGCCATATATAAGCATTTTCAAATTTATTATCACTGCTACGGTGCTCAAATACATAGAAATGTTTGATACTACTATGAGAGAGAAACAAAAATGTTATATTTTCCTTTTCAAAATATTTGTGAACTTGAAATAACAAACTTGATGTTGGATGTTTCCGGCCCATCATAGACCAAAGCATGCAAGGAAGATGGCTTCTTCCATGTAAATATTTATTATTTGTCTTGTTACTTTCCTTTCGTCTGGGTAGTGCTTGAATTCAAAACGGGTCATTCAGATTGTGAACCATGGAGTGCCGCACAATCTGATGAAAAACATGATGGATATTGCTAAAGAGTTCTTTGAAATGTATATGGAAGATCGGGCCTGTCTTGGTATGCCTATGGAAGATCAGGCATACCAATTCAAATACCTTTGTGGCCATACCGAGTCAATTACCTGTAATGAACTGGGTCAAAGCTACATTGGATTTTCTATTGTGGGCATACCCAACAATTATTGCACTCCACATTATTTAAGACATTCTATCAAAACATTGGGGTATAATCTGTTTACATCATGTATGTGAGAGTTGTCCTTGCAAGATAGACCACAGAACAAAGGAAGCAAAAGAACCCATAAACAAGATTGTGGATGATTACTGCCAAAAGTTTCAAACTATATGAGCCCCGTAGTAAGTGAAATATTTCAGTGATCCTGCGAATGCAACAACTATAACTATTATTTAGTCACAGTTGATTTTATGCAATTCTTTATATTACAAGTATGTCATTTTGGTTTGATCATATTCTTCAATGAATTAATTAAGTATTTATAACATATACGCTTAAAATGAATTTCAAAACTATATCACATTTGTATATGTAGTCAGATAGTCTAAATGTTAGAATTAAAAACAATGTAGATATAACACATACCACAGTTCATATTCCAATTGCATGCTTCTACATTTTGCATAGCTATCTAACCCTCCCCACATCTCCAAAATCATCTCCTTCGGTAGTATTTGCCATATCATGGCCTTGTTAACCTGGGCCTACATAAAAAGATGGGAAATTGAGAAAGTTGATTAAGTATTCGGGAATGGAGAAATTGGTTTAAATTGCCCATTTACGGATCATTTTGCACGACTTCTTGTGCATTTGAAGCCAACATTTTAATGTCCTCTACAAATGGAGGGAAGCTTCTTCCCTATGTGTAGGTGGGGAATTCAACAACTCAATGCCCTAGGTACTTTGGGTAGTGGGAATGGTCATTTCACCAAATAATGTATGCGCCTCGACCCATCCTCTAATTGTCTCTGTGTTGATGGAATGATCACCAATATTGCCACGATTATCCCGCGTAGTTGTAGGTGGGTAAAGACGACACAATAGGAATGAGTTACAACGTACAAGGATTCAACAGACGGCATATTTCACTTAATATTAGACAACCTATTTGGTAGATCAAAATTAGTGCCTTGTTTCATTTTTTTTTTAAAATTTAATGTGATCTACATATTTTGTATTTCGTGCTAAAAGGATCCCAAGAAATCTGTCAAAATATTGGTGTTGATGTGCTTCTAAATTCGAAAGGTGCTCTTGTAGGTGAATGCCTTCTCAAAACGCAAATCAATTAACAAATCAACGTGTTTATAGTGTCTTCCTACAAAAATCAAAACCCTCTCCTCGCATGCTCCTTTGCTTCACTGACACAAAAGGCTTTTGGCTTGTATGGTGCTTGTGCAACCTTTTGACCACTCCATTGCTCCCCCATTGGTATATTCTTTAATGTGAATGTTATACAAACAACCTACTCAAGAAAACATAAAAGATAAGAGAAACGACCAAACTTCAACTAAGTTAAAGAATATACTCAATATTTGAGCCTCAATTTTGACAGATATAATCGTAAACATGGTAAATTTAGGCTCTTACTCATCATCCTTCAAAATCGAGTTACATGAATAAAAAATTACATAGTGATTTTTTTTGGAAAATTCAAAACAACATCCAAAGCTTTACATGTACTTACAAGAACGAACACGAGAGAGGTGCTTGCATTCAAAATCCCTTCCTCCCCATCTCCAGAACATGTAAATTCTAAGTTGCCGTGCAATGTAATGGAAACGGTAGATGCGAAACGCGGAAACGGCAATTTTGAAAAAACCTTGGATACAAAACGTCAACGGAAACGTCCGTACAATATTATATATATATATATATATATATATATATATATAGAGTACTCATTTTATAATTGTAGACCATAAGATATAATTGATAAAGCACTCAAAATATTTTGAATTCATTGAAATTTGAACCTCTAAGTTCTAAAGAGTCATCATTCAACATGGTTACAATTTCAATTTGAATAACTATTTTGGCAGTACCCTAACACGAGTGTCAAAAGATGCAATGACAATGTTGACACTTGGCGGTACTACATATTGAGAGTTATTCTGTGTTTTTGACCTTGGATGTTTGAGACAATGACAAAGCTAATGGTGTGTACTACACGATTAAACTTCCATTGTGTTGCCCATCCTTGAAAAGCAATGGAACCTGTTGCAGCAAGTTTAGAAAGTTCGACTTGCAATATGGTGTCTTCCCTTGGTGATGTGTGAACTATTAAGTGCAATTGCTTAATGGAATATGCAGAAAGAATCACTATATGATGACCTGCTCGAAAATCTACTCGTAATTGATAGTTTCAAATGGCCAAAGTACCTAGAATTAGTGTAGTGTGGTGCTGAAAACATAATCAGAACTTGCAGCAACTATGAATGTAAACAACCACAAGCAAGAAAACATAAAGTATGAACAACAATGGACAATGATTTCAGCTTGGAAACCCTAGTATGGGGAAAACATGATGGAAGTGGTAATATCTCAACTTTCGTGATCTTCTTATTGCAAAAGACGATCAATTAGAAGAAATACAACAAACTCTATGTTTTTGCTCACTCAAATAAGCGTACGCAGCCTTTCTTCCTCCTACAACGAATCGAACACCAAATCTTGTCTCTCACACTAGACAATGCTGGATACGAATACGGTACGGCGTACGCTTTACGATACGGCAAATTTTTAAAAATCTTGGGTGCAGTACGCTTTTGGGTACGTTATATATATATATATATATATATATATATATATATAAATTATAAATTTAAAGAAGCATTTGCATACTTATTGAAATTTATTATTTCTCTATCACGCTTATTTATCTTAGTGACTGTGATAAGATTCAAGGAGTTTTGATTGTTCATGGTGACCTTCCTTGATCCACTCAAAGACGATAGTATTGTCCGACATATTTCCTAAACATCATAACTAAGCCGGAAAAATATGGATCCAAGTCGGCGGGTGGGACGATTAGTCCGAGCACGGGAGAATACTCGCCAAGTTTTGGAAAGCTATCCAATATTTTTAATTACTAATCTGTCTACAGGGGATCAAAGCTCATGATTCTTTCAGAAGATTGCAAGAAGTTGCTTGGTACAAAAAGGTGCAAAAATGGATTTTATGAAAATAAGAAAAATATTGCCATCAATGCGTAGAGCTCGAGAAAATATACACTTTTAGAGAAAACGACACTTGAAACGGAGTCACAGAATGAAAGTTATGGCACATGCAAGTTTTTATTGCTACATCTTTCCGGACCCTTTCCAAAAATGGCAAATTTTTTTCTCTCCTTGTGATTTTTTCACCAAAAATCCAAAAAAGGAAAGAATTGCCAAAAAAGGAAACAGTCTTTGGCAAGTTTTTTTGATGGTACGCTTGGAAACGTACCCACAGGGGACAAGGTACGATCCGGTTACGGTTTGCCGCACCTGCATCCAGACCGTACCCTATCCCCCCTGAATACGTTTCCAAGCGCACCTACGCGCAGGTGCACCGTGCCGTGCACTGCACGCTTCCGAGCCGGTACGGGGGGGCCTTAGGCGTTTCCAAACAAGTGTAGCTCTCACACACTAATGCTTACAATTAGATTTGTGTGCCCTATTTATCATGCTCTGGGAGTATATTATCATGCACTTAAGGAATATAGAATGATTTAACTTGAGGAAACGGCAAAAGCATAGGAAGCGGCAAAACGCTTCGAACGGAAGCGCTGCCGCTTTCCAAACGGAAACGTTTTGCCATTTTCCCCGCTTTCCTTTGCCTGAAACGTTTCGGAAACTTTTCTAAGGGGAAACGGGACCCCCCCAGGCGTTTCCTGGCATCATAGTGTAAATTTATGCATATATCATTATTGCATCCTCTTTGGCTTTTTTATTTGTTGCATCCTTCCATTCATAGCAATCTTCATCCAACCCTATCGCAGGCACAATAAAATAGCGGTACTACCAAAAAATGTTTCAGTATCACCAGCTACATAACAATGCATTTTCATAAAAGCATTGCAGTTGCATCCAATCTGAATTTCTTGCACCTCAAGTGCAATTGTTAGTTTAATCTCAAACATGCAAACTAGTGGTGCAAATTGTATCACTACAGACTACATGAATTTTTCCACTTAGTCTTCCTTATAAGGTCAGTGTCAATCCATAACAATATCATATAGCTGGAGTGCAACAGTACCTGGACAAAATTACAAATTATATGCACTTCCCTTTTTGACTAAGAAAAAAACCACTAAGTTTTTTAAACAAGATTTTCTTTTTATAATCTTTGTTTGCTCGCCAATCTATTTTATGTGATGGTGGTAATTCTCTTCCATTATTAATAATTGAGGAGAAAACTAATGCGTGCACTTGACTTTCTAACAAACAAGATTTGAATTTTAGAAAGGCATTGAAGCAAAGCAGTAAAGTTTTTTCAAGAAGAAAATGGATTGCGAACAAAATAGCACGTGCATATCTTTCTTTGGGTAGTTGTTTAACACTACACATTTCATGTCAACCGTGCACTTCGTGGAATATATAACAAAACAAAGGAACTCCAGTTCAAGCAAGTGACTAATAGTTCGCTCGCTTAAATAAATTAAAAAATTAATAGTATAATAACTTTGTTACAGAAATGAATTACAGGCACCCTTTTACAGGAAAAAAAAAAATATTAACTATTTTGAAAATAATGAAATAAAAACAATCTAGACCTGTTCTGGCTAAATCTAAATATAACTACACTGCAAGTGATATTCAAAAATAACACCGGGCATGGCCAAGCCTCCTATCTGAAGAAACAGAAAGTCTACGATTGATAAGAATATCAACTTGCTTACCCATTTAAAATACACTACAATTCATTGTCTCTTCATGGATGCAAGCATGGCAGCCAAGTCATCATAATCTGGGAGTTTCGGATGAACATGTGTAGCACGTTTTGATGAATTCTCTCTTTGTGCTTTTGAGTCTCCAGCAGAGGATGGGGATTGGGAGCTAGCCTTGGACGATGCTGTGAGACCTGAAAGAGGCTGCTTCATAGGTTGGAATTGTAGACTTGGTTGAGAAAGATGAACACGAGTTTCGTTATCCGAGCTAGATGTTGATGCAGAAACTTTTCAGTACGCTTTGGATTTTCATGTTTGGAGTTTGATGATGTGCTGTGGGAGGAGTTACTGAAGAGAGGAAGCCTACGAATGTTTATAATATTGTCATTATGTGTCCCCAACTCAGTCTCCTCGTCAATCTCAGATGCCATGCTATGAGAATCACTAAATACGTCGGATGCTCGAGTGTGCGAACGTGAATCTTTCGCATTTCCTTTCCTTGATAGTGGTTCTTCAACCAAGTTACGGATACCAGTTTGTTGCCTGTTTGTCACGCCATTGTTAATTTGGTCCTCCTGTTCTCTTCTGAAAGGTTTCGGTTTATTTTCAAGAGGTCTATTACTGTCATGATACAACCTATTTGAAGGCTGATGTGAATGTGAATCTACTGATTTTCCTTTCCTTGGTGGTTCTTCAACCGCTTTACGAATATCAGTTTGCTGCCTGTCGGTTTCACCATTATTAATTTGGTCCTCATGTTCTCTTCTGAAAGTTTGAGATTTACTTTCAAAAGTTTTATTGCCATCATGATACACCATATTTGAAGGCTGATGGTAAAGATCTGTCCTAACAGTTCTTTTCATAGGCACATCATATTCATTACCAGCATTAGCAATTTCATTTTGATGATGCACTTTCCTATGAGGCTTTCCATTCTTCTCATGGGTTTCAGCCGAATGCCAGCTGGATCGATCACGATCATTTGAACTAGGTTTTCCTGGCCTCCTTGAATTGCTCATATCATCGTCACTTGAACTTGAATCATATGATGCACGCCCAGGTGGTGTTGAAACCTCATCTAGAGGTCTATTGTTGTTCAAGAATGAGTATTGTGTCTGATCTTTAGAGGACTCGGGAACACCTGGAGGCGGCCGCATGGGTGGTTGAAATGCTGGATTCGTCTGATACAGATTATTATGTGCTTCATCCATAGTGCTTGACTTTCCTACAGAGGCATGTTCATTCTTCTGGAGACTCCGTTTAATGTCTGATCCCAAACCATGAAGAGAGTCATCAAACAAAGGAAAATCAGTATCTTCAGATGTCTTCGACTCTGACTCCTTGGCACCATCAGATTTCCTGTTAAGAGAATCATAAAAAACCTCTGATGGCCGAGTGTTTGAGTGCGAAGTCATCGTGTCTGTTTTCCAAGGTTGTGATCCATCAACAGAGTTGCTAAAATCAGAGTCCTTTTTAGCATAAGGTCTCTCTTCTTTACTGTTAACGTACTGTCTCCCTTCCCTTCTAATGGATGCAGATTTCCTTCTACTCGGCACAGTATCATCATCAGTGATTTCATCTGAAGGCCACTGATAACTCTGTAACCTGCTAGTACTTTTCACTGGCAATGCATATTCATTGTCAATCTCACCTGTTCCTTTCTGCTGACTGCTCTGCCAACTTGCACTGTGATGTGAATTTGCATTCTCAGAATGACTTTCATCATAATGCCTGCCAGACAAATCATTGCCATGCAAGGGTTGAATTTCAGGCTGCACATACTCATTAGAACTAGGCCTCTGAGTTATCCGCGGACTATTTAATTCCATTGACTCCCTGTCACTTGAGCTTGGGCCAAAGGAAGTAGCCCTAGTTTTACTTGAATCTTTCTTTTGAAGTGTATTATGCTTTGAAACCTCATCTAGAGGTCTATTGTTGTTCGAGAATGAGTATTGCGTGTGACCTTTAGAGGACTCAGGAACACTTGGAGGCGGCCGCACGGGTGGTTGAAATGCTGGATTCATCTGATACAGATTATTCTGTGCTTCATCCATAGTGCTTGACTTTCCTACAGAGGCATGTTCATTCTTCTGGAGACTCCATTTAATGTCTGATCCCAAACCATGAGGAGAGTCATCAAACAAAGGAAAATCAGTATCTTCAGATGTCTTCAACTCTGACTTCTTGGCACTATCAGATTTCCTGTTAAGAGAATCATAAAAAACCTCTGATGGCCGAGTGTTTGAGTGCGAAGTCATCGTGTCTGTTTTCCAAGGTCGTGATCCATCAACAGAGTTGCTAAAATCAGAGTCCTTTTTAGCATAAGGTCTCTCTTCTTTACTGTTAACGTACTGTCTCCCTTCCCTTCTAATGGATGCAGATTTCCTTCTACTCGGCACAGTATCATCATCAGTGATTTCATCTGAAGGCCACTGATAACTCTGTAACCTGCTAGTACTTTTCACTGGCAATGCATGTTCATTGTCAATCTCACCTGTTCCTTTCTGCTGACTGCTCTGCCAACTTGCACTGTGATGTGAATTTGCATTCTCAGAATGACTTTCAACATAATGCCTGCCAGACAAATCATTGCCATGCAAGGGTTGAATTTCAGGCTGCACATACTCATTAGAACTAGGTCTCTGAGTTATCCGTGGACTATTTAATTCCATTGACTCCCTGTCACTTGAGCTTGGGCCAAAGGAAGTAGCCTTAGTTTTACTTGAATCTTTCTTTTGAAGTGTATTATGCTTTGAAAGTTCAGCAGCAGCTTTTGCAGCTTCACTCGCCATTTCTGCAGAAAAAGCAGCTGCCCGAGCAGCAGAAGCAACATCTGTGAAATTCATGTTCCACTCTTGGCTGTTAGAAACTCCAATCCCATTGGATACATTAGAGGAAGCGTTAGATGTGTTAGATTGATTAATCCTGTGGGATGCCGATTGCTGGGATGAATCATACTCCTCACCAGGAGTATTTGTTGGGGTCAACGTGTTTCTTTTGACAGAGGAAAGAGAATGAAAAGACGTTTTTTCTAAATTTTCTTGATGCAAATCTGTAGCTTTCATACTTTTTCACTTGCTGGAGCTTGAGTAGGTTTTTGCTCAACGTTGCTACTGGAAACAGATGAATCCGTTCTGTCTCTTGTCTCACTCTTTGAATCTTCAATAGATGGCATACCTGAAGTTGTAGAGCCTTTGTAAATATTACTCATCGAGGGTGCCATATAATGTGTAGCATCTGCAGAGCCGGAAGTTCCTGAACTGTCTGGCATTTTGCTAGTAAAAACCTGAGTGTCAGTTTCATACTTGTTACCAGAAACAGACCGGTAAGATTCCTTGTTAGGCTCTGTCGAATTTTAGTAGCGCCAACAAACTTACTTGGACCATTCTGTTTGAGAAAACGAAAAACAGGTTAATGAAAAAGTTCTTTAGAACAAAATTGCCAACTCATCAACACGTATATGATTTCTGGCAGGGATCTTACAAGCAGATCTTCAGGGGGCTTGAAAAGATCTTTTTCAGCTTCTGATGGATCCCACTTGATTTGGTATTCCTTGGCTATTTCTTTCATGATCTTCAATTTTTCTTCTCCACTGGGAGCTCTTGCAGATAGTTTTTCAATAACCTGGGGCATATAGAAAAAACTATAAAATTAAGAAAATCTCAAATTCTAATGAAATGTTGCAGTAATAATAGATAAATTATAGTTGTAGACCAAGTTCACCATCATAGAGCTAAAGAATGGCTGGTAGTCCGCTTCTAGTATAAAGTGAAGAAATTGAGATTTCCATTTGCACCAATGCCGAGTAAGGAGATACTTTGAAATTGATTTTATCTGCTAAAACTCGTGTATTTATAATTTAATAACAACTACAGCGAAAGGTATGGGATATCAAGCTTGTACTCACTGTCCTGTTTACTCCACATGCTGGGCGCAACTCAGCTGCTGAAGCAACAAATTCTTTCCCATACTTTAACCCAAAGTGACTGCGGATTTCTGACAATTCTGGAATGTCAACACATCTTGGAGCTGCAAATATCAAACTCGAGATTGCTTCCAGCAAATCATTAGGGCAATTCCTGTCAAGAAACATGCAAATTTAACAGGGCCATCTGATCTGTAACTAATTAGCAATCCCATGAACACACTAACTAGCTAACGTGTTACAACAGAAATGAAAATGAAGAACACAGTACAGAAAGGAAAGAGGAGCAATGTTGCAATGTAAACAACACCCTTTTTGAAACAAGAGAGCTGTGTATAATGGTAGTAATCTCTAATAAAAGAGGTCTCGCTATGAAACTGCATTTGAATCAAATTCCCTTATAAGCTATATAGCTATTTCTGGCAGAAATGAAAATTTTCAAAATAGAAAATGAAACAATTCGCCCAAGAATCTAAAGACCAATAAAAACATGTGACAAGTCTTCCCTGGTAAGCTGAGAGAACATAGCACAATATGAAACTTATTAAAACACAGAAATTTGGTTTACCAAAATTTTTGGAGTTTCTACATTTTTGTATTTTTCGTTTGCGGATCCCTTGGAAGCGTTTTTGGGGTCAGACATTTCCGGCCAAAATATATGTCTATGGCAACAATTTTGGTGGTCATAGTGCATCGATCAAGCTTTAAGATGTATTAAGAGGTTTTAAATTGCGATCAACAGCGAAGTAGTTATGCCCCTAACAAGGTGACCTACTTGTTTTTGATATTTTTTCAAAATTGGCTTGACCTGCCACCTCAATCACCAACTTTTGATTCAGAGGAAAGAGTTAATCATAGTCAAGATATAAAGGTATATATCTGTAATCCAGAAAATACCGTAATAACCACCAAGCTTTGAAGTTTTATAGAGGTGATAAATTTTGGACTACCAAAGACCAATAAAGCAAGGTATCAATTGTTATCCAGCTATCACCATCAACTTTTGATTCGGAAGAAAGAGTTAATCATAGTCAAGATATAAAGGTCTATACCTGTAATCCAAAAAATACTGCATCCGCCACCAAGCTTTGAAGTTTTATATAATTGATAAATTTTGGACTAACAAAGACCAATAAAGCAAGGTGTCAATTGTTATCCGGCTGCAATCATACCAGGCATATGAACAAGCACCTCTTTTATAACAGACTATAATTTCAGAGTCACATTGACCTATTTTGCTTTCTCTGGTTGATTTTCCAAAGTTTGCCATTGGTGGTTTTCTTGCTTCCATTGGTATCATTCTGCAATTGTATGAATGAGAACTAGAAACCCTCAAGAGCTAGAAGTGTCTAGTTTCTCTCACTAGTTTATATCAATTAAACTTGTTCTAGGACACATGATGGAGTTGTGTGGGTGCAAAATCATGACTTAAAAATTAAAGGAGATGAAATATTACAACCTTGACATGCACAAGTGGACCGAAAGAGAGAGAAAAGAGGTTGTGAACAAATTGCTTGAACTGTTTCTTAAAGTCACCAGGAGGAAATGGAAATGAATCTAGAAAAGGAAATGGAAATAGAAACAGAAAACGCCGATTTTCCAAGAACCCCCATAAACAAAATGGTGCAAGCATGTCTATACATATTTTATGTGTGTGTGTATTATTTTCATTTTTTGTGCATTAAAATATTTAAAATCCTGGGAATGGCAAAAAACACCATTGCCGTTGAAAAGACTGAATAAACCTTGGGAATGGCTGGAAGCACCCCAGGAATGTTTAACAAATGTGAGAGTATTCAAAAACATCTCAGAAATGGAAAGGCTGTTTTTCGGATAATCCCATCATTTCTGAAACGTTTCCGGGAATTTATCTTTACATTTCAAAAAGGGAAAATTGGCAAAACAGGCACCCCCATGACATTTCCTACAACTTAGGTAGTTTTTAGATAAAAATATGTTAAATTTGATGAGTTTTAGTTTTAGATCTGAAAGCAAATAAAGATGCCAAGAAAACAAGATACTGAGCTCCCTGACTTCTAATATTATTTTTGTTTCAGGGCTGCAAGAGTGAGAGGTTGAGAGCATTAGCAAGAGAGAGAGCAACAACAAAAGCTTGGCGTGGACCTTGGGGATGATTAGAGGCATTGGGTCATTGGCCAATTGTATTTGAAATTTGATGTAATTATCATTTTGAATATAAATAATGATATAAATATTAATATATTGATATTTAGCATTTTCATTGTTCAATGTGTTTAGTGTTTCAAAGTTAAATTTGTCATTCCTTATATATTTTTTTATAAGTAATTTTTCAAGTACTATATATATTCATACCACCATTCCCCCACTGTCCCCAAACCTAGGCTCTTGGTTCCCCCGCCCCAAGACCCGTCCCGCCATCTTCCCGTCTTGAGATTCCATGGAACATAGATATTTTATCTACTTTTATGCGATGCTATTATAAATTATTATATCTAACATATAATTCACTCTACTAGTGCATGAATTCAAATAATATTCACATATTCACAAGATAGCAACCATCAATTTAGTTCATATAGGTTACTGTAGAGTTGGTAACATGAAGGATGTTACCTTGTTGAGTTTGACAAGAAAGACACATCCATAACTTTTCAGGCCAAATTTGAACATTGTCTTCAAATATGTATATTGGTTCAGATAATTTAAAAGCAGAAATAAATAAAACCTTTGTAAATTCAGATCATTTCAAAGGAGTATATTGTTTTTGGTGATGTGTGATGTTCAAACTAATATACCCATATTTTTCATATATCATTTATCCATTCATTTATATCAAAAATAGATTGAATAAGCATACTTTTGTGATTCAATGATGGGCAGTCGTGCCACAATTAGCTCACAAAAAGTTCGATAAACTCATATGCTCCAATGATATTCTGTTCTCTCATTACATGCTCAACCTGCAAAAAGTCAGCAGATAAAGAGCTCAAAATGAAAGTATTAAAAGGCCTTGAAAGTCATTTTTGGCACAAGCAAAATGTAAAGCACGTGCATTTATAAATTTTTAGTTACAACTAGAATAAATATTGCTTTGGGATCAAACTTTTCCAAATATTATACTATGTGAGAACAATACTGGATGTCCCGTTGATTCTTCTTGGTAATTGGAAAATTTTATGTAGCATACAGCAGGACAAATTGAGCACCATTTAGAACATTCCTTCTGCAGTAACCAAAAAAACTAACACAAGCAATTCACATTGAACAAAAAGCATTCATCATTCAGTCAGTTTTGAACCACAGACTGGAATTCTCAAGAAACAGTAGAGGAACACACCTAACATAAAATAACCAACTAGTCTAATATTTTTAAAAACCTAAACTAATAATATAAAAGAATTTAATTGAGAAAAACATAATCCGAAGTTCTTTGATTATATTTAATCAGGTCACGAGCGTATGATACAGTTGATAGTTACTACTTACTACTAGTTTTTTTATGTCCAACCTTCAAGGCCTAGCTCAAGAACGAAGGAATGGCATGTAAAATATAGTTTAAGGATTTTTTTCTAATGTTATTATGTTATGGGGAAGAAATGAAGATCATAAGGCCTAAAAAATGAGCTATGAAGAATGACATGGATTATGCTTAACCTTACATTCCTTACACAAAGCATTTTCGTTCCCTAGTAGAGAACAGTTTTAGAGGAATATTGTTAGCCATACTTTTATGTATGTATTTGATTTGTTTACCAGTTTTCATATGTTGGAGTGAACTTTTATTAGCAAAAATAATTTGCAGTCTGGGATAGGGAACTCCATATAACAGTGGTTGTTGCCTGCCAAAGCATTCTTATAGCTGACACTAATTGTTTCGCAAAATCAAATACCACTAAACACGCTACTCCTTCAAACACTGAGGCTGCCAAACAAACATTGCATATATATTCAAGGTTACCAATACCAATGCTGCCACTAATATCTTAGTATTCCAACATCACATTGATGAAAATGATGGAAAATATAGTTTGTATTTCACCAACTCCAGAGAGCACCAAATAAGTATTTGATGAAAACGTGTTGAAAATTAATATCTTGTAAGATACATATTAGTTGTCAATACAGTTGCTTTGGAACTTAGAACAAAACTTACAATTATAAGAGTGTAATTGATCAGAATATCTCCTTGAACCCTAAACCTTCATCAATACCTAAACTTTATGAGCCCTCTATTCTTTAACAGTTCCTCTCTCCTTCCTAGACAAGAGAAAAATATATTCTTCTACATACCTTTTTCAAATAGTACACATTATTTGTCAAGTCTTTGGAGAACAATCTCCTCATAGAAGAGGCGGGGAAAGATTGTTATTGTCCAAGTTTATAGACATTAAGGAAATCTTCTAAAATTAAGAATAATTTAAGCCTTGTGAATCTGAAGCAGAATTATTATTAAACATGGTAATTGACGAAAGCATGAATCTTACACATGTAGAAATATTAACACTGTATCTGATGCAATTGATGCAAAAACAATGATGGTTGCTCTCGTCCTATTAAAACTCAACCACATCATTGTAGTTGAGTCCTCTCATTTTAACTAACTTTTTCCAATACTTCCAAAAGATATATTTGTGAGGATTACTGCTGCAATACTTCAACATGAAACCCCTTTCATATGAAAATTTACAGAATTTACAAGAGCTGTGGCTTTATTTTTGAATATAGACATCTCATAGGCACTACTCATTGGCTATATTTATCTTTATTAGCTTCACATCTATGGAACATACAAATATGTTATGAGCAAGAATATCTTTTGTTATGATAAAGAATCTGTTGATTCCCAAGTCAATTTTTTGAAGACTAATCCATTATATCAAACTATTAAAAAACATTAAACATGTTAGACCAGTCTAAAAGACAATAAGTCTATTATATAACAGTTATTTATTATATATTCCCAACCTAACATATATTATGTATCCCAACCTAACATAGTTAAAAACAAATTCCAAATTTGTTATATTTTGCAATTTAGAGTCTAATCATCTTCTACCCTCCACTTTTTAAAAATGGTAATAAACTATCTGCCTTAAATCAAGATTTCCAGCAAATTGAAGTGCAAGTGGCTACATTCTTTCACCCATACCCATCAAGTTCTTGCAAAATATAGAAAATTTGGAGTTTGTTTTTGACTATGTTGATTGCATTTTTTTCGACAAACAATTTAGAAGAATCCAAGAATGTATTACGTTTGAATTTTGTGGGTTTAGGGTCTAATGGTGTCTATCTAAACATTAAAATGAAGATCATTACATCAGTCTGCCTTTTTGCACCTTTTATGTTTTTTTGTTATCAGCAAATGGCATATATTTGATAAATTGTTTCCATTTTTGTTCACTTCTCTTGCTTTTACGAATGATTGAATTGCAATATCAATAATATTTAAGAGTTTGCTACAAAAGTAAGAAAACCTGTATGATATTGAAAATTGGCACTATTACCATATTTTATAGCCAAGGTATTCTGCACCAAAGGGGTAAAAGGATGAAGGTACACAATGAAAATTAGAAAAGCAAACTGCTGTTCTAATTTGGGAGTTGGCACCAAAGGAAGAGGTGCATGGAAATAGAAAAGAAATAAAAGAACTTCCTATTTTTGGCGCAAGGAAGAGAGATGCATGGAAGAAATTAAAATAGGAGTTCCTATTCTATTTTTAGGAGTTTGGATAAAGGTGCATGAATGAATAATTAGAAAAGCAAACTGTTCTATTTTTAGAGTCTTGCCCATGCGCCAAAGATGAAAGAGTTGAAAGGATAAAATTAGATAATGTTGTTGTTCCAAAAATAGAACTGGCGCCAAAGATAGAAGAGAGCATAAATAAATAAATAAAATCATGCATGCAGCAGTGTCCCATGCGCCAGCCAAGAGAGGAGAGAATTTTTATGGATAAAAGTCAATGTTCAGTCCCCATGTGCCACGAAGGTTTGGGGGAATTAAATAAACAAAAAAAGAAAAAGGAACAACAGTATTTTAAAAATAGCGGCAGTCTATTCTGAGCAAGGAGCAGCCTATATTAGCTGGTTTTTATTGTAAATTGTGATATATTTGAACAACTGATTTGCTTTGGCATCTTTAGCCTTTGTACTTGCACCTCTCGAATAAAGTAAAGCTTCGTTTTTGCCATTCATATCGCTGTTTTTAGATTGTTCATCATGTTTGTTGTAGGATATTGTGTTGCCTTAGTGACTATTGAAACACATCATTCATGATCATTGATCACATACTAGTTTGAATATTACATAAAAAATTGATAATTTTTTTAAAAAAGAACAATGGATGCATAAAAATACCTGAAACTGATCCTCCTTGTTGTTTGTTGGCTTGTAGTTGATCCTTCTCTTTCTCTCTCCTTCAAGCTCAAAATTAGCAAAATGCCAAAATATGAGTGTGTGAATTAACAAGAGGGGTTGGGTGTATAGATAGGTTTTTGGGGGTGTCTTTTAGGATGAAATTAGGGTTAGGTTATGTTCTTTTTAAGTTAGGGGCTTTTTTTAATGATTTTAAGTTGAAAATGGCAGAACTTTGGAGCGGGTACGTTGCAAGTACGTATCTCGCAAGCCCCAGAGTATTGTTGGAATACATGAACAAGGAAGAAATAAAGAGAAGGTGGATTGCACACATTTGAGATTGTGTCCGTCTATTTATTATGAATGATGTAGTTACAAAACAATTGATATAGTTACAGCCGGTTACAAAAATAACTAATGACAACCTTATAAATAAGTCTTACATTCTAATACCCCCTCTTAAGGCTTATTCTACATAAAGCAAAAACAAACATTCTAACAAAACAAAATTATGTAATCTTCAGAGGCTTTCACTTTGAAAGCAATGTTATGACTAGGTAGGGCTCCATCAAGTTGCTTCGTGACCTTCGTAAAGGTGTAGCTCTCAAGCTGAATTCCCGAGTTCTGGATTCCACCTCCCGAACTCTCGAACCACGAGATCTCCCGAATTATAGAACAAGCATCCATATTGAGCCATCAACAAGCTCCATGTATGAAAATTTAGACCAAAATATTTTTCTACGGGAATTTCCATTTTAATAAAATAAAATAAATACAACTACGTATTTTCCGAAATGAGTAAATAGAGAATAAAATACAAGTTCTTTACTGCAACTGTGATGTGCACAGTTTCGTGCCCTAGCACAAATAGTTTGAAACTTTGTTGTTTGGATTTTTCTTTTATTTCGTGGCTATTTTTTGCCTTGGCTTATGGATGTATATTCGTGGATCTGCAACTAGAACAGTTTTTTGTTGTTCTTTGACTAGTATTTTCCTTTGAAAAACACAACTTTATATTCAACCCTCGTTTCTTATGACTATGCCTGAAAACGCGACTGTATGCTTCTTGGGTTCGTGTCCACGATTTTGGCTCTGTCTTAATGGCGGAAAATGGCTCACAGAGTTGCGAACCCTTTCACAACTTAGTTTTTGCTCCTGATTCGCGTCACAGAGTTGCAGACCCTTTCGCGACTTAGTTTTTGCTCCTGATTCGCGACTCCTTACACAATTTGTGTTTGCATAACGGTACTCATGACTACGTTTTATGCCTTCACGAAAAACAAACTCACCCTTGATTTCATTCACTATTCGCAACTACACGTTTCTACGCCTTCACGAAATGAATGTGCCCTTGATTTCATTCACTTTGATTCAACCTGCGTGCCCTAATGGGACTGATCTTCTTCCCTTCTCTCTTTCCTCGCTTGGTCTCGCTCTGATACCAATGTTGGAATACGTGAACAAGGAAGAAATAAAGAGAAGGCGGATTGCACACATTTGAGATTGTGTCTGTCTATTTATTATGAATGATGTAGTTACAAAACGGTTGATATAGGTACAACCAATTACAAAAATAACTAATGACAACCTTATAAATAAGTCTTACATTCTAATAAGTACGTCTCGGTGCACGGATTTCCATACCAGGGCTGCAAGTATGTACCTAGACTATACCCATACCCATACTAGATACGTATCGGTAATGAGTACAGGGGGTACCATGTGTTTCAGCGATCCTAGTCGCTAGGGTACATAATACTTTCAAGTACATCAATGGAACAAAAGTATCATTGTTGCTTTGATCTACTAGTCTGAGGTATACATTTCAATACATTTATTTTTGTGGCACTACAATTGAGGGTATTTATCTTCACTTTTTTTTTGTTACAAATCTTGCAAGTGTTTTTATTAAATAAAGATTTTTAAAGGGAAGGAAATTCCATTGGTGAAAGAATGAAAATCCTAGTGAAGAAATATTCTAGCTTCAACTTTCACACTTGGAAAGTTAAAATACAAATGCAATTAATGAATAAAAATTTGTGGGGAATAGTTAATGGGAAAGAGCAATCACCTATAGATGCAACTAAATTACTAGATTGGCAAAGCAAAGATGATAAAGCCAAAGCCATTATTGGTCATGCTCTCTCCGATTTCGAATTACATCATGCAGACCTCAAAAAAACGTCCAAGAAAATATGGAATACCCTTAATAAATTGTTTGGAGCAAAAGTTGTCAATGTAAAAAAAATCGCTAGGACTTCTCAACTTTTTAGATTCAAAATGGCTGATGGAGTCACCATGTCCAACCACATAAGCAATCTGATATCTCTCCATAGATAATTAGCGGTAGTTAATGTCATGGTAGATGAGGAGGATTCCAAAGTCATTTTGTTAAAAACAGTCTACCTTCTAAATTCAGCAATATCATTTTTACTCTTATTCAACTACCTTCTCAAAGTTTGGAAGATATGATTTCAGCTCTCTTAGCTAAAAAAGGAGAACAATCGATTGCAAGAGATACAAAACACGATTCTCAACCACGGATGGCGTTATACTCAATAAATAATCATAGAAGATCAAATAAAGATATAGGGAAATTGAATGTTACTACTACAAAAAATGAGGTCACACAACATGGAACTATACCATTCGAGCCAACGATGTTCTCAAAGGAAAACTCAAACGCATACCAAATGAAGTTAATGTAGCCATTGTTGAAGATCCACCGGATGCTAAAAATGATGAAGAATATGTTGATGAAGAATACATATTTTAAAGAAGCCCCGCACTTTGAAGACAAAAAGGGATCTAATGTAGATGAAGCTCGACATGGATTGTTCTCTAGTCTGGGAGTTGTTGGATCTTGGGAATTATACCCTTATGAGGGTCATGAGACAACTTGATGGAGCACTGTGGATGTAGCTCAATATGGATGGTTGTCCAATAATTCAGGAGATTCGTGATTCGAGAGTTTGGGGAGGTGGAATTCGAGAGCTCGGGAATTCAGCTTGGGAATTACAACTTTATGAAAGTTATGAGGTGGCTTGATGGATCTCTACCTAATCAAAGAGTTGCTTTCAAAGGGAAAAGCTTATGAAAAATGTGTGGTCTTGTTTGGTTATGTTACTTTAATCTTTTGTCAGTATGTTTGTATTTTCTTTCTAGAGTGTAAGCCTTAAGAAAGTTATGAGGTAGCTTGATGGAGCTCTACCTAATCAAAGAGTTGTTTTCAAAGGAAAAGCTTCTAAAGAATGTGTGGTCTTGTTTAGTTATGTTACTTTAATCTTTTGCCAATATGCTTGTATGTTCTTTCTAGAGTGTAAGCCTTTAGGAGGGGGTGTTAGAATATAAGGCTTATAATTTAGCACTAAGTCAATATCAATTAACTAATAAACGGTTGTGAGTGGAATTACAACTTTATGAAAGTTATGAGGTAGTTTGATGGAACTCTACCAAATCAAAGAGTTGTTTTCAAAGGGAGAAGCTTCTAAAAATTGTGTGGTCTTGTTTGGTTATGTTACTTTAATCTTTTGTCGATGACGTTTGTATGTTATTTCTAGAGTGCAAGCCTTAAGAGGGGGTATTAAAATATAAGGCTTGTAATTTAGCATTAAGTCAATATCGATTAAGTACTAACTAATAAACGGTTGTAACCACTTTAACCATTTTATAACCATCTCTCACGTAATAAAATGACAGGCACGCAATGAATAAAGTGTGCATTCTACTCCTTCATCATTATTTCTCTATCCGGGCTTTTAACATTCCCTATTTGCTATTTATACTAGAATTCTAGTGGGGTCTTGTCCGTTCACTTTGTGGATAGTGTTTGCCACTAAGAATTATTTACATCTCAAAAGTAAGTCCACTAATTAAGTAGATTCTTTTTAGTTGGATGACGATAAAGAGTTGCTAAAATATGCTGAAGGTCCATGTCCTTCAAAAAGCTTTCCTACTTCGGTCAATAACTCATCACAAGAAATGGGTCTGAAAAGGCATCTTTGCTGGTACACAAATTTGAGTTCCCAATGGGATCAGTGCCGGCGATCATGATGCACAAGGTTGAGATGATGCGTGGATTCCCACTCAAGCCTTCTCCTTGCAATATTGTGGGCTAAGGTGTCGTCTATTAGAATATGCAAAGAGAAGAAAGAATTAAGAGAAGACTGAATGCACACCTTCAACAAGTGTGGCAGCATTATTAAATATGAAAGAGGTGGTTACAAGTGGTTATGGTTGGTTGAGCAGTTACCAACTACATAACTGCATAACTGCATTATCGGCTGTATAATGCTCTCTATTTCAACATCTTCATCATTTCCTTGCCGTGGATTAATGGAACCAGGTCCCATTCTTTTCAAAAAGGTGATGAGAAAGCAGTTCGGTCAGAGATTTAGGTGGATTCTCCACTGATGTTCTAGTCTTCGTAATAGTTTAGTAAACTTTTCCACCAATAGATCACTATTCAAGCAATTTATGAAAACTCTTCCACTCGTACCAAATTGTTCAATGTAACATGCTTATGCTGCTTGCAGATACATAGATGCTTGTCTTGAGGCCTTAGTGTACCTTAGAATTATTCCTTCTCTAAACATCTGTCCCTGCACCACTAGAGGCAAATCGTTAAAATCTTTACACTTAATTCTAGTTAGGCCAAAAAAAATTCACATCTTCTGCCCCATCTTTGAGTAATTGACTTCAGCAGATTGAAGTCACTTTCCAAGATGAGAAATTTGGGTTGATGTTGGGGGATCCAAAGAACAATATCTTGTAGCGCCTTCACACTTATCATTCCAACCAAAGGGATACAGACAGAGACAATATCCATACCAAGTTTATGAGAAATAAATTCATCTATCAGTCCCCAAAATGCAGTTTTTGTGATTCAATAGTGTATCTACTATTTGGTTAGGTTCCACATGACTGTTGATTCTCCTGCAAAGCTCTGAGGCTCCATACATGTGCTTGCAGCTTCCTTGCAAATGTTGGAAGTTTCTGATTTAATTTTTTGTCAGTTATTCTAGTTTCCTGAAGTACAATCATGTTTGCTTTGCTGGAGTTAGTTTTCTCTTATACGATTTTTTTTAATAGCAATCTATGTTGCTTTATGCTCCTTGTACACTAGAATCTTTATTAGGAATTACAGTGCTTGAACTAATACAAAACCTGCTTGGGAGTAAGATCTCCTCCCACATCCTGAAAATTTTGATGTGGGAGGTGGAATCATTTGGCTTTTGATAAATATACAATTAGCGCTAAGTACTTGCTGGAGAAAATTTCGAGGCTCTAAAGGAGCCCCATTTTTCTTCAGGTTGTTATATTTTCCATTGTGGTTTATTTGGGAGCCATTTCTTGTTTTTTTTTCATTCGGATGATTGCCACGTTTCCACCAACTGCATTCTTTTCATCTCCTCTGAGCAGAGATAGTTCTATTGGTTTGATTATGATACATTTAAAGAGGAATGATGGTCAACACAAGGGAGACCTGGTTCTACTATTTCTATTAATGTGCCAGTTCTTTTACATTGGTTTCTGATAAACCGAAGGCTTCAAATGAGTTTCATTTTTCAAAGAATGTTTGTTATTTTCTTTTTTGATCTTGCTTTCCAAGAAGATTTTCTGGTTTTCCCAGCCCCTGTTTCAGCTTTCCGAGAATATGCTCAAATGAGATTCATATTTCAAAGCATATTTGTTATTTTCTTTTTGATCTTGCTTTCCAAAAATAAGCTCTTCTGGTTTTCCCAGCCCCCATTTGAGCTTCACTTGATTGTCCTCTTGATTTCTCATTGTTGATGTGTCTTGAGTTACAGTATTTGTGATTGATTGCTCACAATACTCTTCCACTTCCATCATCTGCTTGGAAGATGGACATACCATGCAGGATGTCCATGTCAATAATGCATACAACATCTAAAGGGGATATTTTCATAATCTAATATCTTCTCCCATACAATGCTATCAAGTTCCAGAACTATTCTCTCTGAAAGAGGTCTTTCTAAATCCACAATCATTTAAAGAGGAGTCGTGATCACCACAAGGGGGCATGGTTCTGCTATTTCTTTTGATTTACCAGGTCTTTTACATTGTTTTATGATGAACCTAAGGATCCAAATGAGTTTCATATTCAAAGCATATTTGTTATTTTCTTTTTGATCTTGCTTTCCGAGAATAAGCTCTGTTGGTTTTGTTGGCCCCTATATGAGCTTTGTTTGATTGTTCTCTTGATTGCTCATTGTTTATGTGCCTCGAGTTTCAGTATTTGTGATTGATTGCTCACAATACTCTTGTGCTTCTGTCATCTGCTTGGAATATGGACAAACTTTGCAAGATGGCCATGTCAATAATGCATACAACACCTATAGGGGATATTTTCATAATCTAATGGTTGCTCCCATGACATGACAGAAAGCTCCAGAATTATTCTGTCTGAAAGATGTGTGTCTAAATCCAGATTCACGCATGTCTGCACATAGTTTATCACTGCTTTGCTGGAGTGTGAGCTTAGAGGAATGTACTCTCCCATTATGTTAACTATTCTTCTCAGGGTTGCCTCTGCCCATATCTTGTTGGTAGCAAATTTAGCATTATCCAAACAGGAACCACGATGGTAAGCTCATTCGTTAGGCCAAATGCTGGGTCCAGGGTTTCACAACCAGGTCTGATTTATTAAGGAACCAGAGACCTCCTTGGAAAAAAAAATCCTTTTCAGCCTTGTGCGCAAAGATCTCCATGAAATAACATTTTCGTTTCATCAATGATCAATGTGTTGTTTACCCCAGTTGGTTTCCGGTTCTCCTAGACCCATGTCCTGAGGTTTTTAGGTCCTGGATAGGAGCCCATGAATCTGCAGACCATTTAGGTGCCATGGACATTGTTCCACCTCTTACCGCGGAAAATAAATCTTCAAAGGCTTCTCCATCTTCTGGTACCACCCTTTGGCCTTTTTAACCAAAATATTAGGCTGGATTACTGCCTTCTCGGCATGCTGCTGCAAGAATCTTAACAGATCATCCCTGGATATCTGCAAATCTTCTTTAGCCACTGCAGCTTTGAAAGAAAGCTAAAATAGAGAGGCGGAGCAATGATATTCTCTCTTGAGAAACTGAGGACCAATCAGATCTGGTTTGACTTCAGAATTAACGAGATTTACAAAAAGGATATCATAGAAGAGGGCAAGAATTAAGCTAGAGAGGTTCATACAGAAGAACTCATACTATGAAAAACAAAAGAACAATTATTTTTACTTTTCAATATTCATTATAAAATTTAATCATACATAATGGAGAATAAGTTATAGTAGGACCAATTGCAAATCAACATTTAGTATAGGACTTGCTAAAAACTTTAAAAAGGAATAAAATACAGATCAATCAAACCTCCCCACTTGGGACGCAACATACATAGTCGAAGGTTAGGAATCATCATTTGAGGAAGACAAGACAAAGCATTTACTCTAAAACCCTATTTGGAGAACTAGCTTTGTGTTTAAACAAAAGAAAGGGGCACATACACGAGTCTATGAATTATATGTTAATTTAGCAACTATCAAAGATCAGTCACAACATGCAAGGATTTGTAACTTATAATACAAGAAAACAACCATTTTCTCAAAAGGAAATCTTAAGGACTGTACAATGCCATGATTATTTCAATAAAATAAATCAGGAAACTTAGTCTAACAATTGCCATTGTGTGTTTTTCATGACATGCTTCAGTTTTAGCAATTAACTTGCATTTTTATTTATAATTGCAATCATCTGAGACCTTTGATAAATTTTTGGTTTTATTTCTCAATGGCATTCCTGTCTTTAGAAAGGGCGATGAGGAGTACAATAAAAAGTTAAGGAAAAGTGTGAGTCCGCAAAAGCGCATATCAATCTACTCAAATGTGACTCTGACTATGGGGCCTTCACTTACCAATGACTTTATTACAGCCTCAAGTAGGCCATTACCACAAAGGGAAGACAGTACTGCATATTCCCACTACTGAAGGAAAGCCTAAAAGTAGAGTTGTGACAAAGAATCCAAATTAGACCTCCTAAAATTGATGACGTCATAATGCATTTATGATCACATTACGGCATTGTCATTGCATTTAAAATGGAATTTCTGATTTTCAGTATAGCCCTAAGTACTCTCTTCTGGCATATCTGGCCAGTGGCCACTATAAAAGCATTAATCACACACGTAGAGCTAACAGGCCTGACGTATGCCACTTCAGCCCTAATAAATCACATTCAACTTCTACAAGTAACATTCAATGAACCTCGGGAGGTTCGATGTGAAGACTTTGAAATGCACAGATTCTTACATAGTTAAATGGCCTTTTGCCCTGTTAAGGTTTCATCTTCTGGCATAGTGAAAGAAGGGAAATTTTCCTAGTGGCTTTACAGTAGAAGGTGCCATGGGGAATAGTTTTCAACTTTTCTCAAATATGAAGAAGGGAAGGGATAGGCCACAGCCCCCAAAGTTGGAATTTCTGACATTCATTTATCAGGGGCATTGCTAATCTGGCTCAGAAGGAGACACGAGCTGCAATAGGAGCTTTGGGGAAACAAAAGATGGCACAAGATCAAAAAATGAGAACCTCTTGCCAAGAGGCTGTGGAGGGGAATCCTGTTCTGGAGCTGGATATGGAAAAATTGGAAGGTAATATTCATAGGCCCTTAACTAGAGGGCTGATTTGTAGATTCCAATATTGGCTGATGAGATCTATTCATGTAGGATAAAAATTGGAAAACCCATCGATCTTTCCCAAGAGGATACTTTATAGTGATTTTTGTCAATGACTTAAGATAGGGATGGTATCTTCAAAGGACAGCCCTATTTCTTCTGAAATGGTGATCTTTTCATGACACATTGGCATATAGATTTTAAACCCACTAAGGAAATGCCATCCAATGCTGCATTATGGATACGATTGTATGCCCTTCCTTGTTATCTTTGGGCGGCAAATGTGTTCAATTTGCTGGGAGATTTCGTGGGAGAATATATTTGTGCATCAAAGATCGCTACACAAAGAGGAACAGCGAACTATGCATGAATTTGAATTGAGCTGGAGCTGAATCAACCACTTACCATGATTGTTACCCTTAAGTATGCTGAGCCAAAATGGAATCAACCCATAGATTACAAGTGTATCCCTTCTAGATGCAAAGCATGCCATGAAGAACAGGAAAGGATTTTCAGACCGCCAATCTTACCTAGAGGATCACTGATGTTGAATCGCATGGGATCAATAAGATACCTGATTCAGAGGACGCTTTTCTTGATCATTGGGAATGGCGGAAAAGTCGAATTTTATGAGAATATAAGGCTTACCTTTTATTATTAAGTGAAAGTCGCTATTAGTCATGTATTAAGTTATTAACTAATGTTCGGTGGTAACCTCCTCAACCACTTTTTAACTATTTCTTGCATAATAAAATGATGGACACACAAACTATCATATGTGCATTCCAGTTCCTCCTTTTTCGTTCTCTGTCCAGATCTTCTAACATTGGCATTAGAGCCATTAGTGCTCAAAGGGGCATGAGAGTACGGACATTGAGGTGAAGATTGTAAAAGGCTCCATAGACTTGCAGATCGAAGAGAGAGATGGAGGAGATCATAGGACGTCACGAGGCTGTTCATGAGGCTTATGAATTTCTGGGTGAAATGAAGACTCAACACCATTAATATAGTCTGAAAATCGCGAGTTGCAGATTATTGAAGGCCACAATCATTTCTAGGGCACGTTTTTGAAGAGTTCGTGCAAAACCGAGTCATGTTTTTAGTTCAAACATGTTTGTTCATAGTCATAGGGCTCGAAAACCTGTATTTGCAGATTGAACTAGAGTTTTCTAGGGTCATCTGGAGGAAAATTACAGTCGTGACATACCCAGTCATGATTTCGATAGTAATCACGAGTTTCAGCAGACAAAACGCAAGATTCCAAGGAAATTCTAAACACAGCCTGCTAGGGCGAATTAAAGTCATGAATCACAGACAAGTAGGGAATGAATTAAATCAGGAAAGAAGTCAATATTTTCCATAGTTACCCAAGACTCCGGGACGGCGGGACGCCAGGACGGAGTTTCCAGGACGACAAAAAATTTCCAAAATTTTGGGACGGCGGGGGACAGCTATTAAAATAATATATAAAATTATAAATATTAAAAATATATAGATAAATTTTAAAAAATTTATGAATAGCAATTCATATTTATATATCAGTCCACCATGTGCATACAATCCACATTCAAACATCCATATTAAAAACTCGCAGCATACATATAGCTATACTAATGTTATATGTCCATATAACTTTTAATATTAATATGTATGCTGCTGGTTTTCATAGCATGTTGTTACAGTCCATGTGCATTTGTGCTCGAAAATTTCTGTATTCATATATCACTCTTGTTTCTTAATATGTCTTTGTAATACAATACAGTTGGGTTATGGTTAACGGGTAAACATTTATAAAGAGAAAACAATAAACAAATTAATTTTAAAAAAAAAAAAAGTCCCGAAACCCTCAGAAACATTTCGGGACGTCCCAGCCATCTCCCAAACGTCCCCGGGATGTTTCTCCTCCTCTCCAAACGTCCCGGGGATGTTTCCTCTACTCCTTGGCCTATGGGAAACGTGGGGGAAACGTTTCCCCGTCCCGGCGTCCCCAAAACATCTGGGATGTCCCGGACTTCAGAATTTTTTTGGGGGCGTCCCCACGTACCTATGAGATTTTCAGGGTTTATTATCTCTGTTTGAATGACATCTAAGGCACAAGCAAATCTGCAGATTCTAGGGCAGGACTCTTGAAAGACCAGATCAGAACGTATGGTTTTTAATTATGTGCTATGATATTTTGGTTTGTAGGTAAGAAATACGCAGTTAGAAATCATAATATAAATTGTGTATTTTTGTTGTGCAATTTCCAAGTAAAAATCAGGTTACAATACTGTATTGTTGCATTTATTTCCATGCCTAAAGTGAGAAATTCAGAATATAGACTGTAACTTTCGCTTTTTTCAGCATTGATTTACGGATCTATGATCAAATGGTGTATAAAATGGATGACGAAGTCACTATGTCTAGAGAGATAAACAGTCTGAGGTCTCTCATAAATAAGCAATATTGGTTGAATTGTTGGAAAACAACTCACGCACAAGGTAAATATAGTTATGTAATTGTGGAGAATTGTTTTAACTCTTTGTAATAATGTTTCGGTGCTAAAATTTTGGGCATGGCTCCTAATCACAAGGAGACTATGTACATATATATTTGTATGTCATATGTTTGAAGTAAAGGGAAGATTTATTTGTGTTAAGCTCGACCAAATTATCATTAATGTCCACAAATGACCAAAAGTAGGTTAATGGGACTCAAGGATACAACAATTAGCAATAGAAAGTTCTAGGAAGAATCCTAGAAGCAAACTAAAGAAATAAAGTACAATAGACAAAATAGAGCCACGTGTCACTAACACAAGTGGCAAAGAAACCAATACAAATAACTATGGAGGGCGAACAAGAGCCCCAAAAGCATGTGCCAAAGAAGACTGGAGGAAAATCTCATTGAATGTCTCTATTTGTGCTTGAAGTGGAGGAGTCATCCGAGCCATTATCGATCATTGTGAAAGATTTGATAATGTTTGCTAGGAGTATACCGGATCGGAGGAGCCAAGTTGGGGGATCCTAGGAGGAAGTAAGATACTTTGTCTATGATCACCCCCTAACATCCAAGGCTGGTGTAACCCACATCGTAGAAAAGAAGCAAATAATATCAGTTTTCCCCGATGTCAAGAGATAGCAGGCTTGGAGATCTAAGTAGCTTGAGAAGTAATGATATGCTAAGAGAAGCGCCGCCTAACTAATCTATCGAGTTCGATGTGTGATGTACCAATGTCTAAAGGATGCTTAGTGTTGCCGATAATCACTTGGATGGGCCGAAAGAAACATGTGATCAACATAGGAGCTTTGAGGCCTCTAGGCTCCTCCCGTAAGAATCTACATCGAAGGGTAACAACCTCACAAAGGTAAAGAACCGGGGACCGCTGATCCATATATCTAAATAAGGTAGCTAGAGTGTTTTTGGAGTCCCTATAGAGATAGTGATATCTTCCCCAGATCTCATAATAAATGAGGCAGCTGAAAATGAAGTGGTCCCCGGTCTCCACCTCCTGGAGGGAACAAAGACGACAAATCCAGTCCCGGAAGAGAATGTGATGATCAGTTTAACCCGGCCGATGGGATCATCCTCTCGTTTGGCCAAGGGGAGACCACAAGCCATGAGATCAATGGTGCGTAAGATAGTGAAAACGAAAAATAATACCATCCACCACCTATAAGAAATGCTCGGCATAAAAGCAAGTTTGGGGCTGAGCATGTGAAGGGGAGATACATTATGTTAAGAGAAGAACATTATGTATGAGGCTTCTACAAACAATCTCTTTCAAAAGAATCCCATTCTAAGAAGTTGGTTGAATCTTTTTGCGAGAGGAGATTTTGTGTGGGGACTCATATTTAATTACTTTTTTCGGTAATTATTTTAAGAGTCCTCGTGGCCGAAGGATGTTTTCATCTTGACCTTCCTGTTGATCTCTTTTCTTAATGAAGGTTTGGATTATTTTGATTTGATCAAGTAGGTTGGTAGACAAGGGCCCGTGTACCCTTCATATCCTGCTCTTATCAAGGTCCTTATGTATATGGATGGGGTCTTTCTGGTCAAAATAATTGTTTTAAATAAGAAGAAACATTGTAAGATTGAAAATAATATCCGGGAAGATATAGAAAATGAAAAGGTTGTCGATAAGAATTTTTTAGATGACGTTGGATGGCTTTTTCACAACACTCGGCATGTTTGCTTTCTTTTCGAGATAAATTTCTTCCGAATGGACGACATGCTTTTTCTTTGGCAAGGCAACACTTTCAATGCTTTCTTTTGTGGAAATTGTGTCTTCTCTCTGCATTTAAAATGAGCGTGTGTAGTTGGGGAAGCATGCACAGAGCGAAGTTTTTTCATAAATATGTTCTTCTAGATGCTAATTAGAAGACTCAAGGTTTCTAGAAATGTTTCCTAAAGCTTCGTCACTGTTTCACTTTGCTCATTGTCCGATCTCGAACATGTTTCCTTGTGTTTTGTGGTTTATCAGGTGGTGTTGTTTGGTAACGCTGCGTTCTTCTTTTTAAGCACATGATTTCTGCTTTGGAGGCATCGGTTTCCCTTGAGCTATTCTAAAAAATCCCCAAATGCATCCTTGGAGCAAATATAAATTTTCCCATTCAACACAATGGCAAAATATAAACTTGAAAGCTAGGGCAAACGGGATTGTTTTCAGCCAAATCGACTAAGGTTTTATGTGCAACACACCCAAAATCAGTATACTGATAATTATTTTTACTCCCAAACCCTTGAACAACCCTAGAGAATTTATGGCGAAAATCAGATTCTACAACAGCTGGAAAATAATTTAAATCAAACCCTAACTCGCTGCAATCTTCCAAATAGCATAACTTTTTCTACACAACTTCGATCTAGGCAAATGACATATGCCAAACTTGGAAAAATACAAGGAACAAGATGATGTAAACCAAATTATAACTACAAACATGCAGATCTGACCCTCCTACTATTTCAGCCCACACATTTAGGGCATCAAATGAGCTCATAGTTACGCAGGGACGCATCCCCATTTTTATCACACGCTGGGGCGTCTGGACGTCACTGGGACGTGGGGAAATGTTTCCCCCATGTTTCGCATAGTGCATGCATGATGGGAAATGTCCCGGGGTTACGTCCTAAGGAAGGCGGGAAGCGTCCCGGGACGGGAAACGTGGGGGCATCCGACGTCCCCCACGTGGTCTGCCGCATTTTTCAATAAAAAAACATAAAAACAACACTCTAAACTTTTTTTTTAATTGTAAATCACTTATGATTCAAGATCTTGTGAAGAAGCAAGTCACGGGCCTATGCAAGTAATGATCAAGCTAATATATCCTGAAACCCTACTATTATTGTTTGATGCCTTAGTCCTATTTCAGTAGAATCTGAATGAGAACTTGTTTTCTGTCATTCTCTATTTTGTCAATAGAAGGTTGACAAGAGCAATTGAGGGTCAATAGATCACAACTGTCAACAGTGAACCATAACACTTGCTCATAGTTTGGGAAGATTGCTATCAGAGAATCGAAGGAGAACATAATAGAAGTTTATAACATGTTTGGAAAAGCTTCTGTTTTAAAATCACGTCCTGTATCATGTATCTGTGTGATTCTAGGAATGTATTTGATGTTTATGAGTTCAAGTTTCACCTTATTTAAATCTCAAATGGTTTTATTTCAGCTTATTTATATAATTTAGTCACTATATCTTTATATTTTAAATATTTATATATTTTTTAACTAGCCGTCCCCCTGCAGTCCCCAAAATTTAGAAATTTTTGCCGTCTGGCGTCCCCGTCTCAAGCAACTATGAATGAGCTCCAAAAATTATTTTCTCTATCCCGATGCTTGCCTATATTTTTAGGAACTCATTCATATAAAAATCAGAATTTTTGGATGCCAAATCAACTCAAAAATCAAATCTGAGATCTGATTATAAAACGGTAAATAACCCTCAAAAGAATTATGAAACTTGGGTATTTTCATTCACAAAAATTATGAGAAATTAGATAATGATTTTTAGATCTAAATACCTCAATAACAATGCCCGAGACAATCCCAAGGTGAGTCGATCCAATAGAGAAAACATTGCTGCAATTTTATTCACTAAAATACTTCAAAAGTCTTCAATAACACTACTGGAAAAAGCCTAAAATAGACTGAAAATATGATTACAACCAATGGGAAATTCTAAGTGAAAATCCCTCTCAAACTCTTGGGGTTTTCGTCCACAAGAGGTTTAATTCACAAGGGGTTTCGTCCTTGGAATTTTTAATGCAAAAGCTAAAGCTCTATGCAAGAGAAAATATCATATAAAAATTTGGATTATGGAAGAGGCAAGTCGACTTCCCTTTTAAAGGAAAAGGGCCAACAACCAACCTCCAAACCAGCCAATGAGCTCACATGATTTTCCCTATGCAAACATTTAATATTTTCCCATATTAAATGTTTTTCCCAACAACATTTCCCTCCTAGTGCAAGTCGCATTTCTCTAGGGAAATACATAAATTAATTATGTTTTTATCTTTCCTAGGCTTCATTACTCCCCTTTGGCCCAAGTCGCCATTATCCTTTCTAGGAGGAATAAAATATAATAAATCCCTTTACAATGACTTTTGCCCCTTAAGGCAAATCATATTTTCCATAGGGATTACAATTTATTTTTATTAAGCTAAATAAATTAATATAAGTGCTTTAATTATTTTATTTTATTTTTTATAGCACTTTATAATAATTTATTATAACTTAAGTCACCCTTATATTTTTCCTTTGGCCGTCGGGTTGACAAAATGGGCCAAAGGTCTTCGATTGGAAAAGGGGACATTACATATTTTGTGGTGTCTCCCTGTTAGATGTAGGATGGTCTGATCTTTATTGGGCTGGCTCTTTGTGCCTTTTGTGGTCCCATATTTCCATTCTTTGGAGTAGGTCTGATTGGTTTGTGCTCAAAAATTCTATGTGGATTTTCCATTCATACTTTTGGTTTTGGCCTATGAAAGAGGAGTTTGCTTCTTAAGTGGGGTTTTTAATCTTGATGTCTTCATTTCCTTATGTCTCGTCCACTACCAGTTTAGTTAATTGTTGCTGAGAATCTTTTCTGGGTGGTTAAGGAGTTGGACTGTTTGCTACCTTTGCTGAATCTTTTGTCTGTGGACTCTTTGTTCTTTTGTTCATCACTCATTTTGTGCAAATCATGGAACTGTCATCAAGACTGTTAATATGATGCTCATTACATAATAAGCTTTTGGATAAAACTGTGTTGCAGATTTCAAATCAATGTTTTGGCTCACACTCCGTGATCCATCGTTGGGATGAAAAAATTCTTATTTTTTAATGTCATGAACTGTGAAAATATTGTGTCTTTAAGTGACGTTCATTTCTGATTCCTCTGATGCAAAGAGCACAACTGAAACTAGTGTGACCATCCCCTTCCCAAGATTGGATCTAATTGATATTTTGCAGACGAATTCTCATAAGGAGCAGAATGAGAGGGAGGATGATAAGATACTGGATAGGGTGGTGGGTTCTTCTAATAAGAAATTGAGAATTAAAACGGGAAGGAAATGGTACAGGAGAATTAAACTGGGCTACCTTTCTTCTTTTCACTAAATGTAATGAGAGACATCAACTGGGTGTTTGTAACTGCAAAAGAAGAATAGAGGATCTCTCTTACGACCCTGAAAATTTCTGGTCAAACATGGATCCGACAAAGGGTGTGGGAGTTCAGGCTATGGAAGAAGACACCTTCCCAAGTAAAGGTTTTGGCTCAAGCTTGGATCTTGGTGAACTAAATGCTTATAACAAATGATACTGCTACCACGGAGGGTTGTAAATGATGGAGGAAAAACTGAACGAAAAAGAATTGCACAAAAATGGCAATGAACTTTTATACAACAGAAGAATGGAGAAGTTGATGCATAGATTGATCGATCTTGATAGGTTTGTTAATGCTGAGATATCCTAGTGGATGTCTCCTTCCCCAAGGTTGTGGAATATGATGTTCATATCACACATGATGCAGTTGAAACCCTGACTGAGACTTGCAGGAAGACTAAGCTGCTTTATAATCTCCTTAATGAAAATTTTCAAATCCAGTATTATAAGGAGATGGGACTGATAGAAGCCATAATAAACAAAAATGTTAGGGAGAATAGTGGGACGAAGAGCAAGGAGGAGAACCAAAAAGAGTAGTCTTGTTTCTTCTATCTAAGTGCTGCTTTGTTTATTTGATTGATAAGAGGGCCAGAGACTATAGATTCATAGACCTGGTATCCCTCTATTGTTTTCAACGGTCTTTCAGAAGCCCTGACCTTTGTGTCATTCTTGGTTTGTATGTTGGGGAGGTTTTCTGTTTTTATTAAAAAAATAATAATTTTATCAGAACTGTTTTAAATGAACCTCATTGAATGCACAATCAAGTCCAAATTCTCTCTATTGACTAGTAAATACTAAGAGGAAAGAACAAGTGAATATGGTGATTTTGTACCATTCACAGCAGAGCTACCATTCGTGACAGCAGCAAACTGGAGTTTGAAGCTGACCTGTACCTTTTGTTGACTTATTTGACTGCTTGGCCAAAATCTGCTGCAGTTTGACCACACTGTCAGCTGTTGATCATGGAGCTGCTGCAAGAAAACTACTTGATCCTTTTCTGGAGCTAAGTTGATTGCTGACCCCGCTGTTGACTAATATAGTGGATTTGACTAAACATTGAATAATGTTGACTGCTATACTTGCTTTGACCAAGTATCAAATGCTAGTTTGATATTTGCATAATCTGCTGTGCTGAGGATGGCTAAAACAGCAATGGATGGCTACCACAAATGTTGAATCTTGCTATAATAAATACTGCTTACTTGTTTGATTAAGTATTAAATGCTATTTTGCAATGTTGCATGGAGACTCATCTCCTACCATCAAAGACACATCTTGGAGACTGGTACTCATCTCAGAGACTTGCATTTTACTTCCTTTTTATAATATATTTTGCAGTCTTGATGCTAGATATGATGAGATATCAAAAACAAATAGAAATATAATCACTCGTTTTTGTCTAAATCTAATTTCTTTACTTTACAAAGATATTAATGTTTTTCCGTCTATATTAGGCTGCATACTTTATTTATTTTTCTAAATTTTACACAAATATTTAGATGTGTGTGTATAATTGTTTATTACACACACACATATTTTATCATTTCTGAGTACGTCTCCTGTTTTTCTGAAAAATGGCAAACCTGTATGTCTCCCGTACACATACCCATCTCCTTGCAACTATGCTATTTTGACTGCTGAACTATTACTAGTTGAATGCCCTAGATACTGAACTTTACTGCTGTACCCTGAAAAGCTTGAAACCCAGTCAAGACACTTGTAAATCATCTTCAAGAGGAAGACATTTATAAGTTGTCTGTGAAGAATGCTCGACTCCAGTTGAGATAACTGTGAATCATCTTCATGAGGAAGAAGTTTGTAAATAGTCCTGTGGAGAATGCTTGAATCTCGGTCAAGAGCCCTGTAAAGTGTCTCCATGAAAGATACATTTGAAATTCAACTCACGGGAATGCTTATTTCTCAAGTGTCACTTGAAGTTGAAAGTCATCTCCATAAAGATGATGCTATAGTTCATCACATGTTGATGTTGGGAGCCTTTGGAGGACATCTAAGAGTCATCCTGATAGTGGACCTATGTAAATCATCTTGAGTACATACTGGATGAATTGACAACAACTTTAACTCGTCCTTATGGATTGGATGTCTATAAGTCGTCACGTGAGAGATTGTCCAAGTACATGCATGCAAATCGCCCCTTGGGTTGGACATATGTGGCTAAGATGGATGTAATTTCTACAAATGTGATCATTATTTATAGTATATAATTTGTATGGGCTAGAGGGTGGATAAGAGTTGGTTGGAGTCCTAAATTAATGGTGCCTTATTGGTCTTGGTGGCATCAAGGGTTGTTTCCTTTTCCCATTATCTATGATAACAAGTTGCAAGTTAGTTGACTTGAGAAGAAATCTTTTTGAAAGGGGTGAGATGTATTTAAGCTTGGGTTCGAATGTTTTCTTGAGGATGATTCTGGGGTTTTGTTTTCTTCTTGTGGAATCAATCCTGCTACTGGGTTGCCAGGATATTTATCCTCTTCTTTTGCCATTCATGCAAAATCCATCCAACCAATGACTAGCAAGAGGTGCACAAACAGCAAAGATGGTCACATCAACATCTCTAAGATTGTACTCAATTATTTTTGCCATACGTACAGAATGATCAACTTATTAATTTGAAGGTTGTGCACTCTTGTTGGGATTGAATAGGATGTTATTAAGTTTCTGCATTCTAACTCTTCTTGAGCTCCCTGTTGTATATTTCAACTGGTCTTCATCAAGCAGCTTTTTGACCTCTGGCAAATGTGTAGTATTTTTTTCCATTGGCTTCAAGAAACTGATCTAAATGCTGGAATTTGTGATCTAAATAAAAATAGCCCATATTTATCACCCATTTGCAGAGGTGTCATGCACCCTGCAACTTGCAGTTCCTTTTAAAGTTCTTTCAATTACTAAAGGCTCTTCATCAAGGATATACTTGATTATGGAACCATTATTGAGATTTCAAAAAATTAAACAGAAGGTTTACAGCAGTCCCAGGGTGTGTGATTTTCAGGGATGTTGTGAGACCTACTTGTTCTAAAGGAGCTTCACATCCATAAAATAAAAATTCATCAATGCCCTGCTACTTATATACATATTACTCTGCCGCTGTTGTTTCCAGCTTGTGAAAACCATCTGTCTTGCTGTTGCCATTCCAATCTTCAACGAATGATTCATATCCTTTAATACATCACTTTTATCCTTCTTTTTATGCTCTATGGTTTTATACATCCTGTCAAGACTCAAATTTGTTTGGTGATTATTTGCACAATTGTTTCAAAATAGTTTTTGACTCTTTCATCATTTCCATTAACAAAGTGGTCCCTCCTCTATACTAAAGTAGCATCATGTAAAAATCAAGCTAACCATCAGCTTCTCTGGTAAACAATCTCTTCCTCTCATGTGCAACGTACCTAGCAATTGTTTCCTTAATCACTTAATGTGCCAATTCAGTACGGTTCTCTCATGATTCCCAATAAGCTATCCAAGAAGCATGACAACAATTCCTTACAACTATGAGAATCCACAAATAAACGGAATGCCTTGCAAAAACATAACTTTTGCAGAAATTTGGAGATTATTGGGCATGAGCCCACAATTATTTGCCCTCTGAACTAGAAAAGTTAAAACATTTGATCAAGTGTTGTTGTTAAGAGTGTCAAACAGAGTAGAACAAAGTGTCTGATGCACTTTAGAGAATTTAGATACCCAAATCTAATCTAGTCGAGTAAACACAAAATAGTTTCCTTTTTCACAGGTTAATGCAAAGTTCAAACCTGCCTAGATATGAGTATTAAGAAAGTTCATGGCTGATTATGAAATCCTACAAGGTGCACTAACAATGCACAGAACCAGTAATAGTAGTACCACTGTTGGCCTTCTTTGCAACCTACAAGGGTTGAACTAATGATCTCAGAAGGATGCCGCCTGTTACAATGTGACATTTATGTGAATTACGCAAGTCACTGGGACCTACCCTCTGTTAGGGTGATTACTAATTTCAAGAGACTAACAGATATACTCTTGGACTTTCAGGATTCACAGGTCTGTGATGATTCCTCCTGCAACTGGAATAGTGAGTATTACCTGCCAGATAATTTCTCACCTAACAATATTCGAACTTTGACATCCTAATAGGTGTTGGTTAGCACTTACACCCTGTTCCTCAAAAGCTCAAAATATAAATTGAAAAAAAAAAACAACCGATACCTCCAAATTCCAATTATATGTGGAAAGATCGAATACATCAGAAAATTCTTCATGTGGGTGTGTGAAGCAAGTGATAGAACATCATTGACCTCAACTAACAAACTGCTGTGTTAGGAATTAATCAACAAATAATTGAACTCAAATTAAATCGGGAAGGTAAAACCATTAATAAATAATAAAAAGGCATATTTACCCGGATCCTGGCACTTGATTCCTGCCCAGATTGAAGAAGCTGAGCCAGATCCCTCCTCATCTGTTTCAACTGCAAATCTCTCTTGTTCTTCAACAGCTTTATGCGAGAGATCGCAAGCCTCAGAGCGGTCTTGCTGCTCAACACAATAAAAAAGAAGCATTTTACATGAAAATTAATTGCCAGAAAATAAACAAAATAAATGATATGAGACTCAACGAACAGAAAAAAATTTAAGGTATGCCTTCCTTGTTTAGCGAGTTCATGGATCATCACAATTAAAACCCTGTAGAATTAACAAAAGCTCATATGATCTGAAATCAAATCCAGACCACTCAGAAGTGGAGACGATTCAAACAGATCATTGTACTCAATTGGGTTCTCTTTCATTTCACTAGTCTGTAATACTAATTCTTGAACAAAATTCACAAACAAGCCAGTTTTCCGAATAATTATAAAGAAGGGGCATGAAACTAAAACAACAAAGTGGGCATTGCCTGAACAACGCAAATTCATCAAACAACAGAGTGGATATTGCCTGAACAAAGCAATTCATCATTGAAATTGGATGCAAAACAAAAAATAACAGAGAGGGTATTGCCTGAAAATGGAATTCTTCTTACCATTTTGCGGGCTTGAAACTTCTCCCAAACATGATTCGCAGAAGATGTTTATCTTTATTTCAAGCGGAATGGTTTTCGGATTCTTTTCTCGGGTGTAATGTTGAGAGCTCGATTAGGAACTTGAGAGCTTGATTACGAACTTGAGAGCATCACAATGTCGTTTAAAGCAAATGCTTTTTTTTCGTCCCACCGCATTTTTGTCATAGAATTTGTGGGTGAGAATATTGTACCGAGGTGCCCTTTTAACTCGGTGGGGTAACCTTTGGTCGCAGCTGGTTTTTTCAAGGTGTTCATAAGTGTTGGATTTTGCAAGGCGTTTAGACGTTTTTAGTCATTTTAGATGTCAAAATATAGCCATTTTGACGGGTAATTATAAATATAAAATTTGAGTGTCATGTATGTATGTATATGTATAAGAAAGTTAATAAACTAGCAATTGCACATGAGTTGCAATCAATGCCACGAGATTAGATTGTAAATTTATTATGGAGGGAATCGAGTGTGACAATGTATTTGATATTTACTTCTGCATTCATTTTGTTTCACCAAATTAATTAATTCCAAACATTGTTCAACCAAAAACATTGCTTTAGCAAATAGATATGCAAGACAACACACATTATTTCACCAAATATATTAATTGTGAATATTGTTGCAACTATAAATATCCAAAATCTGGCAAACAACAAATATCTAAAATCGCAACTTTGTAAACATTGGATCCGTCGAATTTCACACTTACCAAGGGGAGCATCTTCAAAAGAGAACGCCTACCGCGAATTAGCTATCAAATAGACAAATATAACATAAATGAAAATAGGAGCTTTGAAATGTAAATAAAATTATCTTAATATCTTATTAATGAAATATAAATATATGCATATCTCATTGATAAAATAGAAACATCCATTAATTTTGATTTTTAATTAGTTTTGTTTGATTTCTTGTTTAATTGTATTTTATTGATTTTGATTTGTAATTAGATTTTTAATTTTTTATTTGTTTGATTTCTTACAAATAAATATTGGATAATAGATTATATGTATTAGATTTGGGATTTTGTAAGAAAGGTGAAATTAGAAGATACAAGCCTCGAAGTTGAAAGTCAAAAATGGAACTCATTTTCTCTGAATTGCAAGTTTGCACTAAGTGAGTCATTTCTATCATTTTCTTCAAATTTACTTTTAAATTATAATTTGAAATTTTGTTTTAATATTCTCATAAATTTTAATGATGTTTATGGATCTTTAAATTGATTAGTGCAACATTATTTTTTTTTTGGGAAAAAATGAATATGTGAAAAACTATGAAATTGATTAGTCCAATCTATTATCCATAATTAAATAAAAGTCACATAACTATGAGAGAATATTACAAAGAACACCAACATCCATATAAAATTTAACTCAATTTATGTATTTTGTAATAGTTATTATAAAAACAAATTTGACATACATATTAAATTTTAAACGTCAAATGACATCCATATAATTTTCTAGATCACAAATAATTTTATTGTGACATGTAACATTGAATGTCAAAATCCAACACTATTCATACATTTTACAAAAAAACCTCAAATTACAATCACTTTTAAAATATGACTTTCACAATTAATATGTGAAAATATATATTATATGTCAAATGCTTTGTATGTTCAAAATTCAATCCTAAATATAAATATATATATTTTAAAGTCAAAATGACTTGTATCTTAAAATTTTAACTCTCACTCTAAATATAGAGATATTTTTATGTTTACTCATAGTAAAATTTAAAACTATTAAGAAAGTTCAAAAAATAAATGTAACATAATTTTAATATTCAACAAAATTAATGCCAATTAAAATATGAATAAAATAAAAATAATAGAAAATACGACTCTAATATTTTAATATTTTGATAATAAAAAAATATGTTATAAAAAATAGAATATTAGTAAAATATAATAATAGAAACATCTTAAAATTTTATTGATTAAATAAAACATCTTAATATTTTGTTGACTAACAATCGTACATGAAATGTATGATGGAAACGCTGAAGGGGATCTATTGAGGAAGTCAAATTGGAGGGAGAGAAACAATGGGAGAGGAAGAGAGAGGAAGATGAAGGGTTCGAGAGAAGATCAAGGAAGAGGAAAGTGGCTTTGTAGATAAATGGGAAAGTGTACCCTTGAATAGTGACTTGACAATAATGACTATAGTTCAAAAAGGATAAAATTCATATTATGTAAGACGATGAGGGAACTGTTTCTCGAGATATATCATAATGCAAGGAGCGATGTAACAAAACTCTTGAAGCAAACAATTGTTTATAAATATAGCTTCTCACATAACTTTTCATATGGATTGCTAACGGGTCTATACTTGGCGGTTTATCAGTACTATCAATATCCTTTGATTTGGCCCAAATCATAGCATAAAAACCTAACACAATGAAAAATTCTCCCACCACACTGCAAATGCAACAAAGAAATAGAAACTATCAAATTAAGCTCAAGATAGGCATTTCCCCAGGATCTTTCCTTATATTGTACTCTCTCTCTCTCTCTCTCTCTCTCTCTCTCTCTCTCTCTCTCTCTCTCTCTCTCTCTCTCTCTCTCTCTCTCTCTCTCTCTCTCTCTCTCTCTCTCTCTCTCTCTCTCTCTCTCTCTCTCTCTCTCTCTCTCTCTCTCTCTCTCTCTCTCTCTCTCTCTCTCTCTCTCTCTCTCTCTCTCTCTACCTTTTAAAACAAAACATAAAGGTTAGTTGAATCTATAGAATACTAGAAGTTGGACTTCTAATGTAAATTTTGTCACCAAGAAACACGGTTGATGCTATAGCTGCGATCACTATGCCAATGGGCTTAAAATTGCCTCATATAAAGGTCCTTTCTTGTCGTTGCACCAAGTTTGCAAGGTATAAGTAACCCCTGTACCAATAATTGCCTACAAGAAAAGGATTATTATATTGATTATGAAGGTATGCTTGTTTCTAGTTTGTAGCTACCAACATGAGGATAAAGTTAGTAATACTATTTCTTACTGAATATGAAATGCTTATTTCAAATTGATTACTTACATTATGTTCTAAGTTGACCAAGAGATTGAAGCCCCTACAAGAAAAATAGATCCTATGATCCAATCTCTTAATGATGATGTTTTCACTGCAATATAATCACTTTCTTCTGAGCCATGGTTTAGATACAAAGAAAATCTTATGACCATACCCTTGTACAAAACGACTATCATTGCTCCTCCGACAGAAATGAGGGTACCTAACTTTTGCTTGGTTGGCTGAGCTTCTTATATCTACTTTCTCCAGCCTGAATTCAGGTCACAACAAATTATTGTACACATAGTGTTGGATATATATAAAGACCTTGTAAGGAGTTCTAGTATGGGATACTTTTGTATTCAGTGGAGCTCCACTCTGATAACAAATTAAGATAATTGTTGGGATTTTTTTGGGATTTTGGGGCCTCTCTTAGTTAAAATATTGGGTGTCAATTTCTTCTTTGCAAACGATCTCTTACGGCCTTTGAAGTATTCACCACATCATAGAGATGGAGCACCGAGACCGGAGGGTTCATTTTCATCAAGAGGAAGAGGGGTTGTCCAATGCCACCGGATGCTCCCAACATGGCAACATTGAATCTTGAGGCCCCTCTTTTCACCATACAATTAATCTACTCCACTACGTTATTCGTCATCCCAATACATACTAAACATTTTTTAGACCAAATTCAATTGAAATTCAAACAAGATTTGGATCCAAACAAAATATACAATCTAGTGCTTTCAACCTATAAAAGAAACATACATGATCATTTTGTGAATGGGTGAGGTGAGAAGAAATTATGGCGATGCGAGCGCTTGTTCTATCATTCATGACTGGTGTTTCCCCCTACACTGATTCTAAAGACAAAATTGGATTTCCTGAATATAAAAATGAATGGGTATATGACAATACCAATTAGGTAGTTTCTCTCCCTCTAATGTTATGTTGAACCATAATAAATTTGTAACCCTAATATCTCCTCATTTTACTATATATAAATTGATTGATCTGGCTTTGTATTTGTATCTGTAGCGGGTTCAATTGTCTCTGAGAGGAAACAACTACATGTTGTTGTTTTCGTTGTTGTATGCAGAAGAAGAAGATTAAGGATTAGGAGGCGCTTCATTCGGGTGTAATGTCTAGTTGTATTGATTTTGTTGCTTCGCTTCGAGCACTTATGACCTTTGCATTGTAACCTTTATAGCATGCTTCTCAAGATACACGACAGGTGTAGGGGTATGCATAAGCATTGGATTTCAACGCATTCCCTCCGCTAACCTTGATCGTTTGATTTCGACATTTTTCAATCGTCGAAGGCAACTGACAATGGGGAATGTCTTACGACATAATAAAATAAAAATATCTATTTGTTTTGATTTTTAATTAGTTTTCTTTGATTTCAATTGCTTTTATTTATTTATTTATATGGTTTTCTTTGAAGAACTTGTTTTCTACATACTTATAAGCTTTGTATAGTGAGTTCTTTTGATCAATTTTCTTCTTTGTGACAATAATTTTATTATCGATAGTAATTTGAAATAGTGTTTTAATGTTCTCTCATTAGCTTTAACAATATTTAAGTCTCTTCCTATTGATTGGTGTAGTATTGACTTTTATTGTTCAAAAACAAATCTAAGCTTTGAGCAACAACAAATGAGTATACTACCTCTTACGCAAGAATGGAACCTTTACGGGTGGATAAATGGTGGTGACATTAATGTTGTCATATTTTAGACTAAAAAGAATGGTATTGTGCGTCTTGATCATTCTAATTATCTTCTTAGTGATTTTATTTCATAACTAATCTTATAGACTCTATCTTTAAGAATGTCGGGTTGAATCACATGGACTAATAAAATATGAGTTATGGAGTATATAGTTGAGTCATCGGATCATTTGTATTCACTTGATGTGTTTTACTATAGTATTTTCACTTAAATCTCAATTACTTTTACCAAACATTATACCATTTCCCATTCAAATTTTGATATCTCATAAACAAACAAACCCTTTAGATTTCATTGCTTGAGAGGTAGACAAAATGTGAAATGCTTCAATCACTTTGTTATAGCTTAAAGATGTACTAATTGGATTTCATAAAACCACTTGCCTTTGAGAGAGAGTTTTTAATTTTGGAGTTATTAAATTTGAAGCTTGTAGATTTTTTTATAATTTCCTTAAATCTACAAACATCATATTCTTAAAGCTTGTTTCTTCTTTGTGAAATAAACAATTTATGAAAGTTAGTTCACTATCTAAATTTGAATCTACTTATGTTTCGTATAATGGTAAAAAAATTGTGTTTATGTGGTTTTCTGTAGAGCTCTCCTAAGCATATTAGGATATTAAATATGGCTTAATATATTATTTAAAAAAAAAAAAGATCTATCGGTTTATGATGATGATCCTTGACAACATTTTAATTACTCGTTGTTAAAACATATGAGATCAAATATTCTAATTCATTTTGACTTCTTGCCTCACTAAGATCATAGCTAATTGATTGATAACAATTTTATCTTCTCTTACTTATTGATTGATAACAACTTTATCTTCTCTTACTTTAATACAATGGTTAATTGATCACGAGATTAAATATTTTTACTTCCTCGGCCTTTCCCCTCTCATTTTTATAAGTTTACAATAGTGTTATATCATTGGCATACTCTTTATATTATGTTAAATGTCTAAATAAAACATTCATTTAATTTTATAATTTTGTATTTTAATATTAAATTTTAAAAATTGAAAAACTATTTATTTATTTTCAATCTCTTAAATATAAATTTTACATTATTTAATGTGATTTTTAATAATAAATATAAACATATTATTTTAGTGTACTCATTATATCCCCAAAAAGTTAAGCTATGTCATAGTACATAGATTATCATAACAATTATCACAAACAGTGTAACACTATGAATAACCTATTGATTGATACAAGCTTAAATGTATAGTACATTTTTATTCAAAACATTATCTATAAGTTCACTTTCACTTAATGTAATAGTAGACAATGGAGGTGGATTGGCAATGATAAATCCAATTAGGGCAACCAATGAATGACTATACGATGTAGGAGGAGGATATGTGTTGTATGCATGATGAACCTCGTGATTTCCCTTGGGATTTGTTGTGTGTTGAGGTAATAGATCATTAAAAATAATAAGTTTTTGTTGTTATTGCTTTCTAATTTAAGCTCTACTTGATTTGTGTCAATTTTAATTGTTTGATTATCAATGAGGTCTTGTATTATATGCTTATCTTGAAACATCAATTTGTAGAATGGCATATACAACAATGATAGTCACAATATGCATTTGCATAAAATGATCTTAGTTGATGTTTTCTTACATCATCCTCCATAGGTGGAGGGAGAGACATGAGGTTAGACTCAAGTAAGTTTTTAACTACAATATGCGAGAGGTGATGGTAGTTGTATGAAATGTCATTGACAAGGGGCTTGTAATTGAAAATTACTTGGTTGAATTATAACATTGACTATTACATTTGATCATTCTTATTGTCATTAGAGTTAGTACTAAAACCTTATTTACATAGAAACTTTGTATTAGGAACATATCAAAGCTTGTTCATTGATATAATCTTTACTTCCTCATTCTCTAGGGTATGACATATTTCATCAAAAGATTGAAAATTTGAAAACGTGATAGACTCTTGCAAAGGAATGAGTAAGATTTATGTGAATAAATCTTGAAGCTCATTATCTACGGTAGACACCTAAAATCCACTTTTGCAATCTTATTGCTAAAAGCACACTAATCACTTTCATTCATACTATTTTCGTTGTAATTAGTGATTTCCTTTAATTAACTAATGTTTTCCTCTATTTTGGCTAATTAACGATGCTTTGTTGATTAACTAATCTCTGTCACATTCTGGATGCCAATTTATGACACATCATAAGTCATAATCCTCTTTCGAGCAAACAATTAGCTTTTATTAGCTAATTAATCCTATTTACCCTTGTTTTGAGCAATAAACCCTATTATTGGCTCAAACCCCTCTTCCAACCATTCAAAATCACCCCATTTACCTCCAAGACATCTCAAAAGGCTTTAAAATCTTATCATAGCCTCTTAATTGACCCTAAGTGGTTGATTAAGGCTCCTCACATATTAATCACTTGTTAATTCACCGTGCTTTTAGTCCCACATGCACCAAGATGCAAGTTTTCCTCAAATAAAAAACTATAAAAAGGACTAAGCACCTACCTTTATACTTTACACCATACTTTTATTAGTATATCATATAACAAATATGATTAAGAGCCTTACTTCCTTCTTGGATTAGCTTGCTCAATCTTTGCATCCAATCTTCATATTGGTTAGTAGAGGGATATCTAATATGGCCTTGTAGCCATTGTTAGAGAGATCCTCTCACCATTTGTGGAGTAGCAACAAACATAATTTGATTTCCCTTAGATCTAATTAGGTCTATGTTAATTAGTAATCATCTCACATAGTAAGGATGCTTGTAGATTGAATGTTTGATTTCATTTAGTTTCCATTAATGCATGCTTTTAAGCTTTGATCATGATGTTTCATTCTTAAGCTTGAGCTTGGATCTAGGATATTATGGTGTTAGCCTTTACTAGTTAGTCATATTGCAAAATTTTAGGGTGTTATCATTTGGCACACTCGGTTGAGTCAAACCCCATTGCATTCCCTCTCAAAGCTTTTTAACTTAGTTTCACGCTTTTAGTTCTAAGCTTTCTAGATTAGTTTCAAGTTTTCTAGATTAGTTTCAAGTATCTAGATTAGTTTCAAATTTTCTAGATTAGTTTCAAAGCTTTCTAGATTGCTTTCAAGCTTTTTTAGATTAATTGCAAATTTTGATTTTCTTAACCTCTTTCGCATTAGTTTTGACAATTGCGAAGTTTCTTATCTTGATTAGTGGTAGTTGCTTTGTTCTATGTTCTTTGCAGGATCAAGGAGGTAAAGTGTTGTCAAAATTGCAGTAGAATGTCAAAGATTTGACCTTTATTAAATTTTTCTTGTCAAAAAATGTGTTTTGACCACTTATAGGAAAGTGTGCGCTCACGTCTTCAGGGTCGCGCTCACGTTATAAAGGGCATGCTCACATCAACAAGGTCATGCTCACGTTCTAAAGGCCACACTCACGCTTCTCTAGACGCGCCCTGTGTTCTATTGGAAATTTTGTCCTCTATGTTAAGGTCGTGTTGGTGCTTCGAGTACGCATTGGTGACTCTTTAGTCACGCTCACGTAAAATGATTGTGTGTTTTTACGAGGTCGCGCTTTAGTGCTAAAAGATGGGTGTTGGTGTTGTATGAGCCGCACTAATGTAGTAAGGGGCGCACCGCATTCTAAGGTAAAATTTGGCTCAAATTTCAAAGTTTCAACTGCTAGTTTTTTGTGTTTCTGTCATTTTCCAAGGGTTTTTAATCATTATTATTGTAGATTTTTGATATAGACCAGGTTTTCTAACAAAATTGCTTAGGGTTTGATGAATGATTTTGACTTCCTCATCCTCTAAGGTATGACATATTTCATCGAAAGATTGAAATTTTGAAAACATGATAGACTCTTACTAAAGGAATGAGTAAGATTTATGTGAATAGATCTTGAAGCTCATTATCTACAACTAGATTGTTCATCTTAGTAAGCATCATCTTATAACATAACACATAAGTACTAGCAATATCATTGGATTCTTATTTAAATTTTTCCATGTGAGAGTAAGATACCTTCTCACTAATATTGATACATAAAACATGATAGACTCTTGCGAAAGGAATGAGTAAGATTTATGTGAATAGATCTTGAAGCTCATTATCTACAACTAGATTGTTCATCTTAGTAAGCATCATCTTATAACATAACACATAAGTACTAACAATATCATTGGATTCTTATTTAAATATTTCCATGTGAGAGTAAGATACCTTCTCACTAATATGGATTAAGGGCCCTAATAAATTGGAGAGGGAGGTCATAGAACCATTGTAGAGCATAATCCTTTAGAATTCATGGAAATAGTTGGGTAAGAAGTGTATCATTGTAGGCATAGTCTAGACAATATACATGAAAGGAGATAAGATTTTGTTTTGAATCTCCTTTACCTTCATAGATAGGAATATTAGGAGTAATGAATCCTAGAAACAAAGAATAATATGCCACCTCAAGTGATATTGGATTAGCAAGTAAAGCATGTGAATCCATAACACGGAAATTCCTAGACACAACTTTCACTAATTTTAACGCTCGAACTTGTAAATCAAAAATGGTTTACATGAGGAAATGTGCATTAGGCGAGGTATGTGAGGGTCCATATGTATGTAACAGAGGAGATGTAAAAGTAGTAGAAGTATGTGGAATGGAGATGAATTTTTGATCGACTAAAGGTGCCCCCATACCAAGGGTAGATGTAGGAACATCCACATTGGATGTAATTAGACTAGATATAGATGTAGTCATCCTTAACAATGTATAACAAAGAGTCAACTCGGTATATATTGTTATTAAGAAAATTTGAAAATTCTCACTCATCCTCTTCATCAAAGGTTTTGGTATTGTGAGTTTGATTTATCTATTCTCGAGAAGGTTCAATAATGATAACCATGATATAATTAGCAAGAAGATGCTTAATTTGACAAGATATTTGTATGGATCATCGTCATCCATAATAGTATACTCAAGTCCCTCACTAAGGAAATTTATTCATTTAGGTAATGTAGAGGGTATAACTTCCATGTCATGGATCCATTTTATTCCCAATATGAGATTATAAGGGGAGGAGCATCCATGATGTGAAATGTGTAGGCATTATCTTAAGTATGAATAGTATATCTAAGGTGATTGTATCTATTGTAGATTGAGTAGTATTATCAAAGATTTTGATAATAATATTTGATTGATGCACAAATTTTATAAATATTCCCAATTGTTGAAGTAATAAGGAAGGATATATATTCAATGCAGAACCATCAATTTTTGTATGGAAAATTTTGTTGGCCTTTGGATTTTGTGCAAAATGGGTTTCATGGGTTATCTGATGTGTTATAAGGGATTTTTCTCCATTTTAGTGAATAGGAGGCCATTTGGTTTCTTCCAAATATCTAGACGAATACATAAGGTGGTCCTCTTTCACCATATCTCGTCATCATGGTTGTAGAGAATACATCAAGATGGCAAAGGATACATCTTGAATGTATTTGGTGAAGGAAGGGTATAAGGTATTGGAAAAGGAAGGACTTGTAGAGGAAAAGTAGCCTAGACCTCTAATATGGAATGCAACCGATAAACCGAGGAAAAATGCATTTTCTTGGTTGGCTTAGATATTGAAAAGATACTTACTCAAAACCGGTTGGAAAAAATAAATTTATTGGGCCTTTTTTTACCCTTTGTATGCAAGATATTGATTCGATTGAGCATTTTCTCCTCCATTGTTCTATGTATGGAACATTTGGTATTCTATTTGCTCGTGAGTGGATCAAGCTTAGACATGTCCTTGAACAGAAAAGGGTCTTATATTCTTGGCATGTAGGAGTGAAACCCTTAGTAGGTTTATGTTAGGTTAGTTCGACTAATGTCATTTGAAATATTTGGAAATAATGAAATAACAATATTTTTAAAGATAAAGGAACGTAGTGGGAAATATTTTGGGCTAAGATTGAGCGAGAAAATTTTTAGTAATGTTTCTTTATCGACAAAAAATAATCAAAATATTTTGGGAACTATAGAAAAAAGGATTTTGGGGAAATGGCCAAAGATTTCTCACCCATTATTAATAACACTTTTTGGGTAAATAAGATAGATTGAATGCCAAATGATAACTACCAAGAGTAGATTTTGTGAAATAAACTTCAACGGAGCTTGAAAAGGAACTGCGTGTGGGTGGTGTTGGCTTTATTTTTCAAAATAACTAAGGAGTGATGGTGTAGAGTGGTTCCTTCTTTATCGCTTAAGAAACCAATAATGAGGCTGAGGTGATGTCACTATTTGAAGGAATTAAGCTTTCCAAGGAAAGAGGATACTTGGATCTCAAATGGAGGGAGATTATATGGTTATAATTACTACTACGAGGAATCGGTCAACACCAAATGGAAATTGGATTAGATTTTGAAGGAGTGCATGAATTACTAGGGATGGATTTTTTCCTATTGTGTGCTAACACTCCATCCAAGAAAATAATAGGGAAGTAGATGTGTTTGCCTCTACTTGAATGGAGTAGAATCACTTATCCTCGATGTTGAGTTGTGTTCCATCCGATTGGCTTGCCCCATGGAAATTTTACATACGGATATGAGGGACATTGCGAAAGAAGATTGATTTGTACATAGAAGAAGGGATTGTTAATGAATCAATAAAAATGAGTGATTGACACTACTAAGGAGAGCTATGGATACTATGAAAGAGAGATGATGGAGGAATTTTTGACATGGAACTAAAAATACTCTTGTTGTTTTTCTATACCCATTGAAAGGTTGAATTTTTTTCCCATCTTGCGAAATAATAACATTAGTAGATTGTAAACTTTGCCATACATTTTCAATAAATAAGGGTAAGGGATCTACAACCCTCTTTTTACCAACAAAAAAATGAGAATCCTCTTGATTATTAAATTTTTTAATGTGGTTTATTGTAGCAATGGTTTATATGATTCCTTAAAACCACGGGTGGTAAAGTATTGTGATCGATAATAATTGCCACATTAGTATTTTCTTTATACAAAGAAATAATAGAATGGTGTATGCTGAGTTATATAACAAAATAAAACCATAATAACAACTAGGGTTTAAGATAGGAAGCCCATGGTTACCTAAGTAACAAGGATATGTAAACCCTTGGGCGAATATGTAAATTCAAATTAGGATATAGAAACTAGGATGGAAATATGAAAATTGAAACCCTAAAAGATGAAAATTGAAACCCTAGGGGAAAAGAAAGTTGGATTCGACCAATAAATCGGGTCATCAAATGATTTAACCCAAAATAAAATATAGAAGCGGGTAATACCCTAATTAGGTTACAAATATAGAGACTAATGTGTATTCATGTTTTTGATAACTATAATGGCATCCAGATCGATAGAGCATGTAAATGTAAAAAAAAAAATTATTATTAAATTAAGCGCATGTTAAAATAGGTTGACTTAGCTTTATAAATGTCTCCCATTTTTTTGGATTTGGATTAGGAAAAACATACTATAATTGGGCTAAATTTGTTTTGTCTTGGATTTTGGACCTTAAAGTCATTCTAAAACTAGTGCCGGACTCGGACATGTGTTCCAAGAGTTAATGTACTTTTTAGCACTAGCTTATGTTGTTATATTTTCATATTTTGGTCAAACTAGGTTACTTTTTCATTGCCACCGATTCTTGCACTTTTGTTATTTCCATAATCTTCACGCATTCACCTATGTGAGTAAAACCTAATCTCCCGCATTAGCACTTCAAGCACATGATTAGATAATACAAAAGGCTTTTGTTTGTGGTGGAGTTGGACTACCCTTGGTGGAAAACTCCCATTATTTTCCGACCAAATGCTATAATATATTTCCCAAATGAGGGGCTCAAACCACATGTAGTTCTCATAATGCTCATGTAAGTGTGAATGCAATATGGAAAGACATCCCCTTGTGTTTTACCGCATGTCTTAGTAAAAATAGTGGGCATAATTATACATAGAATGTACCTTTCACGATAGATAGTGTTGCAAATGTTAAAATAAAGTGCTTAAGTATAGTGCTTGTAAATAAAATTCCTTAAAGTTTCCTTTGGTGTATAGGTGCTTGATAACACTTGTTAAGACTTTGGAATGATTTTGACTTAGTTTGGGATGATATTAGAAGATTGTGGAGTGCTTTAAACATGTTTATGACTTGTTGCTAACGTGTGCTCTTGATTTAGGGAATTTTAGGGTAGATTTTCTAGAGATTAAAGATGAAGAGCAAGTGTTCTTTGATGTGTGCTCTTGATTTAGGGAATTTTAGGGTAGATTTTCTAGAGTTTAAATCAACCTAACACCCCCTCTCTAGCCGCCTCTTAAGTTCAGGGGACAAAAAAATGGAGCTCTATTTTATAGGCCTAGATTTTGTTATTTTCTTAGCTATAGCTTTAAAAAGAATTATGCAACCTTGTGCTACAAGAAAATAGGAACTATAAGACCTCCATAGGGCCATGCTCTAAAACCTTGACGAGTTTTCTCTTTCGATAAAATAAATATGCTATCGGAGAAACTCATCCATGTGATTTTAGGCATAGCTCTTTAGAGACGCGCTTAGAACCAAACACAAAATGTAGAGGAGCTTAATTTAATAAATAAATGAATCTTATTATTGGCCTTAGTGCATAGATAGCAAGCTACTAATAAAAAATGAGGACATTGGTATTTGAGTATTCAGTTTTTTATGTACTCAAACCCATTACCTATCCAAATTTTATATACCTATAGTATATTTAAGTATAGCGGATTATTCCATGGTACGTGTATTTGATGCTTCGAATGTTCTACGTGTAACGACCGTGTCATGAGCACAGCACTTGGTAAGGGAAGTATACTCCTCGAAAGGGGCATAAAACTTGGGAAGAAACATTAATTTGTCTATGGAAAAGTCAAAGTAGTTAATGGAGGTGGAGTGGTAGAGTCGGACTTAGTAGATGGATTTCAGTTTTAGTCAACACTATTATCTAGTTTTTAAAACCTTACACGCCAAGTTTACGAAAGAAAATGTTTCCATCTTTCAAAGTTGACGGGTCTTTAAATTTCGGCTGCTTTCTAGTGCCCTTTAAAAAACAAGAAAGAGTGAATATATTTATGGAGGTGGGCCTCATTTAATAGAAAGTTAGAAACAAATTGTCAAGTCTATTTATCGAAAAATAGGGAGGGGAGCCAGTCATGGTGCATTACCCAGTAGTGGTGAGGGTAGTTGACATATTTGACTCCAGTTTTTGCACAGTAAAATATTAACTCTAGAATGAATACTATCCTATAATTGTACAAACAATCTTCAAAACTGATGTGTCTGTCACTTTTCATGTACAGCTATGAATATATCAACAATAGACTAGTCAATATAATTTTTAAACATAAAATAACATTTATTGTACTCCCATGTTTGCCAAATTTAAAGTCAATATGTATTTAATACAAGGATATATAATTGTATTTCATCCCTATACAAAATTGATAGCACATCATCATATCAACTTGATGTCAATATTCATATAATTTAAGTTCCCATTTTACAATATAAAAAGTCTTGTCATGCACACACTTTGGGCCAGGTTCTCACAAGAAGAAGTCCAAAGTGCACCATTTTCAAATACAAGTTGTCTTTTAAGCATTAACTTTCTCACCCTTTTCTGTACCAGCTACTCCCATTAATGACATACCTGCATTTTTTTAACAAATGTGAGGCTCAAGAAACAAAGACTGAATTGAAATGAGAAATCAAATCAAATTGAACTTCAAATATGAGTATTGAAATAAAATATCATAAATCTTGATCCACCCCTATCAGTTTCAACCAATCAAAAACAATCACAAGGATCAACCAATTTTACCCAATCAAAAAAAAGCACAAGGATCACTCAACTACAACACTTTTCATATCTCCTATAAATCCAGTTCCTCAACTGCTCTAAAATTTTATTCAGTTAAGAGTTATTTTGCTAGTGCATGCCAATTACAGTGCCAAGCTGCAGTAATCAACTGGTATTCCACATCATAGTGCTACATAGTAAGTTCTTACCTCTGTTGTTATATTGATGCACATTCAATTTATTTTATTTATTTTTTTGTCAATCTATATATGGGAGGGGAGCCTGTAAAAATCCTTGTAATCCCAAAAATCTGTCAAAAGAAGCGCTTGAGAATTCTCTACAGCCCAATCTACTTTGCAAACAAATGTGACATGTAACCCACCGTGCATACTTTATGCAGCGTTTTCATGTAAGATGTATATTAACAAGTAATTCCAGAGTATATTAATGAAATCTGTATTTCACATTTCCAAGTAGATGTATGTTCCCCTTGCTAGTTCATATTTTATGCTGCCTTTTCATGTAGATGTATATTAACAAGTAATTCCAGACTATATTAATGAAATCTGCATTTCATATTTTATGCTGCCTTTTTGTGTAAGATGTATATTAACAAGTAATTCTAGACTATATTAATGAAATCTGTATTTCATATTTTATGCTGCCTTTTCATGTAGATGTATATTAACAAGTAATTCTAGACTATATTAATGAAATCTGTATTTCATATTTACAACTAACTGTATGCTCTGTACACGTATATTTACAAGAAATTCCAGGCTAAATTAAGGAATGGCTCTATATTTACAAATAGATATATACGAAATATACATCTACTTGTAAAAATACAGCTACAGAATATACAAGGACAGGAAAAAGCAGCATTACATATACAGTTACATGAGAATGAAGCATAAAATATACAACTACATGAAAAGGCAGCACGAAATATACATCTACTTGTAAAAATACAGCTACAGAATATACAAGGACAGGAAAAAGCAGCATTAAATATATAGTTACATGAGAATGAAGCATACAAAATACAACTACATGAAAAGGCAGCACGAACCAAACTTCGGGACACTATACAACACATGATATTTTACCGGGTAATCCCCAAAATCATCAATGCGAAAGCTAACGTGAATTCTCTACATCCTCATCTCCTTTGCCAACAAACTTGACACATAACCCGCCGTACCCAGATCCCAAATTTGGAGTGGGAGGTGTCGATTTGGCGCGTCTTCGGAGTGCGGACCAATACATGTTAACGCCGAGCCCCACCTATCATGTAGTATATTGATTTATAAAATTGTAGTAATTATAGTATTCATTCAATTATTAATACTTTACTGTGCAAAAACTGGAGTCAAATATGTCAACTACCCTCACCACTACTGGGTAATGCACCATGACTGGCTCCCCTCCTCTAATTACTTGTAAGTATACATATACATCTTTCTTCAATTTATCCTGGAATTACTTGTAAATATAAATCTGCATGTACACATACATCTACAACTTTCATTAATTTAGCTCGGAATTACTTGTGAATATTCATCTACACTAAAAGGAAGCTTTCAACTATATTGCATGCTGCCTTTTCATGTAGATGTACATTTGGTCATAATTTCAAATTTGTATTTCTTTCTATAACATTGCCATCCTCTGTACTAGACACATTTTCACCTTTGATCTTTGAAGTTTCCATTGCTCAGAACATAGGCACTCATATCAAATGGCTGCACTTCTTTTACGTTAGTTGATTCAATATTCTAAAAATCTCATTGTAGTAAGTTACATGTGTTTGGTAAATTTATCTATCTTAGCAGGTTATTATTGACATCATGAGGAGAAGGCAGCTTCCCAAAAGAGTAAGACCAGCATGTGCCAAAATTAGGGGAGCAAGATTTCCGCCAAGTGAAGAGCATGAAGAAGAGGCTATCAATGCCCCGCCTCAAGATGCCAATGACACACCACATGCAAGTAAATGTCCAAGCAATAGCGTGAGCCCTTCACACTAAAAGTGTCAAAGCCAAGATCTGATTGGAACAAGTCCGATATGAATAATGCCATGAAAGATGTTGAAGATTATGGATACTCTACACGTCTTTTTGCAAAAAAATGGGGTATACCAAAGACCACCCTTACTTCTTGGTGATGGGCATTACCACCACTAAAAGAAAGGGTCCACCAACAATTCTAACAGATGAAGAAGAGATGGAGATAGTGAGTTGGTGTCATGAAATGGCTGACATGGGACACGGGTTAGAAATTATACAACTTAAAACATGTGTGGCACAAATCTGCGAAACAAGGTCTAACCCATTCACGGATGGTTTTCCGGGTAAGTCATGGTGGGCAGGTTTTAAAAAAAGACACCCGGATCTAACATTAAGGACAGCTGAAGGGCTTGATAAGGATCGAGCAGTGTGTTTGAGGCCATCAATTGTGAGTTCCTTCTACATTAATTTGTCTAAAGCTTATGAGGCCAACCCATATGGACCAAACCGAATATGGAATTGTGATGAAACAGGATTACAAGCTGGAAGGAACTGCGGTATGAGAGTTCTTGCTAAAAGGGGTAGTAGGAGTGTGCCATATATCATCCCAAAAAGCAGAGAATGGATTACCATATTGTGTTGTGTAAATGCTGCTGGACAAAGCATTCCAGGATTCTATCTTTTTAAGGGGAAGAGCCATTTAGAAAATTATATTGCAGGTTGTGAGCCTGGAGCTTGCATGGCAACACAATCACATGCATGGATGACAAAGGATTTATTCATGAACTGGTTACATCACTTTGCATCATCTGTACCTGGCGGAGTTTCTCCTACCAATAGGCATTTACTAATTTTTGATGGCCATGGTTCACATGTTGCTTTGGGGACAATTCAAGAAGCCAGGAGTTTGGGGATTGATTTGTTAACATTGCCTGCACACACCTCTCATAAATTACAGCCATTGGATGTGAGTGTCTTTGCTCCATTCAAAACATACTTCAAGGAGGAGAGGCGCAAATGGATAGTTGCAAACCATGGGATAGATGTGAAAAGGGCTGAATTAGCCGAGTTAGGGAGCAAAGCATTCAAAAGGGCTCTTACACCTAGCAACATTAAAGCAGGATTCAAAAGAACAGGTATATGGCCTCTTAATCCCAATGCCTTGGATGAAGACATGGCACCAAGCAGAACATTTGACACATCTTCTCAAGATGATGCTGGTGCAGCAGAAAATATGCTTCATCTATCTAGGGTTGATTTACAGCAAAGTGAAGATGTTCAGATGGTGCCTAACACACAATTGGAGAAAGAATCAGAACCTCAGCAGAAGGAGATAAATATGAATGAATGTGTTGCTGAACAATTGGAAACTCCAAACAGAATTAATCAAATCGATGAATCACTATCTCTGCCCACAGAAGATAGCCCTCCTGATTGGATGAAAGAAGCAGCTCTTAATCTTGGCGTAAACTTGAACTTCAATAATGAAGAGGTCAGCCTCTCTTTACCCTCTCATCCAACACTGCTTCATGACTCAGATTTGGTGCACTACTATGTTGGCAATCAAGCTGAAGACAATGATGCAGATTCACAGTTAGAGGCAGCAGGGGTATTAGGAGCAAATTCAAACCAAACTTGTGAGGCAGACCAAGGACAAAAAACTCTTGGTAGATTCTTGAAACTCCCTGTGGAAAAGGTTAGAGAATCATCAAGGTCAAATAGTGCTTCAGGTATAAGATTGAGTAGGGAATCTCTACTAATCACCGCAGATCAGTACATGGAGCTTCTGGTCGAGAAAGAGAAAAGAAAAAAAGAGATAGATGAATTGAAGCAAAGAAAAAAGGAACAAATCCAGGAGAAGAAGGCTGAAAGAATTGTTGAAAGGGAAAGGAAGGAGCAGGAAAAGATTGAAAAAGAATATAGAAGGAAAACAAAGGAGCACCAAAAGTTGATTGAAAGGCAAGAAAGGGAACAGAGAAAGGAACAGGAAAGGATTCAAAGGGATCAAGAGATAAAGGAGAAGGAGTTCGAAAAAGCAAGAAGAGAGTTAGAAAGGAAAAGGAGATTGAGTAGTCCAATTAATCCTTTTCCTGATCAGCACCCAATGTTAAGAGAATTAATGGGCATACATTGCCCTTTATCAGTTTCAACACATAATATTGCAGCTGGAGTGAGTGCTTCTCCAAGTTCTGATCCATTCCCAACTACGCCTGTGAGGGATGTCAACATAGGCAGGCAATTGCAAAGTAACACCCCAGCTTCAACTTCGACTGCAGATTCAACACCGCCATTCCTCGGATTTTGGAAATGATATTATCGAAAGTAAATATTTAATTTTGAGGGCTGAATTTTTGATGTAATCAATTGGCCTTTCGATTTAAAAACTACAATATAGTAATAGTAGTTATATGGCCCAAGTATATTGTATGGCCCTGTTTTTGTAATGGACAATCGAAATGTTTACTGAATGAATATATGTCTTCCAAGTTATGTGATACCCTTTTTCAAAGATTTAAACTCCTATTGTTTCTGAAAATTACACTGAGTAACAGAAAATAGTAAATGACATTACTGTAACAGCCAGAAGCCAATATCACAATCTACCAGTAGAAAAGAGAAATATGCAATAGTTTCTATCACTGCCTCAATGAGGGTAAAAACCTCACCTATTAGAACTGTATGGACTGTAGATATTGAAAGAGAATCAAACAATTTATCTATCTAAAAAACAAGAACATAACAGTGTACAGAAGGAAGGAAGCAATCAATATTATTGCTGAAGAAAGAAATCACAAGTACCTTCTCCTCTCTGCATGTGCTGTTATAACGAGTAGCCAGGTAATACACTGCTAAGTATCACTAGCTCCCAACGCAGAGGTGGTCTGTATAAATGACCGAGAACAAAATTATGAGGCCAAAACAGTAAGGTTAAGGACGTACTGAGATTCAAGGACTAGGTTAATTTTGTTGGCAAAGGAGATGGGGCTGTAGAGAGTTCTCACGCACTTCTTTTGACATATTATTTGTGATTACCTGGTTTTTTTTAACGTTCAGTATAGTGTCCCAAAGTTTGGGTGCACCATGACTGGCTCCCCTCCCATGCAATGGACACTAACCTTATTCTCTGTGATGTTTAAACAGAAATATATATAAATACTCATATGGCCGGGCTGACGTTACTTTGGATCTCAGTACGTCCTTAACGTTACATAGATACAAGAATGGAAACGTTATAAGCCTTTGTCACATACAAGCCTTTGTCGGTGATTGGAGAACACTTGAGATATAACTATTATTGATTAGAAAGTGTTTTCTTGGAGGATTGTCATATACTAGTGTCTTAGGAATGCCTTCTTGAGAACATCCAATATCCGGATATTCAAACACCATATCAACATCATCCATTTCTAGTGCCGTGTTGGAAAAAAGCTTCCAAAGATCCGCTTAGTCATTAATAAAGACTATTGTTCTGAAATGGATTTCAGTCAAGACACTACGGTACATCTTGGAAATTAAAAAATAAAACATACAATAACACTAACAAAAAATTAAAAACAGTTTGTTAAACATGGTCATGTCTCATAGATGACATTACACTACACTTCCATCAATGTAACAGTTTTCTTTAATTGAGAAAGCAAGAACATATTGGAGATGGATATATGGAACTGGCTGCTGCAGGGGAAGAAAATTCAAAACTCCTTTAAAGTATTAAAATCGTAGTTAGGAAAAGTTTAACAATGACCCATTTGTGTAAAAGACAATTTCTAACTGCAGTTTACATTAGCCCACTAATCCCATGCGAGTTTTCATGCTACAGCTGCATGATTACCTTGGCTTCAAAGGAATTTACCCACATTTTGATGGCACAACAATCTTGAGAATTAAATGTTCATTCATTATTGTTACCATAGTTGCAGCATATCATTTGGGAATGAGGACACGCTAATGGTTGCCTTACTCCACAGCCTAACACTCTAGAGCTAATGACGCATACCTTTAGGCCCACATACCCAACTAATGCCCAAAATTGTTCTCTTTATTGAGAGCCTGTGACTTGTTACAGATATTTTCCACACATACACAAATATCAAAAGAGGTTCAATAAACCCTGCTATAACTAAAAAGAGGTTCAATAAACAAATATCTTGCTTCCTCCAAAAGGGTACACAGTTTACATAGCTCGCCGAAGATTAATGGAGTAAAGGACTATTAAAATCTGGCCAGGTAGCAAACCAAATAAACCAATTCTTAGAGAAGCAACAATCATACAAAATACCGAATCTTATTCACAATACATGCGCGGAATAATGCAAAATAGATCAAATATTGTAAAGGACAGTGTTTACAAATTGTTGGTATTTTTCCCTTTCTGCTTGAGATCTTATATTAATTCAACAAGTAAAATGATACAAACTTCACGAGCTTCTTTTGACAGATTTTTGGGAATACCTAGTTTTTTTTAATGTTCAGAGTAATGTAATTTTCAGAAACAGCAGGAGTAAAAAATATGAAAAAAGGAATCACGTAACTTGGAAGACATAACACAATCTACCAGTCGAACAGAGAAATATGCAATAGTTTCTATCACTGCCTCAGTGAGGGTAAAAACCTCACCTATTAGAACCCTAAGGACTGTATTCGCTCAAAGAGAATCAAACAATTTCCAAACGTGTTTGATGTGTTGATAAACACAGTTGAAATCACGCTCCGCATCTGCACTTCCATACTGGGTCGATTTAACAAGCTCCTCCCCACCACTGCAACACATGTTCACATAATACTATCAGTTCGTTTCATATACGAGCACCAAATAATACAAACTGGTTAGAAACCAACTAAACGATCGTGTACGAAACAGCGTTGGGCATGAAGTCGCACCTAGAAATATACCCGGCGATCTCTGTATCCACGGCACGAAGTCGCACCAGCAGCGTTGGGCGGAGGGTTGAGCGGAAACTCGAACCAGCGGTGGACGGTGGTGACGGAATGCATAACCATATGCGCGCATCAACTGCGGAGTCGTTGGCGCATTCAACAGCATTAAACCGAGTTGAATGCCACACAAATATCCATCAACAAGCTGCCACGACATGGTCCTTTGGATCTGTATCCATACCATATTTACTCGGCTGGGATTTGGTTGTCCTCGTAACTCGCGGCATTGAAACCAACGGGTGGCAGCGAAAATGGTGATAGGTGGGGCTCGGCGGTAACATGCATTGGTCCGCACTCCGAAAACGCACCAAAACGGACACCTCCCACTCCACTGGGTATGCACGGCGGTTTACGTGTCTGCTTCTTTGTGAAGGAGATGAGGATGTAGAGAATTCACGTGCGCTTCTGTTGAAATTTTTTTGGATTACCCGGTAAAATATAATGTGTTATATACTGTCCCGAAGTTTGGGTGCACCATGACTGGCTCCCCTCCCCTAAGAGATACTTATACAAATTAGTGGTCGTCTCTGTTGTCACACAACACTTAATTTTGATTGTGGGATTTGTTTTCCATGTTTTTTTTTTTTTTTTAAGGAAACCCTCATCTTAGGGTGGCCATTGTATGTTGCTTTAGCTCAAACAACACTTATATCTAATTCTTTGGGAGACATTGTATTTACCAAAATTTTCATCGAAGTCCCAAAATAATTTTCCATTTTGGCACTTGTTCCTCCTAGCTTAGCTAAATTTTTGGAAGCCTTAATTATCACATTGTTCAACTCAAAAAGCTCATCCATTTTACCTTGAATTACGTTTTCCCTTTTAAATAACTCTTCTTTGATCGACTTTGTGAATTGTTCTCGATTTCTCCTGTGTTTCTTTGAGAAGAATTATCTTGGAAAAGATCGTGACAAAGAGCTTTGATGTCGAAAGATCTCGGACTTTATAAATTCACCCTTTTATGGAATTATGTAGATTTGTGGAATATTCTTCAAGAAGTTTGAGTCTCCATTCCACGCTATGTTACCAACAACGAGACATATTGCTTTTAGAGTCGGTGAAAATATTTTCGAAAGGGCGAACTTCTCATCTATGATCGCCATGATTATGAGATTCTCAATTACATCATCCCAAACCTTGGCTTATTTTTTAATGTTCTCAATTACGGAGCTAATTTTCTTCGAGAAACTATTAATTTTTATGTAAATGAGGACTCAAAACTCAATAAGTTAGTATGCAAATGATCATAACTCCATATAATAGCATAAGAACTTCAAAATGCATATAAGGCCATTTTATTGAAAATCCAGATTAGGGTCTCTTTAGAATGTTTCACACGCTTCAAATGCTCCTTCATAAACAATCAACTTCACTTAAGGTCTCACATGAATGCATCAAGGATTCATTCCATTCAATTTTCCCTTAAAAGCTAAATTGTCTCTTCTAGCCCTGAAAACACACAAACTCTGTTATTCCAAATGACTCGATTGGTCTCAACATAAGCTAAACAAATTTGTGGACACTCATTAGGGTCATACAACTTATTCCAAACTATCAAGCTCTGTCATAGATCATCACTCCTTCAAACCACTAGTATTTTTCTCAAATTAGGCCTATTTCTCTTGTAGCCTAATTTCATACAAGTCTTTGTGTTGAAAGCGACTGGAAAGGACTCGTAATACTTTGATCACATTTATGAGTATCGTTTATCATTTTATTTCTATCCACCAAGTTTCATAACCTACCTCCTCTTACAACTCTCGCAACACAACTTAGCACTTCAACAATTAGGTCTCCTAGCCTTAATTTTATATTCTTGACTGAGTTTTTAAGGTTATGATGTTTTCACCGGTTCTTACCTTTATATTCTCTTTGAAACCTTATAACACCTCTTATAAACCCCTTTCAATGCTCAAGGTCGTATTTTTCTTCAACACATTCCATATCCATTATTTTGTTTCCTTGTGGCTTGGTTTTACTTACCCTTGACAAGAATAGCTCCTTTTACCAGTCTTTGTTCACGACTTAACAAACCACTTACCCAATATTTTATTGACCTTATTAGACCTTCTTTAAAATTTGTGTGCATCTTTCATAGGTTACATGACCTTGGCAATGACAAGTCTCTATGCTCGCTTTTTAGCTAATTTAGTGTAAATATTGTCACAAGACCATAAACATAGTTAAGACCTATGAGAATGAACTTCCTTCAAGATATCTCTCCCAAAATACCTATTATTATATTCTCCTTGATTTATTCATATTCACTAGATATGCTTTGCTTCATGTTCGAGTGGTTAAGCTATGTTTTCAATAATAAACTTGATTAAGACATGGTGTAATATTGTATTTCTTGGTTATACCTTGCTTTATATATGGTATAATTCTACTCAAACTCTGTATACACCTCCTCTATACTTTGAGACAAAACTTCAATACAAGTCTCAATAGTGAAAATACAAGACTCTTTTACTTATTCCACCTATTACCTCACCCAAATCCTCAAAAGAGGGTATCTTGGACTGTCATGACCGAGTTTTCTTTCTTTGCCTTGGTATTTTTCGCCCATTTGACTTGAAACTTCACTATCATCTTCTTTACATCAAAATCCTCCCTTTCACCAATTTATAGACTTTTCCAATGGTTAAAGGTAATTTTATTCTAGTTTTCCTCTCTTAAACCCTAGAGAGGATTATACAGACCAACGAGTAAGGAGTTTTGGTTTATTTTGTTTTCATGGGTTTATAGGCTCCTTCAAGATCTAAGAAGCTCATGTACCACCTTTTTCTCCTCCTTCAATGTTTTTGAAGACCTAAACTTTCCTTACCACTTCTCTAAGTCCTTCGACTATCAAGAAACCAATCCTTTCAAGTCTGTGACATCTATGTTACCCCATCATAAAATTTCCTTTCCAAATGATCTTATGTATAGATGTGTAGACACAAAATCATGCATTTGGGTAAATTTCTAGGTCGTAAAAACATACTTGCAGATCTCATATGAATCCTAAGTGAGAAAACTAGTAATTGTGAACTATCTTTGGCCTTTTTTTTGTGTTTCTTATTTTCCAATTGGTCTTACACACCCTACATCCTAGTCAATACTTTACTTGCTTATCTTTCATGACTTGAGACACCAACGTTTAGCCATGACGTTAGCGCCCGTGCACCCTTGTCCCCTCTAGGTGTCCTTGACCCTTTTCTATCTTACTCGCTTCTTTTGGGTGTCTTTTATCATTTAGGCATCTTATTTTCTTATGGGCCACCTTCCAATTGTCAATTACAAAATTCAACCAATGAAATTATATAAATACAAAACTATGTGATCAAAATAAAACACCAGGGCTCTAAACATTTATTATCATCACCTAAGTTTGCATCCAAAGACATCTAAGAGCACTAAAGGCATCCATCTAACATCCATATAAGGGATAAGGGACTGCATTTTCTGCATACACAACATAGGAAGAGGAAGTTCATTATTCCATCCACACATCTATTTACATTGATGCATATAGCTATCGCCGATATCAAGTGCACTTGCACACGGACATCCTAGGGCACGATTATTTTGTACACTCATAAGAACTACATGTAGTCGAGATGTGGTGCAATGCTCGGTCATAATTTCACTCAATCGGGTGACCGCTTGGTCAATTCGATTGACTCCCATATCGTGCATCTTTCTTTTTTGGATTTGATGTGGTATTGTGGGTTTTGCAGGTGAATCTTTATTTTGCATGTTACATGTACATTCAACGATCAAAGTGTGACATATAGGTGACCAACAATGACTATCAACGACACTTGTATGACACCAGAAAATCATATTTTGATCACTTTTGTAATCACAGCGCTAGTCACCCCCGAACTGTCCAGGGCCCTAATCGACCTTATTTGTGATTCAAAAAATTTAATCTGAGCGTTGACAACATTGTTTCCTTCTTGTTCATCGGTTTTCCAGTCCAAATCAATTTCAAGGAAAACATGAATCAATTAATTCCTTTTCTTTCGTCTTGCACTTAGAGTTTTAATATTTTATCATCCTATTGCTCGTGTCATAGTTTATCTAGTAGTTGTATATCATAACATTCAACTACTCTGCAATTAGGTTTTACAAAAGTTTATTTTTGTTAAATCATTTGGTGAACCCGAACCCAACCTTGCTTCTAGGTATTTTTTCATCTTTTTATCATGGTTTAAACTCATGCACCTTTTACTAATGAAGATCTTCATGATCTCTGTAACACCCGCAAATTTTCACACACGTAACCCGAAGCCAAGAAAATATTATAATAGAAAAATTATGGAATAATTTTTTTGTTAAAAGACGGATGAAACGTTAAGCTAATCCCTAGGTTAATAAATGATCATCACAAAATTAATTAAATCATAATGTTAGATAAGAGCATTGATTAAATCTCTAGTTGAGTTTTAAAATATTTCATTCCATTAATCCTAAATAAATTTAATACCTAGGTTCCTAAGGTCATGCAAAATTAAATAATTAAAGTCCAAGTCAAAATAGTTCTTTCATTTATACTAAGCAAATAAATTAATTCTCCATTGCAAAAGAAAACTAAACTAATAAGGGTAGAGTTGATTTAATTAAATTCAAGGATAAAAGACAATAAAATTAATTACTTTCAACACACACTAGTGGCCCCTTTCAAAAGGAGACCCATGTGATCAAATGATCACTCCACCTACCCCCACCTAACGATTGTAGGGGTAATCTTGGCCCTTGGATGGAAACAATATGGGCCATTGGATGGGAAAATTCAAACTAACCTAAAAATCCTTAAGGGAGTCTTTTATTCTTCTCTCTTTTGTTCATTTCATTCATTCTTTGTTTTTGTTTTGCAGGTTAAAGGATGAAGGAAGAGGAGGAAGCCATGGATGAAGGAGGTTACAAGCTTGGGGGATGGATATACACATCCCCAATATTATTTATTTTATTTTGTTTTCCATTTCAATACTACCCTCTTCTAGGGTTGTAAATTTTTCATTTCATTGTAAACATAATTTAAAGGAATACCCATTTGGGTATTTTACATTTTCTTTAGAATGTTCAATTGAAGGGAAACCCATATTTTGAATTGATTTAAAATACTAAACATGAGTTACACTACAACCACGGTGGAAACCAATACTTGAATATGGGTGAAATTGGTTGAACATTGACTTCTTTGTACTTGTACATGGGTGAGAGGTCTTACATGTCATGATGTGATTTCTTTACTCTACATAACTATTATGTCAAAAAATGCTACTACATACTACTACGACAACTATTGGGTATTGTGTGGTCAATAGTAATATCAACTATTGGACCTTGTTCACCTATCGGCCCCTCTCCCATATATATTGAATTTAATTATGTACACCCGTAGCAAAGACCACACAGTCTTATTTTTTTAATGCTAAAAAATTGCACAAGTTTCAGTGTAGAGAAAATGTTTAAGGGGTGGGGAGGGTCGGTGACCCCACCCCCTCACCCCAAATAACAACGGGGGGGGGGGGGGGTCACCAACCCCTTCCCCACCCCATTTCCCTTTCAAAAGAAAAGACTAAGCCATAAAGGCTTTCCACTTGATTTAATTAATTTTTTATTTTTTTATAAAAGCTTTTGTTTATTTAAAAACTTTACTATATTTTATTATTAATAATATTAATTAATAATAATAATAGATAATATTAATAATACTAATATTATTATTAGATGTAGGTGTGTGTGTGTGTGTGTGTGTGTGTGTGTGTGTGTGAAGAGAGAGAGAGAGAGAGAGAGAGAGAGAGAGAGAGAGAGAGAGAGAGAGAGAGAGCATTTTATTTTATTTTATTTACAAATACATATTTTATTTATATTAGTGTAAGCTTGCTCTTACCATTTTGATTTGCATTTTAAAGTATGAACTCAATCTCAATATATGAATATATTAATTATATTGGTGCAATAATAATGCTAATATAGTCAAATAACTTGAATCCCTAGGTATTAAGTTTAGTAACCAATCTTTAAAGTACATTCCACTTAAATTATAATTTGGTACCTACATTCTTACAATTTGATTTAGTTAATCAAATCAAAACAAGTCATTTAGAGCTTAGTAGAGAGCAAGGCGAGGCTTTGAGAATTTCTAACTATACATAAAAGAAAAGTAATAAAGCAACTAACAAGATTGTTTATTCAAAGGAATTTTAACAACTACTTTCATTCACTATGACTAGTTAACAATCCATTCCCTACACAAGTAAAATTTCCACAAGATTTGCAATATTTGTAAAATGGCAAGAATCACATTTTGGAGGAAGTGAAACAAACTTATATTGAAGGAAGCAAATTACCCTTTCACTCATTTCAATCTTTTTGCTTCAACAACACAATGAGATAAAGTGGTAGTCTCCTTTTATCATACTAATATATTTTAAAATTGCATATTCTCAAACAAGCATTCTTAAAATGGTCTACATAAAAGGGATTTCCAAGAAATAGAAAGACTTTCCTTCAAGTTTACAATTTTACAATGTATCCCCTCAAAGTGGGAAGTATGAACTTGGAAATAAATTACAACAAGGCTACCACAACCAACTTTCAAGTCTTCAAAGAGTATGTCTTCTCCACAAAGGTAGCTCCAACTTTGGCATGCTTCAACTTCACAATGAGATCACAAAACAAGGAAGGGGGAGTAGGCAACACTCTCCACCCAACCTTAAATCCATTAAGGGAAGAATCCATTCCCTTAATGGCCCCCGAGCCCCAACCAAGGAACCATGAAGGGCATTGAACAACATTGACAACTATCACAAAGAGGCTTCTCAACAAAACACACATACAAGACAAGCAACACCACCAAGTTCACATAACCAACAAGTTTACACATACACATCAAAACAAAGGTTTGAGGATCAAACCAAGTAGAGCAAGGGATATGGGAGACCACCTCCTTATGCCTCCCAAGTGAAGTGGGAGTCTTTCCCTAAGCCTCCAAGTGCACAAGAATAATCACACAATTCCTTATCTCTCCCTTGCAACAAGCAACAAATCCATGAATCCCTTTTCTCTCCCCATAGGAAAGACTCCCATTCACACTCCCACCAATTTGCATGCCTCACATAAACTCCCTTTTCCCTCCCCAATGGTCCCATAATCCCTTCTCAACACACCCAACTAAGGCCAACTACTCAACCAACCCACACAACACCATCACAAGACAAACATACTTTTAACAAACACAATATTACTTACAACAAACAAAGTAACATAATAATAAAAGTGTGGAGAGCCTACCTCTCCATCAAGATCCAAGAAGAACCTTCACAAGCCTCTTCAAATCCAAGCCAAGTACTCCAAAAGCTCCCAAATCCAAAAGTGCACAAGAAGCAAAATGAGCAAGTAACCCCCATTCCAACCAAAAATCACAAATAAATAGAATTGGGAAGTGAGGATGATGAGGTGGCTCCATGTAGGATGCCACTTCATCATCCCCCATCCTCACACTCAAGTCAAAACATCAAAACCAAGAAACATCAATGCACAAACAAGGACTATGACAACCCACATGGCTCAAAACTTGCACACCATGCTTTCAAGGGACAAAAATAAATTGGGAAGAGAGAAAGTGCAATGATTTTCCTTCTCCTACACTCAAAGATGGACAAAGAAGTCAAAATTGAGCTTCCCAACCCATAGGTAAGGTTGTTGGGCCAAATTAAGAGGCATGGGACAAGCCTTTCTTGTCCCACAAGTCTCCAAAAGTGCCCCCAAATCAAAATCTGAATTTTGAACTTGGGGTGGAGTAAAATACTCCCAAATCAACATAAATTCTTCTTACACAAGGACAACAAGATCACATTATCACTATTAGTCACATCTCTACTTTGGTTAAACTAAACAAGAAGGTTTAAGTCTAATAAACACACATTTACACATGCTAATAAAGTGACAATTTTTCCAAATTTAAATACACAAAACATAAATAAACACATACAAAAATTAATGAAAGGGACACAATCCACCCCATGGCCACATATGTGAAATCACCCCCCATGGGAGACTTCCAAACAAGACAAGCAAACACTACACAAAACAACATTACACAAGTTGTCAATTTGGCCTTGTTGCTCAATGCTCGACATCCTTCTGTGGTTGGTCCCTATCCCCTTCAATGTTTGTGATAAAAGTCCCGCACATAAAAATACCTCTCGGCCTCTCGGTCATGTATATATATATATATGTATTCATTATTCAACATTTAACAATTCTATTATCCATCAATATGTCAAAATCTAACCCTAACATCCATGATATTACAATTATATTCCAACATCTCAAAAACATAACATGTCAGTATAAAATCTACATCCTGAAAATCAACATGCATCTAGTGTCTAACATCACTATCTAGTGCATCATGATAAAACATAAACATCATAGTGTCAATAATCCACATATCAGTATAATCTAGCATCTACTGATCAATGTATCATAATCAAATGTCTGAACATCAGTCCAATAGTATCAATATCAAGATAGAATAGTGTCGAAGAGGAGTGGGAACTACAATCTCAATGTTCACCTTCTTTGAACATCTGAAAGATCTAGATCTACTCTTATTCGCTTGCTCGTGAGGAGGCCACCAATCTGGTTGAGCTTAATGTCCCTACATCCACTACCACCTCTATGCTTATTACTACTAATATCCTAATTCCACCATTCCACCTTCTTCCAATGTTCTTGTTTATATGCCTACCCTTACCAATCATTTTACTCAATCTATCACTTCCCACACGCATCAAGTCTCTTCCTACAACACTAAAGACTTAACTTCTCTCTATTAGGATCTCCAAGTTCAAATTTGTCAACTTCAACAAGATACTTCTTGTGCATCTTCATCTCTTGATTCCACCTTACTCCTTCACACTCCTTTCACATTCACCATTTCCACTTATGCACTTCCTCCAAACTTTTTCACTCCTAAGTTGCCCACCTTCAATGGCCATGGTGACCCTCAAGAGCATCTTAGATCTTTTCATGTGGCATGTCTCGATTATGTGGATGATCATACTTTACTATCAAATCTCTTTCCTATAAGTCTCCAAGATTATGCTATGCGTTGGTTTTATGATCTACTTGTTCATTTGGTAACATCATTTACACATTTAGCCGATGCTTTTCTTGCACATTTTTCAATCAATATCGGTTCTAAAATATTCATATGCTCAACTTACACAAATCAAACAAGGATCCAATGAGCATCTAGTAGATTATGTGTTATTATTTAAGAACTTAGCTAAGTTGACCAATGTACTCACTGATTCAAAATTGTAATATTTTTATCCAAAGTCTCTTAACTCCATTACAAGAGAGCGTCATCTTTGAGACCTCTCCATCATTTGATAAACTATGCCATACTCTTAAGTTACGCAAAAGAAAACTCTTATCTATGGGCAAGCTCAAATATCATGATCATGCTTCATCATCTTCTAATTAGTTTCAAGGAAAATATACTTTCAAGCCATCTAATAAGCCCACTGAAGCAAAAACTACTATTAACATTGTTTCTACTCCTGAAAAGCTTCAATGACAACCTCTAAAGCGTACATTCACAAAATTGCCTTATGCTCCACGCCTTCTATTTCCACAACTTATCGAAAGCAATCTTGTTACGCTTCCACCACCACTGAATCTTGATCCATCTCGCCCTAAATGCCGCAATTATGAAATTCCCCTATTTGGCATTAGCCATTTCTCTTCTCTACTAGAATGAAGAAGGAGAACATCATAATAATGGATGAGATCCCATCCTCGGAATAAATCATCTCTCCTATACTAATTATTGGGAGCACAAACTAAATAATCCTCCATTGACTCCCATGTTCATGGCTGCTATATAATTTTCTTGTATTTTGTATTTTAGTGCTTTGGTTTTCTACACCCACTATGTTGATTTAAAAATACAGTTTTATTTCTGTCATGAACATTCAAGTTTAATGTAGGTGCGCAGACCTCTTCCAAATTGGTTTGACTCCATGTATTTGACAGTCTTCTTTTTCCACCAATCGTTTTTTCACGATAATATATTAACAAAAATTCCTTACATTTTATTCCCAGAAACTAGGGTACAGCTATCTACAGTCAGAGATAATAAGGAGGCAGACTCGTGGAATAGTGAAGGAAGTAAAGGCAGGATTGGCACAGCAAAGGAAAGTGAAGGATGGATGCCTTGAAAGCGCTCACTTTTGTACGAGTATTATTCGCATTTGCTACTCCTCATATCTCCCCATTGCTTTGCAAATACGTCATCTTCAAAGCCAACAAAACTGTGCAGGTTAACTTCTTGCAAAATGACAATTCCCCATTTATTTGTTTGCAAACAACATTCTCCCAAATGTTATCTCCATTTATATTTATTTCTCAATGCAAACACTATTATGGCTGAATTGATTTGATGTTACAGCCAAATTGCAGCAGCCAGTGTGTTGTGCAGGAGTGCAATTGTAAGCCCTTTTACACCCCCTTTTTTTAATGAAATAGACCCAATTCTATAATTTTTAATGCCATATTGAAAAACCTAAATAATTGCAATTTGTTTTTGTTTTTATTTTTATAATTGAGATGTTCAGCTCTCGGAATCAGATATGGGAAATACTGCGGTGTAGGATGGAGTGGCTGTCCCGGAGAAAAGCCATGCGATGATCTTGATGAATGCTGTAAAGTGCACGATGAATGCGTTGAGAAAAAGGTCAGATAAATTTTGACTTTTAATTTTATTTTGTGGGCTAACTGTGAATGATTTTCCCGGCGGAAAAGCGTTGTGACGATCTTGATGAATTCTGTAAAGTGAACCATGAATGTGTTGAGAAAAAGGTCAGAGATAAATCTTTTTAATTTATTTTTTGGCCATCATTGTGAATGATTTAATTTAAAGCTCAAATTCCACTCTTTAGATTTCTCTGGGAGTTTCAAGGACTCATAAAATCGTACTTAGAATATATAGGCATTCGGGGTAAAAGTATTTGTTTTCTTACAGTCCTTTTTAGTTTTTCTTCTTGGGGTTTGTAAATCTTGGTGAGGCTATGAAAGCTTTTTGATGCAGTGCAGGTTATGCTTGAATGTATATATCCATTACACTACAATATCAACACCTGTTGGTTGGTGTTATGGGTCGACTGGTCTTATTGAGGTGAGAAGGATTTGAACTTGCATCACGCTCTTCTGTCCCCAATTATCATTACACTACCACTCTTTGGACCAATTGGGAAAAAAACCTCGTTTTTGTTTGTGATTCCTTGATCAGGAGGCAGCTTGTCTTCATGGCACAAGAATGTTTTCCCAGTGGGAATGGCCTATCTCATGTGGTAACAGATAGTTGGGAATGCTGCTTTCCCTGTGTAGCTTGCCTAACCCCCATGGTCATAGACTCATATCCCACCGATTTGAATCCCATTGATTCATCCGGTTGAGCACTTAAACTACAGATTGAAAGAGAGGGTAACCAGTTGAGCAGATAACCTACTGATTGAAAGATAGGTTCACTGGTAAAGCACATAATCTACCTATTTGAAAGAGGTTGACAGATTGAGGGCATTAATGATCCTTCACTTGTTTGATCAACCCGTTTAGAGGTTCACCAATCAAGTGTCACTTGACTGTTCTCTTCCTTTAATCAACATCGGTTGGATTGTCTATGCTTGCTTTTGAAACATTCTTCTCAAAATTGGAAACTACTACAAAATATAATCAGAGCATCTAGGGTTAATACTTAATAGCAAAGGAATATAATTTTTTTCCTGCTTATCCTTCTGCAGGGTAAGGCAACTCTTCCTTGGTTTAATAGTGTATCATGGTAGAAGCAGCTTGTCAACTTCTATCTATAAGTGGGATATATGCTTTTATTTTTCTTGAATCCCTTAGTTAATTCTGAGTGTCTCTCTGTGGGTAAGGGATCAAAATATCTTTTCGTTATGCGTATCCGTGTGACCCCTGTTGTGCAAGAAATCGACAGAAGTACAGGACCAAATAAACAAAAATGTCTTACTGCGGGAGACTTCTCAAAAGTCCTTGCTATCAAGGGAGATGCTGCTATAAGATGGTCAAAATTATGCAGCATGTTGAAGAGAACAACAAGAATGTGCATTGTCCATTCTGCTGCAACTTGGTAGCTATCTTTTTACTTTGGATCAGGATGGCATTCATATAGAAGATATGCATTAGCTGATGACAAAATCGAGTTGATGCTTACAAGAAAATAAGGCCATGACCTGCTAGACGGAAGCCCAAGGAATATCATCATCGGAAATGGACATTTGTTCCCTTTTGGATTAACTCTCTGCTTTGGGTGATCATTTCCTGTGTTCCTTTTCCTTTTTTTGATTTTTGAATATATAGAGTATGAAGCAGTGGACGGGGAGTTTGCCTTTGAGAGCTACATGTTTTATGGTGGGCAAGCAATTCTACAGAAGCATGCTTGGTGCGAAGGTTGTCTATTTGTATACGGAGAAATGCTACTTGCCAGGAACTTGTGAGGTTATTTTAGATTCCATAGTCTTGTCTTTTGTTGTGTACTTTTGGTTGATCATAATGCTGATCTGTTACCAATACGTATTGGTTTGAATTTTAAAAGGTACGGTATAGTAATTTTAGAAGCAATCATAGTATTTTGCATCAATGCTCCAAGCAATCCATAAATGCCTTAAATTCTTAAACCTGTAGCCTAAATGGGTGGGAGACTTTTAAAGCCTACCTGGTGTACTGTTCTGGAGTCTGGACAGATTATTTATTCTGCATATTCTGTAGAAATTTTGTAGGAGATAGGCTGCTAAAAATGACTCGTGCGATGTGTTTGTCTTTTGATTTATAATATGTAAAGAAGGATATCTACATAAAAATAGGAGCATATTTGGCCACTTTAATATCAAAAATTATTTCTTACGATAAAATAAGTACATACAGGCTTAGAGAACTGTATCCTAATCAACTAATTACATGGGGGAACCTGCTGGAGGCCTTGTCCTCTGTGCACAGGGTGGGTAAAAAGCTTTAAGAATAGCAAGCAAAGAAATAGAGTCCGGGAAAGATTAGAAAACACAAAGCAAAAAACTAACAAAAAACTCGCTAGATTAAAAGAAACCTTTTCTTTCTATTTTGGTTGGATGCTTCAATAAACGTAATCGATGATATCACCACATAATGGAACTCTGGTTGACAGTATGAAAGTTGGTAATAAAACATGGTTACTTAAGATCCAGAATGGGGGACATAGGGATGGGGTTCCCAGGATGGCAAAAATTTCCTGGATTTTTGGTACAGCTATTAAAATAACTTAAACAGACTAAAATAAGGTAAAACCATTAATCCATCTGATAAGTGAAAATCTTTAATATCATAATGCAAAATCCTATATTTATTATTGACAAAGAATTGAGATGCATCAACAATGAACATGCTACTTCAGAGCTGAGAGTTGAGACAATGAGAAGCCTTAACTTTTAAGAGTTCTGTATTAAAATTTGTGAGTACTCATGAGAAACCAGATTTTTACCTCCCAAGAAACCGCTTCATTATGCACGAGCCAAGTTTTAGTCAAAACTCACTAGTAATTACTCGTGAGTACTTGCCATTACTTGCGAGTCCGTGCTTGAAACCCGGAAAACAGCTGAATATAAACCTCTGGCAGCAAAAAAATATATCTTTCATTCTGCAGTCCTGAGTTTTAGCCGCTTTTGCTCTTTCAAGAGAATTTTTATTTATTTTTCAATTGCTGCTACATGATTGTCAGTATTGTCATGTCATTTAACAGTGTTTTACATGTTATTTAAGTTTATTTTATGAATTTATGTAATTTTTTAAAGAAGCGATAAAGATGCCAAGTCCTGAGTCCGAGTCAAATTTGCTGGCTGCCGAGTAATTGCCGAGTATTAGTTTCAAAACTATGCTGAAGAGGACATGATGATGATACATTATAAATTTATTAGAAAGGAATTTGTTATCATTTACGTTGAAATTTTTAATGGCGATATGGACTCAAGACTTGATCCCTGCTCACATGTTATTGCTAGTGCTGCAATGGTCTTGTGTAGAAACAAAATTTTATTGGAACTTAAATGAATGGGCATTCTTTATGCTCAAAAAAATCATATACTAACCCAGTAACTCACTATGGAGTGAGTACAGTATCTGTTGTGGAATTATGTTTATCAAAGTACGCGATTACAACTATAGATTTTTTTTTTTGATAACTTTGTAAAATAGTAAAATAGTCCTAAACAAAACTTTGAACTCATGGAAGGTGTAGAATACTACTCAAAACAGCACGGTATTTGCTGTCCAAGTGGGGACAATTTATGCCTTGTTTTGAATATAAATTTCAGTTACCCCCTTAGCAACAGTATGACCGTGATTTTGTATCTTCTGGAATTATAAGTATAAACGCTCTAACTTTCATTGTAACCAAAAGAAAAATCCAGCTATGATCTACAACAGTGATTTCATTAAACAAGCATCACATAGAAGCTGGATGCATATACAAAGACGCATGCCAAAATTACCTACTTATTTACAGTGTACACCTTTTTGTGGCTTCTGTGTTCAGCAGCTGTAGGGGATGCCGTGCGTCCCTGAGATGTTCCTCGAACTTGGGGATGTCACGGTGTCCACTAGTTTCGAAGAACTGGAGACATCTACAAAAATAATTCTGTGGATGTCATGGAAACATTCCCAAATTTAGGGATACCCCTTTAATTTTGAATTTCATGGGTGTGTTGGGGAGGCTAGGGGCAGGGGGAGCGGTTTCGTCCCTAGTCTCTGAAGTGTTGTGGGTGGCTAGGAAATGCGGGAGACTTGTCGATGCGTAATATTGGACTAAAAATTGACTAGTGCACTGATGCTTGATGAAATGAAACAAACTTTAACAAGTTGATCTTGGAAAATGAACCAGCTTTGAAATAGTGGCTGGACCTGTCATGGCACACTTGAGATGAGAAGCTAAGGCAACTGCTCTTGTGTGTAATATCCTTGAAAAAGAAACTGTTGTCTATTTCTGCACCCCTTGCAAAAATTGAACAACTTGAGAAATCTGGACTTGAGCACTTTCATGGGATTTCAATGATTAATCTGTAAAATCAGATATTTTCATGTTTTTGGGGCACTTGGAATCATTTTGATGCAATTTCTCTTACCTCTTGGCTTGAGTTCCGTGCACTTGGGCCAATTTTTGAGTAAAATGGATAAAATGAGAAAAAATTGGCTTTGGGGCACTTCTTTGCTTTTTCTCTAACTCCCTATCCAAGAAAAATCCAAGGAGTTAGTGAAAATTTGGAAAAAGTTGAGAAAAATGCAAGATGGGGCTTTTCCAGTGTTTTGCGGCAAAATCGGCTTTCGGAGGCTCAAGCAGTGCGTGTTCCTTGAGTCTTGAGTCCCCAAAGCATCCCTAATTTTGCCAATTTGCAAAGGAGCCAATGGTTTGTGGGGAAATTGGAAGTTTAGGGCTTGGACGATATAATGTTCCCGGAACACATTGTTCCCGCGGCTATTATTCCGCAACGTGAAGGATGCGCACAGGAGAATGGTTTGCGGGCGGATCGGTGATTGCGGGCACACGAGGCCGGACGGAACATGTTCCGCGGGGTCACCAGCCTCCCAGCGGAGCTGAAATGTCCGCAACACAAAGGGCGGAGAACAAGGGGGTGCGGGAACAATGTTCCTGCGAAGTGATGAAGGCCGAAACACAAAAGAGCCGGGCGGAGAGTATGTAGTGCGGCGCATGCAGAGATTTGGAGCCCGGATGACCCTTGTTCTTGTGTACCGCCTGGGACACGAAAACTTGCAATATTTGATTTCCAAAGGAAAAGGAAAAACAATATATTGCTGGCTGTAGACATGGATTAAAGCCCAGTCCGAAAATTTTGAAAATGAGCAAAACAACACCTCTGATCCACATGGCCATAACTTTTGACCGGGTGCTCCGTTTTTCGAAATGTTGGACTTTTTGGAAACGTCTCTTAGTACTCTACATCATGAAATCAAAAAATCAGAAAGTTTGGTGAGAGTAGGTGGGCAAAAATGGCAAAAAAACAGTTTAGGACTATAAATGCATTTCCAGTTGCCCAACAACCATAATTTAATTAAGAATGGTCACTTTTCTTCTTCCACAAGGCAAGGACATTAGGGAAAGGAGTTTTGCAGGTCTCCCATGTTGTTTTCCAAGGAATTAATGCATGTTGTTGGTGGGTAAAGGGGAATTTCAAGATTCTCATCTCTTCTCTCTTTCTCACTTCTATATATTGAAAATTTCTCATTTTGAGAAGGGAAAACATTCTGGATGTGGGGAAACTCTGTAAAAATTGTTTCTCAATATTAATGAGTTGCATGCCTCATGTTTGGACATCTTGCATGGTGATCCTTGCCTCTTCTCCTCTAATGTAATGGATTGTGCATTCTTGAAGCAATAAAATGTGTGTTTTGTGGCTCTCTTTTGCCCTTTCTCTATTTTATTGCATCTTTTCCTTGCCTTTCATTGCATCTGCAGGTGTTGTGTGCATATTTTATTCTCCTTGCAGGGTCTTAGATGTGTTGTGCTCCATAAAATGGTGGTTTGAATGTTGTTGTGGATTGTGGCTCTCTTATCTAGCCCTCTCCTTCATCATTTTCTCCCCATTTTTCACTCATTGGAATGTCTCCACCCTCTTTTTGGTGCTATCACCTCTCTAGTTTAGGATTTCATTTTATGCATCTCTTTCTCACCCTGGTCCCTTTGAGTTTTAAAGTAGAGTTAGATAGTTGTATTTCAATTCCTAGGAGTAGTTTAACATTAGGAATAGGTAGAGGAAGCCGACCTTCTCCGGAGGTTTGTCTCAATTCACAGGTCCCACAACTGAGAGATAGTCCCATGTTGCCTCAAAATTCTTGGTCATTCATGATCATATCCAGTGCGCAATTTTATTCTCCAACGAAACTTTTAGCAAATATGGATATTTTCGTTAAATCTTAGGAGCAACAATATTACTAAAATGAATTTTTACAATAGCAACAATAATATGAATTTTATGAAACAACGAACCAACATGGAAAAAAATAGTCTTTTATTTATTTATTTCCAACCAGATACAATAAAACAATAGAAGTATCCGAATACAAATGCCTTGAGCTGAATTGGCGGAACAATTGCACCGTGAAAGACCTTTGTAACTCTTGGATGGAATTGCCCAACTAAGAAGTGGGGGATTTCGTCCCCAATTCCGTATGCAAATGAAGGTTTTTGTCTTCACTTGCTGTTTGTAGAAGTAGAACCTACTTACAGACAAAAAAATAATTCATAAATTTCCAAGATTTCCTTCTAGTGATCCCCAAATTTTCCTTTATAACTTCCCTTCCTTCTTCCAAAGTGGGCATCCCCTTTTGGTTTACATGCATGCTCCCAAAAACAATTAATTTATTCCCCTCAGTGGCGCCTCATCCTAATAATAGGATTAAACACATAAAAATACTTTATCCACCTGCTATCCTAAAAATAGGATTTGTTCCTCATGCAGCCCATTCTATACTTGGCGCCCCCGTCATAGAATGCTTTATTTAATTAGAAACTTTGACTTTGGCGTCTATTAATAGAAGTAAATGCTTCTATTATTATTTTATTTTATTTCAACTATTTAATATAATTTAAGTGTCCCTTTTACAAATAAAATATAAAAATACCCTTGGACCACTTAATTACTTTATTTTTCCTCTTTTAATCACACCTTAGCCTATGGAAAATAATAAAAATAGGCTTCAGGTATCCATCTAATTAATTCTAAAAGGGGACACTACACTCCGCCCTTCCCATAATTGCTTGCCCTCAAGCAATGCCATTCCAATTCTCTCATTTTGAACTTCCCTGCAAATATCGGGATCCTAAATGCACCTTGGAAATTTGCAACTCCCAAACCTTGAAGTTGTCGGGTTACATTTGCACCTCTCTGATATGATTAGGAAACCATATATTAGGTGAAGCTCTTTCAATAACCTCAACAAAGGAGTCCAAAGTAGTGGAATCATGCATCAACTGGGTTTTGGAAAGTGTGTTAACAATAGTAATACCCTCCATTCGGCTATCTGAAAGTGAGGTTGTAACTCTGTCACTCATCTTGTGGATTACCAACTCTTTGATGCATCCCCAATGGATCTTTGAAGCAAATATAAATTTTTCCTTCTCAACACAATACCAAAATACAATGGCAAAATATAAAATTTGAAAGCTAGGGCAAACGGGATTGATTTCAGCCAAATCGATTAGGGTTTATATGCAAACACATCCAAAATCAACATACAATAATTATTTTTGCTCCCAAACCCTTGAACAACCCTAAAGAATTTATCGCGAAAATTAGATTTTACAATGGAAAATAATTTAAATCTAAAACCCTAACTGCTGCAATCTTCAAGATAGCATAACTTTCTCTACACATCTCCGATCTAGGCAAATGACATATGCTCGAACTTGGAAAAATACAAGGCACAAGATGATGTAAACCAATTTGTAACAACTACCAAACATGCAGATCCAATTCCCAAACCTTGAAGTTGTCGGGTTACATTTGCACCTCTCGATATGATTAGGAAACCATGCATTAGGTGAAGCTCTTTCAATAACCTCAATAAAGGAGTCCAAAGTAGTGGAATCATGCATCAACTGGGATTTGGAAAGTGTGCTAACAACAATAATACCCTCCATTTGGCTATCTAAAACCGATGTTGTAACTCACAATGATTTTGTGGATTACCAACTCTTTGAAAGATCCCCTAATGGATCCTTAGAGCAAATATAAATTTTTCCGCTCAACACAACAACAAAATATAAACTTGAAAGCTAGGGCAAGCAAGATTGATTTTAGCTAAATCGACTAGGGTTTTATATGTAAACACACCCAAAATCAACATACAATAATTATTTTTGTTCCCAAACCCTTAGAACAATCCTGGAGAATTTATGGTGAAAATAAGATTTTACAACAGTTGGAAAATAATTTAAATCTGAAACCCTAACTGCTGCAATCTTCAAGATAGCATAACTTTCTCTACACAACTCCGATCTAGGCAAATGACATATGCTTGAACTTGGAAAAATACAAGGAACAAGATGATGTAAACCAAATTATAACAACTACCAAACATGCAGATCTGGCCCTCCTACTATTTCGGTTCATATATTTAGGGCATCAAATGAGCTCCAAAATTATTTTCTCTATCCCAGATGCTTGCCTATATTTTTAGGAACTCATTCATATAAGAATCATAATTTTTGGATGCCAAATCAACTCAGAAATCAGATTATAAAATTGGTAAAAACCCTCAAAAACCCTTTGAAAAAATTATGAAACTAATTGGCTTATTTCCCAAAAATATGTAGATGATTTAGCTATTAAAATCAGATCTAAATGCCTCCAAAAACAAAGCCAAATTTGCCCCAATTGGGTCAATCCAATAGAAGATGAACTGCTGCAATTTTATTCCCTAAATGCCGTCAAATACACTGTTGGAAATGATTGAAAATAACACTGAAAATCTTATTACAATCAATGGGAATTTCTGAGTGAAAAACTCTCACAACTCTTGGGGTTTTCGTCCACAAGAGAATAAATTACTAAGGGGTTTCATCCTTGGAATTATTTGCAAAAGTTGAAGCTCAATGCAAAGGAAAATGACATAAATTATTTCTGGATGTTGGAAGAGGCAAGTTGACTTCCCTTTTAAAGGAAAATGACCAACAACCAACCTCCAAATCAGCCAATGAAATTACAAGATTATTCCTAGGCCAAGTCGACTTGTTCTAGGAATATTTTGTCACACATTTGTAATTTTCCTTTACATGGGCAAGTCGCAATTTTCCTAGATGATTACATTTATTTTTAAATTGCTTTTTGACTTTGCCCAATTCTAATATTTTATTAAGCTTTATTATTTTATTGTATGTGCATTATAATTTTATATTTTAATATTTTGCACAATACAAATTAAATAAATAAAATTTAGTCACCTTGAATTTCACCCTTTGGCCGCCGGGTAGACAAAAATGGGGCAAAGGTCTTCACTCGAACTATTTGAGAAAGACGGACATTACAGTCCTCCCTTCTTGAGATTGCTTGCCCCCAAACAATCACAAGTAGCAAACCTGTATCCTCATCAGTTCCTGGATCCCAAATCAGCCTAAGCCTTTTGAATGGCTTCTCATGCACTATACAAAACTGCTCAATTGCTGCAAAAAAGAACTCATGCAACTTGTGAAAAGTGCCATGATCCTCCTCATGTATGCCCCAAATTTGCCGTACTCTTCATCATGTCCTTGCTGTCCCATGCTGCAATGTAGTGAAAAATCCTCATATATGTCTTCATTAGGTGATTCCTTGTCCACAACTATCATAGACATGGCTGTCATTTGATGGGGCAGCGTGTATTTGAGTGCCTTCATGGTAACTTGTTTCCCTTCATGTTGGAAACTCAACTCCATAGCCTGCAAATCTTGGGTGACTCTTCCTAATGAATGAAGCCATTGCATACCAAGTACAACATTGTTATCCTTCAAATCAATAACATAGAAGTCATCACAAAGTGTGTACTCACCAAATAGAATGCTGATTTTGCTCACTTTCTTTTTGCAAGGAATAGTGAGACCACCTGTTGTAATCACATCAAAGCCATCAAAATGATCATAATGCAAGCCTCTTCTGTTCACCAATCCTTCATCCACGAAGTTGTGTGTGGATCCACTATCAAGAAGTGCCATTATCTTACACTCAAACATGGTACCTTCAAATATGAATGGATTGTACCTTGGTGCTCCTGAAAGATAAGTGATTTTACCTCCATGTTCCATGTTTGGTGTTGGCTGCTCCTTTTCCTTTTCTGAATCAGTATCATCATCCACATCTGAAATAACCTCTATGAGATGTATCTTGCCTTTACCAAGGCAATTATGTCTAGGCTCCCAATGATCCTTACAATGAAAGCAAAGTTTCTTCCTCAACTCATTATGAGTCTCCTGATCCATCTTTGGTGTAGACTCAACCTTTGAAGAAGTGGGCTGCTCACTTCCCTGCTGCTCTGATTTTTCATTCTTGACATTCTTCTTTTGGGGCTGAAATGGAGTAGTATCCAAGTCCATGGCTGTCTGAATAGCCTCATGCAAAGTCCTAGGCTTAAGAGCCTTGACAAAACCTCTCAATCTATCATGAAGCCCCTCGATAAACAACATCACTACTCTCTTCTCAAGCATCTTTGGTACCATCACTGCAATACGTTGAAATTCGTTGATGTATGCATCAATGTGTCCACTCTGTCCGAAGCCGTGCAGTCATATAAGAAAGCTCTACATCCTTGCGATCAAATCTTGCAATCAACCTCTCACTAAACTCCCTGTATGACCGCATAAGATCATGATTTTGCGTGACTAGCCCATGGTGCCACCAATAGTATGCTACTCCCTCAAGGTGCAACGTGGCAAATTGGATAGCCTCCTACTCTTGCATAGGCTTAAGAGTGAGGTATGTGTCGAGCTTTTGAATCCATGCTCTGATACTAATCTTTCCACTACCATCAAATGTGGAAAGGGTCACCTTGTTGGTGGCTTGCTACAACTCCTGTTTTCTTTGTGCTCGAGGCCTTTGTACACTGCCTAGCTCTCAAGCTCTCTCCTTTGAGCATAATACTGATGAAGGGGAAAGGCATCCCGTACCTCTGTGGTAAAGCTCTCCACTCATCATGGGCTGCCATCACATTATCCTGAAAAACTGTACCCTCAAGTGGATCCTCAGCTACTGGGGGCTCATCTCTGGGTAGAAAGCTAGGTTGCATAGGTCCATCGCAGTCTTAGTAGATCTCCTCTCCTTTGTATGTGTATGTCTCCTCTCACGGTGAGGGGAATCCCTCATGCTACCAATCTCCGTAGGTGATCTCTGTGTCTCCTGTGATTGTTGGCTACTGATATAGACCTATCCCTCCTGTCATGTCTATCTCTTGGCCTACCCATGTCCATCCTCTGCATCATCTGCTGCATGGTCTGTATCATCTGCTCTTGAGAAACAATCATATGCCTGAAAAGTTCACGATCCGGGTCATCCTGGGAGGGCTACGTGATCCATTTCTCCTATCCATGGTTTCAACACTACTCTCTTATCTAAACCTGCTAAAAGACGTGCTTGTCTCCTTGTATAATACCTGTGTGGCCCAACATTGCTCGATACCACCGAAAGATCCCCTAATGGATCCTTGGAGCAAACATAAATTTTTCCCACTCAACACAATAACAAAATATAAACTTCGAAAGCTAGGGCAAATGGGATTGATTTCAGCCAAATCGACTAGGGTTTTATATGCAAATACACCCAAAATCAGCATACAATAATTAGTTTTACTCCCAAACCCTTGGAACAACCCAAGAGAATTTATGGCGAAAATCAGATTTTACAATAGTTGGAAAATAATTTAAATCTGAAACCCTAACTGCTGTAATCTTCAAGATAGCATAACTTTCTCTACACGTTTCCGATCTAGGCAAATGACATATGCCCGAACTTGGAAAAATACAAGGAACAAGATGATGTAAACCAAATTATTACAACTACCAAACATGTAGATCTGACTGCCCTCCTACTATTTCGGCCCACACATTTAGGGCATCAAATGGGCTCCAAAATTATTTTCTCTATTCCAGATGCTTGCCTATATTTGTAGGAAGTCATTCATATAAGAATCAGAATTTTTGGATGCCAAATCAACTCAAAAATCAGATCTGAAATCTGATTATAAAACTGGTAAAAACCCTCTAAAAATCCTTGGAAAAATTATGAAACTAATTGGCTTATTTCCCAAAAATATGTAGATGATTTAGCAATTAAAATCAGATCTAAATACCTCCAAAAACAAAGCCAAATCTGCCCCAACTGGGTCAATCCAATAGAAGATGAACTGCTACAATTTTATTCCTCAAATGCCTTCAAATACACTGTTGGAAATGACTGAAAATAACACTGAAAATCTGATTACAATCAATGGGAATTTCTGAGTGAAAAACCCTCACAACTCTTGGGGTTTTCATCCACAAGAGAATAAATTACTAAGGGGTTTCGTCCTTAGAATTTATTTGCAAAAGCTGAAGCTCAATGCAAAGGAAAATGACATAAAATATTTCTGGATGCTGGAAGAGGCAAGTCGACTTCCCTTTTAAAATCTCTCCTATTCACCAATCCTTCATTTATAAAATTGTGGGTTGCCCCACTATCAATCAAAGGACTCCACTAACCCTAAAGGGTTGATATTGTAGTATACCTGTAAGTGTGGCAAGAGTGCTTCCTACAACCTTTAGTTCTTCTGAATCTTCATCCGATATCACTTCTATGTAATGCACCTGTCCCTTTGGAAGACACCTATGACCCGGTCCCCATGGATCCTTGCAAGTGAAGCATAGTTTCTTCCACCTGAGTTCATTTCGAGTCTCATCCCCTTTGTCCGTATTTGCTCAACAGGTGCTGCCCTTGACTGCTCCATGAAAGATATTTTTGGCTGCTCGGAAGGTATTGTCCTTAATTGCCTCAAAGCCGTTGTCTTTTGCTGCTCAAAAATGTAGTTCTTTGCTGTCCTATAGGCAGAAATTTCCCTTTAAGGACTATTATTTCCAAATCCAAAGTCTTTTTGATGCCTCCTTGTAGAGAAGTAAGGTTGAAAGCTTTCACTAAACCCCTAAGAGATTCAGTTAAACCTTCCATAAACAAAACAACTAGTCTCCACTCTGTCACATCAGTACCGCCACGTAAAGCTTTTGAAAGTCAGCTACATAGTCACTTACCGAATGTAGTTGTTTGAGTTGAGCTAATTCCCACTGAAATTTTGGATCCACTCACAAATTTCTCTATCAACTTGTCACTAAAATCCACATATGAGTGAATGAGATTGTGTCCTTGTGTGATTAGCCCATGGTACCACCACTCATGTGCCATACCTTTTAGATGAAGGGTTGCAAATTTGATGGCTTCCTCTTCCATCATTGGCTCTGAGTGATATGAAGGTATCCAACTTTTGTATCCATGCACGAGCGGTACTCTTGCAGAGCCGTCAAAAGTAGGGAGTGACAACTTCCCTAATGCCTACTGCAAGTCTCTCTGAGTAGCTTGTGGTCTTGGATCAACTCTTGGTCCACTCCTGTTTTTCTTTAGATTGATGAAATTATTGAGTGATATAGCCTCTCTAATCTCACCTGGAAGTACCCTGTATTTTGCATAGGTAACAACAATATCATTTGCTATATGTGGTTGAGTTTCCTCCTTTTGAACTGCTTCCTCCCTACGAAGGAAGTCGGGTTTGTGAGCCTAGCAATAGAACCAAAGTGATTGTCTTCTCAATGTGTTGGTTATTGTTTTCTACTAAAGAACTTCCCTCACCATTGGGAGGCCTTTGCACATGCGTGCTCTGCATAACTAAGATCAACTGACCCATGATATCAGCTAACTTGTCTTGTCCCTCGAACAAGCTTGTCAAAACGTCTCTTTTGAGGCCCGGTTTTCCATGACTCCTGGCTGTTATGAAGCTTTCTTCTTCTCCCTTTGCTGGTATTTGACTTCTCTGTCACTAACTTGCATGAAGTTCAAAGCTGCAATTTTTTTCTATTTTTCTTCCCTTTTTTTTTCCTTCTACGAGCCGGGGAGGAAATTCGCTCTGATACCATTGTAATATCCATGAAAAGGAAACTTCGAGCAAATGTGGATATCTTCGTTAAATCCTAGAGCAACAATATTACTAAAATGAACTTTTACAACAACAACAATAATATGAATTTTATAAATAAGAACAACGGATCAATATAGAAAACACAACCTTTCATTTATTTATTTCCAACCGGATACAATAAAACAATACCGGTGTTTGAATGCAATTGCTTGAAGTGAGCAAGCAAAACAATTGCACCTTAAAAGATCTCTACAACTCTTGAATGGATTTACCTTCTTTGAGAAGTGGGGGATTTTGTCCCCAATTCCGTATGCGAATTAGGGTTTTTGTCCTTAGTTGTTGTTTACAGAAACATAAGCTACTTGCAGATAGAAAATAATTCATAAATTTCCAAGATGTCCTTCCAATGATCCCCAAATCTGCCTTTATAACTTCCCTTCTTCCAAAGTGGGCGCCCCCTTCTGGTTTACATGCATGCTCCCAAAAACAATTAAAATAATTACTTTATTCCCGCAAGTTGGCGCCTCATCCTAATAATAGGATTAAACACATTAAAAATACTTTATCCACCTGCTATCCTAAAAATAGGATCTGTTCTTCATGCAACCCATTCTATACTTGGCGCCCCCATTATAGAATGCTTTATTTAATTAGAAACTTTGACTTTGGCGCCTATTAATAAAAGTACATGTTTGTATTATTATTTTATTCTATTTCAACCTAAGTAGCCGAAACGTTTTGGATACGGGAGCGGGAGCGGGGTATCCGATACGCGGAAACGGCAAATTTTTTTTTGACCCCGGATACGGCAGTACAAAAACTATATAAAAATTAAAAAATATATAAATCTCAGCCTTCTAAATAGGAATTTAATTATAAACCACATATTATGTATATGAAAAACAAGATAAAAGACAAGTTATACTATTAACTATAAATTTATAATAATGTACAATATATACAAAACGAATAAAATTAAATTTATAGTGTATGTTATAGATTGTATAAATTAAATAATGTATTTTATATAAATGTATACAACGTACGATATCTTGTATAAGTTGTATATACCATAGTTGGAATACTCACATAGTTGTATTTTTAATTACTAATTTGTCTACAAAGTATCAAGGCTCATGATTCTTTGAGAAGATTGCAAGAAGTTGCTAGGTCCAAAAAGGTGCAAAAATGGATTTTATGAAAATAAGAAAAATATTGCCATCAATGCGCAGAGCTCGAGAAAATATACACTTTTGGAGAAAACGGCACCTAAAACGGAGCCACGTATAAAAGTTATGGCTCATGCAAGTTTCTTTGCTACATCTTCCCGGACCCTTACAAAAGTTGTCTGCTATAGGTTTTGCTCTTTTGAGTCGAGACAATATCTAAAAGAATCGGTAATACCTATAGGCTATGGAAGATTCATATTTACTCTAGAGAAAATAAAGGTATAGTTACCTAGCCTAACCCCCCGTAGCCCTTACACTCCCCCGAATGACCATTATTAGATGTTGCATTGGCCCTTTCACAAATGATAGATGATGATACAAATGATTCCTCCATCCTAGGCATGGTTAGAGATGTTTAATGGGACTACCATCTAGTCTTTCCAATTTCGATCAGCCCATGCTCTTTGAGGGTTCTTGCAGTTGCTCTCCTCACATGGCTTTCTGTTTTGATACCGTAACTACATGGGTTGGGGCTTTAGTGCTTTGGGTTTACCCCTCATTTGTTTTCAGTGCTTATGTTCTTTTTATTTAATTAGTCTTTGATCCTGTGGTCCTCTTAGTGCGCCACTTTCTATAGTAAATGGATGTATTCTCAAGTCCCATTAACCTACTTTTGGTCACACGTGGACATTAATAGAATTTTTTTCTATCATTCTTTCTTTTTGAATCGCTTTGTGTTGAGATGAACTTGTATAAAGGATTACTTGAAGAGATCATTCGAGAATTCACTTGGAAGTCGTGCAACATAAACGATAATTTGTCTACTTGGTCTTCCTATGCCTTTTGTCTTATGCATACATGATACATGCATATTCTTGCAGTTCGCCCTACAATATATCTTTTTTCTCATGCAACATCTACCAAATTCAGTGTTGTAACCTTTTCTTGACCAATCTTAAGGGAAAAATATAAGCCGAAAAATTAGTTTCAAGCCCTGAAACTCTTCAGGTTTGGAGAAATTTTGTGAAGGTAATGGATTTTATTTGGTAAGGAAAAAGCAAATGACTCTAAACCCTTGGTCTCATAGTAGGATCAAGTCATAGAAATTCAAGTGACAGTCTGACACCTAATCTTTGTTTGCCTTGCCACCAAAGTAGGTGAATCATAATCCTTCTAACACCTTCAAGGGCAGGGAGGAACTCTTGACAACAACATCTGAAGGTGAATAATTTTCTCTCTCCAAACTCTGGTTTTATCTCTAAGGTGCTTAGAGTGGAATAAAATACCGTTAATTTCTGGTCATTGTACTAATCTCCGTAAGATTCTACCTTTTGCATTTATTGGTCCCAATTAAGGATTGTGGTTATGGCCTTTGCTCTAGAGCTTGGACTTAGTCATGTTGTGTAGGATATCATCCTATGCTAGAAATTAGTTTTCCCTATATTGTCTATATAATGTAGTACCTTTTTTAAACAGATTGTTCTTATTGAAAAAAGGTGTTGCACAAGCCAAGTAATTAGGATAAATTAAATCTTGATACGATTTGTAGATAACCTCGAAATAAAAGAGGTCAATAATCAAGGTAGATTATATGAAACCCAAGGTCTTCAAATTTATGATTCATACTCTCTAGCCTATTTGACTTTAAGAGATAATTTTAACGAATGGTGTGATAAATGGTGCTCTACATCAATTTTTATTTTTAATTTGATCCAAATGTGTGTTTAATTCATGATATCTAGAAGCGACATTGACTTGGCATGGTTGAAGAAAAAAATGTTAGTCTTCTTGGAAAATCTTGATGTTAGAGTAGGTATTACCTTAGCTCATGTTCACTTAAGTACTTTATTTACCTTTATTATATTTATCCTCACCCACTAATGTGTGTGGATATTTCTTTTTTATTTAAATATTAGGAGATATTATCTAGTTAGGTATAATTCTTTTCTTGATCTATGGTATTGACTAGATCTTTGATGACTAATTCTTTCATAAATCTATAGTCTTGACTAGTTCTTTCCTTGATTTATGGCTTGATCTACGACCTTGACTAGTTCTTAGATTGATATTCCTTGCCTATATAAGCAAGGCCCATTCTCATTGTATTTCATTGAGTTCATAATAATATATTATATTTTTGCTCATTTGTTTTACAAAGGTTTATGTAAAGTTATTCTAGCAAATTACTTTCATTTTATTGAGCGTGGTGTTTAATTAACATTTTAGTTCTTCGTGGCTTGAGTACGATCATTTTATCGTTTCTTTTATGGTATCGGAGCTGAGATTCTTTGTTGACATCATGTCATGCGTTTTATTTTGCAAATAAAGTTTTTGTAAATTCATATATTTGGGATTTGTTTGTATTTTGTTGTTGTGTGCGTTTTTATGCAAAACAGAGCCTTCCATTGGATTGGGAATGTGTGAATACCCTAAGATTGGCGATAAACTCGACCAGTTACGGAGGAAATCGATTTTGGTTGTTGCAGAGGCACATACTCGACCACTTTGGAATCTGTGTCAGCATGAAAGGAAACCTAAAAAAATGGTTTTTGGTTTTTCGAGATCCACACTAGGTTTTTTTCTTTTGTGTTGCAACATTCTCGGTTGGTGTGCATCAAACCTTTTGCGGAGGGACGTTTTTTTCATTTTTGGCAGGGTGTGTGGGTTACCGTGCATGGTGCGCCATTTTAGGAAAATCCTAACACTTTGCTATTTTGGGCTGATGCGACTTTTTCGAAAATAAGCGGCACACCTCAAAATAGTAAGAAGTGCAAACACCCATTGAAATCCTTAGCCCTTGGTCGTATGGTATGGTCATATGAGGGCTTATACTTGTGATTCCTATTATAGGTGCTTAACTCCAACCCCTTTCATTTTATTTGTGGTGAAGACCAGAGCATTTTATTTTATTTTAGTGACAACTAAAATAAATAGTAGAACATAAAATTGAAAAACTTGTATCTTTTGATCTCAGTAACTCGGATTTAAGTGCCTTTTTAATAGTGCTTGTTTTTTCGTGCTTAATCCATTGGAACTATTTATTTTGAAAAATACACTATAATTATAAAGTGCCATATTGTAATACACAATTATAAAGTGCTAAAATCTGCGGGGTCTTGTTGCATTGCTTCGTTCTTGCATTTTTGGTGATTTTTGAGAATGACGCCTTTATCTACTTCTGCATTAGATCATGTTGAGCCATTAACACATAATTACCACTCATGGAAACCAAAAATAGAAAGAATAATTAAACGTAAAGGATTATGGGCTTTAACTTTTTCATAACAATTAGTGTTTATTAGAGAATATAAATTTTTTTAGTACTAGTGCAAATTTGATGAGTGTATGGGTTTGATAGGAACTTATGTAAGTGATAGTCTTTTGTTTCATTTGGAAAAATGTGACTCTCATTTCAAAATATGGGAGAAATTGGAGGGTTTATTTGGTAAGGTGGATCACATGAGAGCCATGCAACTTGAAATTGAGATCACCTCTATTAATCTTGAAGATTTTCCATCAATTATCAACTATCTTACCAAGTCCAAGCATTTGTTTACACAATTGAAGGGGAGTGGAAGAAATAAGAAAGATGAAGAGTGTGTTTACTTAATTCTATCCAAGTTGAGAGGACCATTCCAAATCTTTGCTTATACCTTTTTCTCTAGCATGGATGCCTTAGATGACACCTTCAAAATGTCAGACTTAGAAACATTTTGTGAAAGACTTACTAGGGAAGAATCCAAATTGCATCTAATCCTAAGGGCAAGGGAAAACAAAAAGTAAAACCAAATCCACCTCTTCTCTATCTCAAAGTGCTCCTAAACCCAAAGAAAACAACTCTAAACCCAATGAGTCTTCTAAATCCAAGAATAAGTCTAGCCTTTTATGCTCTTTTTGTGGGGGTATTGGTCATGAAGAACATAGGTGTTATAAGCAAATGCAAGCCTTAGAGGATGCAATCAAGAAACACAAAATTTCTATCTCCACTCCACCTCCTTCTAATCAGCATGGAAAACACTTAATGTTGTTGAGAGATCTCAATTACTGCTTGCAGATAGTTGGGTTATAGATTTTGGTGCTTCTCATCACATAACTTATTCCAAGGAGTCTTTTGTATTTCTAGGTTTGAATTCTACTTCCAAAGTGAGGTTGAAGATTCTTCCCTTCTCTTTTGTATTTCTAGGTTTGAATTCTATTTCCAAAAGTGAGGTTAAAGATTCTTCCCTTCTTTCTCGTTAAAGGAAAATGTGACATACACCTTGATGGTGACAATATCTAAGATGCACTATATGCTACTAACATCACCACAAATTTGCTTTCTCGTATATCAAATTTGTCATTCTCGTAAAGAAAAAACAAAGACTTTTACACCACATGGGGCGAACTACGAACTTTGTTGGAGCCTCATTCACTTGTTTCTCAAGGTTGATCATAGTTCTATACTATATCACTTTGAGGGTTTTGATGACACTTCCTCTATAGGGAGAGGATTGGTTTCTCATATAAATTTAGAGAGTAAGCTTTGACATGAGAGATTTGGACATCCCAATTACAGATATTTGGAGTTGAACACTCATGGCATGGTTGATGGTCTTCTTAAGGTTTCTTGTCTTGAGGAAGTTTGCCCTGGCTGTGCATTAGGGAAACAACACCAAGATTCATTTCCTAAAAATTTGTCAAAGAGATCTTTTTCACCACTTAAGCTTGTGCATAATGACTTGATGGTTTTTCCTAGCCCCTCTTTCAATGAAGCTAAGTATGCACTTACCTTTATTGATAATTTTTTCGAGGCGTACTTGAGTTTATTTTCTCAAGTACAAAAGTGATATTTTTTCACACTTTGAAGTCTTCAAGGCTTTGGTCGAGAAACAATCTTGTAGTTGCATCAAGAACCTTCACACCGATAATGGGGGGAGTACTTCAACAATGAGTTTTTTGAATTTTTGGCAACTCATGGCATTATTCACCAACATTCTGTTCCTCATACTCCACAAATGTAAATGGCTTAGCAAAACAAGAATCAAACTTTGAAGGAAATGGCTAATCGCATGATGCGGTTCTAGAGATTTGCGGTTTTACCTCTTATCTATTGGGTAGAAGTAGTTAATTGTGCTAACTACATTCATAATCGCACACTACATAGAACACTTGAGCATTTGACTCCAAAGGAAGCTTGGTCCAACACTAAGCCAAATGTCTCATTTTTTCGAGTCTTTGGGAGCCATGCTTGGGCCTTTGTGCCTAAGAAGAAAAGGAAAGCCTTGGATAAGAAGAGCAAACCCTTGATCTTTGTAGGGTATTGTGAGGACATGAGAGCTTATTGACTTTTAGATCCTGATACTCATGAGGTTTTTTTTCGAACACATGTTCAATTTGATGAGCGCTTCACACCTCATGATTTTTCATCTTCTTCCATGCCTACTTATTTATGTCATCTTGAGGATCCTTTCTTTAAGAAGGTTGATGAGGAGGTTACAGATGCCGACGAGGATCCTATTCCCACTGATGTTGTCACTATGCCTAAGTGGACTCGTACCATAGTTTCTGAGGCAACACCTTTCATACAAGATCTTCCACCCACTAGGCATCATCACACACATTCTACGGTGTTCGACTTTTGTGTCGAGCTTTATGAGGATCCACAGTTTTTTTCACAGGCTCATGGGATATAAGAGTGAGATGATGTGATGGTAGCCGAAGACTCTTCTTTGATGAAGAATCATACTTGAGATTTGGTGTCTCTTCCTAAAGGAAGAAAGATGGTTAGGTGTAAGTGGGTATACCGAACCAAATACGCAATCGATGGGTCCATTGACAAGTATAAGGCTCATCTTGTTGCAGAAAGGGTTTTTTTACAAGTTAAAGGTATTGATTACTCAAACTTTTGCATCCGTTGCCAAGATGGATTCTATACGCCTTGTTACTGATGGACGTGAAGAGTGCCTTCTTACATGGAGATTTACAAGAGGAAATATACATGGAGCAACCTGCTGAATTTGTTCAGGATTCTTTTCTTGTTTGTAGACTCCGAAGGTCTCTCTACGGTCTTAAACAAGCCCCTCGAGCTTGGTATGAGAAGATGGATTATTTTCTTCTATCTATTGGTTTTGTTCATTGCCACTCCGATCATACAATATATCTCCAACATGTTGGTGAGGATATTGTGATACTTGTCTTGTATGTTAATGATTTGTTACTTACTGGCAACTCTTCTTCCCACATTCAGAGTATTTAGAGGGTTCTTTCTATGAAGTTTGACATGACAAATCTTGGGTCATTACATTATTTCCTTGGATTGCAAATTTCTCGACATGATTCGGGATTCATTTGAGTCAGCAAAAGTACACCCATGATCTTCTTCAACACTTTGATATGGCTGATTGCAAGCCAAGTCCATCTCATTTTTAGTCCGGGGTTACTCTTACTTCCACATGTACCACACTATTTTGTGATCCTACATTGATAGGCGGTTGGTTGGAAGTCTCATGTACTTGACCCATACTCGCCTTGATATTTCATTTGTAGTAGGGCTTGTATCTCGGTTTGCACATTCTCCTCATAGTAGTCACTGACAAGTTGTTAATAGAATTTTGTGCTATTTGCAGGGCACTTCCTACTTTAGACTACACTACACTAGGGTTTTACTCGGTTGGTTATACAAATTCAGATTGGGCGGTCTATTGATGACAAACGTTCCATTTCTGGCTATCTTTTTTTGTCTTGGTTCTTCTCCAGTTGCTTGGGCGTGCAAAATGCAACAGGTTATTGCACTTTCATCTTTAGAGGTAGAGTATAGGGCAACGGTTACAAGTCAATGATTCTTTGGCTTCAATAGTTATTGACAGAGGTTGGATTCCCACAGGATTCACCGGCCGTACTTTGGTATGATAACCAAAGTGCAATTCACATTTCTCACAACCCTGTTGAGCACCAACGGACCAAGCATAATGAGATACACATACACTTCATTCGTTAGGATATTCAGGATGGAGTTCTTTGCTTGGAGTACATTCTGACTCACCAGCAGGCTGCAGACATCTTTACGAAGCCTTTTGCATCACCTCGCTACCTTGAGTTGCGTGGCATGCTTGGGGTTTCGAAAGTTGTTTTGGGGGCTGTTCGTGACAACATCTTTCTTCTTCTTCTTCTTCTTTCTCATTCGTTCTAGCAGGATTCTTTCGTATTTTTGGTTCGAGATTTCTTCATGGATATATTGTACATGAGTACCGATCGGGGCAAGTTGTCGGGATTCATACTGGATATGCCGCTTTTATTTTGGGCCCCTAACTTCACTTGAGGGGGTGTTAGAGTATGTATTTACCTTAGCTCATGTTCACCCGGTACTTTATTTATCTTTATTGTATTTATTCTCACTCACTCATGTGTGTGGATATTTATTTTATATTATTTAGATATTAGGGAGATACTATCTAGTTGTTAGGTATAATTTTCCTTGATCTATGGTATTGACTAGATCTTTGATGACTAGTTCTTTCTTAAGTCTATGGTCTTGACTAGTTCGTTCCTTGATTTATGGCTTTATCTACGACCTTGACTGGTTCTTAGATTGATATTCCTTGCCTATATAAGCAAGACCCATTCTCATTGTATTTCATTGAGTTCCATAATAATATATGATATTGCTGCTCATTTGTTTGCAAAGGTTTATGTAAAGTTATTTTGGCGAATTACTTTCATCTTATTGAGCATGGTGTTTAATTAGCATTTAAGTTCTTCGTGGCTTGGTACGATCTGTTTATCATTCCTTTTACTTGACCATTTAAAAATATAGAACATTTTAAAAGTCAGAAAAAATAGACACTTTTAGTTTCCTGTCCAATATAGTTCATACTCATAGGCATTGAAACAAACATAGAGCATGTATTAGGGTATCTTACAATATCTATCAATAACGTATCGTTAAACCATATAACCATCAAGCACCAATTTGTACACAATTGAAGTCTTTTAAATTCTAATATTTTTTTATATAGTAATATTGTTTTTATATTCTATCAAACAAAAAAAGCCCTTGCTGCCAAACTTTATTGGAGGATGTTAGTTTATCCGGATGCTTTATGGGCTGCTAATATTCGAGCAAAATATGGGGAGAACAATCCTCCGATCAAATTATTAGATTACCCCTTCTTGCTAAAGGTTCACCTATACTTGTTGTTCTCAAAGTTGGTGAAACTATTATTAAGAAACAACTATTCTGGATTGTGAATAATGGGGAAAAGGCAAATTTTTGGACAGACTCTTGGGATGGACATCCTCCTATTCTAATGCAATTCCCTCAATTACAGCCTTTTATGGAAAGGTTGCATGACATAGGATGGAAAAAGGTTGCCCATTATATTCAGCCACCTAGCCAACCTTGGCAAATAGGAAAGCATTGGATTCCTCCTACTGATTGGCCAATTCACATCGGGCACGAGGGCCAAATTCTGATTTCTAATATATTGAAAGACCGTTCTCTCTCTACATCCCCTATGCCGGATACTTTAGGATGGGGGAATTCAAGCACTGGAGAATATACAGTTTCTTCAGGTTATGATTCTTTGATCAATAGTACCAATCATCCTCTTAAGGAAAATTTTAAGCAAATATGGCAGCCTGCTATATGGCCTAAAGTAAGTTATTTTGTCTGGTTGTTATTACACGGACGAATCTTAACGGGTGATTGCCTCATGAAATTTGGCTTTTTTGGCCCATACAGATGTTCTTTATGTTTGGAGGCTGATGAGAATCTCTCTCGTCTATTTTTTCAATGTGTATGGGTTGTGCCTTTGTGGAAGCTCCTTTCTCAATTGTTTAATATCTCTTGGTCCAGTATTGGCTCTTTTGAGCAGTTGATCACAGATTGGCAAGGACACCTTCCCAAAGGTCAAAATCTCTGCCCGTTGTTATGGATGTCCATTTCTCTTCTCCTTTGGAATATCTGGAAAGAAGGAATAAACAATTTTTCAACAGGCTAGCAGAGAAGTTGTTTATGTTTGGGACAAAACCAAAATAAATATTGCAGAGAGTATCAAACATAAGATCTCCTTACCTCTTATTCTTAATCCTCAATGGGAGCATATTTGCACACAACTTTCTTTGCAACCTAAGAGTGCGACTATGCCACCTTTCCAAAGAAACAAAAATTTAAACATGATGATCAATGGAAGGCTCCTCCGCAGGGGTATCTAAAGTTAAACACTGATGGAGCTTCAAGGGGTAATCCAGGTCTTGCAGCTATGGCGGGTATTGGTAGAAGCTCAGATTGGTCGGTTATATTCTTTTTTGCTGAAAACTTGGGTATGACTACCAATAACTTAGCCGAGTTGAAGGTTGTCTATAAAGGATTGCAAGAGGCCCTGAAAAGCGGTTGGACTAAAATCTAGATTGAATCAGATTCTAAAATTGTTGTCAGCCTGTTATCTAGCCCTGAAGAAAATCACAGTCCTAATTGGAGGATTGCTAAAGAAGTTTGGAGAATCAAAAGGTTGGAGGAACAATTTTAAGAAGTTCAGTATAGCCATATACCTAGAGAAAGAAATAAAGTTGCAGACGGTCTAGCCAACTGGGCCCTTGACAACCATAATATTGTTTGTTATGGTATGCCACCTCTATGGTGGTCGAATCAGCTTCAGACAGACATGAGACAAATTGTTAGTTTAGACTACATGCAATGAGTGGTTATAGTTTGCTTTTGTTGTATTCGGCTCGGGCTTGGTCAAAAAGTTTTCAAGCCTGGCACAGTGGAATTTGTAGTTATTGATTTCATATTAATATGATTGTGTTTTTTTTTAAATTAAATAAAAATGTTGGAGTTTACTGTTTTTTTTTTTAAATAAAAGAAATTTGTTGGAGTTTACCATTTGCACTTTTTAGAATCTAGTGTCAACTCCACTACTAGTTCATGAAGAACACAACAAAATTGTATGATCTATAATTTAAATGTCTGTGGCTATGCCTAGTGAACTCAATGTTCATGCTACTAGTACTATTGGTGGAAATGGGAAGTGGGAGGCCCTAGGGCTTCACCCTGTTCTATTCTATTGAGTGGATTTCTCATGAACACAAAAACATGTATGAAACAAGTAGACATCATTGGAATAGATTTGAGATCATCGATACAAAGGATTGGCCTATTTAACATGTCATTCTTTGTATTTTTAATTTCTCTAAACCTATGTTCCACCAAGTTTCTGGGATGGGGACGGCAGGGGATGGGGGAACGTGTTTCTGGACGGTTTTTTTGGAGGATTTTTTTAGGGGACGGCTATTAATTTATTAAAAATAAAGGAAAATATAAAAATATAGGAAATTTCAAATATTCATATGATAACATTGATAAAGCATTCATCACACACATTATAGAACCTTAATACATAAAATTGGAGCTGAATTGAGATTTCACATAAGGTTGAAGTTTCAATTACAATAATAATTACAATGAAATGCCCAAGGGCTGCAAGTTTCAACTAGACAACAACAAAATGTCTAAGCGTCCCCGTCCTTGAGTTTCTGAAACGTCCCTGGTACGGGGACGGGCCTAAAAGGGCAGGGGACGCATCCCCGTGGAGCATAGCTCTAAACCATTTTATGTAATTTGGATTGAAGAATAACTTGACAAGCTGAAGAGTAGTAGTAGACTTGCAACTTGTTGAAAAACTTGGGAATAGTTACTCTACTTGTTTTCTTGGAGAGTAGAGTCAAAGCTGGTGAGTGTCCAGTTACTAGGGAAGATGATTGTAACTATGTTTATATTATTAAGATAAAGTTTGCTGTATTAAAACATTTGAAAGCACGTCTGATTAAATTTCTCAAGTAGCTCGGCAGCTATATCAGTAGAATCAGAATCAGGAGGATATGCAGATTCTGCACTATCTTACTTGACCAACCTTAATTTGAGCAGAATGCTGTTCAAAATAAATAAAATCTGATACCTGCAAAAAGGACTTTCACAAAGCTCTTGACGTTTTATGATTTATGACAACCTTACAACCTTGGCTTTAAATATTTTGTCAACTCAGAATGAGTATTTTAGATTTGTTGAGTTAGTTTTTCTTCTTCATGGAGATGATTTTAATGTAAATTATGGTTGATGTTATATTGCAGGGATGATGAATGTCAAATGCCATGAAAAGTTCAAGAAGTGTATTAAGAAAGTTCAGAAGTCTGGAAAAGCTGGATTTTCTGAGAAATGCCCATATGATGTAGCAGTACCAACCATGACACAGGGTATGGATATGGCAATTATGTTCAGCCAGTTTAACAGTCCTGGGTATGAACTATGAAGAGTCTGGTTCATTTTAAGATGAACATGTTGGCTATTCTTTGTATTAGATACAGAATCATAAAGAATATGTCGAATAAAAACTCACAATATTCTACAATTGAGAATTTATTCCTCGGAAGTCTCAAAATCCTTTTGCATTGCTATTGTTCAGGCCAAAGGAATATTTCCTTATACACAATGCTTCTTTTTCTACTGGTTTACACACGTTCACATCGTTTGATTTTTGGTGGCAATTGCTTTTGAAGAGGTTTCTTTATTTTTATATATGCAGACTGGAAACCTTGCTGTAAAATTATTCTTTAATGAAGTTAATTTATTACTGCGAAGATGTTTTTATTTCATAATGCATAGTAATGCAGAAGTCTAATCTATTAAATTAACAATGACATACAAAGTTGCACTCATTAGTCTCAAGTGATTAGTATTAATGTGCCCTTTCTTGAGATTCTAAATTCCGTTTGTTGTTTTAATTATGTATGCTTGATGACGATCGACCTCCAGAGCACACATGTTCTGCATTATGATAATTCTTTATTTACTTTGATCTTCATCCTTACTATTGCTATTTCTTATCTTCGTCTTGCTAGTTTGTGAAGGCTGAATTCAAAATAAAGGTTTACCCGAGAAACATGCCTAAACAACACCTATGCATTTCCGTTTGGAATGTTTCAATCTCCTTACACGGGTTGAAAAGAAGTTTTTGATTTGATACTTGGCATATTTTAAGTGCAAATCTTAATATGGGTACGTTAAAATATCTGTCAATGGAAGAATACGAAAGCTTGGAAGGCTGTTTTAAAGTCCATATGTTTCAATCATATCCAATGTATCAAATGAATGTATTTGGATCCGAGTAAAGCTAACATTCAAGAAGTCCTTGTTAAGATTGGCTGTATATACCTCCACATTCTCTAGTTGGGATCACGTAGAGTTGGTTAGTAACTTATAAAACCTATTGCAGACACTACCTCTATAAGGATATAAGGCTTATAGTTTATATTAAGTCACTATTCGTTATGAATTAACTAATGTTTTGTTGTAACCACCTCAACCATTTGATAACTATCTCTTGCATAATAAAATGACTAGACACGCAATCTACAAGGCGTGCAATCCGCTTCTTCTTCATTATCTTGTGGTTTACATCTTCTAACATTGATATCAAAGCCATTGGTGCTTGGTAAGGTTTGTTATTCGAATAGAAGAATGCAAATCATGAAAAAGTACTAACTCATAGAACATCATTTCAAGGTTGTGAATCGTGAAAATGTCATTGCAAGGTATTTTTGAGATTGATCAAACCATTTTCAAGGGCATGACAACAATAGAGGTTGTTCGAAAAGGAAAATAACATCTGCACAGTTGCCATTTATGCTAGGAAAGTCGCGGCAGTTAGGGAGGGCGTAGGGAGGAGAGTAACATCATAGTTGATGCCAAAGAAGACACATTAGTAGTTAATCTGCAAAATTGCCATTGTTAGCATTGAAAACTAGTCGTGTGAAGGTGAAAATAGAGATACAAAGGATTAATAGCCGTTAGGGCACAAATCAAGGGCATATATTCTTGGGAAAAAGGAAAATCACGGATCCAACAACCATTAGGGCAAAATCGAGGGAATACAAGTTCGAAAAGAAAAATCTCAAATTACGAATTGCAAACCAGCGGGTCGATTCGGGGCTCACGAAAGTATCATGAAAATTGCGAAGCAATTGCTATAGTAAAGTTACAGTCCCATTCGAAGGAGAAATACATTTAGTTTTTTGTTAACAAGTAACAAAACTCCATTTGATGACTGTGAAGTTGATAGAAATTACTAAAGATGGACAAAAAAGTGGCATCGGTTCTTGTGGAGATTTGTATTGTGGGACGTATCTTGGTCGATATAAGCCACAACTACTTATCCATTGCCCAAACATACACCCCGTATTAGATTGTAAAAGAGACCTTGAATGCATTACATTTATCAACATAGGGGCTAAAACATCATGTACAAAAGATGGGAATTCAAGTGAAATCGAAAGAAGAGAGGAAGAAACAACCTTTAATAAAGCCCTCAAAACAAGATAGACTTTACCCTTTATAGAAGAAAGATGGAGGGAAAAGACTTGAGAAGCAAGTTAGAGAAGTCATGAATGAAGAATGGTGGATTCTCTTGTTGCAGAAAATTTTGGATTTTGGTAGTGAACAATGTGTCGAAGGAAACAAATAGTTGTCTAAAGCAATCAACCTAACATGCCGTGTCTTGAAGTTCACTTTGTCACCCCACTTGCATTGAATTAGGCTGAAAATTAAGTCCCATAACTAATACAAGTAGATTAATGAATTTCATGGCTATTGTAGCTTTCTTACCACATAAGGATAGCTCGGGACATTAATGCGAGTTGGTAGCAATTGACGGTAGCGACTTTTGACATAGAAGGAATGGAGGAATAGGTCCGAGCACGCGACGACATGGAAGGGACTTTGCAAGTTGAGGATCTTTACATGTATTCAAACAAGTAAAATAAGGTAGAGGGTTGTTGTACCAAATATGCAACCAAAATAATTGAGCATGAGTGTCAAATGTTGGGACGTCAAGACAGCATTGTGACAAGACATAATGTTTTGTGGCATTGAAAAATGTTGACAAGGTGGCACGAGTCTGTGAGGTGATGCATAACTTAAGAAGCTCGTTGTGGCAATAACAATGCTTCGTGGGCCCACACAATGGTTTATGAGAGAGTGGGAGCACGATGACTAACATAATGTGTGCACATCAAGGTAGTTGCACTCAAACCAAAAAATGAGAAAGCTCCAAGTAATCCGCAAACAATTAATCACCAAGAAATTGAGCATGCAAAAGAAATGTTCTACTCATTCTCATAGATCAAAAGAGAGAGTACATACTAGTAGTGCTATGTAACTCCCATACGTGGACTAATCATACCTCCATAAGGGAGAAAAAAGTTACAATTTATAAATAGAAAGTAACTTATGTATGACACCTATGACAACTATGATGCATAGGCCAATGACAACTATGATGCATAGGCCAATGACAGATTTTATGACAGAATCTGTCATATGTCATATAACTCCTAAAATACCTATGACTTACTTAAGTGAGATGACTCACCACGTGTGAGGTGGAAAATAACCAAACAAATAATAAATTTCTAAAATATATCCTCACACCAACACCCCCTTCATCAAAGCTTAGGTAGAGGCATGACAAGCCGAAAAAGAAAAAGGACTCCCCTAAATAACTAAGAAAAATGCTTCATATGGGTCTTGACAATAAGGCCTGATGAGGTACCCATGTACAAACTGCAATCTTTCTAAAAGAAGAAGGAGAGGAGAAGAGGACTAGAAAGTCCGTAGAAGATGAGCGACTGCAGTAGACCTCACCCCAAGAAGAGAGCGCCCTAAAAAAACTTGGTTTCAAGTGAAGGGTTAAGTAAAAATGTCTATAACCTCATCTCAAGTCCGACACTACTATAAATCAATGATGTCTCCATGAATCAACTCCCAAATGAAGTGCATATGTATCTCAATGTGCTTTGTATGCTAATGGAGAACGAGATTTTGAAAAATTGATATAGTGCTAAGGTTATCACAATAGATGATGGTAGGCCACCGAAAGTGAATGCCAAACTTTGTCAAAATCCTCGTAACCAAATAGATTTCGTGGCAACATTGACTTCTCTCCGTATTTTGTTTCGTAGAAATAGAAATCACGTTTTGTTTCTTGCTCGACTAAGTAATCGGACTTGAACCAAGAGAAAAGTTGTATATGGAGGTAGACTTCCGATGATTGAGATCACCGACCCAATCAAAATACGTGAATCCAATTAAATCAATCTTTGTTCTTCCCAAGTAATGAATGCCATCGGTATGAGTGCCTCTAACATAGTGAATGATCCGCTTAGCTGCTTTCTAATGTAGCTCATGAGGTTCTTGCATGAATTTACACACGATGCCAACAATAAACGAAATATCTGACTTGGTATGAGTTAGGTAGATTAAGCTCCTCACCAATTGGCGATAAAGGGTACCATCGACTAAGGGAGTGGATCAATCTACTAAATTGACTTTCGAAAGGAAGAGAGTGGGAGATGGCTTAAAATCAGACATGTTGAACCTAACTAGCAAATCAAGGGCATACTTGGGTTGAGCAATCGCGTTCCCCGAGTCAGACTTGGTAATTTGAATCCCAAGGAAGTAGTGAAGCAAACCCAACTTAGTCATGGAGAACTTGTTGGCTAAGACAATCTTCACGGAATAAATGATCAAGGAAGAGCTACCCATAATCAACAAGTCATCGACATACAAAACAAGGATAAGCACATACTCATCTTGCCGCAAAATGTAAACATTTGGGTCAGAGTGACACCTAGTGTATCTTGATGCGAGAAAAAGGAGTCCATCTTGGTATACCAATCCTGAGGGGCTTGTTTAAAGTCTGTAGATAGATTTCTTAAATATGCAAACGAGTGAGGAATCTTGGATATAACCAAATGTTTTTCTATATAGATTTTTTCCTCTAGGTCCCTATGAAGGAAGTCACTCTTAATGTCCATCAAATGAACTTCTCATTTATTAGCGGTTCTTATGACTAAGATTAGTTGAATAGAATTCATCTTCGCAATGGGAAAAAATCTTTGAATAGTCAACCCCAAAAAAATTGGAAGAAACTTTTAACCGTGACTCATGCTTTATAGTTTTCCATGTTCCCATTAACACCATACTCGGTTTGATATACACAATTACATCAAACCATTTTTCTTCCCTGAAAGAAGATGGGTGAGATCCCAAGTATCGTTCTTTAGGAGAGATGAATATTACTCTTCCATAACAAAATTCCACTCAATAATCCCAAAAGACTGCGGGTCAAAAGTGGAGGCGAAGAAGGCACGTGGCCCAACAAACTCGAACGAGTTCGTCTCTCGAACAGAAAATTGTTTGATGATAAGGTTGGGTAAAGCACTTTGGAATAAAAGACTTCTCATCTATGCTCCAAATTGATGTCCACTTGTATATTATCTTCCTCAAAAGGAACGGAAGACATGGTAATTTCTTTACCCTTCTTGAGAATACTTGGCTGTCAAGTATCATCTAAAGGGTGTAATGGGTTATCCTACGGTTATGATGGCTAGATCTAGAGTTAAATGTATGATAGAGCTTGTTTGAAAGTGGTTGATCTCGTGTAGGAACTATTTAGATGTTTTCTTAAAATAGTTTTTAGAATGTAGCGCTTGCTTTGGTGTTTATGCGAACAAAACAAAAATTGTACTTTGAAGTTTGTGTGGTTTATGTGGAAGAAAATAATTTAATTTGGAAGAAAAGAAGGTGATTTTTGCACATTTTTGTTTGGAATTGTATGGATTTTTTTTAAATATCAAGCTAAGTTTTTTTAAAAATGGTGTTTGAGGGTTGTAAATGTAAATTTGAAATATAATAGTTCACTAGAAATTAATTCAACAAATAGATTTTCAGATTATACATGTAAGTATTAAAGTTATAGACAAAATGCAACCGCACTACATTCAATTTTTTTAATAATATTTTCAAATATATTTTGATGGATGCAAAATGATAAAAGTTATTTTACTTGTTGAAATGATTTTAATAGTTTCAGATTTAAATGAGAAGATGTTGAATGGTTTTTTCCTAAATCTGCAAAAGATGCACAACTAGAAATAAATATAAACTTTCCAAATGCAAATGCAAAACTTGAGTTTATCCTCGTACAAATAAATCTAAGCTATAGTTGCAAATAATTTGTTGACAAATTATAACTAACCTAAATGAAATATGGCAAACTAGATACAAGACCTAAAATCTATTCTCACATGTAAGAATAGATATAGAGCTAAATACCATCGACAGCTTAAAATTTATACTAATCCTAATCTAATCTTTTTTTTGTTTTATTTTTCTCTTTGAAATAACAAAAATATGATCAATTTTACCAACTTCTCTATGGAAGAAAAAAAATTGGAAATCGGTTTGAAGTGACCTTCAGTTTTCCACTTCTAGATTTGTGCTCGATTAATTGAAGGAACAATTGCAACAACAAATGAAGGTGATGCAAAATCAATTGGAAGAAAGAAAAGACTTTGAATGAGATATGAAGGAACAAGAATGTTGGATTGATGTCCTTCAAACTTTCTTTTACAACAAAAGATGAATACCTAAATGTTGACCGAGTCTTAAATGGTAATTAACATCAATGATGAATGGTGCCCCTTTGATACTTCACCAAAAATAATCCCTAGAATCACTTTGGAATAACATATTAAAGAAAACTTCTTAACTTAGAAAATATCCAGACACTCTAATCTTCCAACATGAATTTTTCCAACCCCAAAAATGATTGCATAATTCCCTTTTCAAGGAGAAAATTTTTCTTGTGGATTTGATGAAATCCACAAGTGAAAGATCAAAATATTGATCAATGGTCTTGATTAGATGCAAGGGAATTAAGTGTAGTGTCTAGAAATGACCTAGTTGATTAATATTTAGGGTGAAGGGATAAGTATGCAAAATGAGTCAAAAACACATTCTTGGGCTAACTTTTAAATGCGCATGCAATGGTAATGAGTCCACTCATAAACACAAGCTGCATTTGTGTAACCATTGTGGTAACTTGATGAGACTGCCATGATGGTTTGTTAAGGTGTCATGATAGGATGGAAGATTTCCATAGATTTTGGACAACCTTCAAGGTGGTTCTCATGCTCAAACAATAGTGTAAATTGGAGGCAAAAAGGGAAATATCCGGTCTTGGTAGTTAGAGTAAGTTCTGCGGATAAGTTGAGCAAAAATAAGTAGGAATAGAAAGGATAAAGGAAGGGACTAGGTTTGAGCATTTATGTACATTTTCCACATCATAACATCATTGAGTCTTTTAAAATATAACATCATGTAAAATTTGGGTGGCATACATATTGCCCCCATGGGGAGTGCATGCTCTGAATTGGGTAAGGTATGTTTCTCAATAATTATGCATGAAAGGAAATGAGGGACTTAGAAATAACTAATTCACTTACTTACCTTGATGTGAAACAAATACAATCGAGACACCCCACCATCTCTAATCATGAAAATGGGAATATATTACAACATACATAAAGCAAAGCAACAAGTACTACATAATTGAAACATTAACAAAATGACTTACTTGTATATGGTGGGCTATCATACTACCTAGCCTATCTCATTTGAGAGGGAGGACATTGTTGTAGGATGCAAGTTGACACCTACAAAAATACATGGAGAAAACAAAATGAATACACAATATAATTTTTTTATTAAATGTCGGTAGGAAAATAAAGCTAATGCTAGAGCAATGTCATGCCACAAGTAGTCCTACAAAAATTTATATTTATTCAAAATATTATTTAGAATGCAATATAAACCACTACATACTAAACACATTATTTTTTCAAAATTTAAAACTTTAAATAATGAGACCTTAAATAGAAAATTTTACCCAATTTAGAAATCATACACACTTTTCACCATGCGATTCTTCACTTGAAACTCCCATGGGAGTGAGTCACTTCCTTCAAAGTAAATAGACCTGAAATCTACTTTTTCTACAAGAAGGACATAATTGGATTGTCATCATTAAAAATTTCTAGGTTTTTGAATTATTTGGCACACTTGGACGAAAAACCATTTCCATCAAAAATTTTCTCCCTTGAAATCCGGATGTGGAATCATCAACGAGGCCTATACCGCCAATGAGTCGCTCGACATTTTGATCTCTATGGACTTCTTTAATGTCAAATGCATCAAAAGCTTCAAGATAATCCTGATAATATTCCCGTAGTGGCGGAGAGGAGAGTATTTCACTTGAAATATGTCTCTTACTTGTTTCACATTTAACTCAACATCTCCTTGTAGGATGAGTTTCTTGATGCCCATCTCTTTGACAACTTACAACTTGAGGAACAAGGCTTCATATTCAACCATGTTGTTCGTATTGGAGAACTATAACTTTCATACCAAAGGGAACACATCTCTTTGTGGAAAGGATAAAAATGCTTGCTCTTGAGCCACTTGTAGAACAACTCCCATCGAATTCCATGTTCCAGATTACATTAGTCGTATGTTAGTCTTTCCCGGAGAACATGAAGCTCTTCGCCTCGTTTGGAACTCATGAAGTAGTTCCCATTTCCTCTTTCCTCATATAGAATCTTCCCGATTCTTCAAATGAAGCCTTTCCCAATTCTCTCGATCTCGGAAGATGATATTTTCTTTAGGATCATCTCGACTTCCGAATTGTGTATTACATCTTGGGCTCAAGAAGGAGCTTCTTCATTTCGTTCTTGACTGGTATTAATTTAGAAGACCAATTCATTTGAATCTCACCTCCCATCTCTTGGTAGAAGTTTCTACTTGAGGAGCATTCCATAGGTAGCTGACATATCTGCCACTATAATTGTTGCTTTTACCCGCTTCTCTGGATAGGCCACGAGAATCATCATTGCATCTTTTATTCTTCCAAAAGTGGAACCTCCTTTGTTTCCATTAAGTAACAATGACCAAATGACCGATAAAGACTCAAACCAAGAGCTTGAAGAATCTTAGCAAACATGACATTGGTAGAGGTACCCGAGTTAATAATACAAATATTCAAGAAGTACCCATCAAGTACCCATTATTCAACAAGGAAATATAGAAAGGTTGTATTTTTTTGGTGGATGAAGAGGTAGAGGCTAGAAGGTTTTGGCTTGGGATTAGCTCAGGAGTGGGAAGCAAACCTTTAGAAGTGGATGACACTTTGGATTTGGAACTTCAACCTTTGATGAAGTTAACTAACTTCTCAAACTGATCAAGGTGAGTTTGTAAGTATTCAGATTCAAAGATTTGAACTTTGGTCATTTTTACATGGTCAATGATATCAAAGTTTGAGGAAGGGTTTTCAAGAGCATTGGAAACACTATCTTGATTTGACCTAGAAGAAGTACTTGTAGATTTTTCATCACTCTTATGACGTGCAGAAGTGGAAACATCATTCTTAGAAGGGGTAGCGAGTGCTTGGATTACCTTGCTTAAAAGATGTCTTGCGAGGAGGCGTAGCCTCATAGTTCTTCTTGGCCAATTCAAAAGGAGAAGAAAATCTCACCCCAAATGGCTCGATATGATTAACATTCTTGGTTGCGATTTTCTCCACCCATATTTTGTACGTTCACCGTTGTGTGTGTGTGTGTGTGTGTGTGTGTGTGTGTGTGTGTGTGTGTGTGTGTGTGTGTGTGTGTGTGTGTGTGTGTGTGTACACACACACACACAAGTGTGCTTTTCAATTAAAATAAAATAAAAAATTATCTTAAACATCATGACGTAACGCATATTAGTGTTGAATGTTATAATTTAAGCCAAAGATAAAATTATGATAGGTTTTTTCTAAAGAAAACTAATTTATGGGGATGATGACCGGGTGAGAAGTTTATTTGGGATATTGGAGCGGGAGGTGGAAGACACCGATTTTGTAGTACTTCTTGTCGGTGGGTTAATTCACGACAAAAAAATATTATTATAATTTTAGCTTTCAACATAAACATCTCTCATAAAGGTGATAAACAAAGATAGTTACAAGATGCAACTTGCATGACAAAGTTATTGTTTAAATTTGACAATCGATTACTCGTGTTAAGGTAGGGATTATTTACTAGTAATTGCACATGAGTTGCAAATTACGCCAGAGAGGATAACAATGTTAAGTTTGTTGGAGTTGTAATTTACAACGAAGTGTATGCAAACTTAAAAATAAACAAAAACTTTCTAGAAACTGAGAATAATCGGCACATGGCACATTATTATAGTGCAAGCTTATTTTTTTAGATTGCTTCATTTAACATCACCAATAATCGCACAAGAACATTCCCCCCTTTTAAAATGAATGAAATGGTTCCCATTTCTCTCAACAATTTTACAAAAATCTTAGAGTTAATTTTCGTTATAGAGAGGGAATGAGCACATATATCATAAGAGACACTATGGGTCAAAAGTATTCGACCAACTCCAATTGTAGACACTAAAATTAGGTCACACTCCCCTTTGTCCTTTGACATATAAGTACCCTTCATCACTTTCACCTAGCCATGGCCCCCTTCACCACACTAGTATTAATTTAATTAATTAAATTAAATTAATGCTTTACCCTCACTATATTTATTATTTAAATATCTTATCTAAATAATATCTACACATATAGTTCACTTAGACACCTCATCAAGCTAACTCACCTTAAGACCTATTCTTAGCAAGTTACCATAACTAACTAAGACTTACCCAAACCCTAAAAATCAATGCCTACACTCCCTCTAACCACATTCTTGCATGCTCACAAAATCTCCCAGTCTAATCCATGGGATAACGACATGAGATCCAAGGAAATCAGGAGGATCTCCCCTAAGTTTGGTAAACCTAGAAAATCTCGCCTTGTTCGACATCGGTTTCCCTTAACCGCTTGTTGCCGGACCGCCTATCTTCAAGCTTACCCCTTTTTAACTCCTGAACTACCTTATTCTCAAGGTTGGCAAACATTGGGAGAAAGTTGATGAGCAAGAATGAGAGCTCAAAGAGATAACGCATCTTCAGAGAGCCAATTCCAGTAAGAACTCACATCCAAGGAAGGAGATTGAGCATCTTCTCCTGCACAACCATCCCAACCACCTTCTAAATTATCCAAGCAAAAGAGGAGTGTGCATGCAGCCCATGCAAAAGCTTTTCTTCAGTTGGTAATCACTTTCAGCCTTCAAATCCATCACCGACACCTCCATCCATCACACACAAGCCTTCAGGAACGAAATCCAAGTAAGTACAATATCATACTTTCCTAGTTATTTCATTTCATCATTGTTTTATCACCTATTGTTTATCTTGCTCCTTATTGACCTTCTCCACATTTTCACCTCCATATACCCATCAAAACCTCACAAAATCCCACTCCAGCCACCCAATACCTCGTCTCGACCAACCAAAGTCCTTTGTGCAATCACAAAGGAGGCCAAAACCCTGTTTCGTGACGTTTCCAAATCTCACAATAACCGGCGCCGGTTATACCTAACCAAGTCACCCCTGACCGACACCGGTCTCTGTATTTGCCTACACAGCCTAGAACAGAGACCTACCCACCTAATTTCATCTCACCCTCATTCACCGGTGACCTATCCGAGACCTTTATCAGACCTGTAGAACCTAGAACCAACCATTTGACCTGCGGATTCTATTCTAGCTTAGCCTGTTAGATTAGATCTATTTTCTTATTGTGTTTTAAGTGAGATACCTAAATCATTTTAAAATAATAATAGGATTTACCTTGTTTTTAGCATTAATTTGTTTAAAACAGTGGACTGACAACCATCTAGGAAGTACCACACTTCTCGGATCTAGCTCATGCTAGGCAGTTCACTGCTATATGTTTTAATTCTTTCTGGTGGTCTTACTTTCATTATAGGTAGTTCCTCCTAGCTAAAAGGAAGCTCTCATGGTCAACTATGGATTCGGAAGTCATACACGCGCAACAACCCATCAACTGACATTTGAACAGGTATTCCTCCTATGCCCGTTACCCTATCTATTTCGTCAACAATTCAAAGAAACAATCTAAGAAAAAGGTGAAACATTTTGGCACGCCCAGTGGGACCCATCCGGGTTCCTTGCATTTCATTCATTCCTAGGAAAAAGTCGTGTGTTTGTTTCCCTTCTAAAAAGCGTACACACTAATTTCTTCCCTGGTAATCCACTCCTTTTTATCTTTCTAAAGGAAACTTTTCTTTTGGTGTATTTAAAAAGAATCATTTCTTCATGTTTTCTAGCATTTTAGTGAAAGAGCATCCCTCTTCCTTTTCATCTTATTGTGTCATCCAATGTCATATTTTTGATTTGGGTTTAAAATCATTGCATCTCATTCTGATTTTCTACATTAGCTCACATTAATTGAGGGCAACCTATACGCTGGAAGTCATTACCAATTGATGGTTGACAAACGAATCATAGAAAAGCACTTCTATCCTTTTCTCTTTCTCTGAGTCTTACCAAACCACACAAAAATTCAAATACATACATTCTTAAACAACATCTTACCTGGAAGAAGCTGTAGGTGATCACACGATCACAACACAATGGGCACCCAAACTCGCTGCTTTGTCGAGTCATACTTCAGAGCGTAGCCCGCCCCCACCATAACAAACTGAAACCTCACCCTTTAGATCTCCTTCTTTGTAGGAAGCCATCCTCACCAAAAACTCTATTTCACAATTCATGTGTCAGTCCCTAAATAACATAAGCTGAACAAACGTAATAGAATAGGCACTCTAGGAACATTCTTTCTTAGTGTTCTGTTTGATTTGCATTTTGAGGTGAGAGCTTTCGATCATTATTTTTGTCTTTCCTTGCACATTCCCAATCATAGTCGGAGTATTCTGACTACGTCTAAGTGTGTCTGGACCACATCTACATCATTCCTAGAATTCTAGGTCTGATTCCACATCAAATTCTAATTCACAACCACTTTTTCTCATCATTGTTTCAATTTCACAGTGACCATCATTGGTTACCTTTGACTGCCATCGGTTACCTCTGACCGCCATCGGTTACGCTCAACCGACGTTGGTTCTAGGTCCTTTTGCTAACCTATTCAAAAGGATAGTTTCACTTCACTTTTTTCCACCTTCCACAGTCTCTGTCACTTTTTCCATTGACGTTTTACACATTCCCAGATTTGGCATAGATTTAGCCTTCTACCTCATTGTTTACTCATCGCTATTTTCCATAAGAATCCGATAATGCGGTTACCCCTGACCGACGTCGGTTTTGCCTAACCGGCATCGGTTAACCTGTTTCACATTCCACTCACCATTTGTCACTTCATCCATTTTTTTAATCACCAGATTCACCTATTTCTGCTATTCTCTGTATTATTTACAGAGAAACAACCTCGCTTGATCAATACTAGTTCACATGGTACTAACCCGAAGACAAGCGAATGCCCTCGTGTTCCACGCTAGTCGCCAACCACTCCCACCTAGTCCTTCACCACCCTCTATTTTATCACCAGCCATGGATCCCATCCAGCCTACCACTATCATTACCAGAGATGAGGAGTTCGCACAACTCCTTGACTAGAACCCTGCTACCTTGCAGTTTTACCTCTTCTATTCGTCCACTTGAGATGCCTCGGGTCAGTTGATATACGACATGCCCGTATCTATCCCCCCGACACTTGCACCCACTTCGCATCAGCCCCACCGCTCTGTGCTACTTCCGATCCACCTTATCCCCAGCTTGTTTGCACGCTTAGGTCCTATACCGCTATGATGCCATGCTTTGTTACCCCTATAGCACCCATTACATCTACCATACCCTCGTCGATTACCCCAAACAAAACCTCATCCATCCCTCATGTCTCACATATACCTGTAGCTACGTTCCCACCTCCAGTGTCGGTGACCCCTACCCCTTTTCAAAACATCGTCCTTTCTATTCCACAATCATTAGCCCCTATTGCCACTAGGGTTACCACGACCCTTCCTCCCCCATATACATACTACCAACAACCACCTGTTTCATCTATCATTCATTCCGTATGTACCCCCTATTTCTTTGCCTTCTTCTCCGCCACCTTACATGGCAGCCCCATACACTGGAATGCCCCACCCATTATACACCCAAAACCAACCTCCTCACACTATAGGAGGCATCCAATCATCACAGCCCACCAATGACCTAATTAAATTGATGATGGACAAGATGCAAACACTGGAGGCATCGGTTTCGGCTCCCGTAACACTCTCACTTACGATGAGATTTGCAATGAGCCTATTCACCCATCCATTCCCATCCGTTCATACCCTGTGCATTGGGAAATGCCAAAATTCAATCATTTCAATAGTAAGGAAGACCCACAACAACATTTGCGCTCGTTTAAACATGGGTGTTATTTGATTGCTCATGATGATGCCTTACTTTTGAGAACTTTTCCCATGTCCCTCACTGGACCTGCATTAGACTGGTATAGTGGGTTACCCAAACACTCCATATTTTCATTTAATCAGGTAGCCCAAGCTTTCTTGGATCATTTTTCCATCAACATCGCCAAGAAAGTTACCATGACCGATCTATATTCCACATGTCAGTATGAGGATGAATCTATTGCAGATTTTGTCACTCACTGGCACACTGATCAATCAGCTTACCTTTCAACTGCCACAAACTGAACTCATCGAGCTCTTCACTCGAGCTTGCGCTAGACATATCTCCCGACCTTGCAGGTCCAAACTTTCAGAACATTTGATGAGGCATTGACTATGGCACAAAAGTTAGAGATTCGGGCCATCAAAGAAAAGAAAATCCAATTACGAAATAAAAATTCGGCATTCAAGTCGAATGAAACCTCTTCCTCTTCTAAACCACCAACCAGTTATTCAAAGGCTAAAGGTACCACTAACGCAATAGTACTCAAGGCCGGCCCAGCTCATCCATCCAATCAAGCCATGCCCTCATCTAATCTATCACCTGTACAAGCTTTTCAATTCAGACAAGAGCAGTGAAAATATACCCCAATTGGGGAACCTTACTCTTCTGTTTTAGAAAAGCTGATCAAAGCTGGCACCATCACCCTTCCACCCATAAAACCACACACTGGTTTTGACCCTGCTCGCCCCATGCCCGCATGGTATAAGGAACAAGATTTTTGTAACTATCACCGTGTAAAGGGTCATAGTGATGGCAACTGCATCACTTTTAAGAATATTGTCCAAGAAATGCTCGAGAAAGGTGAGTTGACTATGGATAATCCTAACGCCGCCCCTAACCAAAATCTACAAATATTTAAAAAACCATTTCCCAATCATGCCCCTTCATCCAATCAAACCGGTGAGACATCCACTCATGATACCCATACCCGTGAGGTTCACACAATCTTTAACGAGGTACCGCCGCATCTCAATTACCTCACATTCCTTCCATAGAGGAAATCCTAGCTCGACACCCTCCTTCCACGTCTGAACCAACCGTCACTATTCCTTCACCAATAAAGGAACACCCTTCATCTCCTACAGAGGAGTCTTTTGCTGACATTGAGACCCTCTCACCCCTAGCTTCTCCACTTAGCGAACCTTTACCTACCGTAACTCCTCCACCCACAGCGGAGCACCCATTATCTCCTCCACCCACAGAGGAGCACCCATTATCTCCTCCACCTACAGAGGAGCACTTGTTATCTCCTCCACCCATAAAGGAGCACCTATCCATTCCTCCCCTCATAGAGGAACTCCCATCATCCATTCCACCCATCATAGACCCAGTGGGGATAGCCTTGCCTCTTGGCGAGCATTCTCCATCCGCTACTCGACATCCAACAGACCTACTTTCAGCTCTCTTACCCACGGAAGCTGAAACTGGCTGATTCCCCATCTCCAAGATTCATTTTATGGGAATTCCCATTAGGTCTTCACTAGCTCCACCCACAAACGTGCCATTCTCGCGTTTGGTTGATCACTTAGAGTATGTGGATAGAGCCTTGTTATGGGGTGCCTCTTACTCCCTGTCTCAACACAAATGCAGAGATCCCTCGATGACACCTCCACTATCTACCCAAGCACATTTCCACCCATTAAACCACATACAACCACTGTTATTGCAACCCCTTCTATGATACCCATTAGCACTCACACCACACCCTTACCCATAACCCGACCTATGCCTAAACCCCAACCCATACCCACAATATTTACCTCCACTAAACCTATTACCACTTTAGGGGTTACCCTGACCACCAGCCTTACTCATCCACCTATTAAACTGGATTTAGCTACATCCTCCAAAACCACACCTACTCTGACACCCAAGCTAAAGAAACAAACTCATCAACCTCATACCCTTACCGCACCAATCACACCCGCACTTGTCCCATCTACCTTAAGACCTCAGCGCCTAACATGGTCAAGCACCCCTCACCCGTTCATAACCCAATACCACAATCACCCATTCCTGCCTCACAAATCTCTAACCTACCTAGTCACACAACATGACTCATACCCACACCTGTAGCCTCTTTACCACCAATACCTCCGATACCTTCAACCGTTGCTTCACTACCTACTACACTTCAGTCATTGTCCCTCACACCCCAAGCATGACCTACGTCATCTACCTTCATAGCACCCCCATTATCCTCATGGGTAACTCGCCCTCTTCCTCCATCTGCTTTTCCTTCTAGACCTCGTACGCCCACATCACCTTTACCCAAGAAGGTGCACCCCAAAACAAAACCCCACTACCCCACAACAAGGTAGTCAAACCAAAACCACACCTTCCTACCCATCCATCTACTGTACCCATACCTAAATGAACCCGACCGATACCTCAAACCACACCGGTGCCTAAACCCATAGTTCGACCTGTTCCTACACTTCCAAAAATAATTCCCAGATAACCGATCACACCTACGCCCAAACCCACATTCACTTCCCATTGTGATCCACTAGCAGGATCCTATGCCAAGATTTTAACCAACCTCCTCGAGACATATGTTATTACATTACCGCCACTTCGACCTTACGACCCCCTCAAACCCAAGCCAAAAGGGTTTGATGATACCAAAATTTGTGCATACCATCGTGTGCCAGGGCATGATGTGGAGAACTAGTAAGGCTTTGAAAACCGTCCTTCTCCAATTGTGTCCACCAAAACCAACTTTGATGATGATGACCTTCTTGACAAGGATCTTGCTTCACCTACCCCCATTCCCACACTGCATACTCAATAACCACAACCTCCACCCTCACAACTCCCAGAACCACACAAAAAATTTGAAATTAACATGGTTCGCATAAGATAACTTGCCACGCCACCACCCAATTGTTGCTTTGTGCCCAAATCACCTCATAAGGATTTTCTCCTCTTGTAGGTTTTTTCCTTTATGTCATTATACCACTTACCCTACACCCTCTCCCTTTGACAAATTCCCTCAAATCAACATGGTACACGTTACTACACGTGTGCAGAAGGGTAAAGAAAAGGCAGCTGACCCACCAACCAATCCTATACCTAACATACCATCTACACCTATACCTAAGATAACTATACGCAGGCCCCACATACCCCATTTCTAATGGCGTCACACATCGCACCATGCTCAAACAATTACACCAATCACCCCTCAAAATGTCCTTATATGACCTCATCCAAACCTCGAATCCCATCGGCAAGCCCTCATGGAGGTTCTTCAATCTATCGAGGTTTTACCCAATGACCCTACACCCGTAGCATCCATTATCACACCCCATCATGTAGCCTCTCTCACCAAATTACCACCTTCATCCTCACCTCACCTTGTTCACCAAGTGGCCTCCTTAGCTTCTCAGAGGCAGAGATTGCGCCATACCAAAATGATGACCCAAACCCAGCCCTCTTCATCTCTATACACATTGATGACATACGGGTATGCCGTGTGATGATTGATGGAGGTGCTAACATTAACATCATTTCATCCCATGCATTTTCTCAAATGCGCATACCTAACAATTGCATGCACAAACATCTGGTCATGTTGCGTTCATTCAACGATGCTATCACCTCCACACTAGGCACTCGTCATCCTTCACGTTCGCGTGGGCCCCGCACTATTCCAGAATTGTTTTATGTTTTGGAGGGGGAATTCCAATATAACTTGTTGCTCGGTAGACCCTGGATCCATGTGTCATGGGTTGCGTTCCTTCCACTTTGCATCATTGTGTAAAGTTTGAACACAAAGGACACACTTATACCATTCCAGCTGACCCATCACCTTTCAAAACATGCAACATGCTTTACCGACCCAACGACGTACTCATACCGGTCAAGCCATCTACTTCCGCAACCAATACCACTTCACCTACACCTACACCCACACCTACCAGTACGATCGTTACTTTCACCGCATGTACCTCCTCCATGCCTACCACTACTATAACCTCCACAGCTTGACCCATTAGCTGCCCAATCCATTAACACCACCTCCGCATCGACCTCCGACACATCGTCCATACCAGCTACCCACATACCAACCACTGATCCCTTGGAAGGTGTTTTTCAATGCCTCACTGGGGGAGTACCGCCTATATAGCGTTAACACATTCCTTACTCCGCGTGAGTATGGAAGCCTTCACCAACACCCTCACTATGATCACCGTATAGGAGAACACCTCCTTTATGGTCCTCGTCATCTTCGTACTAGTCTCACCTATGGGGGAATTGATACTACCATCTACACACCTGAACCACCTTCACAACCTCGCCCATTTTCCACTTACTTCCAATCACTCACCAATCACCGTTTCACCCACACTTTCCTACACCACTGTACGTGGAAGGGTTTTAGTTTCAACTTTTACGAACAGGGTTGCCATACCGTTATTCCATGTACCACCCGCAAACATAATGACCGTAGTGGTATCGGATTCCCAAACCTTCTACCAAATAGGCCCGCATTGAATTCATTGAGGACCCTAGCCCTTCTCCACCTTCATCACCCCCTCACTAACAAAGTCGATGGATCCTGAATCTATCCCTCCTAACTTTTTTTTTTCATAAACACCATTTCCTTGGGGCCTTTGACTTATCAATGCGAAGGCAAGGCCCCTTCCACTCTTCCATTCCTGTATCCTGAGATGATCGACGATGACACACCAACCATTAACGTCATTCAATGTCAGGATGATGAATCCATACTCACCTACCTTGGTGCAGAAGACTCATATATTCATTGGTCATTACCCTCTGAGATGCAAACCATGTTGAATGAATCGACTATCGAGATCAACATTCATACTCAGGATGACCCGCACATCCTAAAGATCAGAAAATCTTTAGATGTTGTTGAACAGAAGCCCTCACTTCTTTTCTCTGAGATCATAACCACGCTTTCGCTTGGTCTTACACCGACATGCTTGGTATTGACCCCACCATAGTGGTCCATAATATCGTAACCGTTCTCGATGCCAAACCTATCAAACAAAAGTTGAGGAAAACACACCCTCGCATTGCTCTTCTCGTAAAAGAAGAAATTCAACAACTTCTTTCGCTTTCCTTCATCTTACCCATTGATTACCCTCATTGATTTCTAACATTGTCCCTGCCCTAAAGCAATGGGGTGACTCCACATTTGCACGGACTTTCGTGACCTCAACCTCACCTTGCCCGAAAGATGACTTTCCCTGCCCGATATTTGATCAATTGGTAGACCTTACCGCGGGTCATGAGATGCTCTCGCTCATGGATGGTTTCTCGGGTTATAACCAAATTTTGCTTGCCCTAGAGGATCAGCACAAGACCGCATTCATTACCCCTTGGGGACCTTCTGCTATTGAGTCATGCCTTTTGGCCTTAAAAACGCTGGTGCTACATATCAGCGTGTTATGACTTACATCTTCCATGATATCATGCATCGCATATTGGAAGATTACGTGGATGATCTCTTGGCTAAATCTAAACACCATGCCGAGCACCTCGCTATCCTCAAAACCATCTTTGACCGCCTCATTAAATATTATGTCTGCCTTCAGCCTAAAAAGTGTGTCTTCATGGTTCTCTCAGGAAAGCTCCTGGGATTTATCATTTCCTTACGTGGTATAGAAGTTGACCCAACAAAAGTCAAGGCCATTTTGGAAATGCCTCCCCACGAACCTCAAACAACTCCGTAGCCTACAAGGTAAATTGTAGTCCATTCACCGATTTATTTCCCAACTCTCCGACTGCTTGTCAACCATTTCATCATCTTGCTTAGGAAGGACGTCTCTTTCAAATGGGATGACGACTGCCACAAAGCTTTTGAGGCCTTAAAACAATACCTTCTCCAACCACCCATACTTATCCCACCTAAAGATGACCAACCTTTTTACCTATACATATCAGCTACCGATCACTCTTTGGGAGCCATGCTCGCTCATCGTGATGAACAACATAGGGAGCAAGTGGTTTATTATATAATCTGTACCCTTCGGACTACAAACCGATACACTCACCCTGAAAAACTATGCTTAGCCTTAGTTTTCGTTGCCACCAAACTCCGCCATTACCTACTCAACCACAAAACCTATGTTGTGACCAACACCGACCCTTTACACATCATGTACACTAAACCTTATCAAAATCAGTGCACCGTGTGATGGCTTATGCTTTTAGCTGATCTTGACCTCAAATTCATCCACCAAAAGTCCATTAAGGGCCAGGCTATCGCCGACCAATTGGCTGACACACCTATTGCCAGGGACCAACCCTCGAACTTTGATTTCCCTGACGAATCCATTGCTCACCTCTCTTTGGATGACGACCCTTACCAAATGACCTTATTCTTTGACGGTTCCAAATGTCAGCATGGGGGTGGTGCAGGAATTATCCTCATTCCTCTTGAGGGTGAACCCATGCCCTTATCATTTAAACTTGACTTCAATGCACCAACAATATCACCGAATACGAAGCGCTCGTATTGGGTCTCATGACCGCCTATGCCTTAGACATTAAGTCCATTAATATCTTTGGTGATTCTCAACTAGTAGTAAACCAAGTCAATGGTGTTTATTAGTGTCATAATGAAATACTTCAAGAATACAAATACTATGTCAACATCATGTTGACTACCTTTGACCGCTATAAAATTCAAACCATTCCGCGATCCACCAATAAATTTGCGGATACCATGGCCTGCCTCGCTTCTCAAATACCCGCTTCACCTGATGATTCAAACATATTTGTTACCATAAAACACATACCGAGACCTTCTTATCAATCTTGTTGTATTAACCTCATCCAAACTACCTCACTGAACACACACGATCTTTGGTATAAGTAGCTTGCGGATTACCTTTCCCTTTCTATATTGCCTCCTGATCTCACACGTAATGGACAACACACCTTTCTCAAAAAGGCCTCTCGTTATGTTATCATGGGTGGCCTTCTCTATAAATGAGGCTTTGACGGTATTCTCTTACAATGCCTCACCAACTTTGAAATCCCTACACCATTAAAGAAGTTCACGATGGCATATGTGGAGGTCACTTTAGTGGCCTTGCTATTGCTAAGCGTATTCTTCACCTAGGCTATTACTGGCCGACCCTTAATCATGATTGTTGCGACTATGTCAAATGCGCATGTGAAATGTCAACAACATTCCAACCTTCATCATACACCCAGTCATGCCTTACAGTCACTCGTGACCTTTGGCCCTTCTCTCAATGGGGTTTGAACCTTTTCGAGAAATCAATCCTCATTCTTCCCAACGCCATCAATGGATCATAACTGCTACCGAATACTACACAAAATGGGTAGAAGCCATACCACTTATCTCCATGAAAGCCGAGAAAATATGTGAGTTTATTAACCATCACATCATTTGTCACTTTGGTGTCCCTCATCGCCTCATCATTGACAATGGAAAATAATTCAAAAACAAAACATTGCAAAAAATTTGTGACGCCTTCGGCATTCAACTTAGTTTCTCCTCACCTTATTACCCACAAACCAACGGCCAAGCCGAATCCACTAACAAAACCCTCAATAAAATTCTCATGAAATTGGTTGATGATACTGGGAAGGATTGGCATACGCACATTCCTTTTGCTCTATGGGCATACCGTACTAGTATTCACACTGCCACTGCGGCTACACCCTTTTCACTGGTCTACGGTACCGAGGCTGTTCTACCTCTTGAAGTCCAGATCCCCTCACTCTGTATTTCTCTCCATGACATGCTTACTGATGATGAATTTCGTCAGGATCGCTTAGCACAATTGGAGTTATTAGACGAATGTCATCTTAATGCTCTGGATCACCTCCAAGTCTATCAAAAACACATCAAGCGTGCTTATGAAAAACGTGTTCATGAACATACCTTCCAAGTTGGTGACCTTGTTTTGAAAGAAAATCAACACGTAACCAAAGCAGAGAAAAGAAAACGGGAAAATTTTCTCCTAATTGGCTTGGACCATACATTGTAACTCATACCTATGGATCAGGTGCCTATCGGTTGTCCTCGCTTGAGGGTAAACCCAAACCTGAGCCCCTTAACACATTACATCTTTGACCATTCTACTATTGACCTCTAGTCCTACATCACTATTTATCTAGTTCATGCTCATCCCTTGAGTGCCATTTACCTTTTCCATACCTCATCTCCAATGACTAAACAAGGATCATGTGATTACCCGTCACCCTTTTTCCTGTTCTTAAATATGTGCACCACGGCTCTACACATGGCATGATTCTCATGGATACTTTTTGTCTTCTTTTTAGATGAGATCCCATGGTCGTTCACCTTTTCCTTCTCAACAAGAACCAAATGCTTCGTTATAGTCTCGTCCATGACTTAAAAGCCAAAAAAAAAACAAACAAGATGAATCCCTCAAAAGGACATCTTCCAAAATAAGGGATCCACTCCTTGAGTCAAACTTCCAATATAAAAGATGAATCCCTCAAAAGGACATCTTCCGCCTTCAATTGTCACTATAAGTAGACTGCTCCCTCGAAGGACAACTATAAAAAGCTCACAACTCTCTACATAGTTTTTCCAAAGAGAAGACTATGTTCTTAAAAATCAAAATTCAGAAGCTTCCCGCATCGATCAGCTTCACGAAGACCTCAAGGAGCCATGTATTCATCCCATATAGACTTCCCGCATCGATCAGTCTATCTAAAAAAAAAAAAAGAAAAAAAAAAACTTTTTCGTCATGGACTTGCCTATTGTGATCTTGGCTCTATTGCCCAAGGCATTCTACTTCCCATTTTATGACCCAATAAGCTGCACCTCATTACCCGTTGTCTTTTCACCTCATACTACCTCAAGGGACCCGCTGCACCTACGACATTTGGTGATTCTGTGACTATTCGTCACTCTTAGAGTAATCAATCATGTAATGTCTTTCGGGTCTTACGTTCATTGGCCTCTCTAAAGATGTGTTTCATACATTTTGATCCTTGCCAATTGGGTGGCTTTCTTGCCCCCTCTTACCCCACCTTCATCAACCTCAAATCACCTTTACCTATCTACCTATTCTCAAACCCCAACGTCAATGCCCTCAACCTAATTATACCTACGACCTAAAATCACCCATACCTATCTACCTATATTCCACCTCACTTAATCGATCTTGACCTCATCATACTTATGACCTCGAACCCAACCTAACTATCAACCGCCCTACCTATTCTTCAATCTTATCATATTCTTCCCTAGCTTATGGGAGAACTACATCGGTCTGAGGTCCCTTTTCGCCGAGACTATGTAGGTAGCACTTCTAGGGCATGGGGCCCTGGAAGGTTAGCTCGACCACTCTTTACCCTAACCATTTTCCTCACCCTTACCTACTTTCCTGTTCATCTCAAAAACCTCGACATTTGAACCATATCCCACATACCTTTTACCACTTATATTATTTCACATTCTCAACATTTTTAAATTTTTACACTATCTCATGCATTTACATTGCCATTTGTTACCAACATACACCGTGGTAACTAAACCATGCCTAACAACTCGACTTAACCATGCCTAACACCCTAACTCAACCATGCCCGACAATCTGACTCAATCCATGCCTAAACCGACCTGACTCAATCCATGCCTAAACCAACCTGACTCGATCCATGCCTAAATCGACTTGACTCAATCCATGCCTAAACCAACCTGACTCAATCCATGCCTAAACTAACCTAACTCGATCCATGCCTACACCGACCGACTTCGATCCATGCCTATGACCTAACTCTATCATGCCTAGCTCATCTATTTTCCATCCATATCATAAGTAAAGTAAAACTCATACACATCACAACAACATCACCTAAATATCATCTATCTCCTCATATATACATGTGTGTATCAATACAATGTACATCCGTATCACATAAATGTGTATCTCCAAAATAATCATCATCGGCTCACAGGCCGCTATCTAATACAAAAATGTCTTCGGCTCGCAGGCCGGTATCATGTACAAAAAAATAAATACAATATCTCTTCGGCTCGCAGGCCGGTATACATCCAAAATCCAAAAATACAAAAATAGGTGACATACTGTCCCTCATCTACCACTAGATGGCCCGACATCTGATGTTGACCCCGTGCACTACTCGATGTCCTCTGCTCTCTCCTTCGGGCTCGCTGGCCACCTACACTCTCGGCACTATACGTGCGCGACTATGTGTCTGCTCACTGGAGACTGATCTGTAGTGGTCTCATCACACCATCTACTAGTATCTGTAGCTTGGGATCCTCCTCCTATACCTATACCTGAGGCTCTCACCTCTCTACCTATATATGCAGCTCTATCCTCCTCCTGTACTTGTACATGAGGCTCTCGCCTCTCTACCTATATTTGTGGCTTTGGCCTCTCGGCCTGTCACTGTGGCCCCTACCCCCCAGCTGTCCCTGCCTGACCTTGCCTCTGTATGGCCCACCACTGGCTATATGCTACTGTCACCCCCGTCATCATCTGTGCTATGGTCCACGGGCTCCTCCTCCTCCCCTATCGACTCTGCTGGATGGGGTGGAGACAAAGGTCTCTCCACCTCATCTCTCCTATACTCATGGGAAGGGCGGGGGCACATCCTACACTAAACCAAACTGTCACCTCACTCGGTCGATAGGTATCATCTCGTGCTCCCCGAATGACGTCCCTCTATCCACCTTTGTAATTGTAGTCCCTCCAACTCTATATACATCCCTTTGTAAGAGGGATAGGTCACATAGGGTCTCCAAACTATATCCACACTAGACAGGCTCTCCAGTCTCTGTCTATAATACACTACGTCGTATGTAGCTCGGGCTCTCTGTACACTACCCTCAAGTGCCCATTGCCTATAACCAACTTGAATGACTCCCCACTCAAATGCATCTACCCGGGCAGGCTCTGTGGTCGCACACACACAATGTGCTCATAAGCCCAATAGTGCAAGAAGGAAAATGCAACATAGACTATATCTCTGCAATTGTCTGTAGGCCCACAACTCTCTATATAACTACACCAAGAAAGTTGGTGCCCATGAAAAACTGGTATGATCAATCATCATGTCCCAAAGGACACCCATCAGCGACCATGGGAATCTCCCACCCTCTAAATCTGCAATGCGTAGCACCCGATCGCCTCCATCATCAACACTATCAACCTCATCTCCTCAGGATGGGCAACATAAACCTCTCTCAGTAACTTAGGCTGGCACTGTGGTAATGCAACTCGCCTACTCTCTCTCCAAATACCTCATCTATACACCCCCGCCGACCTTAGATGTCACTAAGTACACCTGGTCTCCACTAATTGGTAGTCTCAATATCCTATATATATCCTCTAGGGTGATGGTCATCTCCCCTGTCGGCAAGTGGAAGGTGTTAGTCATCGAATCCCATCTCTCGATGAGTGTGACCATCAAACTCTACTCTCTCACAACCCACCCATAATGGCAGATCCCAATCAGCCGACATCATCAATGTGGCTCCACTCCTCGAAAGTCACCTATCCATGCAGCTCTAGCAATATAAGCGGCTCCCGATCCCTCATCCGCAGCTCATCCCGGGCCTGCATCCAACCAACACTATATATTAGTATGCCTATTCCACATTACCTTGTGTTCACCCCCAACCACCTATTCTTCCCGACACCCCTCTACCCTAATCCTTAACCAACCCAACCACAACCCGTCCCTCTCTCTTAAACCACACCTTTACATATCTTACCCTACCCATTGACCATTTGTTTCCACTGCCTAACCCATTTTTGCCTATTTTTGGCCCCATTTCCTTATTTTCACACCAACTCCGGTTACCCATAACCGTCACTAGTAGCCTTTAACTACTATCGGTCACCTGTGTCGTGACCGATCCCACTTCTACATGACCGACGTCGGCCTACAGAGACCGCCGCTGTCACTGTGATAACGAACAACGCCAAAACCCCCGACTATATTTTTTTCATTTTGACCAAATCAACCCAACTACCCAACCAAACTTACTTACACCTTCCCTACTTCCCTTCCCACTCCTATTGACCTACATTCCAACCTCCCCCACCCCAATTATATCCAATTTATCTCCCAATCCTAAATTCAAAACTTCCCCCACGTTTTTCTTACAACCCATATTTTACCCTACTTAATTAATCAAATCATTAAGCAATGGTGTAGAGCTTACCTCATCCTTCTACCGATGCTGTGGTGGTATATCTAGCCTGTTGTATGGGTGGACCACCCGACCCCTCTCGCACCCTCTGTCATCCTCAACTGCACAACCAATCCTCAGCCACACGAATCGTGCCACCTGCTCTCGCGGCCCCACCTCCCACTCACCCACTCTCACCTATGTGGCTCACCAACCAAGCTCTCTGCTATACTCTCTTGTCCTTTTCCTCTTTTCTCTCTTCTTGTCCTTTTCTACTTTTCCACATGCACAAATGAATTTTCAAACGTGGGTTATCCACTTTTTATACCCTACCCAACCCGACCGACGTCGTTAACCCTTAATCGCTGCCGCTGATCTGTTTCCCTAGACTACCGCCGTTGGTTACACTACACCGTCATCGGTTCATTACGACCGATGTCGGTTACCCTGCATACTCATTACCCCCTCATTTTACCTCATTTTCCTTACCTCCCTTTTCTTTTTCCATCCCTACACCTACTTGAACCACTTTTCCTTCACCTCTGGCCCTCCACCTTCTTCAACCTCCGCGTCTGTTGTTGACGCTTTATTATTTTACCCCTACCTCGGCCTTACCCATGCCGTGATCTCAATATTTAGACTTGGACCATCGCTAGTGACCTTTGACCTCATGTGTTTCGCTATACCTTGTGGCACTGTTACTTGTGTTGATTGACCTAATGACCTTACCTAGCCTATTGCCATGATGACCGTTTATCCTGACCCTACCTTTGGTGTATCGGAACATACCTAAACATTCCTGCACCTAACCTACATTGTGTTTCCTAACCTTATCCTATACCTTGGATACCGGATTCACTTCACCCTTGTTTGGATAAACCTATCGACCTTAGACGATGTAGAGTTTGCCTGCTCTTCAACCCGATAGTGTGTTAGCAGTTTATACGTGTGCGTGCATTTGACTGCTGCTACCTTTGACCTTGACCCATTACCTAGATTTCCCGAGTAGACCTTTCACCCTCTTCCCCTACACCCATTTACCTTTCCTTCACATTTACCTTTTATCAAACCACTCACCGCTTCAGCCGGCTGCTTCGTCAGTTCCTGGTTTGAGGGGGATCACCTTCACCCTCACATGGGCTAACCACACCTTATTTTTGTTAGCATCGCTTACCAATACAAGCTACGCAACAAAAAGGGGAAAAATGTAGACACTAAAATTAGGTCACACTCCCCCTTCGTCCTTTGACATATAAGTACCCTTCATCACTTTCACCTAGCCATGGCCCCCTTCACCACACTAGTATTAATTTAATTAAATTAATGCTTTACCCTCACTATATTTATTATTTAAATATCTTATCTAAATAATATCTACACATATAGTTCACTTAGACACCTCATCAAGCTAACTCACCTTAAGACCTATTCTTAGCAAGTTACCATAACTAACTAAGACTTACCCAAACCCTAAAAATCAATGCCTACACTCCCTCTAACCACATTCCCGCATGCTCACAAAAGCTCCCAGTCTAATCCATGGGATAATGACACGAGATCCAAGGAAATTAGGAGGATCTCCCTAAGTTTGGTAAACCTAGAAAATCCCGCCTTGACCAACGTCGGTTTCCCCTAACCACCACCGGTTAAGCCGGACCGCCGTCGGTTACCCCTTTTTAACTCCTAGAACTACCTTATTCTCAAGGTTGGAAAACATTGGGAGAAAGTTGATGAGAAAGAACAAGAGCTCAAAGAGATAACGCATCTTCAGAGAGCCAATTCCAGCAAGAACTCACATCCAAGGAAGGAGATTGAGCATCTTCTCCTACACAGCCATCCCAACCACCTTCTGAATTATCCAAGCAAAAGAGGAGTGTGCATACAACCCATGTAGAAGCTTTTCTTCAGTTGGTAATCACTTGCAGCCTTCAAATCCATCACCGACACCTCCATCCATCACACACAAGCCTTCAGAACAAAATCCAAGTACTACAATATCATACTTTCCCAGTTATTTCATTTCATCATTGTTTTATCACCTATTGTTTATCTTACTCCTTATTGACCTTCTCTGACATTTTCACCTCCATATACCCATCAAAACCTCACAAAAGCCCACTCCAGCCACCCAATACCTCATCTCGACCAACCAAAGTCCTTTGTGTAATCACAAAGGAGGCCAAAACCTTGTTCTGTGACGTTTCCAAATCTCACAGTAACCGGCGCCGGTTATACCTAACCGTAGTTGGTCACCCACACCGACACCGTCTCTCTCGTATTTTCCTACATAGCCTAGAACAGAGACCTACCTACCTAATTTTTTCTCACCCTCATTCACCGGTGACCTATCTAAGACCTTTATCAGACTTGTAGAACCCAGAACCAACCATTTGACCTGCGGATTCTATTCTAGCTTAGCCTGTTAGATTAGATCTGTTTTCTTATTGTGTTTTAAGTGAGATACCTAAATCATTTTAAAATAATAATAGGATTTACCTTGTTTTCAGCATTAATTTGTTTAAAACAGTGGACTGACAGCCATTTAGGAAGTACCACACTTCATGGATCTAGCTCACACTAAGCAGTTCACTGCCTATATGTTTTAATTCTTTCTGGTGGTCTTGCTTTCATTACATGTAGTTCCTCCTAGCCAAAAGGAAGCTCTCACGGTTAGCTATGGATTCAAAAGTCATACGCATGCAACAACCCATCAACCGACATTTGAATAGGTATTCCTCCTACGCCTGTTACCCTATCTGTTTCGTCAACAATTCGAAGAAACAATCTAAGAAAAATGGGTGAAACACCAATACTCAAATTTTGTCCCCTGTCCTATTCTGTCCATTGCAGAGGGAGAATGAGATGACATAAAAATCTATACATCAATTATTCTAACTTAGCAATCCCTAGTCCCTTTATTTTTCCATTAGCAGGAGATTAACTGGCTGAGGCATCCAATGTTGTAATTTTTTTCTCCTTGACTTTGGGATCTGCATATGATTAGTGAAATACATGATGAGCTTACTAAATGTCCATGAATCTATGAAATAGATAGAACAAAAAATCTATGTTAAAATCATGGCAAGGTGTTTATGAACATGATATGTGCTAATTCAATGATAATGATATTTATATGGCATTGGTTGAAGGAAATACTTGATATGAGTGCCTTCGGCCTTGTCTTGAAAAGATTTTTTTTTCGATGATGCCAAAAAATTCCAATAATACTCTTGAATTCTTGACATCGGTGTTAGGAAATTAGAGTAGCAGAACAACTTCCTACGCCAATCTTGAGGAGAGATATTATGTAAAACTTTTAAAAATTAATCAAACAGTTAAAAAATTCCAACAACACATTCATAACAAGAAAATAAAAATTAACACAAACACCAGATATTTGTGGGGAAAATCCTTTTGGATGAAAAACCCCACACTCCAAAATCCCACTCAATGTATTTCAAATCTAATAACAAGATTACATACACTTGCAGAGCAAGTTTCTTACAGGAGTATCACCAGAAACAATTCTAGAAGAATTCATGCTGCATTCCAACACAACAGTACTTGTAAAACTCACCACACAAATCGCTTCTTCAAGCCTTCAATTTATATACCTCCAGTTATACAAGAAACCATCCGTGGTTTACAAAACCATGTGAAAAACCTCTCATGAGGTGGATTGCATTAAAGAACAAGATTTCGGTCTAAAATTAGGATCTTACGTCCATAATATTCTCCTTGATTTTTGACCCTTAAAGATGTCATAAAAGCTGTCATAATATCTCTAAAAATAACCCTTCCATGATATACTATCATATGGGAATCTTTTGACAACTCATATTTCTATTATTAAAGCACTAACAATGTGAAACGACTATAGGAAAAAAATTTAATGAATAAATCAAATAACAAAGTTGAGATACCTCATTTCTAACAATCTCCCACTTGTCGAATACCTTGCAAAGGCCAATGAAAAGATACCATCATGGATCAATTGCTAGGGGCCGAGAGGCCCATAGACTCGAAACACCACCTAAATTTCACTATGCTCACGGACTTAGTTAATGCATCTGTAACATTCACAACTAGTCTCTACCTTTTCCAACTTCACCCTGCCATCCTCGACCATATCTCTCATGAAGTGATATTGAACATCAATGTGTTTGGTCCTGGCATGAAAAGTCAAGTTCCTTGCAAGGCAGATCATCAGCGCTCTAATCACACAATACATTATGAATCGCTCCCTATTTCAATCCAATATCTGAACACAAATGCTTCAGCCAAATGGCTTCTTGACAGGCATGAGTAACATCCATGTACTCTGCCTCAGTAGTGGACAAAACAACCATAGCTTGTCACTTTCTAATCTAACTGATTGCACCACCATTAAGAGTAAACACATATGCACTGGTGGACCTTCTGCTATCGACATCACCAGCCTAATCTGAATCCACAAAACCATGAATACCTAGGGAATGATGATCTTACATGCCATGAAAACATATAAAGACTCTGTTGTACCCCACAAATAGCTGAAAACCCTCTTAACTGCATCCCAATGCATTCTTCTAGGATTAAATATAAAATGAGAAAGAACTCCCACATCTTGGGAAATGTCCGGTCTCAGACATACCATAGAATACATTAAGCTTATATCTCCACCTTGGTAAGGCACTCTGCTAATGTCTTCTATCTATGATGGGGATGAAGGACATTGTGAAATAGAGAGCTTTGTTCCTAATGTAACAGGAACACAAAGTGGTTTACAATCCCGCATGTTGAACCTTTTCAAAATAGAATAAACACACTTACTTTGGCCAACCCATAGCTTTCTGCTCTCACCATCTCTTCTCGATATCCATCCCAAGTATGTGTTTTGCTTTGCACCAAGATATTTCATTTCAAATTTCACAGAGAGCCGAGATTTCAATTCTATGATCAAAACTTTTTCTTTCCCAATAAACAACATGTCATCAACATATAAAGCAATTACCAGGTAAAAATCACTGTCAGATTTAAAATATACACAGTGATCAGATTTAAACCACACAAATCCCAAACTCAACACATATGTATCAGAATTCTGGTACCACATACTAGGAATTTTTTTAAGGCCATACAAGGATTTCTTTAATTTACAAACCAACTTACTTTTACCTTTCACCATGTAGTTCTCTCGGGTGTCATAATAGATTTCTTCCTCTAATTCACCATGAAGGAAAGCAATTTTTATATCCATTTTTTTAACCTCTAGGTCATAAGCTACCGCAATAGATAATAAAAACCAAATGGATGGCATTTAAGAAATAGGAGAAAATATATCACCATAATAAAAACTCTCGATGTCTAAGTGAAGGATTTTTCCCCGACCACACCTCCATTGGAATTTTATCAACAAGCGCTGATGTAGGAGATCTATTTATCAAATAACAAGTAGTGGCAATAACTTCAGCCCAAAACATTTGTTCTAGGCCAGCTCCAATCAACATGCTCCTAGCCTTCTCCATCAATGTTCTGTTCATTCTTTCTACAACTCCATTTAGTGCAAGAATATGGAGTTGTCTTTTGTCTTTTAATCCCGCAATCTGTATAGAATTTTTCAAAGTATACAGAACAATAGTCACCGCCATTGTCAATTCTCAAACATTTAATTTTCTTTCTAGTATGAGTTTCAACCATAGCCTTGAATTCCTTGAAATGACTAAAAACTTCAGATTTACTCTTTAAAAAATATACCCATGTTCTCCTACTAAAATCATCAATGAAAGTAACATAATAAACTAATTTAGCAATAGAAGCAACCTTAACAGGACCAAATACATCCGAATGGATTAGATCCAAGATACATGAAGACTTATGAGTAGATGAGTAAAACTGAACGTGGTTCTATTTGCCATAAATACAATGCTCATAGAAATCAAACTCTAAATTGCAATCATTCAACCCCTTAATGAGGTTCTTATTTTTCAGGGCTTTTAAACCCTTCTCTCTAATGTGGCCAAGCCTTTGGTGCCATAACATGGCTTTATCTATAGATAATTTTGATTCAAGAGATAGAGCACCCTTTGGTACCTGTAAGCCACAACCATCTGTAAGAAGAAACCCTCTCCTTTTTCAGCGAAGTGGTTTCTAGCTTAGTTTTATATTAAGTGCTATTGCAATCAACCATGCATGCATCAAGTTGGTACATGTACCCAATCTATTTCCTCTTGTTATTACCATAACACCTCTCACCATTTTCATACTTTCTTCAAAAACTGTACATGCACACTGTATCTATTAGCCTCGCTAGTAGATAATAAATTTCTTGCTAGTCTTGGGATATGCAAGACACCATCAAAGCTTCTAACTCTACCATCAAAAATTTCACATGAATAATACCACAAACAACAATGCCAAGGAAAGAATTATCACCCAAAAACACCTTACCACCATCATATTTTTCATACTTACTAAACCACTTTTTGTTAAGAGTAATGTGGAAAAATGCACCCGAGTCTATCAACCATGCATTATCACTAGCACATGTGGCTAGAGATGCAATAAATGCATCTCCATCTTCCTTTTCAGACTCAGAATCATAATCTTGCTTCTTTTTATTCTTTTTATTTTCTTCTTTGCATTCCTTTCGGAAGTGTCCAGATTTGCCATAGTTCCAACATATCGCCTTGGACTTACCTAGAGATTTTGATCTCCCCTTATTCTTGGAACATCCACACTTCTTCTCATCTTTGCCTCGTTCTTTTGGTCTTCCTCGAACACTCAAATCCTCTTTGGCATTCAATGAGACACTCCTTCTCATCTCTTTGGAGAGTAGAGAACCAAAAAAATCCTCCATCTTCAGAGTGACTGAAGTGCTCCCAATGACCATGACTAGGTTGTCCCATGAGTCTAAAAACGAACACAACAAAATTTGACACCTTTCTTCTTCGTCCATCTTAACCCCAATCAAGGTCAACTGGTCACCAACATATTGAATGTTTCCATATGCTTAGAGATTTGTGCACCTTCTTCCATTCTCAAGGAATACAACTTCTTCCTCAAGAAAATATTATTTACTAGAGATTTAGCTTGGTATATCTCACCCAACTTCTTCCAAAGCTTCTTCGAAGTGGATTCTTCGTGAACATTTATCAAGATTGAATCTGCAAGACACAATCTAATGAGACCTTTAGCTTTTCTATCCATTACATCATATTTTGCAACCAAAGCTGGATCCGTAGGCCTATGGACATTTTCATCCATCGCATCCCATAGATCCCGATCAATCAACAAATCTTCCATCTTCAGCTTCCACATTTCAAAGTTCATGCCAGAAAACTTCTCTACCTCAATCCTCCCAGATGTGCTCGCCATTTGAAAAATATCTGCAACAAGATCACAAAGTATCCTCTGCACAAGCTCCCACTCAAACCTTGATTAACACAAAAAACCCAACAACCCACAACTAAAACCAAAGGTGATCGGGTTTTGATACCACTTGTTAGGAAATTAGAGTAGTGGAACAACTTCCTACGCCAATCTTGAGGAGAGATATTATGCAAAACTTTTAAAAATTAATCAAACAAGTTACAAATTCCAGCAACACATTCATAACAAGAAAATAAACAATTAACACAAACACCAAATATATGTGGGGAAAATCCTTTCGAGATAAAAAAACCCACACTCCAAAAGCCCACTCAATGTATTTCAAATCTAATAACAAGATTACATACACTTGCAGAGAAATTTTCTTACAGGAGTATCACCAAAATAATTCTGGAAGAATTCAGGCTGCATTCCAACACAATAGTACTTACAAAACTCACCACACAAACTACTTCTTCAATTGATAGACCTTTGGTTATACAATAAACCACTCGTGGTTTACATAACCATGTGTAAAACCTCTCATGAGATGGATTGCATTAAAGAGCAAGATTTCGATCTAAAATTAGGTTTTCATGAAAACAATATTCTCTTTGATTTTGGACCCTTAAAGATGACATAAAATATGTCATAATATCTCTAAAGATAGCCCTTCCATGATATACTATCATATGAGAATATTTTGACAACTCATATTTCTATTTTTAAAGCACCGACAATGTGAAACGATCAGTAGGAAAAAAATCAAATTACAAGGTTGAGACACCTCATTTCCTACATTCGGAATGTTGATCTGAGCATCCACATCCATCCGTCACATTGTCTAATTGAATGTAAGGTAGTAATATCTCGATTACACATATCAATGCAAGAGCCTATCCCATTCCCAAGAGTCGTCAATGGCCAATATCTCATATCTTTTAAAATAGAGCAAGGGAAAATTGGGGTGGATATTGTAGATTGTACTTGATCTGATATCCCTTTGTGAATTACTTACTTAAGATGGAGATACCTATTCTCTGCTTCCAAAAATGACAATGGCAATCATGATGATAACTTACACATTCTGATGTTCCCATGGCTCGCTCATGGCCATATCTCTGCCTTCATTCACCTTTCCACAACACTGGCCGCCAAAGGCGTCAGTATATCCTTCCTTTCAACCCCTGTTAACATTTCTAGGATTACCCCTCTCTTTCTCAAACAGAACAAAGTGTAGTTAGTGGAGTTAGAATTGCCCCTGTAGAGGGTCTGCCTCCAGGCATATAAAATACCACAGATCTCCCTTCGGTGCAGCTCACGCCTCTGTTAAAAAAAAATCCATGGACAGATTAGAAAAACCTTTTCAAGCTCTTCTGCGCCAAATTTTTCTCGGATGTAGTCGTCTTTGACACAATACAACATTGGGTTCCTGCGGCTGCCGCTGATTTAGCATCAACGCTGTGACTACTGGCTATTTTTTTGGGCACAACAAGGCCACTAAAATAAAAGAAGAAATGACCGCAGGAGACTTGATGAAGCCTCCCATCCATTTCCCTTCCTCCTGCATCACCTGGAGGCCATTTGAAGTGAGTGGTGGGATGCTTTGGTGGCTGCTCTGCCATGGCCGTAAAAACTTGCTCTGAAATTCAAGTTCAAAAAATATTTAGAAACAATTTTAGGAAAACCCGTGTTTGCATTAGGTCCTCTACTGCCATGTGATCAGGGGGATTAGGTAGAGGATGCTAATGCTTATAGCTTATGGTGGCTGGAAAAGCAGGAGGCTTCTTCAATTGTTTATGTGACTCATCATGGAGGAGTTGATGATTGGAGTGGAGGTTGAGAGAGGACAACATGGAAAATTTGAAGGGAATGATATCTAGTAAAGCTGTGAAGAAGATCATAGTGGAAGAGCAGGGGAGGGAATTGAGATTGAAATCTGCAGAGATATGGAGTATGCTCGACACTAAAATATTGTGCCAAGGCAAGGATGGATCTCAAAATAAGTGTAATGATAAATTCATCCTAGGGTTAAGATATTTGAAAGGAATTGAGGACTGTAAATATCTAGGATTGTAAATATCTAGGATAGTAAATATCTAGGATCAGTAGAAAATATCTAAAATCCCACAACTCGTAAAGTTAACTACCAAAATTTGACACTTTCCAGCAAGGGCATCTTCAAAAGTGGACGCCTATTGGTGAATTATTATTTCTATAGTTTACACACATAATCATTTAAAACAATTAAATTTAAATCACTTCAAATTATTACGCCAAAGGCGGTCCCCTTATGAGAAATGGTTTTGCGGACATTCATGAGACTATGTCAAATTTGACGGTCATTTGGACATTTTTAAAGACATTAACATGAATTTTTCTTTGCTATTTTTACAGATTTGCTATTTTTAACAATTTTGCTTTTCCAATTTTGCATGTTGCGGCGGGTTTGCTATTTTTAAGTTTTATTTTTAGCTTTTGCATGCAATAGCCTTTAAATACATGCATCCAACGCATTCTTCAACATTGTTGGAAGTAAGATCGAAGTCTCCACAAATTTGTTTCACTTAATTTGGAGCAAGTTTAGAAGCAGAGTTTCAAAATAAGACTGCCTGCATTTAGGTATTTACAGTACTTTTGATATTTATTATTTTAAGCTTGTTCCTATTCTGTATCTATTATTTTGCACTGTACATTCCCGAAAACTAAATTCAATTTCAGATGCAGCAATTCATAACACACAAAAGCTAAATTTCTTCGTAATCTTAATTAAGAAACTGTAATTCACTGTATCATAAAATTTATTCATATATCAATTTTGATCATCATCCCTGATCTCTTTTTATGGTTTAGAGAGTGAATGGTTTCATAGGTTATAATAATGCCATCCAAAATTCTTTCTTCCCAAAAGACAATCATTATGATCCTCCAAAATGATGCTCTGTAGGTGAACGAGAATATAGCTAGCCACTTGTCTTCATTTTTTATTATATTGGTATAGAAATTGGATCGATCTATGGATAGTTGTTCATTCAATTTGTCATTTATGATTCTTAAAATTCTACCTTGTAAATGTTTAGCTTCTAATATTATTCTAATATTCATTTCTAAATGACAATTTGGTTTACAATTCCATACTATAGTCTTTGGGATGTAGCAATGCTATCTAAGAAGTATTATTGTGTCTTACTTATAAAAGTATTATTATTCTTCTTCTTAACTTTCCTTTCAACACAAATAAATCTGTCATTTTATCTTGTTGAAATGTTTTCATAAATCTTAGTACTCTAAAATTGCATTCTATAAATTATAGAGACTTATTTTTCAAATGAATTGGTTGGTTGATAAAAGAGTATGTGTGAAGATTATAAGCACTTAATTTCTCTTTTTATTGTTTATGACAACTCTTTAACTTCTTCTTTTGCTTTTTTTTGGATATTTGTGATTCTCTTTCTCCTGCGGTAAAGAAGAGAGTGTTGTCTCTAAATGAACTTCATGTGGGTTTCAATATTGATTGAAGCATTTATTCATTTGTTCTTTTTATTGCATGTTATGGACTAAAAAATTATTGTAGAGTGCTTTCATGTTATTTGCTTTTGATTGTTCCAGTTATATTTATAGTTGGCTCCAATCCTTTTTCCGAAGTGACATGTGGGGGCATGTGCCTTCATCAATGACAAGATTCGTTATGTGCGGAAGGGATCGTTCCCTAATGAGGCCATTTTGAAGCATCCCAAGTTGGATGTTAGACTGATTAACGTTAAGACTTTTAAAGTTGCACTTCATACTTAAAAATATCTTCTTGGACTAACACACTTCTTTTCCCACTCCAGTTTAATATGATGCAGACTAGAAACATAATTCCCCTCCCTATAAAGAGCTTGTCATTAACCACTCCTCAATTGCAAAGGGAGTAAGAGTTTAAATGTATTCAATGTGTTGTTAATGTTTTGCATTGCAGGAAACCGAAACCACCTAAAATAGTGATAGCTGAAATGATCAGAGATCGCCTCCACCTGTTGCCAACATCCCCAATTTTTATCTCCAAATTTTGAATAATTGGAGAGCATTCACGAGGCTTCTTCTTGATTTAGGATTCTAACGAAGATGCACTACACTATAAACCACCCCAAAAATTGAGGAGAATGGGAATACCAATCGAGGCATCTACAACTGGACAAAAATACAAGAAACGTGTAAAAAAATTGCACAAGCAAAAAGAAAGAAATTTGATTTAAAAATAGCTTGTAGTGGTTTGTTTATAAGTGTTTTTGAAACAAACTGTAACTTGTTCCAAATAATCCCATGTATGTATTATGGAATTATATATTAGACAGAGAAACAAACTTTTTAAAATACATGTTTAGTTTTTGTAAACCAACAACTATGCATTTCTAATTTCTTTATCATTATATCTCCATACAAATACCTATAGTTTACTTACTTCAAGTGTACATATTGTTCTTATTGTTTTCCATTCTATTTGCTTAACATAATAATCTGTAATTCATTCCAAATAAATGCATGTATATATTGTGGTAGAACATATGGAACACAAAATCTAACTTTTCAACATATGTGTTCAATTTTTCCTTTTTACAATTTCTTGCTTATTTATGTAAACCAAAAACAACGCATTTTTAATGTGTTATTCATTATATCTACACAAAAATACCTATAGTTTTAAAATGCCGAGAAAGAACCATGCAATTTTTAGTTGTTTTCATCCAAAGCTTTGTACATTATATCACTTTTTTGCATATTGAATTGTTAAAGGGTTAGACTTCATGTTTGCACTTTTAGAAAATATAAATGAATAAGGAAGAAAAATTTAAAGGTTCTCATTGTTTACAAATGCATGCTTTCCTGAACACATCCTTCATTTCATGTTTGACTGCACTACAAGTTTACATTTTCCACCATATATTTGTAGAACTCCCACTATCTCGAGCATCTTTTAGTTTCCATGGAAATAAATTTGACACACGAAGGAATTTATTAATTAATTGAGGGCGGTTCCAATATTGAACCCACATTTTAGATACTGCACTTTTCCTCCTTAAGGTCTAATCTTAATATGGGTGCCCAATATCGTGTTGACCTTTCAGATGGGATACATTTTCAGACAACACTTCTACCCTCCAAATTTTCAAGTCATGTAACCGAAAATCAATACAACAAGGATCCATTGTGTAATTACAAAAATCCAAATAAGTTATAATGATCAAAAGTGAATTGTAAGCTTCATCTCCTGCTAGATTACCAATGTATATAAACTCCCTATATTAATTATAATTTCTTTCATTTGTTTTTTCATCCGTTGCTCAGTTCTAATTCTATCCCTATTTTATTTTCCATTGTAGGACTGTTCTTATCATTGAAATGGATGTTACTTTTGAAACACATTTGGTAATCGATGCTCCAACTGGACCACCAACAAATGCTCTCCAAGATAGTTAGTTTCCACAAACAGATGCAAGTGCAAACTAGGTTAACAAATATTTTGTGAGAATGCCAATTAAAATAAGTGGATTGAATACATCTATGCACATGTAACAAAAACAACCCTTTGTGAAAATCACAATAAAAGGGGAGATGGCTCCATGTTTGGGTTTGATTTTGTGAATCGGGAAGGAGGGGAAATCCACATCACCTGTTTCAATGAGGCCACATAAGGATTCTATGAGCAGATTGAAAATGGGAAGCTATATACAATTTCCAATGGGAAGATTGCTGATGCAAAGCTATGTTACAACCATTTGAACAATGCTTTGGAGATTTTCCTGTAACCTTCCTCAACCATAACTCCACTCATAGAAAATGAGGATACAATACCTTCTCATCACTTTCACTTCACAAAAATCAAGGACATACATGCGAGCGTTGTAGGTTCTATAGTTGATTTGATTGGAGTTATTCTTGTGATGTCACGATGCTCAACAATTTGTAGGCATGACAAGTCCGAAACAAAGAGAAGAACTCTACAATTAAATGACATGTCGGTATTTTATGTAAGTGTCACATTGTGGGGGAAACCACTCGAGATGAGATAAGAAAATAACTTGAAGAGATGTTTACGCTTTAAAAAAATATAAATGAATAAGGAAGCAAAATTTAAAGGTTGTCATTATTTACAAATGCATGTTTTCCCGAACACATTCTTCATTTTATGTTTGACCGCACTACAAGTTTACATTTTCCACCATATATTTTTAGAACTCCCACTATCTCGAGCATCTCTTAGTTGTCATGGAGATAAATTTGACACATGAAGGCATTTCTCAATTAATTGAGGGTGGTTCTAATGTTGACCCCACATTTCGATCTTTGCACTTGTCCTTCCTAAGGTCTAATCTCAACACAGTGCCCAACATTGTGTTGGCCTTTCGATGGGATACATTTTTACACATAATTTCTACCCCCAAATTTGCAAGTTGTGTAACCAAAAAATCAATACAAGAAGGCTCCATTGTGTGCTTACACAAATCCCTCATTAGAATGATCAAAAGTGAACTGCTCTCTCGCACGATTACCAATGTATTTAAACTCCCTCTATTAATTATAATTTCTTTCATTTATTTTTTTCATTCGCCGCTCGCTTCTAATTTTATCCCGATTTTATTTTCCATTGCATAGACTATTCTTATAATTGAAATGAATGTTGTTATCGAAACACATTTGGTAATCGGTGCTCCAACCCGACTACCAAAAAATACTCTCCAATATAGTCAGTTTACGTAAATAGATGCAAATGCAAACCAGGTTAACAGATATTTTTGAGAACACCAACTAAAATAAGTGGATTGAATACATCTATATGCATGTGGTCCATAGAGGGTCATGCTCTAAAAAAAAACAACCCTTCAGAATATCACAATCAAAGGGGAGATGGATCCATGTTTGGGTTTGATTTTGTGGATCGAGAAGGAGGGGAAATTCACATCACCTGTTTCAATGAGGCCGTCGAAGCATTCTATGAGAAGATTGAAAATGGGAAGCTATATACAATTTCCAATGGGAGGATTGTTGATGCAAAACTATGTTACAACCATTTGAACAATGCTTTGGAGATTTTCCTGCAACCTTCCTCAACCATAACTCCACTCATAGAAAATGAGGATAAAATACCATCCCATCACTTTCACTTCACCAAAATCAAGGACATACATGCGAAAGTGCTATAGGTTCTATAGTTTATTTGATTGGCATTGTTCTTGTGATGTCACCATGCTCAACAATTCGTAGGCATGACAAGTCTGAAACAAAGAGAAGAACTCTATAATTAAAGGACATGTTGGGATTCAATGTAAGTGTCACATTGTGGGGACAACACTTAGATGAGATAAGCAAAGAAATTGAAGACATGCTTTCTATACCACCTCTTCCGGTCCTTTCCTTGAAATATGCTTGCGCTCTCCAGCCAATGGGAGCTCGATTGACAAGCTTCAAGTACCAAATGTTACATCAACCCTCTAATTTCAGAAACTAATACACTTCATGGCTGGGTTGATTCTGATGACTACTCCCTTCTGGCACCCTCTATCACAAGAAAATTTATGGGTCCTCCAAAAATATTGATCTCTCAGAATAACAATTTCGTAGGTCCTACAAATGGGGACTACCGAGATAAATGAATGGGCCATGGTTATTGTAGAAATAAAAATATCAACATGGACAACTTTTTTTTACAAGGCAAGCCTCTTCAAAAAGGTGATAAACAATGTAGAAAAAGTGAGAGATAATGGTAATGGTTCATGGTTCTGTTTGAGTTGCAACGTACAAGTTTAGAACTATGATTATAGATATGCACTTAGGATTGATTTAGAGGACCGAAAAGAGAACTCTAATCGCTTAGCGCTTTTGATGAGACAACTGAGTCAATCATGGGTGTTGCATCTAGTGACCTCCACCTATTGTCTATAAATGAAGATGCAACTAATGAAATTACAAGAAATGTCATAAAAACGAATACTGCTTCACACTTTCCCTAAAAAAGAGACATATTGCAGAAATAACAAATTGAAATGTGTCATCCTCAATTAAAAGAAAGCTCATGACAAAGTGCAACTCCTCCATAACCTTCTTTATGAAAATATTTCTAACACACCCGTCCCTTCAAACTTTACACCCTCACCCATCCCATTCTATACTTTGAACTATCACCGCTATGTTAGTTATTTCATATCTATGTTTCGCCCTTTTTCCCTACTTCAAAAGAAAAATGTTGTGTTTCCTTTTAAACTGACATACTATTGTCTCCTACTAATACATGGATTGTAAGTACTTTTAAGAAAATAAATGCATATTACTTGCACTTTTATTATGTACATATTGGCATCGTTGTATACAATTAGAACGTACGGTATCTTTCCATATAACAAATATTCTTTTCCTTAAGCAACAAATGTAGTTTTTTTATCCTCAAATTGTTACCTCTTACGATTAGTTGCCATTGGAAAACTCCACATGCATTTCAATTGTGTATAGTTTATTGATTTTGAATTATTTATGCATTTGTATGTACTCCATAGGTGTGTGACTTTGAAATCATGTCGACTCCTACAAAATGAGCTGACGAAGAGAGAACTATGCAAAAAATAAAGTTCACATAAATGCTTTGAGCAGAGTGATGCCATCACCTACAACGTAGAACAACAAAAATCTCTAATATTTGTCAACTTATAATGAACAACAGCCTACCATTCCCTGACATTCCAATCTTGCCATCAAATACAACTACAATAGGATTGCCAACCAACATTACGCAAGTAACTTCCATGGAAACAATTTTGCACGAGCATACCAATTCCATCAGTATGAACTCATAATTGCTAACTACTGTCATGTCTCCCCATTTTCTTGGGATGCCACATGAAACTATCTCAAGTAATTGTTAGCTTAATTAAGCTTAATTAATGCATTCTTAAACATCTCTCAGAATCGCTCTATAAATCGTTCCTGCGGGCTATGTAACTGCTCCTACAACTATATATTCTTCCTATCCGCAATGCTTTATCACGCATTGAATAAATATTCTCTTTCTTCCATCATTGGTATTAGAGCCTCTGTCCATCCTCTGCCTGCATGGAAGATTGGAAAATAGTTCATGGCGTTTCATTTGGCGTGGATGCAAATTGGAGCAGAGTGTGGCGTTTCATTTGGCGTGGACAATGACCAAGATCGACCTGCTTTCCTTTCCTTTCCTGTGCCATCATTGTCCTATGCTGTGAGTGCAAATTTGGAGGAAGCGGCCTGTGTGCGTGGAGAATTTATGAGTTGCCATCAACTACTACCATTGACTACAAACCATAGTGCTGAGCAACACGATGGGCAACAGGTCGAAGATAGGAAGTCGGTAACTGTTTGAACTCGAGCTGTTGTTGGCTAGCATTTTGGATAAACTTCTCAACTTGTTGCTCCATTCACAAAATGTTCAAGCGTTCCCTAGGGTTCTAAAGCGCATCTCTAAGAAACTGATCCACCTGGCTTATAACATCGCCCAAACCCTCAATGTTCTCTGGCGAAGAAATCCTAGCATTCTCTTCTTGGTGGGAGTCGATGCCTTGACCTGCTGCAGGTAGTGGCGCCAATAATTTTCCCATGCACAGGTCCATCTTGCGTTTCTTTTTCTGATCTGCGTGGATCAAGGGACCATTGCATTTACTATTTGGAGAACGTGGAAGAAAGCCTACAAATTGCAAAACCGTGTGTGTGCGTATGTCAAAAATTTTGGATGCAGAAAGCACCGTGAGCAATGCACCAAATATTTGGGCATTGAGTGACAACGAAGACACCACTGACTGTATTATTTTCCTTGGTCAACGAGCTCCGCAACACTGGGAATATTCTCTTTGATGAGATTGTGCACCGAGGACTATTGGAGTATTTTTGGTTTGACGTTCAATGTCAAGCACGACGGATTCATGCAGAACTTGAACATGGCTATGATGCAGATGATGAACACGAAGTAGAACACCCACAGAGTGTCTCCGCATCTCACTGCATGAGCCTATAGAGCCCATCTTTGGGATAGGTTCCTTCAGTAAGCATTGTAGCCATTTTTGAAAAATAAATAAATAAAATACAATTTTGAGTTTTTGAAAATGTCTGCACCTCACATTCTGTTGTCGAGATGCCCAACTGCTCAAAGAGCCGAATTTTGCCACATGGAAAGCCAAGATGCGATGATTCTTCGATTTGAAGATCTATGGGGGATCGCTTTACAGTAAAGACACCCCTCACATAGACACTCGATTTGTTGGCTAAGCATGAAAAGGCCTATGCAAAAGCATTAATGCTGATCACTATGAGCCTTTCTGATGAGGTTCAACCTTACATTCGGTCCAAGCAACCACTTCCTCTCAGGCATGGACCATGTTGTGTACCATCTATGAAGCCAAGAATCTGACAAAGAAGTTACATCTTCAGACAAAGCTTCACACGATGAGTATGCATGATGGCGAATCAGTAGAAGGCTTCTTGCGATGTGTGGCCAAGTTACACATAGAACATTCTGCTCTCGGTGAACCGGTGGACGACAAGTTGCTAGTCACGCTCACCTTGCGAGCTCTTCCTTCCCGGTTTCGACACTGATCACCACATTGACCATCACTCAACAGGAGGTGAGTTTTGCCACATTGGTGAATTATCTCTAGCAGGAAGAAGCCATGCAGAATGTTCAAGAAGCCTTCGAAGACAAGGCTCTCATTACAAGGTAAAAGCATAAGCCTCGAAAGGGCAAATAACCCCCCATAATCGTAAGTAGCATCCACAACAAAGAACCTTCTCGGGGCCACCATAACGCCACCCTGAAACAACAAGAACATCAAGGCGGATCGATGGTGCCACATTTGCTCCACGGATATGCACACGATTGCGTACTATTATTATAATGGTTGAAAGTATGGCAACTCTGGAAAAGAGAGCACTTCTGGCCAAGGATATTCCAAGAAATCCCGATGGTGTGCTCGTAATCAGAGGCAGAAGGGTCACATTGCTACTCAGTAGGATGCCACCTCCGATGAAGAGGTTCTAGACACAACTCATCCGGACATTGTCCTAGTCTCACAGACTTCATAGCCGTTAGAAAGTGTCTGGTTGATTGATTCGGGTGCCAACAAACACATGAATGACAATAAGAAGTTGTTCCATACCCTAAGTGACCGCCCACTGGAGATCGGATCACCATCGCAGATAATCAGGAGTATATTATGGTGGGGATTGGTGATGTCATCATTCCTCTTGGGACACGAAGATGTACACTCACAAAGGTGCTATATGTTCCAGGTTTGACCTCAAATCTCTTGTCTATGAGTCAACTTCTTAATCATCAAATGCAGGTTGAATTCTTTGTTGAGAAAGGGGTCAAGTCCTACATCATTTCCCAAGGAGACTCAGTTATTGCTCGAGCATTTATGAAGGGCCATCTATTTGCACTTGGATGCGGTCACTTCATCTAACATTGCTCTCTCTGCTTCAACGACGGAGTCCACTGCACTATGGCACTTTTGATATGGTCATCTTTCTCCGGGCTCTGCATCAGCTCAGTGCTAAGGAAATGGTAAGAGGGCTTCCTCCACTCTCCCATTCCTTACCTATTTTCTCAGGATGTCTTGCAGGGAAAACAACACAGAGGTCCATTTAAATAGAGCTCTTATCATTCTACGGAGCATATTCAGGTCATACACACCGATCTGTGTGGACCCCTGCCAGCTAGCTTCCAAGGTTTTGAGTACTTTCAACTCATCATTGATGATTACTCACAGAAAATGTGGGTATATTTTCTCCTAAGAAGAGTGAGGCCTTTTTCCATTTTCAAACCTTTTACCAGAAGCCACCAGGCAGTCTAGGAAGCCTCTCCTTCTCCTCCGCTCAGATCGAGGGGGGAATTTGTATCAAATAAGTTCTTAGCATACCTGAAGCAACATGGCATTCAACAACATCTGACTACACCCTACACTCCCCAACAAAATGGGATTTCCGAGTGACACAACAGGACTGTCATGGAGATGGCTCATTGTATGCTCTCCACCGCCAAGTTGGAGGATCAGTTTTGGGCAGAAGCAGTCCAGACAATAGTGTATCTACTCAACTCGGGCACCCACAAAGATCTTGTAGAACAAGACACTGGAAGAGGTATGGACTGGTCGTAAACCTTCTATTCATCATTTGAGAGTTTTTGGTTGTACTGCATATATGCATGTTCCAGATGAGAGAAGGAAGAAGATCGATCCAAAGACACTGCCATGTATTTTCTTGGGGTATAGTACTACCTCAAAGGCATATCGTCTCATGGATCCTAAGATGAAGAAGATCTACGAGAGTCGAGATGTGGTGTGTGATGAGTCATCCTTTGACTCCCTACCACACAATGGAGATCTAGTACCGACCTCGTCACATAGATTTCTCACACATCCAGATGATGGGCAAGATGATTCTTCTCAGAGAGAAGAAGAGCTGAGTGGAGACTTGTTCGTTGATCTAGGCACACTAGAAAACACATCTTCACATCAGTAGCAACAACACCAACGTCTGAAATGGGTCCAGAATACTATTAGGGATGCACACCTAAACTCACTTCCAGGTACTTCTACGGGAGTCAGAACATGAAGTCAAGCCAGACATGAGGTAAATTTTGCACTCATGAGTTCAGTTGTTGATAACCGAACGAACCTTTGTGCTTGTGAGGCATTAGACCAACCACAAGTGGAACAAAGGCTATGGATGCTTGAATATGATTCCCTAATTCGAGAATCGACATGGGAACTCGTCGATCTACCTCCGTAAGAAATCCATTGGCTACAAATGGATTTTCAAAACAAAATATAAGGCAGATGGTTCAATCGACAAACACAAAGCACGACTTGTTGCAAAGGGTTATACTCAACAAGAAGGAATTGACTATGATGAGACCTTTGCACCCACTGCAAAGATCAAAACCATTAGAGTTGCCTGTGCACTGACAACACAAAATGGATGGAAACTTCAACAGATGGATGTCAAGAGTGCTTTTCTAAATGATGATTTAAAAGAAGAAGTATACATGGCCCAACCTGAAGGGTTTGTAGATGAGCATCAACCACACAAGGTATGTCGTCTGATAAAGTCAATTTATGGACTCAAACAAGCACCTATGGCATGGTATATAAAAATTGATGATCACCTATTGCAGCATGGATTCACTCGTAGCCCCTCATATACAAATTTGTATATCAAGAAGGTAGGAATAGAGATTGTCATTCTAATTTTGTACGTAGATGATCTTGTGATCACAGAAGTTCTGACAATCTTGTGGATGATGTAAAGAATGATCTGAAGAAATCCTTCAACATGACAGATTTGGGGCTACTTCACTACTATCTTGGCTTAGAGATATGGCAGAAGAAGAATCATATCTTCATCTCCCAGATGAAATATGCCAAGACACTCCTAGAAAAGTATGGAATGTCAGATTGTAAACCAATGTCCACACCTATGGAAAAAGGTTTGCAATTATCTAGATTCTAGGATTCACCGCAGGTAGATGACACTCACTACAGGCAACTTGTGGGGAGTCTCATTTACTTGACTTATACTAGACCAAATCTTTGCTTTGCAGTGAGCTATCTCACCATATTTATGCAGGAGCCGAAGAAATGTCATTGGATAACAACAAAGCATGTGTTGAAATATGTCCAAGGTACAATTGACTTTGGTCTGGAGTATCAAAATAACACTTAGTTCTTCTTACAGGGATATACATACTCGGACTATGCAGGATCCGTTGATGACGTGAAATCCACTTCAGGGTATATTTTTCATCTCGATTTGGGCCTATCTCGTGGATTAGCAAGAAGCAAATTGTTGTTGCTCTCTCATCCACTGAGGCTGAATATCACGCCACACGAGGAAGTATGTGCGAAGCGATTTGGTTACGTCACATTCTTGTAGATATAGGGATTCCTGAAGAGAAACCTCCCATCATTCACTATGACAATCAAGGTGTGTTGAAGCTTGTGAAGAATCTTGTTTTTCATGAAAGAACAAAGCATATTGAGGTCGAATGTCACTACATTCGTGAACAGGTCTTGAACCACCAAATTCAGCTCCAGTACTACCCTACTAATTTTCAGGTTGCAGATATTCTCACCAAGCCTCTCGGCAAGGTGAAGTTTGATTTGTTTAGGGGGTACATATGTAGGAACAATGTATTAAGGGGGGGAATGTTAGCTTAATTAAGCTTAATTAATACATTCTTAAACATCCTCAGAATCGCTCTCGTAATTATTCCTGTGGGCTATGTAATCTGCTCCTACAGCTATATATTCTTCCCCGTCCACAGCCTACTCTATCACGCATTGAATAAATATTCTCTTTCTTCCATCGCAATGACCTTGCTTCAATTCCTCGCACATGTACAACCAGCCTCCTCTCCCCTTATGATGCTTTCAACCTTGCAATCCACAATCAACTCAAACAGACACCCTACCATTCCCATACACAAATATTTCCCATATTCCTACCCTCGTTGCAGCATCTATTGAAGCCCAACGCTGGTTCCACAAAAGAATAGATTTTTTGGCGAACATACAAAATTGCTTAATCTGTTTGGAAAATTACCTGAATTAAAACAATTTTTAAAGGTTTTCCTTCCTATAACAAACACAAAACTGAAAAACATGGCAATCGCTTCTCTTCATGGAACAACATGAACCCCGAAAAACAACCTACTGCTCTCGCATCTTTAACCAAATCGAGGAGATTCTTATCATACAAGTCAATCCATTCCCGTAAGTCACCCAAGTACATGGAGGACAATACAAATACTCAGACACACCATAAGTTTCCCACAAAATATTACTTCAATAGAAAATTACCTACCACACCACCTTGGAGATTTGGACATAATACTCATACAAAGGGAATGATATAATTTTAAAAGTATGATTTGTACGTCAAGAGATCTCGTGTTTGGGTAGTCTTGCAATATTAAATACAACAAAATCCCTATTACAAAGATGTATTAATCAACCATGATGCCCTTTCCTCCCTAACATCTATGTCGTCAAGTATTTCCTCCTTTATTAACACAAACACAATAAACTCGCCCCAAATGTAAACCACCTGCATAACTCATGGTATTGATGTTTCCACTGACTCTGACGAAACGTATGAACACTCAATGTCTTTTGTGTCAACACCCCACAATACAGGAAAATAAGAAGAGGAAATCGAATAGTTCTTGCTTAACCACGATGGTAACACTCCATTTACCATGTCATGGCTGCATAGCTTTGATCTCGCCTATAAATTAGTGCAATATGGAGGGCATGTTCTCAACGGCTTTCCCAAATTTCTTTCCGGTAGGAAAAATAATGTGGCAAAACCCCGCATAAAAGAAGTTCCAATGCATGAATACACTCTTCATTTAATGCGTTACCATGATGGGTGCTTCATTCACACTCAATATTTCACTACTTCCTTCTAAACCTCATAATGCGGCATAAGAGCTAGTCCACAACAACAATTTTCATGAAATAAAACATTGAATATGGAATCCCTCCAACAGCTTGGAGATTTGTGAAGACAACTACTGGAATTCCCAAAAGACAACCTCCCAAACAGCTTTAATGTGATTTGGATCAAGCCTTCGAGGGACACATTCATTCGGGAAAAAATAGATGTGAGATTTCAAATATGGTGGAATAATCAGGGACACCAACCTTATTCTTCACTCTAAGTACTGCAGACACTAAATGGTCGGATCTCCACAGATTATGTTTGGTGAATGCCCCTCCGATCCTCAAGCCGCACAACATTGGATAACACTTAACATTGTCTACAAACCTCATCAATATCAACATAATTGCATCAAAGATTCACAATACTTCGTGAATAAATATTGTAAAAATAACTTGAGTAATATACTTTTGCACAGGGGAATAAAATCTACTTTTTAATAAGTTTATTCCGGACTACATAGCTAATATTTATGTCCCCTTGTCTTGCATGGGTATGAATGATAACATAGAGGCTCCGCACACATCTATGGTTTATTGTGGCTTGAGAACGCACCTAAATTTGATGCAATGGACTGGGAGGATACAACAATTATTGAGGCAACAAAACAATACTTTGATAAGTTTGTGTCTTCCTGGAACCCCGTCTGACTTGTAACCGCTTGATTTTGTTCGCAGGTCACTCCTAGATGACCCTTGTTTACTAGATACAAAAAAATTCTATCCTCCTCCCCACATGTGGACCTTGAAGAACTACTTAATCATGTTCAACACCACACACAATGTTCGTGAGCGGACATACCGCGTGAAAGCAATCACAACTACAATGTAGGTACAACACACTCGGGTCACATAACCTACTTCATCCCTTCTCATTGAAAGTGATGGGAAAATTAAGTACCTCCCTTTGAGAAACGATGATAGACTGAACATCCACAATTAAACTATGATATCCATATGGAGATAAAATGTCGATTTCAACTGGTATTTTCTTGCCATGCGCTCTTAAGTATAATGCAAAATATGCTTTGAAAGTAGAGTAACGTTCAAAACCTATCAACAAATGTTATCTAGATTTTCAAGAGATGCTTGACGCGGATTTTCTAGCACACATTACAATCTGTAAATGCTCACAAAGAGCGTTGTTGAACATGACATAAGCACACAAGATCATAGGGTGACTATTCTTGTTTCTTGAACAATTTGATATATACTGCTGCCACCTTTTGGGATTGCATTCATAGGGTTACTATTCTTCCTCCCTCTCATACTTTAGAAGTAGATATTGAACAAGCTTTTGAATTTCCCAATAATGACTTTGAATATTTAAGGGCTTTAATGATAAAGAAGTATGATGGAGGCATCCTCCGAGGAAGATAGACAATCGATGAATGGGGTTGTGGCTCAAGAGAAGGAATACAACTCAAGAAGTAAGGATGTCAAAGGGCAGGCCTCAAGCCAAGCCAAAATCTCCCTTACTTTCAAACATTCCTAAAGAGGCTCCTAAAAAGGATGCACCTACTAAAAGCCCTGCAGTTCCAAACAAAAATCATACCCTCCTCATGCCCAAGTTGTTAAAAATCCTGCATAACCTAATGAGTGTATTGGCTTTCCTTCCAACACTTCCTTGCCAAGGAATGCCCCATATGATATTGCCCAAGTCTTAAGTTAAATCAAAGTATCTGTTCCAATTGTTGAATTGATTAGGATTCCTGAGCACAAAAGGAGAGCATTTGAATACTTGGGGTTGAAAGAGGAGAATACTGCCCTAGGTAGAAACATAAACATTGTGGAGACCCCACCAGTCATTGAAGAACCAGAAGCAACACCAAAGCATCATAAGAGATAGATGAACCACCTGAGGTTTACTTGGGGACATCCTTGGTGGACTCTTAGATGAATGTGGATCCATTCTTCACCACTTTGATCATCAAGGACAGACTGCTGCATAACTACATGTTTGACTTAGGAGCATCATGCAATGTCATGCCTTTGGAAGTCATGAATGAGATAAACATCAAAGTGACAACAGCCTATGGGAAGTGTACTACTATGGACTCCAGAGAGGTGCCAGTGGTGGGATGTGTGAAGGGTCTAGTGGTACAACTTGCAGCCTATCCAGGCAGAAATTTAAAGCTTGATGTAGTTATTGTTGACTGCCCAGCCAAGTGGGGTATGTTGTTATCTAGAAAATGGGCTGCTAGTGTTGGTGGGAGTGTCCAAATGGACATGTCCTATGCTACCATTCTAGTTGAGAGCAGCCTTGTTAAGTTTTATGGGGAAAAGAAAATCTTGCACCTTATTGAGGATCCCAACAATGCATCCTATGAGGTATTGTACACAACTCATGATGTAGAAAACTTTGTAGGGTTTACTTCGATGGAAAGGAGCACAAGATTGAAGAATGCAAGTGTCTTGAACAAATAGGCTCCCTTGACTCTATTATTTGATGGAGCTTGCTCCAGGTTTGGGAATGGTGCTTGGTGTTGTTCTACTTTCTCTTGGTCAAGAAAAAATTGTTTTCTCTTTCAAACTCAACTTTGAGTGCACCAACAACATTCACGAGTATGACGAATTGTTGTTGCATTTAAGAATTGCTTGAAAATATGCTGTCAAGGACATCATTGTCAAAGGAGACTCATAATTAATAGTAAAGCAAGTCAGAAAACTGTATGCCATAAAGAATCAGCGAATGAAGTAGTACAAGCATGCAATTTGGTATTTCATGTAGATGTTTGATTCATTCAACATTATGCATCATGATAGGAAATTCAATGAATTGCGAGATAATCTTGCAGTGTTGGGGTCTCGGTTTGACAATTGTACAGTGTCCCCATATTGTGAATATAATGGTGAGGTGTTAACAAGGCCATCTGTACCTGAAAACATTAAGCATTGGCGTGTTTTTGACTATGATGCTCAAATAAGAAGATTTCTGACGAATAAGGGAGAGTTTTCCGATCAACGCATTTATTTGGAATCAATGGTATGTACAATAGAGGGAAAAGAGATCTTGTTTGGCAAGGGCATCATCCAGCTTAAAGACCAATACCATTCCTAGAGGGCTAGTTGCTCTTGAGTCCAATTTTGATAATGCTGATCGCATTGTTAATGGATGTATGGCGACTTCAAGGGATATTGAGGAGCATGACCATGGCACAAGGGAGAAGCCAAGGAAGATTTGGTTAGGCAACAACCTCAGCAAGGAGGAGAAGCAATCCTATATCTAGTTGTTGAAAAAGTACCAAGATTGCATGGCTTGGACCTATTCCGAACTAAAATCATACAGAGAGGACCTATTTTAGCATGAGATTCCCTTGGAGTCTAATGCAAAGCCATTTAGGAAAAAACAGAGGCCCATAAATCCACTCTTATCCCTCGGATGCAAGAAGAACTAAAGAAGCTAAGAGATGGAGGGATTATTCAGCCCACAAGGTATTCTTCTTGGGTTGTAAACCTAGTACCAGTCAGAAAGAAAAATGGTGACATCAGGTTATGTGTGGACTTCAGGAATCTTAACAGAGCATCAATGAAGGATAATTATCCTTTACCAAATATGGAGAACATGCTGCAGCTAGTGATTGGGTATGAGTTGCTTTCCACCTTGGATGGTTTCTCTGGTTACAACCAAGTTGTGGTGAAGGAATCAGAAAGGATCAAAACAACCTTTACTACTCCTTGGGGGACCTATGTCTATGTCAGGATGCCCTTTGGTCTGATGAATGTTGGAGCCACCTTTCAAAGAGAAATGGATGTTGCTTTTGCTAGTTACATCAACAAGTTTATTGCAGATCTATCAAGATGATGTAACTGTATTTTCTAGGAAGAGAAGTGATCACCTACTGCACTTGGAGAAGATGCTGATAAGATGTAGAGAGTATGAAATTTCACTTAATCCAAAGAAGTGCCATTTTGGAGTGTAAAAGGAAAAGTTGCTTGGTCACATAGTGTCACAAGAAGGAGTGATGATTGATCTTGAAAGAGTAGAGGCCATCAACAAAGTCCCAATTCCAAGAACCAAGAAAGGAATTCAGTCCTTCTTTAGGAAAATAAACTTCATTAGAAGATTCATATCAAAATTTTCTGAGTTGACCATTCCAATCACTTCCATGTTGAAGAAGGACCAAGTCATCAAGTGGGAGGAGGCTGCCATCCAAGATTTCAATGGGATTAAGGAGGCACTAAAGCATGCACCTGTTCTGCAGCTCCAGATTATAAGAAGCCTTTCCAACTATTTTCCTTTGCTTCAGAGAACACTATTGCTTCTGTCCTACTACAAAAGGATGATGAAGGGGCTGAGAGGCCTATTGCCTTTTTCAGTAAGGCCTTGCAAGGGGTTGAGCTGAAGTACACTATCATGGAAAATTAGGCATTTTCCTTGGTAAAAGCAACAAAGGTTTTCAGGCCTTATATTCTAAGTTCTAAAATTGTTGCTTATGTTCCCCACACCATGGTCAAGGACATCTTATCAGAGATGGAAGTCTCAAGCAAAAGATGTAGGTGGGTGAACAAATTGCAAGAATATGATATGGACATCCAAACCACGAAGTTGGTGAGAGGTTTGGGCTTGGCTAAGCTTATGGCAGAGAGCAACTTGCAAACTATTGAGGTAAATGAGGTAGAAGAAGAAAGGGTAGATGTTTTTCAAGCATTGATGAATTTTGAGTGGTACAAAGATGTAATTTTTTATCTCAGATACCTGAACTTCCCTGAGCATTTGAGTAAGAACCAGAAGAGAGCCCTTAAGTTGGCTTCCCAAAAATATGTCATCACTGATTATGGGTTAGCTTGGAAGAACCAGGGAGGAGTCCTCTTAATGTGCATTACTGAGGAAGAATCCCCCAAGATAATAGATGATCTCCATGGAGGAGTTTGTGGGGGGAACTTTGCTGCAAGAGTCACAGAACACAAGATCCTGAGGGCTGGTTATTGGTGGCCAACTCTCTTCAAGGATACAACCTTGTTGGTTAGAAGATGTGAAAGTTGCCAGTGCTTCTCTAGAAGACTGAAAGCTTCAGGCTCCCTTCCTTTGCAACATGTATCAATTAAAGCTCCATTCAAGCAATGGGGAATGTATTTTATTGGTGAGATTTCAGACCCTTCAAGTGCTGGCCATAAGTGGATCCTTGTGGCAAATGATTATTTTACTAAATGGGTGGAGGCAATCCCCACTAAGAAGGCAACACACCAAGTTGTCATGGACTTTGTGCTAAACAACATCATCTGTAGGTTTGGGGTGCCAGTCAAGATTATTGTTGACAATGTCATGAGCTTTAGAGCTAAACCTTTGGTAGCAATGTGCAAGGAGTATGGGATCAAATTGACATATGCCTCCAATTACAACCCCCAAGGAAATGGACAAGCTGAGTCTAGTAATAAAAATTTGTTGAAGATCATCAGAAGAACATTGGAGCAGAACAAGAGAAAGTGGGGTGAACAGTTGAAGTTTGTTTGTTTGGGAAGATAGGATCACTGTCAAGAGGGTCACTGGAAAGAGTCCATTTGAGTTGGTGTATGGGACTCAGGCCCTGCTGCCCCTTCATATGCAATTAGCTTCATATCAGTTTATGCAACAATTGGAAGATCAAGAGATAGGTCCTTATGATGCCCGCATTAACTAGATTGTTGAGCTTGATGAAGAGAGGAGAGCATCCCACCAGAGGCATGCAAAGTTCAGAGAGAAATTGAAGAAATTGTTTGACAATAAGGTCACTCCCAGAGTTTTGAATGTTGGAGATCTTGTGTTGTTATGGGATAACAAACATGAGGATAGGGGCAAGCATGGCAAGTTTGACACATTATGGATGGGCCCTTATTCCATTGATATCAGGATTGGTGAGCATGCCTTTTTCCTCAAGGATTTGGATGGTGAATTGCTTGAGCTACCTGTTAATGGTATACATTTGAAGCATTTCTTGGATTGATTCCCCAGGACTAAGAAAATATTTTGTATAGTGTATAGTTTATTGTTTGTTCCCTGTTTTTGTGTTTTTTCTCGCTCTCGGTCCCTGGTGACCTGCTTTTGCTGCCGTTTCTCTGCTTCTTTTGATGGTGGCTTTGTTTCCCGCTCTGCATGATGACTCCATTACCTAATGAATGTTTTTGGCACTTGGTCTAATTTTTTTCTTGTGGCACTCACAGGGAGTGCCCATCCTGAGTCGGAGCTGATGTTGGTGCTCGTTTTGACCTCTCACCATTTTGCCCTAATTTTCCTCTGATCTGTGGGCTTTGCCATTTTTTCTATTTTTCCCTCAACCATGGAAGCTCAAAATGATCGATTTATATTTGTATGCCTTTGAAAAATCCAAATCCATGGTCAAAAGATGCTTGGAACCATGATCCACATAGTTTTGTTTCAAAAGTTTTCATCCTTAGCAAAAATTGGGTTTTGAGCATAAATGGTGAATTTCTATTTTTTACGATCTGACAGTGTCTTTTTCATGTCAAAATTATTCCTCAGTGTTCAGTGGTCACGTGGCTTCCTTTGGTTGGTCGGGGGTGGTGGGCGAATGCTTTAACTTATCGATTTATGCTTTTTGGAAAAAGGGCAAATTTGGTCCCGTAGCTCCGCTTGTGTCTATTTTGGTTCTTTTGGTGCTTACGTGGCTTCTTCCAATTGGATGGGGCGTGGCGGGTCTGTTTTTGAACTTATTATTTTTGGCTACTTTGGTAAAAATTTTGAACTTGCCCCGCGGCCCCGCCTGTGCTCGATTAGAGCAAATTTAAGAGGCAGGGAAAAGGTCTCACTTTGACCCCGCAGGAGGACACGTGGCGAGCCCATGCTCGATCAAGGTCTCACTTTTTGGGATTATCTCAAGGAGCACCGCATTGACACGTGGAGGTCTCTGCCCACTTTGCGTTTTTTTTACTTAGACTTTTCAACGGCCAAAGGAGACTACCTCGGAGCATGACACGTGGTACCCTTCACTGAGCTTCAAGCATTTAGACAAACTCACCGGAGCAGACACGTGGCGAGCCCACGCTCGTTCAAAGTATCAAATTTTTGGGACCATCTCAAGGTGTATCGTGATGACATGTGGTAGGTTGAAAAGTCAAAGGGGCGGGAGGTGGACCATCGGGGCAATTTGGATTTTTGCCCCTTGAACATGCAAATGGCTAAAAACATCAAAATGGCCCGCAAGCCCGATAAAGGAAAAGTCAAAGCTTGCTCCAGTCAATGGTGGAGGTGCGGACTCTCGGGAAATTTGGAAAAATTTCCTTTTGGATAAAAAGGGGTCAAAAGTAAAAAGGGAAGCGCGGTTCCGCTGTAATCATATTTGGACACGTGTTAGACCCATTTTTCAAGGGTAGAGCTGCAGGAAAACTTGGAAAATTTTCCCTTTTCCAAAAAAGGAGTAAAATGGCAGAATTTGGCCGCGGTCCCATACTGGGGCCCACTTTAGAACACGTGTCGCTTATTTCCCGAGGACAAAGATGTAGAGAAAATGTGAAATTTTTCCTTTCTTCCAAATGTTGTAAAAAGTCAAGGAAGCCCTCGGGTTTGTTTTTAAAGATTTGAATCTTCAACGTGGATGACCCAAATTCAAAGTAAAGATCAACGATAGCTGAGAGTTTGGAATCTATTTTTCCCCCCATTTTTCCTCAAACATGCTTAAAGTGCGAGTTTTCATGATTTCTTTGTTTTTTCTACACGCCAGAGAAGAAAGTTAATGTTGATATCTAAAGTTTGGTGGGAAGATTTGGAAGGTGTATTTCACCATTAAAATGGTTTGAATTTTGTGCCCGATCGAATTTTCCATTTTTCTTCTCCCAAGCATGCAAGGGGCCAGATTTGATAGATTAGGGGCGAAAGTGGTTAACAAATTGAAGGAAAAGTGATCTACCAGAGTAAGGAGTTGAATGTGGGAGGCATTCGATGAAATCTACCCCCTCGAGCACCTGGAGACTTTTTGTACATCTGATTATGAGAATCACAAAAGAATCATGGCGAACACTGGTGCATTAAATGTTTTTGTATTTTGGGGAGAAGGGGCTCTGTTGTAAATGTTATAAATGGCACAAATTTTTCGCGTAAATGATTGAGAAAGAGTGCTAATATGGGCCTCCATTTAGGCACATATTCTAGTTGAAGAAACATTTCTAACTTTTGTGGCATTTTGTTGGCTGAAATCCTTCCATTTTACATAAGCTCTCAAGGATTTGGTGAGTCAAGTTCATCCTGTCTCCCCTCCCACCAAAATCTATTTAAAAATATCCAATCCCATCCATACTACCCCTGTTCTACTCTGTATACCCACATAAGACCAAAATCCATTTGCCAAAGTATGCAAGATAGATCGGGACTCAAAATATCTTTAGTAACCTTTGCCTTGTTGTGAAAGTATCTCCATGATCTGGAAGTGACAACTCATGAGAGTCAGATTTGGTGTGTTGATCATATTTTCCCCAAGGCCTTCTCTACAAAATTTATGCAAAAGAAGGGTACCTGTATCTCCTTTCAAATAACAGAGGTTACAAAATAGGTTCTCTTACCTTGGTTGAAAGGAACAACCTAAAATAGTTAGGATAAGATCATATCCTTTTAAGGTGCTACCCATCTCTCCACAAATCCAAGTAACAAAGGGACAATCAGACCTCCTCCTGGCTACAAAATGACATATATTTATGATTTGGCTGCCTCTAAGCTCCATGTTGAATCAGTGTTACTACTTGGCTTGAAAAGGAGAACAAATTTGGGTACTAACAACACCGATGTACAAGAAATAACCACTTTATTGGATGTATATAGAGTTCTCCCTGCAACCATGGAACACCTACCACTTATTCAAAGTTGCTCAAATTAAAGCTACAACAAGAACCGTAAAGGTGAGAAATGGAAATTGCAATCGAATCGAGCTATTGTTTGGGTCCACTCAATATTTGTGGATGTCCCGACTTAGGATTCAACGTCCCTATGACCTTTTCTCGTTGGTCAAAATGTCTTTTATACAAGCCCTTTAGAAATATTGCCTCCGAATTTGGACTAACCCAACATGACATCAATGACACTTGGGACTGCACAAAGCACAACTATAGACCGTGACATGTTTTATGCACTACCGTAGACACAGGACATGCTACAACTGTTAGTTTTGACTTTAAGGTCGAATGCAATATTCAACATGAACCATTGTAAGAATGGCAGGTCTTTTCACAACTTCGTCTAGGAAACAACATGGGTCTTGACAGTCTTGAAATGTTGGGGAAACGAGATTTTGACAAACACAATAATTGGAACATACATGATGTTTCACATGATTTTGTAGATAATTGGATCATCATTCATTGAGAGAGAAAAGGAAGACACAATTAACAACAGTATGCTGACCACACCACCATATTCCACACTTCCTTTGTCTTCAGAACAACAACTAGCTCTTGATACCATACTACAACATTCAACAAACAAAACCCTTATACATTCACTAAGATTGATAATTCAAGGAACAAATGGCACAGAAAATCATTCCCGATAAATAAAATCTAGAATTCATTTACAACAACATCAACCACATCTCCTTGCCTCTCCTTCTACTTGCCCCTACCAAAGTGTTTTAGCATTCAACATCTCCATACCCACAATCCATGCAACCCTCCGTATTCAAATAAAAAGCTAAAATCCCTTGAAGGTCATGCATTATCGCATTTTCAAGAGCCCTCAAACATATAGAATATGTTCTTATTGATGAAATGAGTTTCATCAACCCAATGTTGCTAAGTGAAATAGATAGTAGGCTACGCGAGGCTTTCCCACACTCCAAAACATTTGAATTTGGGAACAAATTGGTCATCCTCCTCGGAGACCTTGAGCAATTACCACTTGATTTTGGAAAATCCTCTTTATGTAATTAAATCCTATGGAGCCACCTTTAGAAGGGATTCCATTCTTCCATTACATTTTGATATTTCGGCAAAGAAGGAACAACCAATGCACAAGTTTCATTCTAGAATTTATCGCTCCACATATGAGATTCAACCCTCTTATTTAGGACTAGGAACTCCTAATGTCTCGCATAGACACACACATAAATCAAAGGGGCTCAACATTTTTAGGGAGGCACCACATTGATTTGTAAAAAATGATCCCGTGGACTCCCACAACCTTCGAGATCTGAAGGAATTGAACGTTCTGATCACCCAATCCATTGCTGAAAGTAACATGCGTGATGGATGAGGTGATCCCGATGGTGATCACTGAACACAAAGTTATGTTGTGCAAACAACAAAAATCATGCTTATTGCAAATTTATGGGTTGACGTAGGCCTCGTAAATGGTGCTACAGAATAATCACCGACATTGTCTACAATGCATCAATGCCACCACCAACATTACCTTTATTTTTGTTGTCAAATTTGATAGATACAACGACCCATGTTGGGATCCCTCCAACCCGTTACATATTCCGATACCCCTATTTCGAGAGGGAATCGAAGATAATTGTCGATTAAAATGGCTTGGGGATTAACTATCCACAAGTCCTAGGGACTTACTTTGCATAGAGCAACTGTCGACATTGGAACCAATGAAAGGAAGGGTCTGACATTCACAACTTTCTCCAGAGTTCCTCGCTTACAAATTTGTGCATTTCACCTCCTTTTTCATTCGAAAGGTACTCAAAAATGGCGCACATACCAACACTTGGAGCAAGAAAAAAGGAGGAAGCAAGACTACTATCACTCAACACGTCATAAATACCACTCTACTTTGATAACACCTCTGCTACTACTTTACTGAACACTCCTTCTATCCTAAGTGACATTGTTGTTCAAGGGGTAACAAATGTATTCATGTTTACCATAAATAAAATTGCCCACAAAAGGCTACCATTCATGATATAAATTCTTCAAATGTACGGAGGTCTTCATGCATACATGTTTAGTTCAGGGTTCATTTTAAGAGACCTCTTGGAAATCGGAGGTGGAGAATACCTGGCGAATATCCCCGGAACCGGTTTCGCGGGAAGGTGAATTTTTTGGGGGTTGTATGAAAAAATTCACCTGATTGTCAAGTGCTGCGACAGAAGGCTACAGACGCGCGACGGGAGATTTTTCTGTCGCGCAAAAAAATGCAGTGACGCGCGTCATTAGACCTCGATGACGCGTCAACAACAACACGTATTGATGCGCGTCCATCGGGGTCTAATGACGTGCGTCACGAGGGTGCTTTGTCGGGCGCGTCACTCGCATTTTTTTTTGACGCGCGACAACAAAAATCTCCCATCGCGCGTCTGCAGCCTCCGACCTCTACTTTCTCATCAAAAATCTCCGTGTCGCGCATCAACAAACTCTTTGTCGTGTGTCTGCTATGCATCAATATCTATTGTACCTCGCATGCGCCAACTATCCGCTCAAGGTCGCGCGTCATTGAGGTCCGCTGACGCGCGTCATTGAGGTCAATGACGCGCGTCAACAGACCTCAGTGACGCACGCGTCATTACGGTTGTTGACGCTTGCGCCAATGCATGTTTTGACGCGCGACAACAAATATCCTGTTGCGCGTCTGCAGCCTCTACCCTATTCTTGCTCATCGAAAAAATCTCCATGTCGCTCATCAACAAACTCTTTGTCATGTGTCTACTATGCGTCAATATCTGGAGTATCTCCTTATCTGCAAACCCTCCTTGTCGCGGGTCAATAACTTGCCCCCTTGTCGCACGTCTATAATACAGATATATCATATTGTTGAAAAATGTGAAGTAGAAGTGTTCTACCCGCGAATAATCTAGGTTTATATAGGGGATATTTTTCAAGGGTAGGCGTTTCGACCCTAAAAAAATTAATGTGTAATTTTTAGGCGAAGTCACAGTCACCCGTGCAAAAAAATTCGCCTTTTCAAAATTTTCAAAATGGAATATTCACCATATTACGAATATTCGCCACTAAAATTATCCCCGGTTTAGTTCAAATGTCATGATATAAGATTTGCAAATCGCATATGTACGAATTTGTATCAAATTTAAATGTATGCATACACATTTTCAATGTAATGTTTCATCTATATTCCTATACTATCACTATCAATCACACACTTTATCTAGTGTACAAAAATGTTTTTTCGACAAAAGACCAAAAAAACAACCAATGAAACACTAACACAATTACCCAAAAAGTAAGTAAGTATCCAAAACGGTATCAAATGTATTCATGTTTAGAGTGAAAAAATTGTCCACAAAATGATACCACTCGTTGGTCATCAAATAGGACTTTTTAGAGAGCAATGCATGACGGGGGACGAAAAGTCCCTCCTCTTTAATGGGAGAGGTTCCCTTATTCTGAAACGAACTTATTTACAAATGTACAGAGTATTGTTGTTTTATGGTCGAACTTGGAAATATTACGAAAGTGTTTTCCACAAGGATCATCGATTACGCAAGGACTCGAGGAAAGGGAAAATGAAGATGAGCAGAATAGCAACATTCAGAATTATAGATAGCAGAATAATTCTTTGTGTATGCGAAGCTTCAAAAGATTTAAGACAAGATCATATGAGATTAAATTTAAAGACACAAAGTTCCATAAATAACCTCCTTCAGATTTATAAATCAAGGACACAAAGTTCCTTCTTGGTTGTACAAGATCACCGTATATTGGCAAAACTAAACAAAGATGCAAATCGGAGAGACTAACGAGTTAAGGATAAAATGATCTTCACAATATGAAAGGAAAACACAGAGATAACGAGAAATGATAGACAAAGAAAGAAAAGCCCTTTTGTATTGATTTCTTTAAGATCTATTTTACACTTTCAAAGAAATATTCCAAGTTCTTCCTCCTCTCTAGAATGGCGTAGAAGGCCATTATATAGATTACAAGTCGGTACTCTTCGTAACCGCTTTCTTTTAACCAAAGAATAGCTAAGGGCCACCAGCTTACAAAACCTTAACTGATTACAAAGAATACGAAAGAAAGGAAAGAAGAGGAAAGAAAGGAGAAGGAGACAGGTGGCCGGCTACTGGGAGGGACCCACTGTCTTCAGAATCCGCTGCCGGAACCTCTTCAGTGACTCAGCTATATCTCTGCCACGGGGAACTGACGTGTTAGTTGCAGACTGAGTCCAAAATCCCAGGCATTTCTCCATCTCTTTATCAAACTCGACGTGAGTATGATAGTCTTTGTTCGCTTCTTCAATGGCAGACTGAAGAGAACAGATTTCCTTTATCTTGTCCTTGGAGATGGAGTCTTCCTTGAAAAGATTATCTTTGACAAAAGCTCTGAACTGAGCTTTGATTTCTTGCAAGGACAAGGGAATGCCGGAGTTTTCATCCTGAAGATGACAATGCATATCTTTGAACGCAGCAGCTGCCAGCGTCTTGAAGGCTTCTCCCTTCTGCCAGCTGCCCTTCATTTCACCTACAGCTTCCTCCAGGACTCTGATTTTCCACTCTACGCTGTAGACCCAGGATTTTGATAGATTGTCTTTGGCATCATCGAAAATCTTATTTGCCAGTAAGATATTCTCATCTGTCTGTCCCATGAGGCGAAGATCTACAATGCAACTGCCCCAGAGTTTAAGCTCTTTATCCATAACCCCAATGGTAGAGGATAGTTTCTGTTGCAAATTATCTACCTTTCCATGTAGCTTAAAAGCTTCATCGATGAAGTTTAGCCCGGCAACAAGCATGTCATCTACCATGGCTTCGATAGCTCTGCCATAGACAGAATACTTGTGCATATCTTTAATACCCTGCACTTCATCTTGGCTTAGAGTTACAGGAGGAGGTAGAGCAGTCAAGGGAGTGGGATCCAAAACTTTGTCTTTAGATAGAAGAGACTTGATGAAACCTGCAAGGACTCGGGCTTGCTCTTCCAGCTGTTCGATAGTTTGCTGTCCTTTCTCCACTCTCCCAATAACTCTTGTGACTGTTTCCTGGAGGTTATGAATCTCGCCTTCAGGGGTAGAATCTCCCATTGGGATTCTCAGTAGCAGCTGCGCAGTCGATACTTGCAAGTCCCGTTTCGATTTGTCATTGCAGGTTTGGCAATCTCCAGGAATTGCTGACCTCGAGTATCAGATACTATTCTGGAGGTGGTTCTTGCTTTCTTGGCATGGGAAGGCACGGTGCCCAACATGGCCGCAACAACATCAAAATTTGGTCCCAAGTCTTGAGAGGATGGTTTTCTCTTCCTCTTGTCAACCAAAGGTTGCACCCATGCAAAAGAGGAAGAAGAAGTCTGCAGCGGCGTAAGGGGACCAAGAGACAGGAGCTCATGACACTCGTGGTCCAGGCAATGCTTGACTCGAGCTGGGATGCGGAAGGAGCACTGGAGACAATGGCAATAGAAGAATCAATAGCACTTGGAAGTTCAGTGCTCTGGACCTCCTTGTCCTTATCTGTTGGGTCCTCAGGAACATTTGTAGGAGTTGGCCTCTCACTTTCTTCACTTTCACTGAGGATGATGATGTTCTCTGGTCCGATAGGCAATTCTGCCTGTTTCTCCTGAAGATCTCTTTCCACCGGTTCCTTCTTTACTTCCTTGAGTTTCTTCTTATATACCTGAGTGGATGGAGAAGGATTAGATTCCACAGGTCCCTGAGCTGCTGAGGCAGGAGGGGTTTTCTTTGGTGTTTCGGACCTTGGAACTGGTGCTTCTCTCATTGGTGTCGACTCATCCTTGGAGGAGGATTCTCCCGAGTGCCTCCTGAATTCTCGGACCTTCTTATTGAACCAAACCTTAGTTCTGACTAAGACCGGAGCAAGGATTTCAGCCAAATCATCCCGCTCTTTTCTGTTCCAATCCAGGTCCTCCAGAGGGGTGTGTTTGATCACATTTTCATACTCATATGAGTATAGCTCAGAATTATCATCTTTGAGGCCTTCAGGAACTTGGTACAGACCGAGTTCTTGAATCAAATCTAAGGAGAACCTGCCATAATGCCTTCTCCTGGCCTCAAAGTCGTCTGTACAGTCGGCCCAGTAGTCTTCTGCATCTGCCACATGGTGATAGGCTATCTTGATATTCTGTTCAATAAACTTCTTCAAGTCAAAGCAGGTTCTTGGCTTGAAGAAATGAACGGTGACAGGGACCAGAGTTCTTTCTACATTCGGCATCCAGTATCTGTTTTACATGTGTAATTTCCCGAGAGAGATGGGAAAATGTACGCCAGAAATCTTCTTGTCTCTGCAAGTTCTGTGCAACTTGTCCAGTTGCTTGCATACCTCAATCAAGGCCATTTTGTCATTGCAGAACATGGGAAGCCGCAGAGGAGTACTCTCATAACCAGCAAGCCTGATGTACGAGAACTTCCTGAATTGGATGAAGTAGGCCCCATACCGTGATATCAAGTTCATGGCTTCATCTGAAAATCTCCTGGCGGTGTCGCCCTCGAGCAATCGGACCACGTACATAGTGAAAGCATCATTAACCCTTCTGAAATTACGGTTGCTGGTCTCCAAGGTAAACTGCGGGCAATAGGCATACACTGGGTTGCCTTTGTGGGCGTCTATATACGAGAATCCAAACCATTGCCTTGATGCTGCTAGAGCATACATCAGATATGAAGTCATGAAAAACTTCTTTGTTTGCAGCACGTTGGATAGCTGCTCCGTCAGATTCATGCTGATGATCTCAGCCCAGTTGATATTTTGCGTACCCTCGCATACCATGCTGATGAGCGGGCACATCCAGAAATGGAACTCGCTGGTGGAAGGCAAACCCATGACCCGAGCTAGCAGTATTATGAAATCTGACAGTTCTTCGTTGAAGTCTGCTCGGACGAGGGTTTTGGTGAGGCGGGAAGCTCCCTTCTTAGGGTTTTTAAGCCAGGACTTCGCCACCCGTGCTCTGTACTTATCACTATCTTGATCGAACATGGCTTGCGCTTGGGCTTGGGAAACAACTATGGCATTGTCCAATTCCGGGATCCTCAGAGCGGCAGCAATGGCGGCGGCGTCTAGCCTGGCGATGAGCTCTCCATGTACGTTTGTCAATTCACTTGAGGCGGGGTCGAAGTGAGCTCCGCATGCAAGCACTGTATCAGCACACTGTACTGAAATTGGGAATCCTCCAGCGTACGCCAGACCACTGTCATGAATTGTCTGAGCCATCGGTGAGGGATTCGCATCTTCCATCCTTGCCCAAAAATCGTTGAAATCGAGATGTCGGGCCTCGCTATCTCCAATGTTGTTTACAGTGGACTCGAGTGGAGAAATCTGTTCTTGTCCTTGAAATTTGATCTTCATGTCGATAGTTTCAGGGGAACAAGGTTGCAAACTAGACTTGGAATGGAAATACAGAAGCAGAGGAACGTGCGCAAGTTTGTAAGCGGCAAGGGTTTGAGCAAAGGATAACAAGGAAGATGTGAGAAAATGCAAAGGGGAAAAGTTCATTATATAGCCGTTTGGGGAGCGGAGTGAATTCAATGCGCATTTAATGAACGCAACCACCAATTTTGAAAAGCGTCTAAGTATGGATGACACTAGGCACGCTTGGGACATGTGAGACGCGAATGCGCGAAACACGCGGCTCGGGCGAAATGGAGAGAGAATACACAAAAAGCTTTCAGAACAATTGGGACGAAAATGCGCGAGGTACGCGGTTCGGATGTTTCGGCCGAAATTGGAACAGAGGGCTCGCTTGGACTCGGAGATTCGGGACAAAAAGTTCCGGCACGCGAATTGACCGGCTCGGCCGAAAATGAAACAGGGCGCATTTTCTGATTTGGGACGAAGAGCTTTGAAGTACGCGACTCGGGAGTTTCGGCCGAAAATGAGAAAGTTCGCACTTTTTGACTTTGGGACATTTGGGACAGCTAAGCGCGAAGTACGCGGGAAGGATGATTCGGCCGAAATTGGAACAACACGCAAAATAAGTTTTGGGACACTTGGGACAAAATGTTCCGACGGGCCCGAAAAAGGGACAGCTGGGATTTCGCCGATCGGGAACAGAGTGCGTTTTCGACTTGGGGAGTGGGACAAAAAGTTCCGACGGGCCCGAAAAGGGACAGCTTTTCGGCCGATCGGAGAATAGAGTGCGTGCTTCGTACTTGGGACAGTGGGACAAAAAGTTCCGACAGTTCCGAAAAAGAGACAGAATGACCCAAAACACAGACTTCTTCAATTTCGCGACTTAGGCACCTCAGAGAAGAACACTTGAGACTCAAAATTTTGAAATTTTACTCTTATCAGAGCGGGGAATTTTGAGTGGACAACAGCTGGCTCCTTCTGGGGATGACTTGGATTAGATTCATGAAATGAGACAAGGCAAGAACCTAGATAACTCAGTGAAGCAGATCAGTGCCTTATCCATTGGGCAAACGGAGTCAAAAACAAACCAACACAGAGGGCAACACACACAACAGAAGGGAAACACACCAAAAGCAGAAAAAGCAAAAACACTGTACATAATATACAAAGGGACTCCCTAGTCACCTAGGACTTGAACAACTTCAAATACTGCCCACTATAAGGAAGTGGGAGGGGGGAACCATCCATGTAATCAAGATAGAAAGAGTCCTTACCAAAGAAAGTGCCTTATCTTGAATGGTCCGAGCCACAGGGAATCGAATTTTCCATGGCTACCACGAGGTTCATGCCTTTTGTCCCATAGCAGAACGGTATCTCCAACTTGGAACTCTCTGAACCTAGCTTTCTTGTCAAACAGAATCTTTACCTTCAGCTGGTGAGCAGATATCCGGTCAGCAACCTGCAATCTGTCCTCGTTCAGTTTGTGCAGGTACATGATTCTTTTATCCAGAGCATTACTGAAACTAGTATCCTCGATGGCCTTCATCAGGTGCAAGGTCGGCAGCCCACTTGTCGCCACCGTAATTGGGCTTCTACTCCATACACCACTTGAAAGGGGGACATTCCAATGGCCCTTTTAGGTGTGATCCTGTCTCGCCCAAAGAGCATCATAAAGCTTCTTATGCCGCCACGAGACTCATTTACCAACTTCCTTATGATAGTCACCGATTTTTGTTGGTGGATTCTCGCTGCCATTTCCCGTGGGTAATAATCAAGAATGAGCCGAGAGATGCCATACCCGTAGCAGTAAATCCATGATCTCAGTTGAGGAGAAATTCGAAGCATTGTCTGTTACAATCTTGTTAGGTACACCATACCTGACCAAGATGTTCTCCTTGATGAAGTTGCATACTACTTCAGAAGTAGTGCTCTTGACTGGGATAGCTTCCACCCATTTGGTGAAGTAGTCAGTGGCAGTTAGCACATGCGTGTGGCCAGCACTAGAAGCAGGATTCAGCGTACCAATGAAGTCTAGACCCCATTGTTGAAATGGTTCCTCGATCACAACTGGCTTGAGAGGTAAGGACGCCAATTTAGGCCTTCCCACAAAAGTTTGGCAGGCCTCGCATTTATCCACCCACTTGGATGCATCCCTGAACAAAGAAGGCCAGTAATACCCTCCCCGGAGTATCTTGTGAGCTGTGACTGTTGATGAATAGTGCCCTCCACATGCTTGATCATGGAAAGCTGAGAGCAACTTTCTCTGCTGCTCCTTGTCCACACACTTCAGAAATCTTCCATCTAAGCCACGCTTGAACAAGGCATTTTCCCACAGTACGTATTGTGCTGATCTCAATTTAACAGTCCTCTTTTCCTTGGCAGTTAAATGAGATGGGCATTCCCCATAGGTGAGAAAATGGGCGATGTCAGCATACCATTCATCGACTGAACTAAGGAATAGGACAGTAGGAATGTCAGCTTTCTCCTCTAGCAACTCATGTTTGGCTCCTTCAGCAATGAGCTCACAAAGACCCTTTCCACGAACCAGCTTGGTTGGTTTGATATCAATGTCATACTCCTGGACTTTGGCCACCCAGTTTCCTCTCTTGGATCCAAATTCTTGCTGTGTAAGAATTGATTTAACAGTCGTATCTGGAACCAGCACCATAGAGTGAGAGTTGAGGATATAGAAACGGAACTGCTTGACAGCTTTGACTACTGCAAAAGCATGCTTCTCCATCATGGTGTATTTCAACTCATGATTCTTCAGGATATAGCTCATGAAGGCAATTGGCAGCTCATGTCCATCAGAGTCTTCTTGGGTCAAGACAGCAGCCAGGGTATTGTCTGTAGCATAGCAATAGATGATGAAATCTTTGCCGAAATCAGGACAGGCCAAAACTGGAGTTTTAGCTATAGCTTTCTTGATACCCTCAAAGGATTCCTTTCCTTCAGAAGACCAACCAAATGCTTGCTTCCCTTTCATCATCTGAGAGATGTTCAAAGTTAATTCAGCAAAATCAGGGATGAATCTTCTTAAAAAATTGATCTTACCGAAAAAGGAATGCACGCCTTTTTTACTGGTAGGGAGAGGAATTTGCTGGATGGCCTGAACTCGCTCAGGATCAATCTTGATGCCATCATTGGAGACGATGTGCCCTAATAGCTTTCCTTCTGTAACACAGAAGACAGATTTTTTAGGATTCAAGGAAATCCCATGCTCTCTGCATCTTTGCAGGACTGTTTCCAGGTGGTCGAAGTGATATGCTCTCGTCTTTGAAAACACTGTTAGATCATCAAGGTATATGACAATACATTTTCCTTTCAAGCTCCCAAAAGCCAAATCCATAGCTCTCTGGAAAGTGGCACCAGCATTAATCAGCCCAAAAGGCATTCTCTTATAGGCAAAGGTACCCCAAGGAGTGGTGAAGGCTGTCTTGTGTTGATCAGCAGCATCCACCTCTACCTGATTGTATCCCGAGAATCCATCCAGCATAGATAACATCTCGGACCCCGTTACAGCTTGCAAAATCTGATCCATCATAGGCAGAGGGTAGTTATCTTTCAGAGAAGCCTGATTCAGGTTCCTGAAATCAACACAGATGCGGATCTCACCATTCTTCTTCCTAACCGGCACAATGTTTGCAATCCATGTTGAATGGTGAATGGGGAAAATGATCTTAGCCTTCAATAATTTCTGAATCTCCTGGAATATAGTGTCGGCTATTTTGGGATTATACTGCCTTTGTTTCTGCTTGAAAGGCTTGATTCCTGGTTTGAGAGGGATAGAATGCTGCATATCTTTTGGCTTGAAGGCTTTCAGATCCTCATAAGAATATGCAAGAACATCCTTATATTTCCTTAGAAGATCAATTGCTCTTCTCCTCTCGTCGGTTGTGCAACATTTCCCGATATTTACCAGCTTGGGATCAGTAGAACTCCCTATATCAATTCTATCATACTCAGCTGATTGCTGAGGTCCAGTAGAAGCTTTAGATTTCACATACCTGTCATGCTTGTCAAACAACTCCTCCAAACTCACCAAACCTTTGGGAATCTTGTTTCCTTTGAGATTGATGCACCCATCCTGATCTGCTTCTTCTCCTTGGGTGACGGCTTGGTCAGAGGACACACGCTCACGAGGCAGGTTGACACTTCCCTCGAAATACAGTTGCTCGAAATTCCCCCTGAGTTCCAGGAAGGAAAGCAAATGCTGGTCATCGTTGAAAACTTGCCAGTTATTGGTATTGTCAGGAACACTAGGCCGGTGGACCATTTCAATAGTGAACTTATCCTGAGAGAATTCAGGATGGGGAATCAGTAATGACCCTGAGACAGCCAGTGAATCAGCTCTGCTGTTCTTTTCTCTGGGTATTGCTTCAATAGAGAAGGCATCAAGGAATTCAATTGAATCCCAGACCTGATTCCGGTAATGCTTCAGCCTTCCGTTTTTTACTTGATAGAGGCTCCTGACTTGCTTCACAATCAACTCTGCATCGCCACGAGCCAGAAGATTCTTTATGCCACGTTCTTTAGCCACTTGCAGTCCAAGAATGAGAGCCTCGTATTCTGCCGTGTTGTTAGTGTTCTCGAACTGCAACTTGAATGAAAAAGGGTGTAAGCAACCTTCAGGTGATACCAGTAGGACACCGGCTCCAGAACCAGCCGAGGAACAACTTCCATCAAATTCCAAAATCCAAACCCCGTTGGGATCTTTAGGTGATATCTTGGGAAGTTGGACTTCATCAGGGGACATGATCATGTAGTTACCATGACCTATGTCTTCATAGAGTATCTGTGCCTTAGGATCATCTGTTTTCTGCACAATATACTCAGCCTGTTTCTCAGGGAGTAACTTCTTTATTTGTCCGTTAACAGGCACGAGTGCATGTGACCAGTCCATCTGGATTTCTCCCCCCACGTCCTTACAGAAGTTCCTACTTAACAACATTCCATAGGAAGGAGGAATGTCTGCTACTAGGATGGTAGCCAAGACTTTCTTTTCAGGTAAAGCAGCAAAAGCCACTTGTGCATCTTTAATCCTTCCAACTAAAGGTACTTCCTTACTTTCCATGGAGTAGCAAGCTCCATAAGTGCGAGTAAGGGTCAAGCCTAAAGCATGGGCTACCTTAGCAGGCATCACATTATCTGAGGCTCCAGAGTCTATGACACAGTTACTGAGCCTATGGCCAGCTATAAGAAGTGTTACGTAAAAAGGCTTGATTTTGTCTCCAGGTGAGGTGACAAAGCAGCTACTGATCCGGGTGGTGCGCGAAGGAGGAGTAGGCAAGAGGCCTTTAGAGGTGGTCTTGGAATGGGAATTTACAAATTGGATCATCTTGGCAAAAGCTTTAGGATGAGTCTGGTAGTATTCAGCTTCTGAAATTTGAACCTTAGTCTTTTTAAGATGATCAACAATGTCAAAGGATCCAGAGGTGGATGGGCCATCATCATTTGGAATTCTAGGCTTATCAATTCTGGGAGAAAAAGAAGAAGAAACAACCTTGGTAGCAGGATTGATGGGACTTACCTTTGGTGCAGAAGAAGTAGGGATAGGAAATCCCCTTTTCGCAATAACAGGGATAGTCACTGACTGCTCCTTAGATTTCTTTATGGGCTGCGTCACCTTTTCTTTCTGCTTTGTTTGTTCCCGAGTCATGACAGCAAATGATTCACTGTTCATGTCTGCTACCACTTCATCATAATCTTCTCTATCATCGATGCCTTCAGTAGTAAAGAAGTTGACTCGAGATCCCTCAAGTTCTTCTGCCTCATCATCAAATTCCTCCAGGAACTCCTCGCAAGCTTCATTATCCTCGTCATCGTCCGGCTCTTCAACTTCGCAGGTTGCATTCACAGGAACCCTGACAGGAGGGCCTTCAAGCGCCAGCCTTGTGTGAGGTGCAGGCAAACGATTTCTGGGTGGGAAATTCCTTCTCGGAACGTCTGCATACGGGGCATGCTGAGCTAGTTGTTTCTTTATAGCGACGAGATCATTTGCAAGTTTCTGGACTAATGGATCAGTATTGGGCCCAGAGGTGGAAGGGGAAGAAGCAGCAGATTTAGCTTTGGGAGGATCTCTCTTCAACTTCCCTGACATGATCAGGTCGTCTTCGACGCTAACAGCCAGTTCTTGATCCAGAATTAGCGTTCCAAGATTAGCCCTTCTCAGAGCATAACTGACTTTAGGCGTTTGGGCATTCAAAAAGAAACATTTTTGAATTTGATCAACCGGTCGAGTATTCACAGGAATCTTGTTGATCAATCTGTTGAACCGAGCCACAAATTCTCGCATGGGTTCTGATGGGTCTTTCTTTATCTGAGAAATCTGGGCAAGCAGGGCATGCACATCTTCAGCCGGCTTGAAACGGCTTTCAACCGAGTTCTCATTGTATTCCAAATATGTGATGGCACCAAAATGGGAGGTGATAGAACCAATCAAGAAGATTATCCTCGTAACGCCTCAACGAATGTAAATTCTTTACGAGACGTCTTCATGTTCGACTCCCAAGACTCCACATGCAACTATGAAGGCTGCAATGTGTTCATCAGGGTGTACTTTGCCATCTCCTCTGAACTTGGGGAAGTTCTTTCGGTTACCTCTAGGTAACTCATGCAAAGGCTGAGTAAGGGCCAGAGGCCCGACACGCTGACCCCATGGCAAATGTGCCGCCATTCTTGGAAATATGGCCTGAAGGGGAACTTTAACACCAGCAAGGGTCAAAGCTCGCAGATTGGGACTGGCAGGTCCTGAAGGAATACCACCCGTAGGACTTCTAGCTTGAACGGGCGGAGTGCTCGTCGAACGAGTTCTTCTATTTGAAGGGAAAGGAAAACCTTGTTGCTCCAAAAGCTGAAACTGAGAGTCTTCGATACCAAGGGCCCTTCTCCCTCGAGTGAAACGCGGAGTCGCCAGATCAAAGGATGATCGAAAAATTGTTGCATCGAATGCGGTTTTCCCAAATGAGTCGCCAAAAACTGTTGGTCGTCAAATAGGACTTTTTAGAGAGCAACAGACAGGGGACGAAAAGTCCCTCCTCTTTAATGGGAGAGGTTCCCTTATTCTGAAACGAACTTATTTACAAATGTACAGAGTATTGTTTTATGGTCGAACTTGGAAATATTACGAAAGTGTTTTCCACAAGGATCATCAGTTACGCAAGGACTGAGGAAAGGGAAAATGAAGATGAGCAGAATAGCAACATTCAGAATTATAGATAGCAGAATAATTCTTCGTGTATGCGAAGCTTCAAAAGATTTAAGACAAGATCATATGAGATTAAATTTAAAGACACAAAGTTCCATAAATAACCTCCTTCAGATTTATAAATCAAGGACACAAAGTTCCTTCTTGGTTGTACAAGATCACTGTATTGGCAAAACTAAACAGCATGCAAATCAGAGAGACTAACGAGTTAAGGATAAAATGATCTTCACAATATGAAAGGAAAACACAGAGATAACGAGAAACAGATAGACAAAGAAAGAAAAGCCCTTTTGTATTGATTTCTTTAAGATCTATTTTACACTTTCAGCAAATATTCCAAGTTCTTCCTCCTCTCTAGAATGGCGTAGAAAGGCCATTATATAGATTACAAGTCGGTTACTCTTCGTAACCGTTTCTTTTAACCAAAGAATAGCTAAGGGCCGCCATTCAATAAAACCTTAACGATTACAAAGAATACGAAAGAAAGGAAAGAAGAGGAAAGAAAGGAGAAGGAGACAGTGGCCGCCATCTTGGGAGGGACCCACTGTCTTCAGAATCCGCTGCCGGAACCTCTTCAGTGACTCAGCTATATCTCTGCCACGGGGAACTGACGTGTTAGTTGCAGACTGAGTCCAAAATCCCAGGCATTTCTCCATCTCTTTATCAAACTCGACGTGAGTATGATAGTCTTTGTTCGCTTCTTCAATGGCAGATCAAGAGAACAGATTCCTTTATCTTGTCCTTAGAGATGGAGTCTTCCTTGAAAAGATTATCTTTGACAAAAGCTCAATCGAGCTTTGATTTCTTGCAAGGACAAGGGAATGCCGAGTTTTCATCCTCGAAGATGACAATGCATATCTTTGAACGCAAAGCAAATGCCCAATGCTTGAAGGCTTCTCCCTTCGCCACCTGCCCTTCATTTCACCTACAGCCTTCCTCCTCCAGACTCGATTTTCCACTCTACGCCGTAGACCCAGGGATTTTGATAGATTGTCTTTGGCATCATCGAAAATCTTATTTGCAAAAGAAGATATTCTCATCTCTGTCTGTCCCATGAGGCGAAGATCTACAATGCAACCGCCCCAGTTTAAGCTCTTTATCCATAACCCCAATGGTAGAGGATAGTTTCATTGCAAATTATCTACCTTTCCATGTAGCTTAAAAGCTTCATCGATGAAGTTTAGCCCGAACAAGCATGTCATCTACCATGGCTTCGATAGCTCGCCATGATGACAATACTTGTGCATATCTTTAATACCCCGCACTTCATCTTGGCTTAGAGTTACAGGAGGAGGTAGAGCAACAAGGGAGTGGGATCCAAAACTTTGTCTTTAGATAGAAGAGACTTGATGAAACCCGCAAGGACTCGGGCTTGCTCTTCCAAATGCTCGATAGTTTGCTGTCCTTTCTCCACTCTCCCAATAACTCTTGTGGATCAAGCTTTCCTGGAGGTTATGAATCTCGCCTTCGGGGTAGAACTCTCCCATTGGGATTCTCGGTGAGTCGCAGTCGATACTTGCAAGTCCTGCTCGATTTGTCCATTGCAGTTTGCAATCTCCAGAATTGTTGACCTCGAGTATCGATACTATTCGGAGGTGGTTCTTGCTTTCTTGGCACGGAAGGCACGGTGCCCAACATGGCCGCAATAGATCAAAATTTGGTCCCAAGTCTTGAGAGGATGGTTTTCTCTTCCTCTTGTCAACCAAAGGTTGCGCCCCATGCAAAAGAGGAAGAAGAAGCTGCAGGGCGAAGTAAGGGGACCAAGAGACAGGGAGCTCATGACACTCGTGGTCCGTGGGCACTGCTGACTCGAGCCGGGATGCGGAAGGAGCACTTGAGACAATGGCAATAGAAGAATCAATAGCACTTGGAAGTTCAAAGTGCTCGGACCTCCTTGTCCTTATCTGCTGGGTCCTCGTGAACATTTGTAGGAGTTGGCCTCTCACTTTCTTCACTTTCACCGAGGATGATGATGTTCTCTCGTCCGATAGGCAATTCCGCCTGCTTTCTCCCGAAGATCTCTTTCCACCGGTTCCTTCTTTACTTCCTTGAGTTTCTTCTTATATACCCGAGTGGATGGAGAAGGATTAGATTCCACAGTCCCCGAGCCGCTTGGCAGGAGGGGTTTTCTTTGGTGTTTCGGACCTTGAACCGGTGCTTCTCTCATTGGTGTCGACTCATCCTTGGAGGAGGATTCTCCCGAGTGCCTCCCTCTCGAATTCTCGGACCTTCTTATCAACCAAACCTTAGTTCGACTAAGACCGGAGCAAGGATTTCAGCCAAATCATCCCGCTCTTTTCTCTGCTCCAATCCGTGTCCTCCGTAGGGGTGTGTTTGATCACATTTTCATACTCATATGAGTATAGCTCAGAATTATCATCTTTGAGGCCTTCAGGAACTTGGTACAGACCGAGTTCTTGAATCAAATCTAAGGAGAACCTGCCATAATGCCTTCTCCTGGCCTCAAAGTCGCCTCTGCATACCGCGGCCCGAAGAGTCTTCTCGTGCATCTGCCACATGGTGATAGGCTATCTTGATATTCTGTTCAATAAACTTCTTCAAGTCAAAGCAGGTTCTTGGCTTGAAGAAATGAACGGTGACAGGGACCAGAGTTCTTTCTACATTCTGGGCATCCAGGGCTGTTTTACATGTGTAATTTCCCAGAGAGATGGGAAAATGTACGCCAGAAATCTTCTTGTCTCTGCAAGTTCTGTGCAACTTGTCCAGTTGCCTGCATACCTCAATCAAGGCCATTTTGTCATTGCAGAACATGGGAAGCCGCAGAGGAGTACTCTCATAACCAGCAAGCCTGATGTACGAGAACTTCCTGAATTGGATGAAGTAGGCCCCATACCGTGATATCAAGTTCATGGCTTCATCTGAAAATCTCCTGGCGGTGTCGCCCTCGAGCAATCGGACCACGTACATAGTGAAAGCATCATTAACCCTTCAAATTACGGTTCTTTGGTCTCCAAGGTAAATCATGCGGCAATAGGCATAACTGGTTGCCTTTGGGGCGTCATATACGAGAATCCAAACCATTGCCTTGATGTCGCTAGAGTATACATCGATATGAAGTCATGAAAAACTTCTTTGTTTGCGGCAAAGACGTTGATAGCTGCTCCGTCAGATTCATGCTGATGATCTCAGCCCAGTTGATATTTTGCGTACCCTCGCATACCATGCTGATGAGCGGGCACATCCAGAAATGGAACTCGCTGGTGGAAGGCAAACCCATGACCCGAGCTAGCGGATTATGAAATCGGCGCTTCTTTTGTTGAAGTCTGCTCGGACGAGGGTTTTGGTGAGGCGGGAAGCTCCCTTCTTAGGGTTTTTAAGCCAGGACTTCGCCACCCGTGCTCTGTACTTATCACTATCTTGATCGAACATGGCTTGCGCTTGGGCTTGGGAAACAACTATGGCATTGTCCAATTCCGGATCCTCGAGAGCGCAAAGAATGGCGGCGGCCTAGCCTGGCGATGAGCTCTCCATGTACGCGTTTTGTCAATTCACTTGAGGCGGGGTCGAAGTGAGCTCCGCATGCAAGCACCGTGACGACACCTGTACTAAAATTGGGAATCCTCCAACAGACGCCGCACGCACCACTGTCATGAATTGTCTGAGCCATCGGTGAGGGATTCGCATCTTCCATCCTTGCCCAAAAATCGTTGAAATCGAGATGTCGGGCCTCGCTATCTCCAATGTTGTTTACAGTGGACTCGAGTGGAGAAATCTGTTCTTGTCCTTGAAATTTGATCTTCATGTCGATAGTTTCAGGGGAACAAGGTTGCAAACTAGACTTGGAATGGAAATACAGAAGCAGAGGAACGTGCGCAAGTTTGTAAGCGGCAAGGGTTTGATCAAAGGATAACAAGGAAGATGTGAGAAAATGCAAAGGGGAAAAGTTCATTATATAGCCGTTTGGGGAGCGGAGTGAATTCAATGCGTATTTAATGAACGCAACCACCAATTTTGAAAAGCGTCTAAGTATGGATGACACTAGGCACGCTAGGGACATGTGAGACGCGAATGCGCGAAACACGCGGCTCGGGCGAAATGGAGAGAGAATACACAAAAAGCTTTCAGAACAATTGGGACGAAAATGCGCGAGGTACGCGGTTCGGATGTTTCGGCCGAAATTGGAACAGAGGGCTCGTTTGGACTCGGGAGATTCGGGACAAAAAGTTCCGAAGTACGCGAATTGACCGGCTCGGCCGAAAATGAAACAGGGCGCATTTTCTGATTTGGGACGAAGAGCTTTGAAGTACGCGACTCGGGAGTTTCGGCCGAAAATGAGAAAGTTCGCACTTTTTGACTTTGGGACATTTGGGACAGCTAAGCGCGAAGTACGCGGGAAGGATGATTCGGCCGAAATTGGAACAACACGCAAAATAAGTTTTGGGACACTTGGGACAAAATGTTCCGACGGGCCCGAAAAAGGGACAGCTTCGGGGATTTCGGCCGATCGGAGAACAGAGTGCGTTTTCGTACTTGGGACAGGGGACAAAAAGTTCCGACGGGCCCGAAAAAGGGACAGCTTCGGGGATTTCGGCCGATCGGAGAACAGAGTGCGTTTTCGTACTTGGGACAGGTGGGACAAAAAGTTCCGACAGGCCCGAAAAGAGACAGAATGACCCAAAACACAGACTTCTTCAATTTCGCGACTTAGGCACCTCAGAGAAGAACACTTGAGACTCAAAATTTTGAAATTTTACTCTTATCAGAGCGGGGAATTTTGAGTGGACAACACACTCATGATATAAAATCTGCACATGCACGAAAGTCTTCATGTATTCATGTTAAGTGCAAATAAAATAGTCCGCAAAATGCTACCACTCATGATATGAGATTTGTAAATGTATATATACGAATTTGTAACAAGTTTGAAATGAAAAGAGGATACCTTTAAATGAAGTGGTTAGTCTATATTTCTACACTTACAAAATAACACTTTTCAATGTATATATGTTCAATTTTTCATTTTTACTATTGCTCGCTTCTTTATGTAAACCAACAACAACGCATTTTTAATGTATTCTTCATTATATCTGCACACAAATACCTATAGTTTTAAAATGCCGAGAAAGAACCATGCAATTTATAGTTGTTTCCATCTAGAGCTTTGTACATTATATCACTTTTTTACATTTTGAATTGTTTTAAGGGTTAGATCTCATGTTGGGTTCATCTATATTTCTACACTTACAAAATCAATCACCCATATTTTAAACAAAATCAACTATAAAAATAATAACTATCCCTCTAACACAAATAACATATACCATTCTGCGTTCACATTGCATTGTACACATGCTATTGCTAATTTTAGTGTTAATTGATTTAAAATAGTGTTAAAATTGGAAAGTGATAGCTACTTGAATGTCTAGAAAGTCAAATATGTTTTGTCTTAGAATATTTTTCGTTACAAGACATTATCCCATTCGATGACACGTGTCTTTCGAGCATTAAAGTATTGTTCAGTTCCGGAAAATAGTTGTAAACGGAGACTTGGACCTTTTCTTACTCTTCTATCCTGCAAAAGATTCATCTGTAACATTGAAGGAAGGAAATCGCTGCTGCAGAAGCTCCACCAGACGTCCATACTACATGTAAGCACTGTATTCAATTTTGTGAGATTATTAATACAGGGAATGATATTTGTAATTTTATGAATTAATTATTTACAAAAGACAAAGTTGTTACAAACCTCTCTTAAATTTGTGGAAGAGCCACTGCTTAAGAATAATAAAAATCCCAATTAAACACGGCGTTGATAATTTACAGTAATTACAGAATTTCCTTTTGCCAAAAGATATGATCACTCTCCTGTTACAACACCCACACTGGAATTTGTGATTTGCACCACAACTTTAGTATCTACTATTTTTTAATTTGATGATATTTTGGAGCTTGAAAACAACAGTTAGTTCATAAGTATCGTAATCGCTACTGTTTGTTTTGTTTTGTTTTTCTTTTACCTGATCTACATAACGATCGGTTATGTTTGCAATCCACGTGTATAATATAATTACTTTTAATAAGCGCCTCTCATTTTGTGGACAGATTTTTTAGACACCCAACACAACAACTCATATTTATTGGGCCATTAGATTGCTCCCATCAACGATTATTGGAGAAAGGTTCCCAATATAGCTATCACACGTCTCATTTTCCCACATGAATCATTGCATAGGATCTTAGTCGATAGAAGTTGACCTGGAGGACAAGACTCCATAGTACAATCTCTATTCTCTAAGTACAACATAACATATTCTTTACTTTTCTCTATAATTTTCTACTTTTTATTATTGAAAAGTGTACTTTTATTAATAAGACGTGTGTATACTACATCGTTATTCTCTTCCTAGATCTTGTCCCCTCCCTTGCCTATAATGGAAAAGTTTTTGAATAGAAGTAGCGGTAATAGGTGGGTTACCCTTCACACGTGAAATTGCCTAATTTTCTACAATCATTGTTTTTTGTCAGAAATTCATTAATTTTCATGTTTGTTTCAAATTTTAATGTTATGCAAGAAATGCTATTTTGATAATTGACACAATGACACTACTGACAAATTGGGGAGTTGGAGGGCATGCTAGGCAAGGGCAAAAGCGTAAGGGATTCAAACATTTGTTAACTTCTCTATCTATACCTAGTGATGAAGAAACCTTTGCGAATGGATCCACCTACTCTAGACTATTGCATGATTTTAATCGTGGATTTATCTAAGGTCCTCCAACTATCTGGTGAGATGGCATATTCACTTCATGTTGTTTCCTTCATAAGCAAGCCACTAAAAGAATAACTAGTGTTATCATCTATTTTTCATTATTGTTAGTTACACTTCAATCAAGAAGGGTTTTGTTACCACTAGAACATTTGCAATAATCAATTGTTGTCATTTGCTGGTAGGTGTGCATAGACAATTGCACACATCATGACCATCCACACGACGAGAAAAACCTTGTTGTCCTACCACATCTTTTGTGCTTTGTCGCACGTAAAGTTATTAGAGAAACTACAAATTAGAGTGTTTCAACCCTATCACGCAACCACTACAAGGTTTTGTTCCTCCTTTTATGTGTCCATTGCGCATCACGATGTAATTTCCGATTATTACTATATATCACATTGATATAAAATACTTAATTGGTGATTGTAAAATTTAAAATACCTAATTAGTGATTACCCTTAATCCAACCTTTAATACTAATCTAAAATCCTAATCCTTGTTGCATTTTCTTAAAAGCCTCCTCATATGTAATATAAGTGTTTCTATAAAAAAAACATATACCACATTGTACATGACTTCTTGGTTTTGAAAAATTATCCATTCTCCTATGAAATGGTTACTATGCCTCAAATAAATATCAAATGAATGCATGTAGCCATTATTAAAGGATTAGTTGGAAGAAAGGTACGTAGTGATACATATGAAGATATTCTTGAGTTTGTTTTCCATATTACAAATGATGACATCTAAAAGTACAATATTTTATTATATGTAAAGCTAAGAATTTGTAATTGTGATATTGAATGAAAGTCCACAAAAACTATCCTAAGTCTAAAGAGGGACACAAAAATCTTCAACCCATTTCCTAAAAATTGTGCATTTGAAAATAAAATCATCCTCAATTTTCACCACTTGAAGTAAAACTTGGCATAATCATTCCTTTCTTAGAATCCTCGTATTTCTCAAACTTTGATTGATGGGAGCCAACTTGCCTCTAATTAAAAGAATTTTAAACTCCATAAGGCCAATCATGTCAAAGACAATTCATATTAATAATATCTTCATAATTGATGCAAAAGCAATTGGGTTGATAAACAATCTCATGTCAACCAAAAAGACTTAGACTTAGTTGTAAATAAAAAATTTGCAATGCATTTCACACAATCACATGACACTCCTAAGAAATTTGTGAAGTTTTCTCCTTTCCTTAAACAATTTTTAGATACCACACAATATTACAAAAGTCACACAACACCATGAAAGCCATACAAAACTATAGATGCTACCTAAAGTGTACGCATGTGGCGTAATCTTATCCATAGCTACACAACACTAGGAATTCCGCATAATCTTATCTAATGCCAAAGAATCCTATGTTAAGATGTGAAGTGTTGGATTAGTTATGTAACACTTACCCAGACTGATAATGCCTTTTGCAATCTACCAACGCTATCCTAAACTACGAGCATCATTATTCATTATCGTTAGATCCCCGTGAAAGACGCAAAGAGAAAATGATAAGTTCTACGTACTTGGTGATTAACTAAAATTGACTAACTATGTAGTATGGGGATAGTTAATCTAATCTATGAACAACTATAATAAAGTAAATAAATAAAGCAAGGAAAGTATGTAAATGGTCTAAATAACTATGCAAAAGGAAATTCTAACCCTAATGTGCAAGAAGGCGGAGGGAAAAACCTCAACCGAATGGAAGATGCTCGCAGGACAGTGTCACAATGATGACTGGAAAAGACAAGTAGGAATGACTGTGTAGAAGTGCTAAAAAGGATGGATCTAGAGGATCTAGCTGGACTAGAGTACCTGGAGGAGGATTGGGGTGCTGCAGGCGCTGCGGTCTCGTAAACCGGGTGCCCTAGTCTATGAAAAACCTCTCGAAATTGATCTTCGTAGGGTTGGGAGGTGATATGAAACCTTCGTTGTGTGTCGTATCATATTTTCCGTGCTCCTTCAGATGTCACCAATAATCCAATATGAAAGAAATACCTACAAGACCCCAAAACAAACATCAAACCCTAAAAATAAAAATGCAAATGAAGGGGTCGATTGACCTCAACTGCCACAATGGTGGACTTATTAATTGAGCACTACACTACATCTTAGACCTGATGTAGTTCTATGTGCAAGTGTGTGTGAACATTCCCTAGGTTGCTCTTGTGCTAGTTGCACTTTGTGAAGTAGCGAGAAATAACTATGTGTAGAAAATGTAATAGAATGTGTGCATGGAATAGAATAGAATCCCTCCCTTTATGAAGTGTGATGCAGATGTCCTATCCTTGTGCCTTGTGATAGAGCTATGTGGATGCAAGTGATCTCCAATGCAATATATGGATGCAACTCTAGATGAGTGATAGTAATAAGTGATGCTAGGTCCCTCATTATGGTCTCATAACTTTATATTTATAGGGTTCTCTTGATATAATTTTGTAATTAACCCCAAAAAGGCTGACCACAAGAAATATAAAGACCTCAAACAACTATAAAGATCCCAATAAGTGGCGGAAAAGTGCAAAAGGACCAAGGCACCCAGTGCGCCCACAGGCACCCCAATACTAATCTAGGTGCCCCAGTTGAGGATAAAATGATGCGGGATAACAAGTTGATTTGGGCATATGGGTGTAAGAAGTAGGTAATGAAGAAATAAAATAAAACAAGATGACCAAAATATGAGGGTTAATTAGTACTTTCTTCACTCAAGAACCTTCTAAATAGTAGTATGAGACCAGGATAAATAATGTCTAAAGTGCATGATTTTGTGACTCCACTTGGAACGCTTGTGAACATCACTACAATTGTGAGCATGCACACATGGACCTTGATACATTCTACATGTCTAGGGACCACTAGGTTAAGCTTGATTGGATGAATGGGACATTTTTGAGCACATCGATTGCAACCATTGACACATGAGAGCATATTCTTTAGGGATTTTTACATGCATTTGCTATCTTTACATCTTTACTTGACACACATGAATTCTATATATAAATGGATGTGTTTATTTTATATCACATCTTTATCTTTTACCTTTTATCCTTAGAAGATCATTGATCTTGATTGGAGGGCTCAAGTTTTGGGATAACCTTCATATGAGCTGATCATCCTTATAATTTCAAGACAGACTCATGTTTTACTAAAGATTATAAGAGTTTATAATCTTAAGAAAGGTATAGATTCATGAATGTTTAATGAAATCCTTGCAGATTCTCATAGAATACTATCGAAGGAGTAAGTGCATTGAGCTAGAATTTTCAATTCACTTTCCTTGTATTAATCAAAAAAATTTCATTTGTTTCTATTTTAAAATATTTCCTTGAGGCCTCACCCTTTTTAGGTCTATTTTGACAAGGGTTCCATGGTGGAAGGTGTCTGGTCATTAGGAATCTTTACCACAACCGCATTAGTTTGGCATCGAGAGAAGGATTTGGAAATCCCGTAAAGGGTAGTCAAGTGGAGCATTTATGAGACCTATTGTAGAGATTAGTGTGATTATCAATCTGGATCTTATGAGAGACCTTAGAATTTGTTTCTTTCCATACTAGGGGTGCGGGTAGAAGGTAATGGTGAACATCTAAATCATTATGTTCTTAGATATAGGGTGTGAGGTTGCAAAAACAATTGTGAGAAACAAATGGCATGAAGAATGAACACAAAAACATGATTAGTTGACTTAGCTGATTCAATAAGGGGAATGAAAGCATGTCTATATAGGATATAGAGATCACACAACACAGAGGTGTTTACAGGAAGTGAACAAGAGTGACGATGAAATGAAGTGTGAACCCTAAGGTTACTAGGGTTAGGGATATGTTGAAGCAAACAAAATGAGGGATCTTACAAAAATGTAGGGTTTGGTCAATAAACGGGTTCACCAAATGATTTAAGAAAATTAAATCTTTATCATAAGACTGAGATCAATCAGATAATATCATAAATATATAAGATTTAACATGCAATAACAAGTAAGTACATGTAATGAGAGGATGAGAGTGACTCAACTTATAAGTCATTTTATGGGATGGACTAATGATGGGACATGCCGGATCTAGGTTGTATATAATCCTCTTTGAAAGCATATATTTGCAAGTCTTTTGGATAGTAGTGCATAGAAGGGGGACAAATGTTCGCAAGCGCTAGTGTCTATAATGGGCGCTTGTGTCCTAACAATGAGTATGGATATGATATTTTTAGGGTTCTTCACTTCACTCTTTGTTTCTTTGAATTCGTTATAGGGTTTCAAAAGATCACATCTATTCCTAAAAAATAAACAATAACTACCTAAAAAAGGCTCAAGCACATATTAAATGAAATAAAACATGCATATTCTTGAGTTAGAAAAACCTCAACAGTCACCCTAATGTGATTTTCATCAAGTGCTACACTACATTTCAGACTTAATGTAGTTCTAATGTGTGTGTGTGTGTGCGCGAGACTTAATGCATTTCTAGTGTGTGTGTGTGTGTGTGTGTGTGTGTGTGTGATAGAATGATGTCCCTTAAAGATAGGTTTCACTTGTGCCATCCAAACCAAGATAATGGGCTACAACTACTTTTCCTCCAAGATGAATGTGTGTGATGGAAATAAGAAATTTCCCTTCCTATGTAGTGAATGATGCAACTCAAATGTAGTCCTTAAGTGTTTCTCTTTTCCCAAGTAGTAGATAGGAAGTAATAGCCCAAATTTCCCAACCCCTTAGAATTTCATCATTAACAATTAAAAAGATGACCCATTGTGATAAGTAAAAGTTGTAGGAAAGATAACAATCAATGTGACCACTTGAACATAAGAAAGGAGGGGAAAATTTCAGAAGTACCCAAAGGGGACTACAACGCTTGAGCGCTCTTATCCCCACTTTGGGTGCTAGTGTCTCGAAACACTCCAAGGATAAATTAGGAAATGATGAGATGTTTTAGCATCAGAGGCCTTCTATCATGAGCATGTCATGATATGCAAATTTAGTGGCTTTTGGCCCATTCTTCCAGTTCTACATGCGTGGATCTCAAAGCACTAGCTTCCACTTCTTGAAGGAATGTTATACATCTATCCTTGTGCAATAGGTATTTTATTGTTGTATTCTCCATGATTTATGATAAAATTGCCATTACTTTGGAGGCCTTTGGTAATGCAAATCACACTATTTAGTCACGAAACCTCGGTTCCTCTCATTCAATCATCTCATCAAAACATTATCACTCAAACTTGTTTAGGTCAGAATACCACACCTTCCTTTACAATTTTTGGGCTCTAAGTGTCTTATGTCCATTGGAAAATTCTTGAATGGTGATTCCCACACTTTATATTTCACACATACTACTTATGCCCGAATCCTTATTGACCTAGACTTGTCAAAGAAACTTCTTGACAACATAGAGCTTAAATTTCAAGAAAGAACATGGACACAACCCCTTGAGTATGAAGGATTGACCTTCGAGATGCGAGAAGATGATTTTATTTAGGTAATATTATTGCGAATGCCAAATGGCAAAGTGAAAGAATGAGATAAATTCTTGATGGAAAGATGCCCTCTCGGATCATTTTGTACTTTGGATGCAAATTCGAAGGAGGATTTACTTTCAAACACCGATTTGGGGATTTAGTGGACTTAGTTCTTGAAACACCACCAATTTTTTTGGGTTGCTCGATAAAACAAACACTCTTGTGGTGAAGAGGTTAAGGAGAATGTTCCACCGTTTAGTGTTAATTTTGAGCTGATAAAATCTATGGAAGTCCTCCTACATGACATATATAATCCTAAGGTTGTTTGCCTCGCGGATGAATGGAAAGTGGTTCAAAAAAATGATTTCATAGAAAGACTAGTGCTCCTCTTAACAAGACTCTCGTGGTCACCATTAGTTTGATTGTCTTCTTTTTGTTGTTTGTGCTGCCCAACATCTATTTTTCTCTTGTTTCTTGTGTGCTTTATTTTAATATTTGGCGTTTCAAACCTTTTTCTTCTTGGGTAGGGTCCAAGTCAAAAAAATCCTATTTACCCTTTATCTAAAAATTAGCCCAATGGGTTAGGGACCAGTGGTGGGAAAATGAGTTTCACACCAATAGCGAAGGTTATAGTTTCACGAAATCCTAGGCACTTAAGAGTGGCTATGTGGAAAACTCTAGGGTAGGGGCAACAAATGTCATTATAAACCACATAAAAGACACTATATGATATTACGAATCCAAGCCCATTCCAATGTATACTTAAATCTCTACCCTATAATCTAATTTTCTTAGAGTTATTGGTAATTAACAATGATTTTCACACCATTTGCCAAGGTTACATTCCTATAGACCCCTAGGAAACTCAATGTGTCCATGAGAACACATGTAGTTAGGGGTCTAAATTATCATTGTGACCCACGTGAAAGACGCTCTCTAATCTTATGGGCCTAATCCCATCCCCATGTAAAATTTGAGCTATGCCATATTATTTACCATTAATGATTTCTTGATGGGTTTTGGATTAGTGGTGAGAAAGAACCATTTTTACTCTACTAAACAATGTTCTATTCCATGAGATTGTAAGCATTTAAAGTTACTGTGGAAACACCTAGAGGTAGAGGTCAAACATATCTTATTAAAATACATAAAACAGACTATGATGTTATGGATTCAAGAATGTTCCCACCTACACTTCGAGATCCACCCTAAAATTAAACTTAAAATAAGGCTAATGTGTTTGGGATTAGTTTTGGTAAATAATAGTTTCATAAAGCAATTACCAAGGCTCTATTCTAATGAGATCCTAGCAACTAAAAGTGTCGATGTGAACACATGGAGGTAGGGTTTGTGCTTCTCATTGTCAATTACATGGGATACACTCTATGATATTATGGAATGAATACCATCCCGTGCATACTTCAAGCTATACCATAAAATTAATGTTTGAATTTAGTCCCTTAGGATGTAGTGCAATGGTCAAGAGGATACTCTCATATTGTAGAAATCTTAATTCAAATCCTACTAGTGGTAGAGAAACCTATACTAGGGGATTAGAAATTTCGTTATGATGAAGTGATGCATTAGATGCAAATATGGATCACTAGTGACACACTGATTATCTCTATGGGGAGTGGGACCCAAGCCACGAATCCCTTATTACATAAATTGAAAACCATACCAACATATCCAATTTAAGAGGTTGGACATAAAATTCAATTTTGCTAATACACTAATTAATATATGTTTTTAATTTGAATGATATTTTAGAGGAGCTATGTTATTATCGAATAACTATCTCGGAAACACAACTTGTAATCATTTTAAGTAAGCCCACTCATTCCCATTTAGAGAATGCTCTCAAACTTGACACCCATACGAAGTTGTCGGTTGAACTATAGTATCAAAATATGTAACTCCAAAGATTAGTGTAGAGAGTGGAAACTCTCATTAATTCTAATTATGTTATAGATGGTCGAAGACGTACCATATGTTGTAATTAGTGACAAATGACTCTTCCATACAATCTCAATGGTATTTGAACAATGATTTCACTTATTTAACCCAAATTTATTAACATGTCAAATAGATATATCCACTAACAATATTAATATATTTCCTAATATTATAACGTTAGAAATAGTAAGGTTTATTGTGATGATGTCGTCCTCTTTTATCATGGCACACAAAGTAAAATGTGGTCAATGGTTTGATAGCCACACATTAATCCAACTTCACCACAGAACATAAATCTTGAAGCTACTTATAAAGTAGGATACAATGACATTTATAATAGTGGAATAAATCTTGAAAAGTTTATTCCTTGCAATCATAATAGTCTATAATTAGTAGGGTCAAAGGGTCACCATACTTGTAAATATGATGCATACAATGATTCAAAGGGAAATATATCTATGGAGGGAATGCATGGATTGATACTTCATTAAATAATTCACACGAAATAAATTCTATTGACTGAATCAAGAAGATCTCCATGTATACTTTGAGCTCTACTCTAAAACAAGCCTAATGAGTTATTTTTATTATTTCTAGGAAAAAATGTTTCACACACTGATAAAGGTTTTATTCCGATGAGATCATAGAGACCTAAAAGTGATAAATGGAACTCCTAGGGGTAGGGTTCATAATTCACATTATGAATAACACACGACACCCGTTTTGATAAGATGAACTCAAGCCTATCCCATACTTGCCTTGAGAATTTCCCTAACATTATCCCTAGAGTTTAATCTCTTAAGATGAAATGTAATAGTTAAGATGATACTGTCATATTGGAGAAACATAGATTCAGATGTGTAATGTCCATTATGAGGGAATCCATGGTAGTTTTATCATCTTCAAGTGTGTTTTCAAATATTATGATTACAACAAGAAGGTCTAAAATTTGTTTGTTTTATTTATCTAGTTGTTTCTTCAGGCTATCGGCATTATCCACTCTTTTTAGCAGTTATGAATTGCTTCTAAGAAGGCTCATACGTTTTCAAAGGATTGACATCCAAGGATTAGAAAGAAAAAGGACTGATATAAAAGTCTTCAAAAAATAGCACTCATATGCGAAGCTTAGTTTAAAAAAATACCGACATGGAACCAAAACTTAATTCTTAAGAATCTATGCATTATGCTTCGCTGAAAGTATGTAAATGTGAACATAGGGAAACCCAGTTGCATCCAACAAGAGCAATTTCCTTCATTACAAGTTCTGTCCATTGACCAATTTGAAATATAACTATTACATAAGTTTGTGACATAATTTCATTTATGTCCACTACAATAAGGAATAATAACATACATAAATATTTTATAGGATACTCGAGAATTTAATCGATTGCTTATTAAGTACAAAGTCAAAGCATTATTGGGAAGAGTAAATGTGCAAAGTGTAAATATACAAATAACTTTGAAAAAAACGAATGACATGCATGCCAATAAACTTGCTGAAGCAGACAAGATACATATATGGAGAATCCGGAGATGAAAACAATGGGGACATACCTACTAATACAAGCATTTGCAAAACTAATTGTATCTTACGACTCGTTTGAACTTCTCTCGAATTAGAATTAATATTTCTCACATTTATTCACTAACTTTTCAGATTCCATAATAAGGACCATTATAATCTTATTATCAGTAATAAAATAATAACACTCGTCAGGATTATTATCTGTAATGGATATAGTTGTAGTTTGTGTGAATTTTGAATGGAAACCTTTCCAATCTTAAAATGAATAGCTGTTAGATCATTGAAAAATTCTGTTCGTAGCCTTCTATAATCTTTGATTGGAATATTTCTTTAATATACATCATGTCCATGTGTAATGTCTCTATTAATCACGAATATATCCCTGACATATTTATACTCTCATATAGTAAACATTTCCTTTGGTTCTTTATGTTTCTTAAATATTTGTTTTAATATAATTTTGGGGGAGCTTTTTTTAATTTATCCAAACAAACTAATGGTTTGTCTGTTATTTAAATATTTTCTCACACAGCTTTGCGAATTTTTGTATTTCAATTCATTTCCCAGCAAGCCATCTTCCGATAATGGCTCTAGCATCCGGTGATATAACTAAAGCCTTGGTGGAAAATCCAGAATCCTTTTTAAAGGTTAACCGTCTGGGCTTCAATCTCATTCGCAACATAGCGAGGAAAGATCAGCCTGTAAAATTAGTTGCAGTCACAGCGAACTCGTACGATCTTAAATTTTCCGAGATAGAGTCAGAGAAAACACGATACACAGCTACAGCCTACATCCTTGGATACAAGACGAACGAAGCAAATGATGCCGTATGTCTGGACATTCCGAGCAGAGGCGTGAAGGAGGGAACATTTTTGTTCACATCTGAACTCTCCGGCTGTTCCCTCGTCGTCACACGGCTGAAAGATGATACATTCCGTGTCTTCCACGACTATCGTTCCAACAGCGCAGTTCTGTACGACAATGTTGTGATGTCTGTAGATTGGGACGACTACAACATCCCTGCACCGTTTGCCGACTACGAGCAGTTCGATCCCTCAAAGGGACGTGCCGTTGGACATGCTTTGGTTTGCATGCAGTTCAGAGATGGAAAATGGAAATTGTTCATTCAACGCCATTATCCAAACTTCCCGTATCCCCGCGGTGAAGTTGAAGTGTCGCCTGAATTAAAAGACAGGGATAAAACATCCATTGAAGTATCTTTTGGCAGTCGCCGCGCAAAGATGCAACAAAGGATTAAAGCTCTGGCAAACAAGTTGAAAATAGATTCTGCTATAATTGACAGAGCCGAGGATGATACGTATAAAGGCAACTGTGAGTTCAATGAAAATGATACTTCCATTCATGGATGGAAGGAATTACGTAATGCCATCAAGGAAGGGCTCGATAAATGGAAGCAGGAGGTCAACAATGAAAAAGATTATCCCATTGACTCGAAGGCAATAGATGCTGTGTGTGAAAAACACATCAACATGTTGGATGCTGCGGAGAAATTAGACAGGATTTGGCTGTGGTTACAGATAAAGAAGGGCACGGATTCAAATGGAAATTAACGAAAGTGAGGAAGGGAATTGAGGAGGCGCAGTGACAACAAGCTGAGATATACCAGGGTTCAAGCCTAGCATGAATTCCCATGAAACGAAACAACTGTTTGTGGCGAATGACAAGCTATGCTAAAAACATCAGATGTTTAGCATAATCAATTTTTATTTTTACTATGCCTGATATATAGACTCTTCATTTCAGTCGAGAATATCAAGGTGCGTTGTGCCACCAAGAGCCCTCATTAAAAATACAAATTGTCATTCAAATTAGGGGAAAATCACCTATTGGTGAACATGCACTTGTTATTTTTGTAAAGATGGAATCTATTAAGTGGACCAAAAATTTAAATGAATGATAAAAGGGCATATTTACATAAATATGATATCAAACAATTTTTTTATAAAATTTATATAATTAATACACATATGTTTTGAATGCATGTGTGAAGTGATGTATTGGTAACATTAACATTAAAATAACATAATGTTTGACTTCTCTATTTAAAAGCCAGCTCACATAATTAAAATGTCACCATCTTTAATTTTAGTATTTAATTGTACATAATCACAAGTTCATCATTTTAACCATTGGAGTAAATTTGTTCACATTTATGCACCTAAGCTGCTCACCTCTTAAGTTATCAATATGATATTAAAAGTAATTTTAAATTTAAAACAAACAAACTAAACTCCAACTTTTTTTATCATCACTTTGCCTTTCTTTTTGTCTTTGCACATGCAAATAGATATGCACCGGACTCACCATTTTTCCAAAAACAATCAAAATCAATGCCACGTAATAATTATCCCTAAAAATTTGAATTATCCCTCCATAATCTCATAATTATATATTTGGATGAATATGGTTAGGAATCTTTTTGTGGAAACAATCGACATAGCACATAACTGAAAGAGTTATATACCAAATTCATATTTGTAGGGAGGCCATATATACATGATGTAAATGAAAGTTGCCTTTTCAGTACCTTTTTAATAATCAAAGTATTCAAAGAATGCCATATAATATGTGAAGAATGTTAGAAAATAGACAATGTTAATTACGTGAAGAATGTCTACATATACAATGACTATCTGAATCACTTATCTTAACATCTGAAAAATATTTGAATATAAATAAGTGTTGTATTTGTTTATATAGTTAATATTTGAATATCCATTGTTAACTTTATATTGATTGATTTGAATATGTGAATGCTTTCATAAAATAGACAATGTTAAATATGAGAAGAATGTCTTCATATGCAATGAATATCTGAATCACTTACATTAACATCTGAAAAATATTTGAATATAAAAAGTGTTGGATTTGTTTAGATAGTTAGTATTTGAATATTCATGGTTAACTTTATATTGATCGAATCAATATGTGTCGAATGATGTCGAGAAAATAGACAAAATGTTAAATACGAGAATAATGTTTGCATATGCAATGCATATGTGAATCACTTACCTTAACAAATGCATAATATTTAAAGATAAATAAGCTGTTGTCTTTATTTATGCGGTTAATATTTGAATATCAAATTTTAATTTTATTTTGACTGGATGAAAACTTTGAACAATGTCGGAAAATAGACAAAATGTTAATTACGAGAAGAGTGTCGAAGGATGGAAAACAATGCACAAAAAGAAGAAATCTACTCCCAAGAATAATTTTTCTCCACCTAGATGATTTAGCTCTTTTCTTTTGTTCTAAATTTATTCCTTTTGTCTATATATGTTTTTTTCGAACATTTGTTGTTTCTTTGGTCATCTGTGGTGTTCTTGTTTTTTGGTGGACAATTCCGTGGACATAAAAACCCGAAATAAAGGTACATGCGATCGCGTTTTAAAACCGCGAGCGCGGTCCTAAAACCGCGATCGCGGTTATTGAATTCTAGGTTCGGTAATTACCGAACCTAGTTCCGCGATCGCGGTTTATAACCGCGAGCGCGGTTATAAACCGCGATCGCGGAACTCTGAGACAAAATTTAACAGTCCCGCGACTCGTTATTTTCCTAATTTTCAATTCAAACCGCGACTTTTCCTAAACGTTTTTCACTCGCACTTTCAATACTATCTCAAAATTGCTCATCGGACTTCTGGATAGCGATAGATTCAACCATGCCGCCAAGACGAGGAGGTAAGTCCCCGATTGTAATCATTTTTTTGCATTTTAGGTTGTTTTTTTTGCATTTTAGGTTTTTTTTGGCATTTTCATGGGTTTTGTGAATTGTTTGTTTATGTATACAATTTTATTGTTTTATCAGTTGGTCGGCAAGCTCGGGCTCGTGCAAACCGTCAAAACATTCCTCAAAACCCACCGAACATTCCTCAAAACCCTCCGAACATTCCTCAAAACCCTCCTCCAAACATAGATCCGCCCCCTGTGGCTCCTTCTGTCCCCACTGAGCCAACAGGAACGCAAGATAATATCATTGGAAGAATCCAAGAAAATAAAATTGTCATTGAGAACCTAATTCAAACTATAAGACAAAACCATGCTACAAATCCATCCCGCATGACTTTAGCCAATACATTGCAAACATTGATTGGCGAAGTCGAGTCTGCAACCAACCAAATACATAGATGGAACACCTTTAGAAGTGACTGTAGGCGGTGGTATGCGGATAAACTATCTCATGCGGCACAAAGACAAAAAAATTGGAAAAGACCTAATTTGTGCATTATTTACCGACCCTAGAACCAATGCCCCCCCTGCAGTTACTTGCAAACGGTTCCCAATCCATTGGTGCCATGATGATAGAATCAAAAACAATTTTTGGGACCGATGGTGGATGGTTTTTGATTATCCACCATGCAACAACAATGAGGTTCCTCTTTATTTTTTGAAGAAATTATATTGTGAGTTTGTGCTCAATGAGGTCCCGAATTATTTTGACTTTTCAGACTTTTTTGGTCGAGGAGGTGGCTCTGCACAGAGCAGACCTGGTGCACGCGTAGGTCAGCCTAGGATCCCCCATGCCCCAAAACCCCCATTGCCTTCAGTTATCCCTCCTACAGTGAAGGAGGTTGTGGAGATTGATACATTGCATGCATTGAGGGAGCTCACTGACACTCTCACCCAGCATAGCACCCAGATTGCATCCGGTGATGTTGGTGGAGGTGCCAGTTCTAGTGCACCACACCACTGTGGATCATGTGGTGCCGTATGCACTGCAGGCGAGACATCATTTGCTGGTTCACAGGATTTTTTTTCTATAGATGAGATGCTGGGGAATGTTTTTGGAACTGGAGCCACTGATATTGGTCTTTCACAGGTAAATTTTAAATAAATTTAAATAATATATATATGTACAATAGTTTAATTCACATGTTTGAGATATTAATATATATATGATTGTACTTCATGTACATACATGTAAAAAACTAATTTTTTATTTTATTTTAAATAGCAAGAGCCGGTGAAGGAAACATCCGGTGTTGACATGCTAGCTACTGCGGTTGGGCGTGTTTCAAACGTAAGTTTCAAGTTGTACAAACTTACATTTTTAATAAATCATTTAATTGCACTAGATTATTATTATAATTTGTTTCACGTGTATGTTGCACATGTATTAATATTTTTCTCTTTTATACACAGGAGCCTGGCGGGTCATCATCTGCTCAGGGAACTGAAGCTACTGGCATGCCTCCCATGAGTTTTACGCAGGTTAGTTACAAATCTCTTTAATGAATGATAAGAGTGATGAAGAAATGTAAAAAAGGTTAAATCCTCTCGTACCCTTTATCTAAAAAAATCTATGCGTCCTTTCCATATGATTATAAGTTTTATATGGATTGGTGTACTGAGATTTAAGAATTTACAACATCATTGTACCCTTAATAGACAGCTCCTCCAATTTATGACAACTCCTGCGAACCCTAACTCCACCACTCATATGAACCCTAATAGATTTGGAGGCGGCGGACATATATATGTGCACACGTAGGGTTGTGTGAAATTACGTGATGGAGGTGTCCTTTCATTTTAGAAACTACATCCCCCTCTGCAGAACATGTAGACCCCTAAGGGTTTGTTTCTAGAAATATTCTTGGGCACTGGGTGTGGGGCTTCAGTTGCTCAAACTGCAGGTGGCAATGGAGCCATTGTTGGGGTTGGATCTGACACTACTGGCACCAATGTTGCCAAGAACTTGCAAGGAGGAATGGAAAATCCTGTTATCTTTGTTGGGGACACTAATAACCCATTGGGAGGTTGAGTGAATCCTAACATCTTTGTTAGGGGTGCAAACACTAGGGTTTTCTCCCTTGTTGATAGCTTGGAAACTCCTGCTACAACTAAAGCTTTAGTCAATCACTCATTTAATGAGGTTTTGTAAAAGAAGACATAGATCAAAACCATGAGGCCTACTAAGAGAAACCCAAGTGTAACCTTTGGCGATGAAGTCCTCGAAATATATTCATTTTACCAAGATCATGCCTTGATCTGTAGATTCACTCATCTTTAGCCTAGCCTCCCTATCCTCCATGATTAGATCTCCAAGAATTGGTTCCCGCTTCTAGCGGGTAAGTTAGACCTCTACCCCTATGCTAAGGGAATTTTTATTATTTTTTCCCCTCTATAGCTGACAAGGACAAAATTTCTAAACAACTTTGGGTTTTCCAACAAAGGTACCTTATCTTAAAACCATGGTTCACATCATTCAACCCTCTCACTGAATCTTTATCACACAAACCAATCTAGATCAAATTACCCCACTTACCCCTATAATTTTAGGACCATAGTTGTCTGATATCCATAGGAAATACCTTGGGAAACATCGTTAACGTCGAATCCCAAACCTATGATTTCACACATACAATGTATATGCAAGAATCCTAGTTGAGATTGATACTTCAAAGAATCTTCCAACCCACCTTAATCTTAAAGTGCAAAATCAAACTTGCACTCATCCTCTGGACTATAAGGGCCTACAGGTTTCAGATGTAGGAGATGTATTTTTTTGGGGCATTCTGCTCCTGATTGTGAGATGGTAAAACATTAAAAAAGAGAATAATAATTGGTGGATAAATGCCCTCCCTAAACATATCGTATTTAAATCTAAGTAAATCCCTAATTCAAACACTAAGGAGGAAGACATGGTCAAATCTTTCCTAGCAACCCCTTTGAGAGAGATCACAGATCATGTAAACAAGGGGTTATCCGTGGGTGAAACATAGAGGACCGGAAACACTAAATCAAAACCGCATGTAGCGGCAAAGGAGAATGTTCCTCCTCATTCTCCTTGTTCAAGCAACACATATCAGTCGATCACAGATTTTGAAGTTGTTATTCCTGTACAAAAAGCTCCCAATGTGACCAATGTCTCACTCTATATCCACTTCGCTTCTACTAGATAACGAGTATTCTCCATCCCAACCTTTGGACACAAATACATATGAAGATAGATGGCCTCCGTGCTAACATTTATAGATCCTATGTAGCGGAAAGGAGAATGTTCCTCCTCATTCTCCTTGTTCAAGCAAAATATCGCTCCCAATTGTTATTCCCATACAAAAAGCTCCCAATGTCTCACTCTATATCCACTTCGCTTCTACTAGATAACGAGTATTCTCCATCCCAACCTTTGGACACAAATACATATGAAGATAGATGGCCTCCGTGCTAACATTTATAGATCCTATGTATTTAGCCTAAATAGAAGATAAAATTTAATAATGTATTTTTATTCTTTCTTGAGTAACTAAATATTGATTTGTACATGTTTTTTGTATAGCTCTTAAGTAGATTTTAATAAATTGATTTGTACATGTTTTTTGTATAGCTTATGACTGCTATAGAGACTCCTCCACATATGCAGACTGTGGAGGCTGCTGTAGATACCGCCATAGCATCTGCAAATCCACTAACCGAGGTACACAATTTTTTAAATTTGTTAAATTTTGGAGGTTCATTATTTCTTATTAAACTTAAATCTACAATATCAAATTTTGTAGGTATATATATGAGTGTGAAATATTTAATTTGAAAATTAATTATTTGTATGTAGCTTACCCCTCGTGAGTCTATTGTTGTCCCTGCGAAGCGTCAACAACAAATCGATAGGGATCATGACATTGCGGTAAGATTGCACATGCATTTTAACTAAATTGTACAAGTTTCTAAATTTTGAAGGTATTTTAAAATTTTGGGTGTTAAAAACTTGTTGTTTATGAATGTGCAGGTTAGGTTGCAGGCATGCTTGGAGACACCTAGGACCACACGGATGAAATCCGTAGTGGCATCTCCCTCCACTACATCCCCAGGTCGTGGACGTGCTACTTCTAGCAGGGCGAAGAGAGGGAAGATGTTTCATGAGTAGATTTATAGTCCACTTGGATGCCACATATATGTGGTCATGAGTACATCTATTCACAGTCCATTGTATATATATCTAGCCTTTTGCGACCGCATGTGGTCCCATATGTACATTATGGCACGTGCTTAGTTCGAGATCTGTATACATACATTATGAACTTATACATGTACATATATATTTTCAGAGACGTGCGCGTCTGGAGCACACTTTATTTGATTCTTATATATATATATCCATGTGTGTTGGTTAAATAAGGCTATAAATTTGGTTATTTTGGTATTATTGCTAACTCTGAGAAAGTGGGTTTTGATCTTTGTTCGGTGGATTTAGTGTATTACTTCTAGTTATGGATTTAGTGGAGAAAGTAATGAAATGGCGGACTTAGAATTTGGGAGTGAGAAAGATGGATATTTTTTGTAGGTTGATTACTTTTTATTTTTCTCATTATTTTTCTCTAGTTTTTTATTTTGTTTAAATAAGTTAATTTTTTGGAAAACTCAAAACTATACTTAGCCATTTAAAACTTTAAACTAATCTGGAATAAGTTGTATTCTTAAATTATGTATCTTCTACCTTCAATGATGATGTGGATCTGTGAACTGTCTTCTTGAATACATGTAGATTATGATTCTATATGCACACTTTGTCATCTTCTAAGTAGTTTTGAGTTTCTTGACTATTATGAATAAGAGGTTTTTCTTAATGATTTTATTTCATTTAAGAAACTGGTTCTCCTCTTTAGTGTTTTTCTAACTTGCTTTGCATCTTACTCATTTAACCATGATTATCATACAAGTGCTGCATATGATACACTCTTTGTATAGAAATTTTCCTTACATTTAATAAATTATAACCTTATGGATGCAATGTATTTTATTCTATTGAAGTTTGTTTATGTTCTTTCTACTTTTTCAAAGCTTATTCTATCTCCTTCTTGCAATATTTTGCAAATTTTTAGACTTAATCATATTGAAATATCACTGGAAAACTTTTCTTATAAATTTTTTAATCTTTGAAGCTTGACAAGTTCTTAGAGCTAAAATTTTAAACATATGCTTTCAATTTTATTTCATTAGTCTTGACAGATATCTTAGTTTGTACTTTGATCATTTAGCTTTGATTATAAGTTGGAATGTCGCCCCTTTTAATACAATCTACTTCCTTTGCAATCTATAATGGATGATGGACCTTATTGTACTCTATTTTTATTCTTACGTAATTATTTCCTTAAATGTGACAATTTATATGAGTCATTTGTAAATTGTATCTTAAAGAAGTAGTACCTGTAGCTCATCCTAGTTTTCTTGATTTCTTACTTTTGATTCCTGAAACTATCTCATTTGATAAAATATGACATTAGATCATCCTTTGAGCTTGTAAATTGTATTGTTATCAATATGATATAACTTTAGTTGATCAACATAGGAAGTATTCGTCGGGAGACCAAAATATCGTTGAAATTCGTCGGGTGACTACTCGGACTCCGTGGCACCTAGAGAGGCCTCGTCTGATCCAACACCTCGGCATACGGACCCTCTACAATAGCCTCTCTCATTTTTTTCCTTCTCATTTCGGTGCTCTCGCTGTCCTAATGTTTGCAAACGCGCGAAATAGTGCAGTTGGAGCCAGTGTAAGGTTGCCAAACGCTGTATTTTGCAAACGGTGGGCCGTGGCACCGAACCGCCGCGCGCGCACGTCCGGTGGCCAGTGAACGCTAGAGGAGGGGTGTTTCGGTGCGCGAAAGGGTCGTTGATTCCGGCTACTTCGCTTGGGCTTAGTCCCTTAAGAGCCCCGAGACCAAAATATCGTTGAAATTGGGTCGGTGACTACTCCTGACTCAGTGGCACCTAGAGAGGCCTCGTCCCCGATCCGACACCTCGGCATACGGACCCTCGACAATAGCCTCTCTCATTTTTTTCCTTCTCATTTCGGTGCTCTCGCTGTCCTAATGTTTGCAAACGCGCGAAATAGTGCAATTGGAGCTGAGAAGGTCACAAACGTCGTATTTTGCAAACGGTGGGCCGTGGCACCGAACCGCGCCTGCGCGCACGTCCGGTGGCCAGTGAACGCTAGAGGAGGCGGTGTTTTGGTGCGCGAAAGGGTCGTTGATTCCGGGCTACTTCGTTCGGGCTTAGTCCCTTAAGAGCCCTGAGACCAAAATATCGTTGAAATTCGTCGGGTGACTACTCCGACTCATGGCACCTAGAGAGGCCTCGCCTCGATCCGACACCTCGGCATACGGACCCTCTACAATAGCCTCTCTCATTTTTTTTTTTCCTTCTCATTTCGGTGCTCTCGCTGTCCTAATGTTTGCAAACGCGCGAAATAGTGCAATGGAGCTGCCAGTGTAAGGTTGTCAAAACGCCGTATTTTGCAAACGGTGGGCGTGGCACCAACCGCCGCGCCGGCACGTCCGGTGGCCAGTGAACGCTAGAGGAGGTGGTGTTTCGGCGCGAAAGGGTCGTTGATTCCGGCTACTTCGTCGGCTTAGTCCCTTAAGAGCCCCGAGACCAAAATATCGCTCAAATTGCCGGTGACTACTCGACTCAGTGGCACCTAGAGAGGCCTCGTCCCGATCCGACACCTCGGCATACGGACCCTCGACAATAGCCTCTCTCATTTTTTTCCTTCTCATTTCGGTGCTCTCATTGCTGTCCTAATGTTTGCAAACGCGCGAAATAGTGCAATGGAGCCAAAGTAAGGTCACAAACGCCGTATTTTGCAAACGGTGGGCCGTGGCACCGAATCGCCGCGCCGGCACATCCGGTGGCCAGTGAACGCTAGAGGAGGCGGTGTTTTGCGCGCGAAAGGGTCGTTGATTCCGGGCTACTTCGTTCGGGCTTAGTCCCTTAAGAGCCCTGAGACCAAAATATCGTTGAAATTCGTCGGGTGACTACTCGGACTCCGTGGCACCTAGAGAGGCCTCGTCTGATCCGACACCTCGGCATACGGACCCTCTACAATAGCCTCTCTCATTTTTTTCCTTCTCATTTCGGTGCTCTCGCTGTCCTAATGTTTGCAAACGCGCGAAATAGTGCAGTTGGAGCCAGCCAGTAAGGTCACAAACGCCGTATTTTGCAAACGGTGGGCGGCACACCGAACCCATGCCGCGCGCACGTCCGGTGGCTGTGTGAACGCTAGAGGAGGTGGTGTTTCGGCGCGAAAGGGTCGTTGATTCCGGCTACTTGCTCGGCTTAGTCCCTTAAGAGCCCTGAGACCAAAATATCGTTCAAATTCGTCGGGTGACTACTCGGACTCCGTGGCACCTAGAGAGGCCTCGTCTGATCCGACACCTCGGCATACGAACCCTCTACAATAGCCTCTCCCATTTTTTTCCTTCTCATTTCGGTGCTCTCGCTGTCCTAATGTTTGCAAACGCGCGAAATAGTGCAGTTGGAGCCAGTGTAAGGTTGCAAACGCCGTATTTATTGCAAACGGTGGGCCATGGCACCAAACCGCCTCGCGCTGCACGTCCGGTGGCCAGTGAACGCTAGAGGAGGCGGTGTTTCGGTGCGCGAAAGGGTCGTTGATTCCGGGCTACTTCGTTCGGGCTTAGTCCCTTAAGAGCCCTGAGACCAAAATATCGTTGAAATTGCCGGGTGACTACTCTGACTCATGGCACCTAGAGAGGCCTCGTCTCGATCCGACACCTCGGCATATGAACCCTCTACAATAGCCTCTCTCATTTTTTTCCTTCTCATTTCGTGCTCTCGCTGTCCTAATGTTTGCAAACGCGCGAAATAGTGCAATGGAGCCGCCAAAGGTCACAAACGTCGTATTTTGCAAACGGTGGTGGGCAGTGGCACCGAACCGCCTGCGCCGCACGTCCGGTGGCCAGTGAACGCTAGAGGAGGCGGTGTTTCGGCGCGCGAAAGGGTCGTTGATTCCGGCTACTTCGCTTGGGCTTAGTCCCTTAAGAGCCCCGAGACCAAATATCGTTGAAATTGCCGGTGACTACTCCGACTCAGTGGCACCTAGAGAGGCCTCGTCTCGATCCGACACCTCGGCATACGACCCTCTACAATAGCCTCTCTCATTTTTTTCCTTCTCATTTCGGTGCTCTCGCTGTCCTAATGTTTGCAAACGCGCGAAATAGTGCAATTGAGCCAAACAGTGTAAGGTCACAAACGCTGTATTTTGCAAACGGTGGGCCGTGGCACCGAACCGCCTGCGCCGGCACGTCCGGGTGGCCAGGTGAACGCTAGAGGAGGCGGTGTTTCGGTGCGCGAAAGGGTCGTTGATTCCGGGCTACTTCGTTCGGGCTTAGTCCCTTAAGAGCCCTGAGACCAAAATATCGTTGAAATTCGTCGGGTGACTACTCGGACTCCGTGGCACCTAGAGAGGCCTCGTCTGATCCGACACCTCGGCATACGGACCCTCTACAATAGCCTCTCTCATTTTTTTCCTTCTCATTTCGGTGCTCTCGTTGTCCTAATGTTTGCAAACGCGCGAAATAGTGCAGTTGGAGCCAGTGTAAGGTTGCCAAACGCTGTATTTTGCAAACGGTGGGCCGTGGCACCGAACCGCCTGCGCCGGCACGTCCGGGTGGCCAGGTGAACGCTAGAGGAGGCGGTGTTTCAGTGCGCGAAAGGGTCGTTGATTCCGGCTACTTGCTCGGCTTAGTCCCTTAAGAGCCCCGAGACCAAAATATCGTTCAAATTCGCTTGGGTGACTACTCGACTCAGTGGCACCTAAAGAGGCCTCGCCTCGATCCGACACCTCGGCATACGAACCCTCTACAATAGCCTCTCCCATTTTTTTCCTTCTCATTTCGGTGCTCTCTGTCCTAATGTTTGCAAACGCGCGAAATAGTGCAATGGAGCCAGTGTAAAGGTCACAAACGCCGTATTTTGCAAACGGTGGGCCGTGGCACCGAACCGCCACCGCGCGCACGCACGTCCGGGTGGCCAGTGAACGCTAGAGAGGCGGTGTTTCGGCGCGCGAAAGGGTCGCTTGATTCCGGCTACTTGCTCGGCTTAGTCCCTTAAGAGCCCCGAGACCAAAATATCGTTGAAATTGCCGGGTGACTACTCTGACTCAGTGGCACCTAGAGAGGCCTCGTCCGATCCGACACCTCGGCATACGAACCCTCTACAATAGCCTCTCTCATTTTTTTTTCCTTCTCATTTCGGTGCTCGCTGTCCTAATGTTTGCAAACGCGCGAAATAGTGCAATGGAGCCAGCCAGTAAGGTCACAAACGCCGTATTTTGCAAACGGTGGGCGTGGCACCGAACCGCCGCCTGCAAACGCACGTCCGGGTGGCCAGTGAACACTAGAGGAGGCGGTGTTTCGGTGCGCGAAAGGGTCGCTGATTCCGGCTACTTCGCTTTGGGCTTAGTCCCTTAAGAGCCCCGAGACCAAAATATCGTTGAAATTGGCCGGGTGACTACTCCGACTCATGTGGCACCTAGAGAGGCCTCGCCTGATCCGACACCTCGGCATACGGACCCTCTCTAGACAATAGCCTCTCTCATTTTTTTCCTTCTCATTTCGGTGCTCTCATTGTCCTAATGTTTGCAAACGCGCGAAATAGTGCAATGTGGAGCCAGCAGAAGGTTGTCAAACGCCGTATTTTGCAAACGGTGGGCCGTGGCACCGAACGCTGCGCACGTCCGGTGGCTAGGTGAACGCTAGAGGAGGCGGTGTTTCGGCGCGCGAAAGGGTCGCTGATTCCGGCTACTTCGCTCGGCTTAGTCCCTTAAGAGCCCCGAGACCAAAATATCGCTCAAATTCGCCGGTGACTACTCGACTCAGGCACCTAGAGAGGCCTCGTCTGATCCGACACCTCGGCATACGAACCCTCTACAATAGCCTCTCCCATTTTTTTCCTTCTCATTTCGGTGCTCTCGCTGTCCTAATGTTTGCAAACGCGCGAAATAGTGCAGTTGGAGCCAGTGTAAGGTTGCCAAACGCTGTATTTTGCAAACGGTGGGCCGTGGCACCGAACCGCCTGCGCCGGCACGTCCGGGTGGCCAGGTGAACGCTAGAGGAGGCGGTGTTTCGGTGCGCGAAAGGGTCGTTGATTCCGGGCTACTTCGTTCGGGCTTAGTCCCTTAAGAGCCCTGAGACCAAAATATCGTTGAAATTCGTCGGGTGACTACTCGGACTCCGTGGCACCTAGAGAGGCCTCGTCTGATCCGACACCTCGGCATACGAACCCTCTACAATAGTGCAGTTGGAGCCAGTTTAAGGTTGTCAAACGCTGTATTTTGCAAACGGTGGGCCGTGGCACCGAACCGCCTGCGCCGGCACGTCCCTTAAGAGCCCTGAGACCAAAATATCGTTCAAATTCGACGGGTGACTACTCGGACTCCGTGGCACCTAGAGGAGTCGTTTTCAAAATTTACAACTTTTTTAAAATTTACAACTTTTTCAAAATTTACAACATTTTCAAAATTTACAACTTTTTCAAAATTTGCAACTTTTTCAAAATTTACAACATTTTCAAAATTTACAATATTTTCAAAATTTACAAACTTGACTTTTCAAAATTTACAAATTTTTCAAACAATGTTCAAGCTTCTCTTAGCTTCGAGAATTTAAAATTCTCTACTAACGATACCAACCACGTGAAGGTGGAAGCTTTTCTGGCACCACTAACCTAAACATAAAATTGTTAGTCAAAGAAATTTAAGTTTCAAATCAAAACCATATACTAGATCTTTAAACTAAAAATAATATATATATATACGCTATATAAATTGAAACTTGAAATTAAATATATACCAGACATGTGAGCATTGTAAATTCATTCCAATGAACCATCAGGATCGGATCTACTCTGAATAGCAGACAAGATTGCTTCATGATCTGACTCTCGAACCTTCCAAAGAATCTTGTTATTAGGTCTTCCTCGATATCTATACAACTGAATATTTGTCGCTAGAACTAGATGTGAATATAAGAGTATTTTCCTGTGTGTCTCAAAGTCTTCAAACACCCAAACAGAGGAGTTTTTTAATGGATACCGTCGAAGCCAAGTTCCAGTAACTACCACTGACCCTGTAGGATACTCAATCTCTTCGCCATCTATAATAGGAGAAGTCAACTTCTTTCTTTCCTCGATGCAACGACATAAGAAATAGTCTGTTCCTTCTTCATTGTCTTCTGTCGCAATTACTGCAAACACATGTCCTACAAAAATAACCAAGGTTGAAAAACTCAAATTTAAATTACATATTAAAATTTCAATGGACATAACTCAATACAAAAATTAAATAAATAACTGGATAAATACCTTGTCGCACCAAAATTGAAATTTCGTCAAAGTCCTTGGATGTTGTAACTTCATCTGCAGAAACAAGTTGTAGTGCTTGTGGAGGTTGATAACTAGGAAGCGGAGTTAGAGGCCTACAAATCCATCCTTCCACCCATTCTTGTGAATCACACTCAAGCAGTTGACAAATTCGATACAAGATGCACAAAAACATGTCAACTTTCTTGTCCATACGGCCCACGAAGTAGCGTGCCGAGCTACAAAATGAGTGCATATCACTCGACCCAAAGTGAGTGTCATACAATCCTCGTAGTTAGCAATATGTTTTTCCTCTATCAACCAAAAATATCTCGCAAACCGTGGAATTTTCTTGAGAACTCGGGTCATGTCATGTCGCAAGACACCATTCCACTATGCTCTTTGCATCTTTTAATTTAGCACCATCTTTGTACTTCAACTCTTCTCTTGCAAGAGCTCTTTTCACACATGCCCCCGCACCGTCATGCTCTCCTTTTCCATGTCCAAATTTCAAGAAACTCCAAATATGTTGCACACCCATCTTGACATGCATTCTCGCTCATCCAATAAAACATTCGTGCATTCTTAAACCGAGACGTGCAATTATCTCACCATATATAATGTTGTTTGAAGTGGATGTCCCTATCGACAAGTTTCCATAAAATAACCGAAACACCCTTGCACAAATTCAAGAGAATGAGTACGATCATCACTGATATAAAAGTGGTACTCTCTTAAAATTTTTCGATCATTCTCTGTACTGTCAGGAGAATGTAGAAATGCTATATGCACAAAAATGGCAACTTGTACTGAGTTGTAATATTGCGATTGAACCTCCATTTGTGGTTGCAATGTGTAATTCTCTGCAAAATCGACCACTGAAACAATAGTACCAATAGGAAATGTGTCTTTGCATAGCTGGAATTGTTCATCCAACCATCGAGCTCTATGTGTATGCCTCGCATACTCATAAACAAGTTCATCCTTAAATTTTCTCATAAATTGAAAAATGGGCATTTGTTCTGTAACTAGCTCACACCGTTTCGATTCTTTTCCATCTTTCAACTGGTATGCAACTGATTTATATTTATCAAATTCAACTAAATTATGTCCTATTGTACCTTCCATTTGCTCATGGATGCAACTTTCCAATTTAGGTAATCCGCCGCATGTACTACAACTTTCATCTAAACAATCCTGACTATAAAAAAATTGTCCAACTTCTTTTTCACAAAATATAGTAGGAATGAAATCCCTAGAAGATATTGGTGGAACTTGAACACCACATTCAGATAACATAGTTTCAGAATGAAAAATGGAACGAATACGTAAAAATTTAGCATAATGCATTGCAAATTCAACATGTTGCCTACAACAACAAGTGGTGCGAGCATGGTTGATTTTCACATAGAATGGTTTCAACATTTCAAAAAAACGTTGACTAATTTTAATTTCCGATTCTCTTGTTCAAACTTACGAAAAAATTGAGTTTGAGTCATATCTAAGAAATGCTTTGATGTGGTTCACGATTAGTAGAACCAACTCTCCGCTTTATAACATCTCTTGTATTAGGTGAAACTCTAGTGTTATCATGCCAAAATTTAATAACAACTTCTCTTATAAAGATCGTAATTATTTTTGTCCTTACGCGTGTGCTCTAGCGTAAAATGCCCAAAAATCGACATTATTGAGTGATCAAGGATATTACGCCTTTCAATTGCTTTCATTAGAGTTTTTCGATTAACTTGCAACATTCGACTTGTTTGCGTAATCAAACGTTGTTTTTTTATTGATTCACTTACAACACTAGTAGCAAGTACACGACGCACAATATTACTATCCCTAGTGCGTCTCTTTACACCAACAGTGTGATATGCATCATGAAGGTTTTCAACAATTGTAGAGGTTTGACCACGTATGTTAGATGTTGTCAATCCTAAGGTGTTTAATGTAGGTCTCATTTTAATCAATTTCATCAAACTAACCAACAACTGACATCTTTGGGAATCATTTAAAATTTCAAAATGATTATCCCAAATTTCACTAGCTTTTCTTCTGATTTGTCGTTCAGAAAGTTTGTCAGACATTGGTTTCAAAATGTTTTCATCAATTTCAATCAAAAAATTAGGTTTCTTATGTAAAATCCTAGGAGGTGTTTTTGTCAAATTTTGTTTGTCTACAGTTTCAACATGAATTTCCTTATTCACATTTTCATTGTCTCCTTCAATTTCAACATTTGCTACATCATGAGTATTTAATTCTTCTTCAACATTGACAGTAAAAACTTCTTCATCACGAGTATTCAATTCAACTTCAACATTGATAGTAGAAACATTACCTAGTTCTTCATTGCTTACAAGAGTTGGGATTGAAGATGAACCTCTTCTAGATTCACGGTTTCCGCATCCGCTCAGCATTTTCAATTTTGTTGGCCTCTAATTCGTTTGGTGTTTTTTTACTTAATGACTTCCTTTTTTGACTTCGTTTTTTGTCTCCCATGATGTTTTGCTTTCGGTGATAAAAAAACGTGCCTGGAAAAAGACAGAATTTCGCAGAATTCGTATTGTAAGGTCAGAGAGTAAAAATCACATGGTAATTCGGACGTTGGAATGTGTGTAAATATGGTTTATAAACCGCGAGCGCGCTTTATAAACCGCGAGCGCGCTTTATAAACCGCGAGCGCGCTTTATAAACCGCGTTCGCGGTAGTTTTACAAAAAAACCGCGATCGCGGAGCTATTTGCCGAACCTTAGCCTCGGAAAATCTTTGTTTTTCCCCAACCAAAGCTATGGAAGGTCATTATGAAGTGCAAAAGATCAAAAAACCTCAAATCTGCTCTTCCAAAGACTTGAACCATGCTAAAAAACTAAAAACATTTCACAAAAATGGTGCCATCACGTAGGGTAGACTCTTAGCTTTGTAAAAATATTGTTTTTAAAGTGAATAGAATAAGATAAATATCATTTTATAATTTATTACTAACAATAGGTCCTTAAGACATTTTTTCCCGTGAATGTTCATGTCTACGTTTAAGACTGTAACTTTTGTTTCGCTTATCAAAATATGATAAAAATTATACCATCCCAAGCGTGGACAAATTCTATGCACCTTAAAAAAAAAAAATTTGATTTCGATATTTTTTGATATAGTTATGGCGGGCAAACGGAAAGCGCTCCATTTTCTAAATATTTTCAGACCACTTTCACGGAAAAAATCATAAAAAAAAAAATTGCTAAAAAAAATACAAAATAAAATCCATCCCAAGATAGACAACTACATCTAACTTTTCACCAAAGGAAAAAAAAAAAAAGATTTGGTCATCCAAAATGCGGGCAAACGGACTACAATCTTATAAGTTTTTTCGAAAAAAAAAAGTAAGTCATATAATTTTAAGTGTTTAATATAGCTAAACTTGTCCGTTTTTTACAAAAATTAGTATTTTAGAAACTAGATTCCGAATGCTACGATTCATATTTATATAACTTTTTCTAATTTAGAGTGCATGTATAGCTAATAATCCCTACAAGTTGAGATTTCACTGTTTTTTGCAATATGACGTCCACGGATGACCCTATATTTGTCCATCAACTTGATGTGGTCCCCGTCGAGGAATGACGAAGATCTAGAGGGAATCTGTGAGCACCAAAACATTGCACTCAACCGTAAAACGATGTAGCTTCAAGATCAAAGAAAGAAATCATTCATGAAAGCAATGTGCATGCATTGAGGAAAAAGGCTGAAAAAACCAAACTCTATTCCATTCCCCATGTGTTGCTCAAGATGAAAGGGTGTACAAATAGTAGTGGGGTGTGTAACTCCCCCACAAATGTAGCCGTTGAGAAGTGGGAGTTACATTCCCGAATAGCCGGTCAAATGTAACTCCAATGACACTCTATGACGTGTGTAAGAGCCATAATGACACCCTAGGACACCTAAGCATGGTGAATCACCTATGTGGAGGTATTCCATGTATTTAAAATAAATACATGGAAAATAACCTACACCAACAGCCCCCACTTTTCAAAAACCACTATGGTTTTCTTGTTTCATCTAGCTTTAGCCTTTTTGTATTTTGGTGTATGGTCCCCTTCAAAACCATTTACCAATTAAAAAAAAAGAGTGTTTGACGTGGAAGACCAAGGTGAAGTCTCACCAAGTAAACAGATGTGAAGAGGTGTAAAATCTTGAAAAGATCCATCTATTAATAAGATTAATGGAACCAAAGATGTAAAACAAATTGAGGATATTTTAATGGTTAAAGAATCCTTTGAAGAAAAGCGTTTGAAGTGGGTAGATGACCCATTACACCGAAAAGGTGAAGGAATTGTTGAAAACTTGACCATGGGTACTATTGAAATCATACTCAACTTTGATGATCTTGGTTGTCTTTTGAAGACAAATTTTTCGCAGCCTTCAAAAATAATTTAAATAATTAATAATTTTGGCTCTAGAAACCAGGATGATTTTGATAATGAACTTGAGGAAGAGGGATGGAACAAAGTGAAATATAGGAAATCTAAACAATCTTCTCTTCCTCTTGGTTGATTGTTTTGAGCTTCTTTTCTACTACATTCAGTGTCGTTGCTTAATGACGAGCCTACCGTGATGTTGTATGTCTCTCTGTTGGGCAAGGTTCAACTACCTATTTTCTTAGTTCTTCACCGCCTATCTTGGCTCTTACACCCTTTTCCTTCTGCAGTCTTTTGTTGTATCCGGTTTTGACCCTTGTGTTGTATCTTGGGTATGGTCCCCACCAAAAAACTATTTACCAATAATAATAATAATAATAAATTTAAGTTGTCATGCATATGTAGTAAATTAAAGTACATTAGAAAAGAAGTTATCCTTGTTCGTAATAAAAAGGCTTAAAATGTCATTACTTAGGATTGTATTCCTTGAATTTGATGAGATTGATGGGCTCTATATAATGGAGAAGACACCATTTTCTAGAAGAGGTTGGGATTTTCCCAAAGAAATCACAAAAATAGACGAACTCCTCATCAATCCCAAATCACACCTTCACCTTATAACTTCTTCTTTGGGTTCTTATTCTAACACAAAGTGGTAAGACTAACTCGAGCTTCATATACTACTATCAACCAAAATTATATCTTTTCCCATTTTTGAATCAATATGTGTCTTTTACTATGCTTTATCTCCACCATTCATTCACCATTTCCTCAAATGTTTTATTGATCATGATTACTTTGTAGTACTTGCAATTTTCTACATTGATTTACTACTTTTACAATTGTTTAGGTTACCATGGAAAATTCAAGTCTAACTCGCCATGGGATGTTGATTTTTACATTGGGACTAGTACTTTGAGCACCAACAAAGTTCCTCGCACCTTTTTTAATTATAAACCTCCCCGTGTCTCGTCATCAAATCACTTTCCTTATCCATGACACGAGATATTTTTTTGGCATAAACGTAAAATGTGTTTCACAATGCTCTTTACCATCCATATTGGATTATTCGACCATTTTAAATTTTTGTTGTCATTGGCTCCTAAATGATATGATATAATATTCAAGTACCAAATCAACACGATCGGTTTTCAACACAATCTCATTAATATGAGAGTAGTTTTTACCAAAATTTCCATCTCTAGTTTCAAATCATAACTACTACTTTTTCACACCCCGTCCATAAAAATAAAGCTTTAATTTCATCAGTGACCACCAAGAACTAGAACCGTGCCACTTTTAGTAATGACACATAAGATGCCATCCAACGTTACAGATTCTTTAAGTCGCTTCACCACCAAACATCACATTTGCTTTTGTTATCTCATAACCTCCTTCATTGATAAGCTTTCCTTGAGAGTTAATCATCCCATATAAAGCTCTACCGATAATAAGTGGTTGCCTATATAGAAGGAAACTTTCTAGGTTGAATGTTAAATTAATTGATCATTAACATTCACAATTGACAACCAAAAATAAGAGTCTTTTATATGTAATTTTGACAAAGTAATTACAAATTATCCATCCTAATACTAAATTAGAAACACTTTATAGTTTTGGGTGTTCTAAACACCTAACACAACAATTTATATTGAGCTTATTAATTAATTAATTAGCAATATTAAGAAAAATAGATCAAACACGTTAAATAAATAATTAACAATATTAAGAAAG